>OY992531.1:216392597-217610871 GCA_963921185.1 Dasysyrphus tricinctus | reverse complement strand
CAAAATATGAATGCAACTACGAAGATAGTCGCGTTAGCCGAAATTGGTTTTCACCCCTCTCTAGATAAGGTACGCGGATCCCATATCACGGAATCACCGAAAACGACAAAGTACCGAAAACGACAAATCACCCAAAACGAAAAAGTACTGAAAAACGACAAAGTACCGAAAACGACAAAGTACCGAAAAACGACAAAGTACCGAAAAACGACAAAGTACCGAAAAACGACAAAGTACCCAAAAACGACAAAGTTCCGAAAAACGACAATGTACCGAAAAACGAGACAGTACCGAAAAACGACAAAGTTCCGAAAAACGACAAAGTACCGAAAAACCACACAGTACCGAAAAACGACAAAGTACCGAAAAACCACAAAGTACCGAAAAATGACACAGTACCGAAAAATGACAAAGTACCGAAAAACGACAAAATACCGAAAACGACAAAATAGCGAAAAACGAAAAAGTACCGAAAAACGACAAAGTACCGAAAAAACGACAAAGTACCGACAAACGACAAAGTACCGAAAAATGGACAAAGTACCGAAAAACGACAAAGTACCAAAAAACGACAAAGTACCGAAAAAGACAAAGTACCGAAAAACGACAAAGTACCGAAAAACGATAAAGTTCCGAAAAACGACAAAGTACCGAAAAACGAAAAAAACGTACCAGAAACGACATAGTAACGAAAAACGACAAAGTTCCGAAAAACGACAAAGTTCCGAAAAAGGACAAAGTACCGAAAAACGACAAAGTGCCGAAAAACGACAAAGTACCGAAAAAAGACAGTACAGAAAAACGACAAAGTACCGAAAAATGACAAAGTACCGAAAAACGACAAGTACCGAAAAACGACGAAGTACCGAAAAACGACACAGTACCGAAAAACGACACAGTACCGAAAAACGACAAAGTACCGAAAAACGACAGAGTACCGAAAAACGACAAAGTACCGAAAAACGACAAAGTACCGAAAAAAGACACAGTACCAAAAACTACAAAGTACCGAAAAACGACAAGGTACCGAAAAACGACGAAGTACCGAAAAACGGACACTGTACCGAAAAACGACACAGTACCGAAAAACGACAAAGTACCGAAAAACGACAAAGTACCGAAAAACGACAAAGTACCGAAAAATGACAAAGTACCGAAAAACGACAAAAAACCGAAAAACGACAAAGTACCGAAAAACGATAAAGTTCCGAAAAACGACAAAGTACCGAAAAAACGAAAAAAAACGTACCAGAAACGACATAGTAACGAAAAACGACAAAGTTCCGAAAAACGACAAAGTTCCGAAAAAGGACAAAGTACCGAAAAACGACAAAGTGCCGAAAAACGACAAAGTACCGAAAAAAGACAGTACAGAAAAACGACAAAGTACCGAAAAATGACAAAGTACCGAAAAAACGACAAAATACCGAAAACGACAAAATAGCGAAAAACGAAAAAGTACCGAAAAACGACAAAGTACCGAAAAACGACAAAGTACCGAAAAACGACAGAGTACCGAAAAACGACAGAGTACCGAAAAACGACAAAGTACCGAAAAACGACAAAGTACCGAAAAACGACAAAGTACCGAAAAACGACAAAGTACCGAAAAACGACAAAGTACCGAAAAACGACACAGTACCGAAAAACGACAAAGTACCGAAAAACGACAGAGTACCGAAAAACGACAAAGTACCGAAAAACGACAAAGTACCGAAAAAAGACACAGTACCAAAAACTACAAAGTACCGAAAAACGACAAGGTACCGAAAAACGACGAAGTACCGAAAAACGACACTGTACCGAAAAACGACACAGTACCGAAAAACGACAAAGTACCGAAAAACGACAAAGTACCGAAAAACGACAAAGTACCGAAAAACGACACAGTACCGAAAAATGACAAAGTACCGAAAAACGACAAAATACCGAAAACGACAAAATAGCGAAAAACGAAAAAAGTACCGAAAAACGACAAAGTACCGAAAAACGACAAAGTACCGAAAAACGACAGAGTACCGAAAAACGACAGAGTACCGAAAAACGACAAAGTACCGAAAAACGACAAAGTACCGAAAAACGACAGAGTACCGAAAAACGACAGAGTACCGAAAAACGACAAAGTACCGAAAAACGACACAGTACCGAAAAACGACAAAGTACCGAAAAACGACAGAGTACCGAAAAACGACAAAGTACCGAAAAAACGACAAAGTACCGAAAAAAGACACAGTACCAAAAACTACAAAGTACCGAAAAACGACAAGGTACCGAAAAAACGACGAAGTACCGAAAAACGACACTGTACCGAAAAACGACACAGTACCGAAAAACGACAAAGTACCGAAAAACGACAAAGTACCGAAAAACGACAAAGTACCGAAAAACGACACAGTACCGAAAAATGACAAAGTACCGAAAAACGACAAAATACCGAAAACGACAAAATAGCGAAAAACGAAAAAGTACCGAAAAACGACAAAGTACCGAAAAAACGACAAGGTACCGACAAACGACAAAGTACCGAAAAATGACAAAGTACCGAAAAACGACAAAGTACCAAAAAACGACAAAGTACCGAAAAAAGACAAAGTACCGAAAAACGACAAAGTACCGAAAAACGATAAAGTTCCGAAAAACGACAAAGTACCGAAAAACGAAAAAAACGTACCAGAAACGACATAGTAACGAAAAACGACAAAGTTCCGAAAAACGACAAAGTTCCGAAAAAGGACAAAGTACCGAAAAACGACAAAGTGCCGAAAAACGACAAAGTACCGAAAAAAGACAGTACAGAAAAACGACAAAGTACCGAAAAATGACAAAGTACCGAAAAACGACAAGGTACCGAAAAACGACGAAGTACCGAAAAACGACACAGTACCGAAAAACGACACAGTACCGAAAAACGACAAAGTACCGAAAAACGACAGAGTACCGAAAAACGACAAAGTACCGAAAAACGACAAAGTACCGAAAAAAGACACAGTACCAAAAACTACAAAGTACCGAAAAACGACAAGGTACCGAAAAACGACGAAGTACCGAAAAACGACACTGTACCGAAAAACGACACAGTACCGAAAAACGACAAAGTACCGAAAAACGACAAAGTACCGAAAAACGACAAAGTACCGAAAAATGACAAAGTACCGAAAAACGACAAAGTACCGAAAACGACAAAGTACCGAAAAATGACACAGTACCGAAAACGACAAAGAACCGAAAAACGAGAAGTACCGAAAACGACAAAGTACCGAAAAACGACAAAGTACCGAAAAACGACACAGTACCGAAAAATGACAAAGTACCGAAAAACGACAAAATACCGAAAACGACAAAATAGCGAAAAACGAAAAAGTACCGACAAACGACAAAGTACCGAAAAACGACAAAGTACCGACAAACGACAAAGTACCGAAAAATGACAAAGTACCGAAAAACGACAAAGTACCAAAAAACGACAAAGTACCGAAAAAAGACAAAGTACCGAAAAACGACAAAGTACCGAAAAACGATAAAGTTCCGAAAAACGACAAAGTACCGAAAAACGAAAAAAACGTACCAGAAACGACATAGTAACGAAAAACGACAAAGTTCCGAAAAACGACAAAGTTCCGAAAAAGGACAAAGTACCGAAAAACGACAAAGTGCCGAAAAACGACAAAGTACCGAAAAAAGACAGTACAGAAAAACGACAAAGTACCGAAAAATGACAAAGTACCGAAAAACGACAAGGTACCGAAAAACGACGAAGTACCGAAAAACGACACAGTACCGAAAAAACGACACAGTACCGAAAAACGACAAAGTACCGAAAAACGACAGAGTACCGAAAAACGACAAAGTACCGAAAAACGACAAAGTACCGAAAAAAGACACAGTACCAAAAACTACAAAGTACCGAAAAAACGACAAGGTACCGAAAAAACGACGAAGTACCGAAAAACGACACTGTACCGAAAAACGACACAGTACCGAAAAATGACAAAGTACCGAAAAACGACAAAGTACCGAAAAACGACAAAGTACCGAAAAATGACAAAGTACCGAAAAACGACAAAGTACCGAAAACGACAAAGTACCGAAAAACGACACAGTACCGAAAAATGACAAAGTACCGAAAAACGACAAAATACCGAAAACGACAAAGTGCCGAAAAACGACAAAGTACCGAAAAACGACAAAGTACCGAAAAACGACAAGGTACCGAAAAATGACAAAGTACCGAAAAACGTTACAGTACCGAAAAACGACATAGTACCGAAAAACGACAAAGTACCGGAAAACGACAAAGTTCCGAAAAATGACAAAGTACCGAAAAACGACAAAGTACCGAAAAACGACAAAGTACCGAAAAATGACACAGTACCGAAAAACGATAAAGTACCGAAAAACGACAAAGTACCGAAAAACAACAAAGTACCGAAAAACGACAATGTACCGAAAAACGACAAAGTACCGAAAAACGACAAAGTACCGAAAACCGACAAAGTACCGAAAAATGACAAAGTACCGGAAAACGACAAAGTTCCGAAAAATGACAAAGTACCGAAAAACGACAAAGAACCGAAAAACGACACAGTACCGAAAAACGACAAAGTACTGGAAAACGACAAAGTACCGAAAAACGACAAAGTACCGAAAAACGACAAAGTACCGAAAAACGACAAAGTACCGAAAACCGACAAAGTACCGAAAAATGACAAAGTACCGAAAAACGACAAAGTACCGAAAAATGACAAAGTACCGAAAAACGTTACAGTACCGAAAAACGACAAAGTACCGGAAAACGACAAAGTTCCGAAAAATGACAAAGTACCGAAAAACGACAAAGTACCGAAAAACGACAAAGTACCGAAAAATGACAAAGTTCCGAAAAATGACAAAGTACCGGAAAACGACAAAGTTCCGAAAAATGACAAAGTACCGAAAAACGACAAAGAACCGAAAAACGACACAGTACCGAAAAACGACAAAGTACTGGAAAACGACAAAGTACCGAAAAACGACAAAGTACCGAAAAACGACAAAGTACCGAAAAACGACAAAGTACCGAAAACCGACAAAGTACCGAAAAATGACAAAGTACCGAAAAACAACAAAGTACCGAAAAACGACAATGTACCGAAAATGAAAAAGAACCGAAAAACGACAATGTACAGAAAAACGACAAAGTACCAAAAACGACAAAGTACCGAAAACGACAAAATACCGAAAAACGACAACTTACCGAAAAACGACAAAGTAACGAAAAACGACAAAGTACCGAAAAACGACAAAGTACCGAAAAACGACAAAGTACCGAAAACGACAAAATACCGAAACACGACAACGTACCGAAAAACGACAAAGTACCGAAAAATGACAAAGTACCGAAAAACGACAGAGTATCGAAAAACGACAAAGTACCGAAAAACGACAAAGTACCGAAAAACGACACAGCACCGAAAAATGACAAATTACCGAAAAACGACAAAGTGCCGAAAAACGACGAAGTACCGAAAACGACAAAGTACCGAAAAACGACAAAGTACCGAAAACGACAAAGTACCGAAAAAACGACAAAGTACCGAAAAATGACACAGTACCGAAAAACGACAAAGTACCGAAAAACGACAAAGTACCGAAAAATGACAAAGTACCGAAAAACGACAGAGTATCGAAAAACGACAAAGTACCGAAAAACGACAAAGTACCGGAAAACGACAAAGTACTGAAAAACAAATCGGCAAAGAAAGACTCTTGTATAATGTGCGTATACAACTCAGAACTCCTCCGCAATTACCAAATTTAAATATTAATGAGAATTTATGGCGATATTTTCGTGACCGCCATTACGAAATTAAACCGGAAGTACAGGATGGGATTCATTTCTCAGCCATTTTTCCAGAAAAATGTTTAATTTTTGGTTACATAAAAAGAGGATACAAAATTCTAAAAAATATACGCCACATGTGTCATTAAATATGCTCATTTAATTTTCCCTCTTTGTTTATCATTTTGGTTCCTAGTGTATACTTACTTTTGTGACTGAGTGTATTAGCTGTGTTTCTTGTCGAGTTTCAAACAGTTTCACACCGCCAGATTTAGTGCAAACCCGTTCCACAAGTGAAAACTTATACTGGTCCGCACTTAAAATTACCCTGGATGGCGGTCTGAAACTCTTTGATGACCATGTAAATTAAGTCTGACAGATGAAAGTTTCGCTGTCATACCGAATATGCCTGTTTGGTAACGTAAACTTTCACCAAGTTCCCCCAAACTTGGGTTTTTCTCCCATGGTTTCTGATAGAATTTCGTTTCGCATCAATAGCTTACTGTAGACTAAAATAATAGGTTTGTTTTTTTTTTATCATCGGGATCTGGATCTGGATTAACTTTTAACACGTGTTACAAAAACAATTTTGAAAATTTCCCATTATTTTGTTTTTGTTTTAGGTGTAAAACTTAATCTAGATCCAGATCCCGATGATAAAAAAACACGCCTAATGTATTTCATGCTATTGGACATTTTTCTTTAATAACATCTGTGTTTAATATACATAATGTAGGTACACTGTCAATTTTTTCTTAATTCTAAGCTTCTTGAGCAAGTACCTATCTACGTTCTACCAAGCCTTACATTTTATTTTTATTTCTATTTTTTAAACGTAGAACGTAAAATTAAACCAAATAAACATAAATTAGCATGGCACTGTCAAAATAAAAATACAGTTTCTATTAATTTCTAAAATATGTGACTGAAACAGAGGTGTGAATATGTAAATAAAATAATTATTGCATTTTATGATTTGTTCATAGTGTCTTTCTGTGTCATTTGTCTAAACTTGTTTTGATAGAATAACGACAAATTTTAAAGCACATACCATTTCCTTAACAGACTCAGACTGCCACATTAAATTTTGGGTGATGTTTGTCAGATGTGTTGGGACAATGTGAATCCCCTATTGAAAAGTACACAGAATAATATGAATCACGTAGCCAAAGCCAGTCATCGAGCTGGTCTATGATATTATAAAGTATGACAATAATGTATACTTTGAGATCATAATGATAAGATTTTCTTAATCAAAGAACCAGTTTTGGTGACGTACATATACATGGAGAACTTCAAATAGACACTCCATTTTGACCTTTTTCAAACGAAATAATTTTATAGTATTTCTGCTTCTGATCGGAGTCATGTACAAATCTTATTATGTCTTTTTTTGGTTGAATTCTTGTTCTGTTTCATTTCTATGGATTATGGAAGTCCGAACGTCTAACAGATATCAAAATTATACTTTGATATTTAATGAGTCAAGACTGAACAGTCTTCGTGTAAAATCCGACTTATGTATATTTTACAAAACTTACCGTTTAAATTCACATGTCAAAAATTAGCAAAATGCAACATTTTGGATATGAAACGTTACTGGTTACTCTAATACGTTTTTTTTTCTTTGTGACTGTCCCCTACCATCCTCCATCTCACAAATTTCACCAACAAAAACAAACTCCCCTTCCCTTGCTTCATCGCATCCTCCTATACGGAACAATGGGAACGAAACTTTCACCTTTCAAAACTTATTAACATGGGGTTTAAGAAACAAGACCATTAGCAAAATAACATCAAAAGTGAAAAATCCGTTGTCGTTCCGAATGCTTTGCATTGATGTGGGAAAGCCTTTAAAATGAAAATAATTACAAATAAATATCTCCTCGGAGGAAAGAGTCTTAATCAAATTACAAACGGTTATAATATCTGACAGTATTAGAAGGTTTTTTGGCAATTGTAAATACATTGGACGACAAAAACAACATCAGAAGTTACTGACAGATTGGCCAAGAAACATTGGAAACTGGAACAAAACTCTTCTATTTTAGTTCAATTTTCATCGTTTTCCACGAATTTTATCGATGCGAAAGTTACAGAACGTGGTCCCAGGTCACCATTGTAGTTTCGAGCTAACAATCTTTTCTGGAGAAGAATAATGTCTTCCAATTTTCGTTTAAGATCTACATTTGCTTCATTTCCTTTCGTAGTAAACAGTGAACTCTTTATCATGCAACTGTCAACGGATCGACCAATTATTTATTAACAAACATTTCTGCCAAACGTGTATTTTAAACTGACAAAATTCAATAAGCCTGATTACACGATTCGTTTTTTCGTTCGTTTCGTTTTTTGACATGTACGTACCTTCGTGATTACTGATTACACACAACAAAAAAAAATCTTTTCGTGATTTTGACGTTCAAAAAATTTGAGGTTAATTTATTGGAAAGTCGATAGTAACAGTAATTAAAAATATTTTTAAATCACTTCTTGTTTAAATCTATACCTACATATTTAATTATGAGAAACAATTTTAAAGCTCATTATTTAGAGTTTATAAACATCCCCCACTTCTACTCGGTTGTCAAAATATAAACGTCAAAGTTCGACCAGAGAAAAGTCTTAAAATTATTTAACGTGCTTTCGTTATTTCATTTCACCTACATTTGTACACCCCTCACCCAATGTGTCAAAAAGGCGAAACACGAAAAAAAAAAACAATAGTCTAATCAGGGTCAATGTGTTTGGTAAGACCTTCTATTACACAATGACTCTTTGCGCCTGACTCTTTTCAAAATGTAATGGATGCGAAGGTGAAAAGTTTAAAAACTGTTTTTGTTAACGTTGTATTTCTTGCACATAAGGTAATTTTCTTTTTAACTTCAGAGCATAGCACTCAGCTATCAAAAAAGATCTGCGTTTATTTTTTAACTCGGAGCACTCAGAGCGCTCATCTTGTGATTCTTTTTTTAAATCAGAGCTAGCTCGCAGTTTGCACCATGAGCTCAGAATAAAATACCGAGTGAATGGAGCAAATAGCTGAATGCAGCCAACTTCACTCTTTTTACACTCATTTCAAATGGACGCGTTCAATACGTCAATTTCAGTGCAAACGTTTGCGACTCTGACGTCACGTAAAAAGTCCGGTCGCAAATATGTCGCAAATTCTGTTTCTACGTCAGTGTCCGCAAACGTACACATAGGGTTCTCACACGATGTACAAAAACTGTCCCAAAAGTTGCAAATGCATTTACGATCAACGTGCTCGCACATCATGTGTCCGCAAATATGATCGCAAATGTTGTGGTCTATATGCGAGGTGTTCAGACGATATGCTACAAAATCCGCATATCACCCTATTCCAATCCAATCATATGCACGTTTGCGAACACATATATTCTTGGGTCGCTTATTGCTAAAATAATAAAATAAAGTAAAAGATTTCTGTAGTTCTTCCTTTTTCCATAACAAAAAGACAAAAGGCATCTGGTTCTTAGCGTCTCATTCCAATCTTTAATTCCCTTTTTAAATCAAGTTGTTTTTTCCGGATAGTTTAGAAAAATTAAATTTAAAATACTAAATTGCGAAAAAAAAACTTAAATTTGTTTGTTCAAAGTCATCAGTCCAACATCATTAACAAAAAAAAGACTTGAGGGACTCCACCCTACAAACCATACCTATAACTCTCTAAGGACCCGTTGTACAAACGTGGTCCAAATTTTGATCCGTGATTAAAATATTTGTACGGGGCTGATTTTTGCGGAATTACTGAGGTTCAACGATGGTTTAAGACTCAAGTATGTTAAAGTCGCCAATCAAATGCCGGAACTATCGTTGAACCTCAGTCCATTCTCCGAAGTCGGTGAGTTAAAATTGCTGAACCACGAGTTAAATAATTGTACAACTTGCCCTAAGAAATCTTCATTTGAATTTTATGAATTTTGCATATTTTCAAAATAGGTAGTTTAACACGAAGGCAATGAAAGAAGTTCATATGTATTTGAAAGATTCAAAAATAATTTTGAAGAAAATGTGGAGAATGAAAATACTTCAGAATAGTACAAATTTGTTTGAAAAAATTAGCTGGAGAAATAATATAACCGTTTGAAAATTCACTTAAATGTTCGCAAATGTGTGAGATATGCAATGTCTTTTTTTCAGGCCATCGCAAATGTCTGGGACGGTCGCAAATGCTCGCACATTACCGCAAACTAGGGTGCTAGGGTGTTCACACGATATGCAAAAAAAGCCGCAAACTAATATGCGATCTGGGTGTCGCACATGCTTCGCAAATTGTTTGCGAGCATGTGGGGACTGTCCCAAAAGGGTGTTCAGACGATATGCGGTCAAAAGTAGCAAATGATGACGTAAAAATGGCATCACAGTCGCAAATGTTTGCGGCTTTTATGTGCCGTCTGCTCTTAGCTTAATTCCGAAAGCTCAAGCTCTACTTCATGCTCTGTTCAGAGCTAAAAAAGAAAAACCCCCAATTTTCACAATTTGCTATCAGAAACCATAGGCAAAAAACAAATTTGGGAAACTTGGTGAAAATTACACGTTACCAAACAAAACTTATAAAGGGTATTCATATGTACAATAGGCCTGTTTTATTATCATCGGGATATGAATCTTGATCAACTTTTAACACATGTTACAAAAACAATTTTGAAAATTTCCCATTATTTAATAAAAAATAATCCAGATCCAGATCCCGATGATAATAAAACACGCCTAATGGTGTAAGGCCAACGTAAACGTAGTAAAGTTTAAGACTTTGTAAATCCGGCACAATTTTTATGGAAAATTAGACAGATTTATGCAGTTTACAACCTTACTACTATTACGGTGACCTTACACCGTTGCATGAATACCCTTATTGACAAACCAACAATAGGTTTGTTCTTTTTCTTCATCACCAATTCATAGGAATTTTAGTTCAATTTTGTTTAATGAACTTTGAACTAACATTGGTAAAAATGGGCAATTTTGAAAAGGAATTGAACAGATGTAATGAAACGGTCCTACTTTGGGACTAAAGCTAGACTTATAATGCTCGGAGGGGCACTTAAGTGGTAGGAAGAAAACAAGCGAATACACGGAAAGAATATGACGGTGACTATAATTGCGGAGTGGAGCGTTTCGTCAAGTTTCGTTCAACTTCGGTTACGGAAGTGAGGTACGCTCCGGAGTGCCAAAAAGAGATAGATGATAATTACATTATGGGTGTGTTCCCCTTTTTTCGGTACGGAAAGCTACTTTTCGTTGGTTTTTCCGACTATTATAGTTCTACCTTAAACCTGATCCCTGTGATCTGACATTTAAGTGAAAATGTTCACCTTGGACTTAACCCATCGAAAGATTTTCACTTCTCAAACACCCAAGTGGGATAGAATGTGTGATGGTTTTATAACCGATCTTAAATATTTTCAGGTATAAACACTCTTGTCAAATCGTGACGGATGCGCTGTCAATTTGTACCTGATGAGATTTCATATTTTGTTTCCACACTATTATACATGATTTTCTTCACACTTTCTTGACATGTTGTGTTAATACTCGGTGGGATAGTGTGGTATGGCTATAACAATTCTTTCAGATTTCATACACATCACATAATGAAGGATCGTCCAACAAGAGGTGTCATTTAAAGTCAATACAAATCCACACACAATTTATGAAAACGTATTTTATTTTAATCTGAAATAGGTACAAGCTCTGAGACTAATAATAGAATACAATGTCAGCCAAATATCCGCCTCAGCTCTGCCTATAAAAATTATCATTCTTTTGATGAAATTTGTCATTAAATTTTCGCATTATTTTAACGTAATACCTATACCTTATAGTTTTAGCATTGTTAAAATTCATTGCATTGACAGTTGCATATTGACAGTTCAAAAATGGAGCGAAATTTAAAACCTCTTGTTGGATACATACAGAACTGAAATTCTGCCATTTATGTAAGTATACATGCATGTACCTACCTACCTACCTATATTTTGAAATTAAAAACTAGGTACATACATATGTACATTACCTTGTTTGACATATTTTTTTCAGGTCCAAATAATGTACGTAACCTACATCCCAAATTAAACTAAAATAGTTATTTGTAGGTTTATCCTGAATGACAAATCTGAATCTTATTCCAACATATTGTTAAAATAACTTGCATAACACATCCTTTCTATTCCATCAAATGACACTTATCCATTTATGTACATCAACCGTTATTCATGCAATGCAATGACGTACCAAACACCACCACAATCATTGACGTACGTTCTTGACAGTATGACGTACTGCGAAATTATGAAATAGGTACACACACACCTAAAACTTAACACAAGCTCCATTCATATTTCTCTACAAAAGTTATCCAGAAAACATATGTATATTCTTCTACGTCCTTCATATTCAGAACCTTCTTACTATTTTCATTCACGTACTCTGCACCGACTCTTTAATTCTTTTCTGTTTTTCCTTTTTGGTGAAAGTTCAACCATCTAACAACCTACATTGACATTTTTCCCCAATCCCGATAATAATTTCTTTAATTCCCACTTTTTGTGTTTAGTACAAAGTACCTTGATGATTTTGTTTTGCTTCTATGAGCGATTGAACTTTGAAATATTTTCCAAAGTTCATGTTTGTTTATATTAATAGACCTAAATATAACCCCAGGGTTTAAGCAAGTCAATTACCAAGGTCAGACAATACACACACACAAATTTAAAAAAAATAACAAACGAAAACAGAAAACAACCAAATTTATTTTATTAAAAGATCTTAGCAACGCAAATTAATAAACAATGCTATGTGACAGTAAACCCACGCTCAACATTATGGTTAATTTCTGAACTTTGAACTTTTGAACACACCCAACAAATATTGTAGAAAATATAGATATACTCATACATGTATACTTTGCACGCAGCCAGAAATGATGGATACAAAGTAATAAAATAACATTTTTTTTTTGTGTGCTATATTAATATGACTTATTTATTTTACCCAAATCTTCTTACATTCAGTTTGTGTTCATGAAAAATGATACAACAAAAATCACAGATAAAAAGAGAAAAGAATGCCATGTTAAAATAAGCAGTGTGACCATAGGACATTCTTCTTCTTATGTATTAAAAAAATTTCGTTTAAAATTCAAATTGATGAAGCTTTTTTCAAAAGGAATGATGCAAATGAATTATTTATGACTATTCACAAGTTATTATTCCGGGGAGTTGAACACTATTTATATTTTTTTGTTATAAGACAAAATTTTAATTAAATTAAATTAAATTAAATTAAATTAAATTAAATTAAATTAAATTAAATTAAATTAAATTAAATTAAATTAAATTAAATTAAATTAAATTAAATTAAATTAAATTAAATTAAATTAAATTAAATTAAATTAAATTAAATTAAATTAAATTAAATTAAATTAAATTAAATTAAATTAAATTAAATTAAATTAAATTAAATTAAATTAAATTAAATTAAATTAAATTAAATTAAATTAAATTAAATTAAATTAAATTAAATTAAATTAAATTAAATTAAATTAAATTAAATTAAATTAAATTAAATTAAATTAAATTAAATTAAATTAAATTAAATTAAATTAAAATAAATTAAATTAAATTAAATTAAATTAAATTAAATTAAATTAAATTAAATTAAATTAAATTAAATTAAATTAAATTAAATTAAATTAAATTAAATTAAATTTAAATGAAATGAAATGAAATGAAATGAAATGAAATGAAATGAAATGAAATGAAATGAAATGAAATGAAATGAAATGAAATGAAATGAAATGAAATGAAATGAAATGAAATGAAATGAAATGAAATGAAATGAAATGAAATGAAATGAAATGAAATGAAATGAAATGAAATGAAATGAAATGAAATGAAATGAAATGAAATGAAATGAAATGAAATGAAATGAAATGAAATGAAATGAAATGAAATGAAATGAAATGAAATGAAATGAAATGAAATGAAATGAAATGAAATGAAATGAAATGAAATGAAATGAAATGAAATGAAATGAAATGAAATGAAATGAAATGAAATGAAATGAAATGAAATGAAATGAAATGAAATGAAATGAAATGAAATGAAATGAAATGAAATGAAATGAAATGAAATGAAATGAAATGAAATGAAATGAAATGAAATGAAGTTAAATGAATTAAAGTGTCGTTAAGATTTACACAGTCACCCAAGTCGATGAAAGCAGCGATTTCCAACCCTATGAACTCTATGAAAATATTGCAGCTACATACATGATACGAAACTAAGCCGATTTTATAAGATAGGCTAAACAGCTGCTCCAAAGCATAACACATATCAACCTAAATGAAATTTAACAAAAGCGGCGAGAGTAATTTTCTTGGTATCCAGCAGTTTTGGTTATCACCCAAGCAAAGCTTTGTTGTTGCCTTACAACAATACATATTTCAAAACTCACTCTCACGATTGTTAGCAAGAATTCAGATGCCATTCTTTTATCGGTCAAATTATTTAAATTATTTTAGAGAATGTTGTACAAACGTGATGGAACACATATTTGATCCGTGGCTCAGCAATTTTTGATTAACAATTTTCGCGGATTAACTGATGCTCAACAATTGTTAAGGCTTAAAGTATGTTTTAATAAGTGTTTTTTTTCCCTTGACCGAATGGGCTTGGACGAAAGAAACGACATCGGGGCTTACCGACACCATTACAGAAACAAAAATGGAGTTTCCATACAAACTATTGATAGCAAATATGAAATTTGTGACGGTAACACAGTTTTATCTGGGCTAAGGTTAAGCCTCGAGAATTCTCTGGGCTTAGCAAAGCCCCCAGGGGCTTAGTTGTAGTTGCATTTAAGATGTAAATAGCTTATCCTTCGGAATGGCTTCAACACTCTTTAATCATTTGTTATTATTGCTCTGGATGGAATAACAACAAACCAAGATTAAAGCAGTCAGAGTGTTATTAGATGTTGTGGAACAAGTCCTTAAAGGTTTTATAACTTAAATTAGATTTTTAAGTTTAACAAAAAATCTTTGCCCCGCATATACGATCTCGCACATGCCTCGTTTTGGTTTATTAGGTTCCTCACTTAATTTTTATGAGTGACACGACACACGACTGAAAGGTTCTCATAGTAGCTGTGTTCCTTGCCGAGTTTCAAACAGTTTGAAACCGCCAGATTTAGTGCGAACCCGTTCCATAAGTAAAGAATTATACTAGTCCGCACTAAATCTGGCGGTCTGAAACTGTTTGGAACAGGGGTAATTTCTGCTATATTTTGACCATTTATGACATCATCGTGTAAATAATCTTTTATCTACCAGTGTTTGCGTCATTGACATTTGAGTAGTTAAATATTGTGCTGACACTAATTTTCTAATTTATATGGATTGGCTTGATCTAGATCTAGATCGCCATCTTATATTTTCCTATTCAATTGCCTTGCTAACCCCAAAAAGCAACGATTTGCAAGTTTTTTTTTGTTATATCTCAGTGCTGATATCGCTATCTGAGCTTAAAGAAGATTCAAGGGGAAGAAAAAGTCCTCAAATAGTGTCTTGTCTACACTATAACCTACATCCTACATGATGGATGGCAGACTTTTCTGACTTAGGGCCACACCGATATTGACCTGTGAGATTGTTCACGAACGTCTTCAGGGGTTCACATATAGTACGGAGGAAAAGATCTTGCTGGCGATCTTAAGGAGAATGATTCCTCTGTTGTTGGTGCAATTGAGAAAGTCTCTCTTCTTGAGGAAAAAATAATGCTAGGATACATTCATCAGACATGCCATGATTGTGTGCTTCAGATAAGCTGGTGCATATTCTTTCCTTCATCACTTGCCATTTTAAACAGCTATGTAGCTAGGACGTCAGTTCCAGCAACTTTATTGGGCTTAGGTTTGGATAACATATATGTAGCTTATTTCATTAATAATTGTTGGTCTGGATCACCTCAGTTGAATTGTACAATCTGCACCACCACAAAATATGATACGGGTTGGGGTCGAAATTCTGTATGGGTCATAATTCTGCTTTCAAAATTCGGCATGTCAAAATTCTGTTTTTCAAAATTCTGGCTGTACAAAATTCTGCATGACCAAAATTCTGTTTTTCAAAATTCTGTATTTCAAAATTCTGTTTGTCCAAAATTCTGTATTCCAAAATTCTGTTTTTCAAAATTCTGTTTTTCATAATTCTGTATTTAAAAATTCTGTAAATCTGTTGTAAAAGAGAAATCGTTTTGATAATGTAAAAAAGTGCGCACTTTTTTACATTATCAAAACGATTTCTCTTTTACAACAGATTTACAGAATTTTTAAATACAGAATTATGAAAAATAGATTTCTTGTAATGGAAAATACATTTATCAAACGTGGTAAGAATATATTATATAATTAAAACGATTTTTAATTTATTAAATACTATCTATAAACAGTATAGTTTTAACCAAATATGTAGTACCTACAATACACAATTTTCATATTCCAAGAGAACCATAGGTACACATTCATCATTGCTTGATTGAAATCATAAACATATGATATACACGGGACGCATCAATGTTTTGGTCTGTTTTTGATGATAAAAAGCCAAAAATGGAAGTTTTTCCAAGAACACAAAACAGTGATGAAGCTTGGCATCACCGTCTAAAAAGCTTGGTTGGAAGAAGAAAGGCAGGGTTATATAAACTCATAAGCGACCTCAGAAACGAACTTCTTTTCGGAAAAGCGCAGGTTGATAGAGTGAAAAATGGGGAACACATTAAAAAAAAAAAAAAAGATTCTCAAAAATAAACAAATTGCGCGAGTTATAAAAAAACGACTTGACTTAAGCCATATTGCTTATTCAAAAAGAATCGCAAAAAATTTGGTTTTATTTTAAATTATTTAATTATATTTTTGTTTTGTACATAATGTTTGTATCCATTAAGCTTAAATTTGGAAAATTTATTATATTTATTTAAAGTTAATAGTTAATATGAAATATTACTTTTCATTAAGATAGATTTGTTCTGTTTAAATTATACTGTTAATTATGTTTTTTGTTTTCGTTAAATAATTCTTTAATAAAAATCATGAGAAAAATTTGTTTAAAGTGGAATTTTTCTTAGACAGAATTTTAGTTTTCATAAGCAGAATTTTGGAAAACAGAATTTAGACCAGGCAGAATTTTGAAATACAGAATTTTGTACACACAGAATTTTGATATACAGAATTTTGCATTTACAGAATTTTGAAATACAGAATTTTGGCCAAACAGAATTTTGACCAGGCAGAATTTACAAAAAAAAACAGAACTTTGACCAAACAGAATTTTGAAAACCAGAATTCCGACCCGTTCCCATATGATACATCATCGCAATCACTCTGCCAAAATGATTTGTCCATATCCTCAGTATCCAGTGCGATTCTACCACGAGTTTCCTTTGATCGTTTTTGCAAGCTCCCCCGCCGGTTCGGATCTTTTAACCCTTTTTAGTACAGTCAAACTTGGTGTTGATATCACAAAATTTTGCATCAGGTTGCACTTTGGAGAGAAAGTGTCAAGGCGATAACTATAAAGCTTGCAAACTTCAACATTTCTTCAAGAATGGAAAAGTTCCCAAATATAAATTTTTCTTGTTTTAAACTAAGAACTCACTTCCGAGAGTTGACGTATTACAACAAATGTTCAAAATTGCAAGCTTAATATTTTGTTTTGAGCTGGTTTAGGAGAGTCATTAACCATCATACCAAAAGCCTTTATTGAACCCTGGGCCCATACCGCGTAAAATCAAAGCGATCGCTTAAATAAGTGATTGTCGTTTTGACGAGTGCTCTCTCTATATTTCCCTATAGTTATAATAGAGATAGCTATGGTCAAAACTACTATCAAAACGACTATCAGCTTAGCCGATTCCACCCCTGTATAATTTGTATATTCAAAAATCTCACCTGTAGTTCTATTTCCCATCAGCAATCCATTTCCCTTGCATTGTAAATCGATTTAAATTGTGATCAGCACATATTTCGAAAACAAGATTAACCTACTAACTAAATTCTTGGCTTAAACTTGATCCAAAAAGAGCTGGTCACACCAAACCTATAAACGACGCATTAACTCAAAGCCAAAAAAAAAAAAAAAAAAACACTAGCCTTATATACCATGTAATTCAGGCATCAGCGGCGGAAATACGGTTAGGTGAATTCGCTGTTCACTAGGGCGTATACGTAACCTTTTCTTCGTTATTCATTTGCACACCACCATTCATTGTTTATTTGAGTACATAGGTACTTATCGCATATTGAAATGAAATGTGAACGTAGAAAGAATATAGAATTGCAAAAAAAGGTCAAAGTACGTTACGGGCTCATCGATCCAACTCCTACTTATTCTTTGTTCAGAGCAAGTTACATAGAGCTCTCTGTGAAGCAATGACGTCATTTCCATTGTTTGCCACTCTGGTTTTATTCAGACGCGCGATGATGTCATAATCCCCAGTAGCTACCTTTTTTCATGGATCCATTGTTTCAGCGCGAAAACACATACCACACACACACACACAGACATGATTGTATGACAGTGCATGTATCGAGAGGTACGGCTGTGGTATAGCCGGAATAGGTATGCTGGTAGCTGGTATGTTTATGACTGAGTCTGACCCAATAAAAAGACTTTGCTAAAAATAGCCGCTCGTTAAAAAATGCCGCTTTCTACATGAATTTTCTTCATATTTCTTTTCGGGTGATGCTTCTTATAAAATTTATGTAGAATAAAGCTGATGCGAATAGTTTCTCAGAAAACGGTATGACTGTGTTACAATTTGTGTAATAATTGTTGATTCTCCTTTTTTTGTTTTCTTAAATAGGTACGTACCAAAAGTTTAATGTTTTAATATTGACTTTTGATTCTATCTACATTTTTTTTAGGTCACCCGGATGTTATTTTGATCTAATTGATGGTTTGTTATTGTATTTGTTTGTTTGTTTTTATTTTTCTATTTAGCATTAGCACAGACAAGGGCGTTCGTTACCTAGGTGTGAACATTATTTTATTTAGATAAGGGTTCGTCTCGAGAGGTGAACGACTAGAGGACCAGATAAGAAACGAGTTAACAGACTTTTATTTTTATTGAAAAATTAATCGAGTTAGCAGCAAAGTAGAAATTTACGAACAACGCGAGCCATAGTGTTAACCTTCAAATGAAGGTCAAGCGTTTGCCAACTTATTAGCAAACTGACGAGCACGCATGCATTTACTGCCGCAAATTAAATATTTCATGCAATTTAAAAAAACAAAACCACTGTAGTCTCTCACGAGACACGACTTACTCACACGCATATTTTTGCTCTAACGGTTGACCATACAAGATGCAAGCAAGGCATTGATTAAATAATGTTATGAAATACATAGCTAATGAAAGAGCGTTAAAAACTAGCAAGGTACCGTTATTTTTGTTAAAAGGGGATAGTAGCTCCATACATGGTATTTATGTTCAAAGTCAAATGAAAATGTGTCTGTGTTGAAAAGATTTACATTTTGTGAGGAAGTGTATGTACATTGGGGTGTCCGTTATTTCCCAAAATCGTTTTTAAATAGCAGACACCCCCCAAAAGCTTATGCAAAAAAAAATATTTGGCCAAACAAAATTTTGTCCGAGGTCATTTAGACGTGGCTCTAAGCCAATACTTTTCCCATACAAATTTGTATGGGATTTTCGCTCTTTTCACGTTTTATTTTTTTTCTCTCGAATTACTGCAGCTATACTAAATTTGTTTGTTGATTTTTGTGCTTTAGTCATCCTATTAAAAGACCTCATTCAAAAATGTATACAAAAAATTGATTTTTTTGGCTCTAAAAAAATAAAACGTGAAAAGAGCGAAAATCCCATACAAATTTGTATGGGAAAAGTATGGGATTAAAGCCACGTGTAAATGGCCTTGGACAAAACTTTGTTTGGCCAAATTTTTTTAAGGACATAAACTTTTGATTAAGGGGTTGTCTGCTATTTAAAAACTATTTTGGGAAATAAAGGACACCCTAATGTACATTATGTTCAGTCTGTCTACTTCGAGCAGATCTCGAACTGTCAAACAAAATTGTGTGTTTCTTATTTAGCTCACAGCTTTGAAAGCTTCTAATTTAAATTTCTTTTTTCGTTCTGGGTGTGATTTGAGCGTAGAGTGCGCTCTTCGAGCGCAGAATAAAATAACTGGCAGACAGAGTTAAACACTGAATACAAGCATATTGAAAGGTGAACCGTCGAATGGTGACAGCTAGCTAAGTATTCAGGTGTGCTTAAAAATGCCTGATTGGTAACTTGAAATTTCACCAAGTTTCCTTCACTTGGGTTTTTTCTCATATGGTTTCTGACATCAAATTGTGAAAATTCACAAGATATTCACGTTGGCAAACACACCTAATTATTGAGAGCGCTCAGAATACGCTTGGTTCAGTGGATGCTAAGAACATACTCGACATACTTGGACTCTGTTCAGAACTCAATTTTGGGGACCCAATTCATTTCCTTTTTTCCCTATTTTCACGCTCAAAGCACGTGCTTTGTTTCTGATTTCAAAATGATTAGATTTATAACACACGCATTCAAAGTTATACAGTTTATGGTCGGATTATTTTTCAAAACTGTTGAATGCGCTTGAAGAAGCCATTTTGTTAAATGACGTCTTTCTGTAGTGTATGGGTAAATTTGAGAACACGATGTTTACATCTGGGATTATCAAATAAAAGGTCTGTTTCTTTACTTTTAGGATAAATTTTGGAAAAAAGTTCGGGAAAAAGTTGGGGATTGAGCTATCTGATGTTGTTGTTGTAATGTTTTACCAGAAATGAAGAGTAAGAAAATGCATTTCTGGTTTGTTGCGGTTAAAATTACCAATTTAACCTCATTGCTGGTTGGCTCACCGCATACAAAATTATACAATTTCAATTATTTTTACATGCACTTATCATTTTGGGCTCTTTTAAAAGAGCAAGGAGAAATGTTTTGCTTTACATTTGCCTTTTCATTTGATTTAATTAAATTAAACCATTTTATGTAGGCTACTTGAAAAATTTAATTGCAAATTTTTAGATCAGCTCATTTCTTATTTGACAAGCAAGAAAGTGCAGTAAATGAAAAAAGTCAAAAGCTCTGACATCTTGCCAGAAAAGAGTAAGGAAACACGTTTTGGGTAGATATGGGATACTTCGGGATCCCACGGTCGAGTAAAGAAACAGACCAAAAGATGACCAATCTCAGCTGTGATTTTGAATTGCCTACAAGCAGGGTTGTCAGATAGGGCTATTTATCATAAATTGAGCTATCTTTTTCCTAAAATTTGCGAAAGCAATTTTAAAAAAGTAGCCCAATTTGATACTGGGCGTTTTACTATCACCGGGATCTGGATCTGGATTAACTTTTTACACGTGTTACAAAAACAATTCTGAAAAATTTCCATTATTTTTTTGTCTTGTCGTGTAAAAGTTAATCCATATCCAGATCCCGATGGTAAAAAAACACGCCTATTATGTACTTGTTATTATTTTTAAGAAAATTGTTACATAAGTCCAGAAATATATTTAAATTCGTCCAGATTTTAAGGATTTACGTGGAGTATATGAGAAATTTTAGATTTTTGAAATGATATTGGGCTACAAGAATTCTGAAATTGGTCTAAACAGATATAGATTTGCAAGGTATTAGTGAATAAGAGAGCAAAGTGCACACATAGAATCATTTCGTTAATCAGCACATCATCCAGCACAGGTCATAAGGTATTGCTTGTTGTTGTTGCAATTAAAATCTTTTCTTTGACACGAAATGAAATTAAAAATACAACAATAGGCGTGTTTTGTTGACCTCCTTAATGTGAAAATTAAGATACGTTCCACATTCAGCCATAGAGTTACTGGAGCTCAAATGTGAAGTTAACTTGTTGTTGTTGGAATTTACATTGGAAAATTTGCCTTAATGTGAAGTATTTCTTAATGTTCACATTAATGAAGTCAACAAAACACGCCTAATGTAAACGAATGGGTTTTGGAGAGTGAAGCATATGAAAGTTTGATGTCTCTGGTTTACATACTCGATTGGAATCAAAAAGGAGTGGATCGGATTTTTCGCTTCGATTCAGGAGCGTACTAGACTCTAAACATCAAAATCGGAATGCATAATAAGCACTTTAGCAATCTTCTGTTCACACGAAAAAGAATCATTTTGATGGTAGGCTAAGAAAGTATTGTAACTACCTTATCTACATATACTGCGCATGCTCCTGGACAGTTTTGATTTGAAAATAACCTGCAAATATGCACGTACTTATTTGTTTCTACTAAAATCTTCATAAGTGAATCTTATCATTCTTTAAATAATTGTCATTAGAACTCATTATGGTACATATTTGTAGTGACCTTAACCCATCTTCCAAAACAAATACAAACTTTAATGATTACATTTTTGAACTAACTTAATGTTAAACTTATTATTCCGAATAATTAAGATTATTATGTTTTTTTTAAATAAAACAACGACATCACGATCACGCAAATAATGTGTCCCAAAGGCCGGTAGTGATAAGGAAATGCTCTCTACCTACTACCATATATGAACCAATACAATGCGAATTGATTGTAATGCTCTATGGCGTAACTCAATTTACCAATAAAAATAATAAATAAAAGATTGATAAGGGACTTAACCATTTGTTTACATAGCTCTAATCAAAATAAACAAAGTACAAAATATTCTGGATTTTGGTGGATTTTGTTTTTATTTTTTTTATTGTTAATTGTGGTTTTTTGATCGGAAATCCTCATTATTAATAAAACATCCTCAGACAAAACAGAAATAAAATTATTGCAGATAATATTATAAACTGATTATGGTTATTTTATATTAAAAAAGATAAATTTTTGTATATACTTCTACAACAACTGTACATGAAGATAAACTTAAAACAAAATCATTAAAAGATAAAACTCAACATGATATAAAGTTATGACGAAATAAACTCGGCCTATGTCAACAGAAACTGTTCTGAGCCAATACTCTTTAACTCTTCTTTTGTTGTTCTTTTAAAACTTTTATTTTATTACTTAAGTGGTCTTTATCGATTTTCAATATAAAAATAACTTTTATTGAAGTGATCATGCCGATGAAGCATGATCACGAACCTATTTTCAAATTTATCGAAAAGACTGTATTATTGAAGAAAAAGATTTGACCTTTTTGTAAAAAGATTTAAACTTTTTCCATTTTGTTTAAATTTTATTTACTTTTGTGTATTTCTCTGATTTAATCTGCATTCATTCCAACATTCTTTTCTCAAGCCTCAAGTCGAAATTGGACAAAGGGCTGTCTGCTAAGTTGTTAGTGTCAAAGTGACAGCTAGGACTTTGGCACACTGCACAAAATATAGAGAGGTCTGATAAAAAAGTTTGCGCTCAATTCTGATCTTTAAATTTTGTTCTAAATAATTAACTTCACTACAAAATTTATTTCTCACACATTATGTAAGCCAAATCCAAATATTTATTTGCCTCAAAAAAAAAAAAACAAAAACAAATGGCTGTCACTTAAATGTCATTGTACCTAAGTCTTGAGTTTGACGTTTAGAAATGAACGAGACAGATATATGTACATATATTGCTGTTTGTTTAAAAGCCCTATAGTTGTTTGATTTGTATTATTTGTGTCGACGATGTATGTTTATGTGCTTTGTGTGTAGATAACCTCTTCACCTGATACTACTCAAAAACATGCCCTGTGTAGTATAAGTAGATTGAGTCCAGCATCGCGGCAGTTTGTCGGCAAGAGAAGTGGGGGGTCTGGCATGTTGTGAAGCATACAGAAAACGTAAACGACGCACGGGTCATGAAACTCATTTGTTGTTGTATCAATGTTAAAACCATGGAAGTTTTAATGTGTTTTGAGGTGCCTCAAAGTTTTTAATGAGATACGATGACACTCACGAGTCCGTACCCAATCTCAACAGGGTCATTGTCAGAGAATATCAAATAAAGAAGCCAATCCTTCGTACGTTTCACCCTCCAAAAACCATTTGTTTACATTGTTGTCTTTGTAATTTCATTTCGTGTCGAAGTATAGATGTGAATTGCAACAACAAAAAGACCTGTGCTGAATGATGTGCTGAATGACAAGTTGATTCTATGTGTGCGTTTTGCACTGCTTTCCACTAACACTTTGCAAATCTAATCATTACAGCTGTTCGTTTCAGTTTGTAGGCAAATCAAATTGACAGCTGAGGATTGGTTTCTTTATTTGATATTCTCTGGTCATTGTCATTGTCTGAAATAAGCAAGATAATACCATAAACAGAATCCATGGGCTCAATACATCTAATTTTAGTACTCAAGATTCAGATTTCTAAGTTTTTTTTAAGTCATACAAAAGTAAGATGAAAAAAATGAAATGTAAAATTTAGAAATAAAAATATTTAGTTATGAAATTGTCATGTATTGAACCAGGCTAATACATTAGGGGTATTCACGATCCGATGTAACTGGTCTTGTATCATTGCAAAAGTGTAAAAGTGTAACACTTTCTTGCACTACAACAACAAAATATACTGAATGTCAAATTCTTACACTTTTGCTATACTCCAACCCTATTGTAAAAGAAAAATACACCATAGTAAAGTTTGCGCTTGTGTATTTGATAGCTCGCCAAATGTCATTTTTTTTGTCAGCTGATATTTATTTGTGAAATTTTGTGAGTTTGCTACAGTGTTACTATAGATAAAAGAAGTGCGTTCACGATCGATTGTAAAAATATAAAATTTTACAATTTTACTAGGCTTGTTGCACCAGATCGTGAATACCCCTATTATTATTTATTGAGCTTTCAACAACAAAAACAGATCCTATGTATGACGGTGTTCATACGAGCTTCACGTGAGGCATCTCTCTTTTTTATCTCATTCCTATTAATTGGAAGGAAAGAGATGGCGAGGTGAGGCAGAAACTTTCAAAAAATTTAAAAACTTCAGCCTCACTTGGCCATCTCTTTCTTTCTAAGAGATGAGAGTGAGATACAAACTAGAGACGTCAAAATGAGTCACCTCACGTGAAGCTGGTATGAACATCGTCTATGTATGTAATTTTTTGTATGCGATATTCCATCAAAGACAGTTTCGAAGACTTGTCAATATGAACTAGCACGTATTACTTATGTTGGTGTACTTCCCAAAACAGCCAATTTTAGTCCAAAGCTTCGTCAATTTAATTTTTTGTATATGAACTTTGACAGAACTTTAGACTAAAATGGGTAGAAATTGGCAGTTTTGGGAAGTACACGAACAGACTTATTGCTGCATCAATTTTTGAATGCAGAAATTTAAAAGATATAAAAAGAATACAAATCGACACCCAAAAATGAGGCGAACTACCAAGAACAATAAAATAAATAGGGGAGAATGCAAGAATCAATATAGCCGCATTTTACTATCGCTCATTACCCATATTGTTCACATCGTGAAAATAAAACGATGAGGGTTAGTGCGTCTCTTCTTCCTTTATGTTTACTTATTTTGCATGTAAAGCCTGCCTCTTTTCCTAACACTGCTGACAAATTGCTAACATTATTCACAATGGTAAATAGCCATCTGCCGGTCAGAGTGAAAACTTGTAACTGGGTTATTGAAATAAACTTCAATAGAAACCGGGAAACGCAGCTATTATAAACCAATATATATGGTCTTAGAGCTTAGACTTTTATGGTTAAGAAAATGTTTTGTTAAGACCTTAAGGATGTGTTTGGTTAATTTGAAAAATTACGGATGCCTGTCCTACATATCTACATATAGGTATGTATGTACATATATACGATATTCACATTGGCCGGAAAAACAGGATTTTTTGACGTTTCAGTATTAACATCTCACTTCCTCGGAGTGGAAGCAAGATGTGAATACTTAAAAGTGCAAAAATCACCGTCTTTTAGGAAATTTTAAGAAATAGCGATTGGCCAGTTTATATTTCAGAGATCTGAGAGGGCTCCGTATTCTGAAAAAAAAACATAATTTCTCTGAAAAATTCTTCACTTTTCCTTTTAAAGACTGAGACTGAATTTCTTTGGATTTATTTGTTCAATTAATTTTTGTCGCATAAGTGAAAAATAAAAGAGAATTATTTTGACTTCTATGTGAAAGATCCTCTGTTTATATTTTATCCTCCTGCTTTGTCAAAAAACAAAGGGAAATTACTGAGCGCTCTTGAAATATAAAATACATCCCTCTCTAAATCACCATCTTCAAAGTTTTCATTTAGATGAAACTGATATTTACTATCCATACGGCAGGATTAATGTACCTAATTTACACTTTAAAATCAAAACTGCGAAAACATTTCTTTAAAGATTAAAGAAAACGCATCTTGTTTTCGCTTCATTTGTAATCTGTCAGTTTCGTCAAAATAATATCTGTAACTTTTCACATTGACAGGTTCGTTAAGTTTCCTATTGCAAATTGATTTTCTATGAATAAGAGCCAGTTTTACACACGTGGTTCAAATTTTGATTTGTGGTTCAGCAATTTTAACTCACCGGTTTCAGTAGATTAAAAAGTTCAACGTTCAATTGCATATTACATATCGTTAAAGCTCAATTTATTCGTCAAAATGTGTGAGCTGAACCAAGGATCAAATATTTAACCACGTTTTTACAAATGGCTCTTAAGTGTATCAATTATTCTACTGATATCAACAAACCTATTCATAATACGAACCATAAAGTGAATCTAAAATTATATTATTCTACGTTTCTAGACAAGAAATTGGGAATTTTCTTGGAACTTTTATTTACAATAAGGGTATTCATACAACAGCGTATAAAGTCGTCGTAAACGTTGAAAACTTTTAAACTTCGTAATTCTGTCACAATTTGTATGGAAAATTTGACAGATTTACGAAGTTTAAAACTTTACTATGTTTACGACGAGTTTACGCTGTTGCATGAATACCCTTAATAATTTTTAATAAGGCATAGTAGTTCACAAAATATAAACAATTTACTCTGATAAATTAATAAAAAAACAAGGTCATATTTTTATCGAAAACAATTACAAAATTTTTATATATATGTATTCTCCCTATAAGGCTGCAAGAGTGGTGCATAGTCTTGTTCTTAAACAAAGTATTACTCCCGTCACCTACATTTAATTGCAATCTCAAAAATATAATCTTTATTTTTATTTCACAATTGCAAATAAAAATACCCAAATTACAAAAGTTCAATTCCCGATAGCTTTAGAAGCGACAATTGTTCAAATATTTCTTCTAATCAAGTGACTTTGTGCACCCGATGTTCACGTGGACAAAGATTTCCATCGTATTGTCACGTGGCCATTTATTTTTAGTTTTTTGTTTTTTTTTTTAGATAAATTCGTATGATAGTTCTTGTTTACATCATTATTATTTAATCTTCTATTTATAGGTTTGATTTGAAAATATTTTCATAATAAAGTGTTATAGATAGAAACAAATTTATTATGACGTTCATAAATTAAATAATATAAATGGGTCATTGCCAGAAATAATATAATTAATTGATTTGACGTATTTCATTGAGAAAAGAAATCTAGCAAAATTAGTTTTAGCAAGAGGATAACTCTACATTTTGCTCCTGACAAGTAAACATTGTATCTTACTAAGGATATTCCTGCAAAGCTGCAACGTCGTAAGATCGTTAAGTTTACGACTCAAGTACTATGAACACACCTTTAAAACTCCTTGCGTGAATAAATGTGGTAAATGAAGGAAGGGTTATATCAATCAGCGGATTCAGCCGACACGACAACAAAGCTGTAACTAGGCAAAACGGGATTCTATCTGATAAAGTTTCAATAAGATAATCTCCAGGTTTGCCTAGCAACAGCTTAAACAACATCTATGAATACGCCCCATCATTAGATTTTACATTTGAGGTGCGAGGGATTTTTTTTCCCCGTGGAGTCGGGGTGCACCTCACTTCCGTAAGCAAAGTTGGACGAAACTTGACCAAACGCTCCACTCCGCAATTAAAGTCGCGTCATATGCTTTCTGTGTATTCACTTGTTTTCTTCCAACCACTTAAGTGTCCCTCCGAGCATTATAGTTCTAGATTAAGTGCCTCGCAAGCCGTTTGGATCAGCAGAAAACTGTATGTCCCCTCCATTGTTGCCATTACCGACAACAATACGCACTCAAGAGTGGTTGGGATAGAAGGTGTGTTTGGTAACGTGAAATTTCTTACATTTTTTCACAATTTGCTGTCAGAAACCATGGAAGAAAAAACCAAGTTTGGGAAACTTGGTGAAAATTTCACGTTACCAATAAAGACATTTTATAAGTCAAAGGGCCGATGGTTCTCCACAAACTGCCATGTCCCTAATGTTTAAGATTGAGCTATGGTAAAACACAAGCCTATTTAAGTTAATCGGTCAGTTTAAATCTGAAATAAGTGTTCATTGTTTGACACGCAAAATGCAATGGATACAAATCTTATGTCTAATGTAAAGAAAGGTGTGTTTGTCTAGCTTTTTGTACGAACTGTCACTCTGTTTGAGGCTTGTTCGGCTGCAGTTTATTACAAAAAATCATTTAAGCACGATTCTTGTTAAAAAGTATTTAACTATTAATTTAGAAAAATTAAGTAGGAAAACTGCTTTAAAATTAGAAAATTGTTGAGTGGCATCATGCTAATAGGCTATAAAACATTAGGCTATTTAAAATATTGCGTGCTTGTCTCTATATAATATTTTATCATAAACTTCAAAACCAAATACAAATGTATATGTAGGTATCTGATAAATAACACAACACGTAATTTCTCCTAAAATTTTTCCATGCTATGTGCACAAAGTCAAAAAATATTATATGAGTAGGTATATAGGTAGGTATCTATAATATTTTTCGATAAATACAAACAAATATACAAATTAAGTTAAACAAACAACCAAAACCACAATTAACTAGTTAGCTAGCTAATTCTACATAAATCTGTGTACATAAGTACTCAACTACCATAACAAAACAGCTAAATTAAAAATAGTGGGCTTGTGCGAATATTTTTGTATTATTTTTCAACCGTGCTGAACCGTTCGTTCGCGCTGAACCTGCCGCCTGCTGCACACGCATACACTTTCATCGGGATCGATCACGTTTCTCGAACGTGATAGGGGCGTACCGAGTAGTAAAATAATCACGGCATTCGACGAAAACAAAACGTGTTCAATAATAAAAAAAAAAAATAAAAAATAAAAACAAACAAATAAAATATACAATCTTAGCGAGCCGACGACGACGACGAAGATTGTGATGTGCGGGGATATGTGTGGCATGCGAATAACTTTGGACCCAGAGGGTTGTTGTTTTCACAAGATAATCAGCTCAAAACCAGAACGGGTCGTGTCCAAATCCATAAAAGCCAGTGAATGATTGAATTCTAATCGCTGTCAAGGTGACAGTTGTTGTTGGTGGTAGTAGAGGTGCTTTTGGGTGATAAGGTCCGATATCCGAACGGTTTCTAGATGAGCTAGAGAAATTCCTCAATTACATTAATAAATGAAATGAATTAACGGTATTTCAAGCCTATACTCTATACATAGTCATAAATACACAATATTGACGTTACTATTGTGACAGCTATGCATAATTGAATGCAATGAACATTCACATTGGTGTGAAAGAGAAGCCTTTGTTTTCTTTTTTAGATTTGATAGTTTTGATCTAACTCATTCGGTCTCACATGACTCGCTGCTATAAAAATATTTATTTAAGGCTCGCAGCCGCTTTGTGATTTGCACCAACTGCTCACGTAAATAAACCTCTCAATTGTCACTCGTAGAACACATGCTCAATTAGTTGTATTACCGATGGAATGGCATGGCAATGGCGGCAAGCGGTGGCAATGGTATAAAACAACTAGCGTCATTGAGTAGAGAGGTGTTTAACCGCGCTTGCCATTCATTAATTTTATTATTATATCGCCGACCAAAATAGTTGTATTTATTTTTGTTTTAAATAGACAAAACTACCACCTACATACATAATCGATTTATGTACCTAAACTTATGCTATGCATGATGTGGGGCATTCTTGATGATGTAGACTTTTATAAGTACTTATTACCTAAACCAACTTCCGGTTTTAGTTTTGAATGAAAACAACAGAAGTAAATAGTTCAGCTTCTACGAAATCTGCTACGTACATGTGTACTGTATATATATCTAGAGTTAATTGAACACATGGTATGTTCGTGTAATGATATAATGAGATATATTGAGGCATAATCATAGATTTTGTATAAGCTGTTATAAGGAAAATTGAAGCTTCAACAGGTTAACTCCAGTTTTGTACAGATGTACTTACTTAATTTAGGAATAGTATCGGGCTAAGGTTAGGACTCTGAATGACACTTCATATGTGAAACCTTTTTTTGACAGTTGAGCAGGTGCCTAGCGTTATCATTTGGATGAATTTTATAATACCTAGGCGTTTTTATTTGTTAGCTCCGAGCACAGCAGTGAGCTGTCAAAAAAAATCTGCATTTCTTTTTTAGCTTAGAGCACTCATAGCGCTCAACTGTTTCTTTTTTAAATCAGAGCTAGCTCGGAGTACGCTCCATGAGCTCAGAATAAAAAGAACGAGCGAATAGCTGAGCGCAGCCAACTTCACTCTTTTTTAAGAGAGCGTGACGTGATTCGCTGTCATCTTTTTCTAGTTATCAAATCGTTCTCCAATTCACAATGCGGCGAGATTTTAAGTAACGAGAACTGTTTTCTGTGAAAAAAAATTTATACAAATTAAACAAAGAAGTTTTAACGCTCTCCCAAACCAACGCGAAATCATAGCGAATCATTCGCAAAGACAGTTTTTTGTTGTTGTTTAGCATTGTGTATCCTTCATATTTTGTATTATTGTGAATGATTTCGCGTCGTCGGAGAATATTTTGCATTGATTTGGGGGAGCCTTTAAAGACAATAGATTATCAATTACTTTATCTTTTAATATCAAGTTATCGTATTTTTTCTTTAAAAAAATACTTCCATTACCTATGTAAATTACTTGTCAAAAACGAAAATCGTTGTCTCGTCGCGTCATTTTTCAATTTTTCGAATCCTTGGCGTGACGTGACGACGAGAAACGCTTCATTGTGTATATCCTCGTATACTTTCATTATTTGAAATTCCTTTGACAGCAACGACGGGATCTCGTCACGCTCACGTCTCGTTTCCTGGTCGCATTGTGAATCAGGCTTTACTCATTTCAAATGGCGCGTTCAACACATAAATTTCAGTTCAGATTTTTTAATTTTTCGAATTTTTGATTGGTCAGCTGTCAGATGAAAATAAAAAGTCAGTACTAAATATTTTTGCGTTGAACGCATCACAATCGTATGACAGTGCAGTGCTCAGATGTGTTTCAAAATTATATCGGAGAGTTCTGTTCATCTTCATACTCTGCTCAGAGCTTACTTTGATAGCTCGTGTTCAAAAAAAGAGTTAAAAAAGAAAAACGCCTAGAAAATGAATGAAAAAATATAAAAACTTAATTTTTCCCCCTTTTCTCAAAACAAAATAGCAAAAGCTTATATCACAAACCCTTTTTTAAACGGTCAGCATAAGTTCCAAAATGCATCAGATGCGCATTTGCTTCAATGTCAAAGATCCAAAACTTGTATGACAAAAGACTATGCTGCTACATGTTGAAACCCGAGTTAACTCCTGATACTGCAGTCAATATTGTTTAGTTTATATTTCAGAGTGCACAACGAATCAAAGAGGGTATTCAAACAGCGGCGTAAAACCGTCGTAAATGTAGTAAAGTTTTAAACTTCTTAATTTTGTTACAATTTGTATGGAAAATTTGACAGATTAACGTAATTTACAACTTTACTTCGTTGAAGACGACTTTCCGCTGTTGCATGAATACCCCTAAAATCTAGATTTCGAGTCCAAAGCCAAAAATATCATCAAAATCAACAAAATATCCCATACATTTTAAGATTTCGTTATCTAGCAGATTACCACAATTTCTAATTGGTCTATTCACAATCACACTTTATTACTCATTTTTTCTCCTTCGTATAACAGTTTACCCATAAAAAAGATAGAAGATAGAACAAAACGATTTTATATTTATGAGTGCAGTGTATTCAAGTTGTTGTCCTTTTTATTTTTACAGAGAAATAGTAAAATAGTGAAATAGTATGTGAAATTTTGTCTTGGGACATTGGCTGATTGCAATGGATCCTTTTTTTAAAATTGCTATGACCGCTGAAATTCTTTTGAAATGTCATACAAAATCTATATTAAGTGCGGTGTGCATAATTCAAGTAGATTTTTAAATCTTATTGCTTGAAATTTTGATTTCAATTCGGTGTGAAAAGGCTAGTAGAATTTTATAGCAAAAATTAAAAAAACTGACCAAATTTTAATCCCAAGCTCACCTAAGTTAACTTACCTGAACTTGACTAATTTATTGAGTTAACTTTGTGCTAACTAAATATTAGCCGCATTTTATTATCCTCGTGATCTGATCCGGATCAGATCATGATAAATAAAACAGACAGGTTCTAAGTTATATACCCGTCTCTTTTCGTCTTATGTTTGTCTATTTTTCACGTGTCTGTTGCCTCTTTTCTTGGCACTGTTGAGACACATTCACAATAGTCATTTTTGGATAATTGAAATAGATCCAGATAAAAAGCAGGATTCCATGTTGTTTTTGTAATCACGTGTTAGAAATTGATCCGGATCAGAGTACGTAGATAATAAAATGCGGCTATTTTTAAAAGTTTGACACTATAGAAAGGGCTAATTCTAAAGTAGCTTCATCTCAATTTCGATAGTGAAAGGGTGATATCCATGGTGCTGCACTTCCATTTCAATACATTATTGAAATCTGAAAGTTTAAGTTCATCCTCCACTGAAAAACTGTTTCTGCGTTTAAATTTAGTGATTAATTTATTTGCAGAATTAACTGACTCTAATTTTTTTCACAGTAAACTCAAAATAGAAAAATTGGCCCTTTAACCATTTATCTCTTTCTTGTACCTACTCCTTTTCGAACTTTGTTCGTTGTTTAATCAGAGAAAAATCGAAGAAGGACCGGAAACAGATGGAAAAAAATATATTTAAACTTTAAGTAAAAAAATAGTTTAAAAATCTATAATGCGTTAGAAAAAAAAAATAATAAAAAAAATTCACAATGTCATACATCATGAATATAATTTCATTCAAAACAAGCATCGTTTTTTTTTTTCCTCAACACATCTGATAACCCTACAGTGAACTTTAGAATATTGTTGCTAATTTTAATAAATTATTATCATCCTGTTCCGCCACTCGTATAGCAGGTGATTTTGAGTCAAGAAGTTTATGACTTAATGTATTCAATGGTATGCCTATTTAGTTAGGTTAATGTTAAAACGTTTAACTTAAAAAAAAAAAAACAATAATCACAAAGCGTCAAACAAAACTCAAGCTATTCTAGAAAAAAAAAGTGATAATTTAATGATTCATTTATATTTATAAATATTGAAATAAACCATTTTGTTGGGTCTTCCATTTGTGTTGCAATCAAAATGGATATTTCACACTTTCTCTGATTTCTGTTGTTCTTGTAAGTTTGTCTTTTTTTTGCTCAAATTATCCTTCAACTCCAAATAGATGAACCTTCTTATTAAGGCCTTTATCTAGATAATTTGTATAACCAACTTGATAAGATAATACACAAATGAAAAAAACAGGCATGTCAATGTAATAAAACTTGTGACTGCAATTTGTCTTCCGTTGTCTTATGTTATCACTCTAGATAAATGTTTATGAAGTTAATATAAACTGAAGCTCCATGCCTCCCATGACCTGTCAAATACCTTAGTCTTGTTGTTTCTTTTTAGCAACTATTGTGCTACATTTCCACCTAACGCTAATCTGAGATTTAATAAGATTTACCGTAAATCTCCTTTAAATCTTGAAGATTTACCATACAAATTTATTTCGTTAATCTTGAAGATTAGAAATTAATCTTGTTAAATCTTGCTAGGACAAATACTTTTACAAATCGAACTAACCTATCCCTGTATGGTGGTGAAGGACTCATTTATGGCTGACTTCAGTTCTTCACAGAGGAAACATTCTATCTCACTTACTCTTTATGAGAACATATGAAACACCATTTGCATTTTAAAAGGGGCTGTCAAAGTAAATCTTTTTTAAATCTTTTTGTGTGGTGGAAACACCAAATAGATTTATTTAATCTGAACTGAGATAATCCTTTGGTGGAAACATAGCATTAGTTGCTTTCATTCTAGGACATTGAACGTAAACGCCGCCGTGCATCGTAAACCAACTCCCAAATTTTGTATGGGAAATCGTTTTTCAGCTAATCGTAAACTTTCTGACGAGAACTTTTGTCGTTTGTATGGTTTTTTGACATGTTTAAAAAGTATTTATAAAAAGTAGTTAAACCATTGCAAACGTCGAAAACGTCAGAAAGTTTACGACGTCATAATTGAACTGTCAACATTTGTATAGGAAATTTTTTACAACAAATCGTAAGCTTTTGCGTTGACGGTAAGTTGTAAACTTAAAAAACTTCTGGTTGCTCTTTTATAATTAAAATTAAAAAAAAATTAAAATTAGAAAATTAAATTACAAAAAATATTTAAGGCAGTAAAAGCCATCTTTGAATAAAGTATATTGCATTGTGAGCTGAAAACATACAAGTTAAAGTTTTGACTCGTAAGAGATGGCCAAAGTAAGGCAGGATTTTTAAATTTGTTTGAAAATAGAAAATAGAAATATTAGTTTTGACAGCTAATCAACTTTGATTGTATTATCATTGTGAATTAGTAAGTAAGTAAAATAATAATTGTGAATTAATCATACGGTCTAGTAAATTAGTTATAATTCACAATTACCTAATAATAAGATTTAAATTTAATAGGTATAATAATTCTTTAAACTTTGCAAATATTTTATAAAAAAAATATTTAATCATATCTTGCAATTCTTTACATGACAAAGCAATAAAAGCCGCATTTTATTATCCTCATGATTTGATCCGGATCAGATCATGATTAATAAAACAGACAGGATCTTAGTTATATATCCATCTCTTTTTGCCTTATATTTGTTTATTTTTCACGTGTCTGTTGCCTCTTTCTTGGCACTATTGAGACACATTCACAATAGTAATTTTTGGATCATTGAAATAGATCCAGATAAAAAGCAGGATCCCTTGTTGTTTTTGTAATCACGTGTTAGAAATTGATCCGGATCAGATAATGTGGATAATAAAATGCGGCTAAAGTCTATAGCAACCCATACAAACACAAAAATTATTTGATAATGAAATTCGTATGAATTTCAAATCAACACTGGATTCTTCACATGAAATGTTCAATCAGCCAACTTTTTTTATTCCTCAATACCTAATCATTGCACAATTACAACTTCACTAGCACAAATAAAATTCTTTCAACTTTCAACATAAATCTATTTAATTTAATAACAACGCTGATAAGCCACGTGCACACCATCTTGAGGATTGACATTTAAAATTCCGACGTCTTTACCTACGTTTTTTTTATTTATCGAGTTTGACAAAAGAAAGCCATAAGTACCTATATACCTTTAAGTATTGTTAACCTACCCACGTGATACAACGTATGAAGTTGGCATATTATACTGGCATAAGTCCTACGCCACAAGGTGGCATCATCTTTTCAACATTATATGTACGAGTATTGCGAAAAACTCCCCTGACATCTCAAGTAAATATCTGGCAGAAAATTTTCTAGTTTCCCCAGTCGGTTTTTCATTGCAATAAGTCCTTTATACGTAAAAAAGAACACCCACTTGAACTTTTTCGTCTTCTTAAGATTTGTTCAAAGAATAAAAAAAAAAGAAAACAAGAAAATTCATTGCTGTTCCTTGTTTGGCGTCAATCAAATAACCTTCTCACAATTCTCACATATACTTTACTTATGTGGTATGGTAGAGGTAACTTATAGCAAACAACACAAAAAATAAACACCGGCCACCACCCCAATACTATACACACCCACAAAAATTTCAAGCCATCCACCGTCAGGCCTTGTGGAATATTTTCTCTTATCTGCTTTTATTTTCATTATTTCAACAAATTCAAAAATGAGAAAATGCGCCAAAAGTAACATCACAAACTTTAAAACACAAGCAAAACACGACGCGCCATTCGAGAATATTTTTGTATGCCATCGCCATACCATTCAACAACAACAACATCAAAATTGACCCTTGAACAGTTGGCTTCAAACAGCTCGCTGTTCACGTGAACACTTTGCGATAAGCATGAGGTCAACGCGTGAACAGCAAGCGGCGCCTTGAGTTCTGATTGGCTACAACGAACGAGCCCCCAGTTTTTATTTTTATTTCTCTCGTATCTCTCTTTACTCTGGCGCGCTGATGGTGTATAATACAAAATAAAAATGCCAACAGAGGAATGAGGTGAAGAAGAAGCGTAATTTTGATATGAATCAGACTGGTTTATTTTGATTTTTTTTCTTTCTTTTTTTAGTTTCATGAACAAGATGGATGGGAGGGATAGGGTAGAAAAGTAGTTATCGTCAATTTGACAATATGTGCAACGTAATAAGAAATACAAACAAAGAATTAGCCTACACATACAATTTACTTTATGATGCACGAAAGCCTCGTCTGGATTCTGATCAACTAGTGAGCGCATGAACAGCAACCCAATTCCCATGAAAGTGTGCTAAAGGTTCTTCTTCTCAACGACGACGTTGGATTAGGATTCATATGATAGCAATGGCAGTAGTTGTTAGAGAGCTGGTGTAGAGCTCCTAACAGGGCAAGTGTAATGTGTTGTGGAATGTTTATGGGGATAAAATCCATCGAATATGGACATGGTACTCTCGTACTGTGCGGGCATTATTTCTTAGCGCGAGCTAAACAATAAATTTATGATATAAAGGCAAAAATAACTCAATGCTCACACTACAGGTACAGGGTGATATAAATATGAATATGATTTAGGTACATATTTTGTTTTATCGAACAGAGGTATAAGGCTATGTAATGTACGTGTTGCTTAATAGGCGCCCAACGTGAGAAAGCATCATAAGTGAACTTAATTCCAATTTACTCTTACAAGATTTAGCAAATAAAAAGAATAGAAAATATAATTTTATTGAATAGTAACATTAGATTTTGTTCACACAACCTATTAGCATTGGTATTTGCCGTTCATCAAATAATAATTGAATGTATTTTACTTCAAAATAGCTTTTTATGGCCTTTAGTCCTACAAATTGGCGTTTCGTCCGGCTTACTCACTTGGACTCATTAGTGACATAGTGAGGGCTTTGTCATTATTAAGTTCAGTTCAACTTACATGAATTTTTCAACAAAAAATTACTGTAAACTATGTATTTTAGTTGGCGCCCAACGTGAGACCTAAGTATAAAATTGTACAAAATAATAAATAGTTATATAAGTGACATAATACACCGTTTCTTTAGGTTGTATATTCTAAAAATATGTAATGTTGTGTTATGAGTTATCTAACAGGCGCCCAACGTGAGCAATCTACACTTAATTCAAAATTAAACTCTTGACAAAATTTAGCGAATAAATAGAATAAATTTATGATTTAATTGGGCACTAATGTCACATTTCGTTAACCTTTTAGCACTGGCTTTAGCTGTTTAGCGAATAATTTGAATAATTTAAAATTGGCGCCCAACATAACCCAACTAACAAAATTGCTTCGCATTTCAGACATTATAGTGTTATTTGTTTTTATAGCACGCCTATTACCCTCTGACGTGAAGTAAATACCTTATTGGAGTATTACTGCTTCCTTGAATATTTTCTGGTGCAAATTTTATCAGGTTGATAGAAGCGATATACCAATGTTTCTATAATCTCTCTATATTGGTTTTATGAAATGACGACGGAGCTTTTGTGCTATAGTCATCCTGTAAAATTATTATACAATCTCTATGTTAGTTTCTGTTACTTGCTAAGATCAGGCACAAACCATTTCTGCTGTACTAGTAAAAACACAAACCACTTCTGGTATACTAAAGAGTATAGACACAAACCAGCAGTGTGGAGAAAGTGAATACGTTTTTTTTCATCGTAATTATATTCTTCCATGGCCGAGCGGTTAGCGTGGTGGACTTTCAGTGCGAGAGGACCATGGTTCAAATCTCACAGAAACTTTGTAATTTTTATAACTTAAATAATATCTAATTTCTAAGATTGTATTTCAGATAAAAACTTTCAAATAAAATATTAGAAAATTAATAAAATAAAATAAAAATATAAATAAATAAATATAAATCAATTGTGGAATATTTTGTTTTTATTTTTCCACCTTCTTCTATAAGACCTCTAAATTGAGTCCAGTAAGTGCTTTCCGGGGCAACTGAATTTAGTCCATAAGGGTCCAATAGGAGCTTAAAAAGTGCGCCCTTTCAATTTTATGGACTATTATATAATTCTTATATGATTTCAAGACATGATTATGGGAAGTTTCTTTGGATGATTATAGGGGCAAAATTGTTAGTTGGGAAGGCTCGATTCACACAGAAGTGGCTTATGTGCTGGTCTGGTTCTGGCCTGCCTTGGGCGTTGTGTGGTTGTGGTGAGCTTTGTTCACACAGTAGTGACAGGGAATGGTTATTTGACAGAAAAGTAATAAATACACACACAAACACAGAGGAGCACTTCACAAGAAAATAGCTTCTACACAGAAAATAAATAAAATATTAAAAAAAAAACAATTGCCTTGAATTGTTGGGCTATTTTTTGCCATGTTTGGTGTTGCACGCTCCTGTTGCAGTAATTTTGTCCTCCCGTAATTACATAAATCTTCATGTATTTGCATTTCATCGCAGAATTCAATTTTTATAGATTTTATTGAACTCATAATCACATTTAATTTTTTTTTTAATGCCTAACAATTTGACATTTGACTGAGAGATTTCATTGTGGCGTGACGTTTACGTAGGCCACTGGAGTTTTCCATATGGTGTGGCGATGGCATGTGACACCATACCCTCGCCTCGTCATCTGTGTGTGTATTATCTCATAAGAGAACATGTGAATTCCACAACGTGGAATATGTATGCAGCATGCCAGAACCACACCAAAAGCTCAAGCCAGTTCTATGTGAATTGGGCCTAAGGATTAATTTTAAAATTGTACAAAATTACTATATGAATGCATACATAGGGTTTAGTTAAAAAAATTGTACAAGACTATCAATGAAGAAGCACATGATTTACATACATAGTTTGTCAAATTTTAAATTGGCGCCCAGCGTGAGGGTAAGTATAAAATTGTGCACAGTTATTAATAAAGATAAGCATAATTTACATAGCATATTTAGATTGTTTTGGATTTATCTTTGATATGCAATGCTAATGAGTTACTTAACAGGCACACCCAACATGGGATAATCATTAATAGGATTCAAAACTAGACACTCGCTAGATTGAGCGAACAATAGATATTTGAATAGTTTTAGTTGGCGCCCAACGTGGGGGCTAAGCATAAAATTGTCCAAATTATTAATTTTTTTTTAACAGACATATCAAAGTATGTATTTATCATTTTAATAACGTTTAAAAAACTGACGAATAAGAGATCTTACCATTAAATAATTAATCATTTTAATTTAAACAAACATGAATCTAACATGAAAAATAAGTATTCTATTTGTATTGCAACATTTGAAATAAAACAAGACCACTATTAGGTATCTGATTTTTCTAAAAAGAATAGCAAGTATTATTTTTGGAAGATACCTGTTTTAAACTGGCGCCCAACACTATCATTAAATGTAAAATTAATTAAGAGTTAGTTTATTTAAAGTCGGAAATGTTGTAAGTATGACACATAATTCTTTATTGGCACCCAATCAGAATGGTTTATAATCAAAATCACGCAATAGTAAACATGCCTGAATATTTTAAGAGTCAAAAACAATCTGAATTCAATTCTCGCAATGCGTGAAAAAGAGTTCACAATAGTAATTTTTCTTTAGTATGATGTAAAATCACAATATGATAATGTAACAACAATTACAATAGTAAATAATAATCTTAACCGGCTTTAATGTTTAAAAGTTACAACAGAACCACACATCAAACACCTAATAATATATATTTTTCACAACGAGCGTCCTTGGAGTACAACTATAAATTGTAATTCAATAAATAACCTTCATTTCAACAAGAGCGGCACACCCTATGTGTACCACTCTGTATTTTCTGTTGTCCCCCATTCTTCCTAAAAATATATCATAACCTCTTCTTTTTTTTCTCTCTGGTATAGGTACTAAACGCAGCCCAAACACATACAAATATCAAGGGGCATGGCACCTTAGCATTAGCACCAGAGAAAACACGAACCACACGAGTGACGAGGAATGACGACAACGTCAAAACACACACTATTATCTCTTGTATTTGTAGTATATATCTGTCTGTATACATTTTTTTTTTTAGATTCATTTCATGTTTTATCTTTTTTTTTTGTTTTCTTCCTGAATAGCACTCCCCGATTGACTGACTCAACAAGCTAACAACACGAAATGCGAATCTGCAAACTGTTTCATTCGTTTGTTGAATTCCAAACGGGAAGGTTCGCTATTTTCTACGAGTCCTGTAGTAGAAGTTTATTATATCCTATCTTAACAAGTGAAATAAGATTTTTGTGCAGAGCAAAATAAACTGAAGAAAATAAAAACAAGTGCTTAAAAAAAAAGTGATTTTTTGAAAAAAAAAAATTGAAAAAAAAAATACATAAGTGAAAAACTATCTTAACATTCTAAATAAATAATTAAAAAAAAAAAGGAAATACAAAATGGATATTGCAATTTTACCATCACCTCCTGCAACACCACCGTTATGTGATTATAAAAATGTAAGTTCAAACTATAAAAATCATAAAAGAATTTAAAAGGTTTTTTTTTTGAAAATAATTAAACGGAATTTTCAAGTGAAAGTTAAATTTTATATCCAACGAAATTTTTAAATATTCTTCTTTTTGTCAAATAAGAATTCCAAATTATTGAAGTTTGTGGTGTGGAGTGAATAAAAAAAAAATCATATTCATATCACAAAATATAGTTAAAAATAGAAGAAGAAAAAAATTAATGTATATTCAAAAAACCTACGATGAAACTTAAAAATAAAACTATAAATTAACACCCAATAAATGAAGGCAACACAAAAATCTTTAACCCACATCGTGTGTTTCCCCCCTTTGTATATAAAATACGCAGTGTGTCGCATTCACTATTTCACTTGCTCCGATTGGATTTCTAAAAACAAAACACAACCATTTCGGTTACACTCGCAGTTCACTGAACGATCACGCAGTGCCCGTTCATGTATCAGCTGGTGTTCACGTGAACACGGCATGGCATAGCATGGATTTCGTTGTGGCTGGCTGACGCGATGGCATTCATCCGGCCTGGGGTATTACGTTTTCTTGACGCGTCTCACGTACCCAGCAAGTGATGAGAAATGAGATTGAGAGAAACAAAAAAAAAAAAAAACACCACAAAACAACACAAGCTTGTTGTATTTGTGTTATAATGTGGAGGTCGCGCGTGTATACATAATGGGGAGATTGAAAAGAGGCCCGCGATGAGTGAATGCACCCACCCCCTTTTTTTTGTGTCGAAATTCGATGAGATTTTCTTCTTCTTTTTTTTTTTTTTGCTGTGGGGAATAAGTTGGGAAAAACCTACTTGAGTGTGAAATATCATTTTTGTTCAAAACTGCTCGACGGTCGGCACCTATTTCCACCCTGAACTATCTCAAAGTATAGGAAAATGTAAGGTGGTGGCAACATCATTCTCTTTTATTGACATTCCAGTTATTTCATTCTCAACCTTGGGCTATCTTGTGCATAGAAGCAAAGGGAAGAGGGAAAGTTATTTTTGGATATTTCCAGGACCTTTTTGCAATTTATATAGGTACGTGGGTAAGGATTGTTGATGACGTAGTTTCCAATCCTAGTTTGACATTTAGGTTATCGAATTTTATAAGTTGGTGAAGTGAAATACCCACACAATATTTGATACGTCTGTGTGTATGTATGTATGTATCATTGTAGGTACATAGGTATATATTTCTGTTCTATTACGCAGCTACAACAGGTTGTAGGTATCTAACTGTGATGATAAAGTTGGATAAAAGTATTACACTTTTATGTAGGCGACCTTTGTTTTAGACTAGCAAAAATGTTTGACGTAGTTTTACCAACATGGGGTTTTTACTTTTGTTAAATACGAATAGGTCTCTACATAATATTAAAACGGAATTATGCAGAGAAGACTGTCTTTTTTTTTTAATTCAAATAAGTTGTTAATTAAATTTCGAAAAAAAGAAGAAGCTATTGTGAACAAGCTTAGGATATTTCAAAGTCAATAATTCACAATGATATTATTACATGATAAAGCATTTTCTTTTTCTTTATGAAAAGATATAAATAAAACTGAGTCTGATGACTCACTTGAAAGTGCAGTTTGTTGAGTCAAATATCCCCTACTCTTTTGAAACAGACTTCATACTTCTAAAAAAAAAGAGGGACAGCAAAGAGAACAAAATACAATAAAAAGACAGAGTATAGTACCTATATAGTGACCTATGGCACGAGTTTATTGTCAAATGAGCTTTGTTTTCATTTAATTGATTTTACTCTTTTTGTTTTTTGTTATCTGGTATTGCAAAATGACACAAACAGTTTAGGTCATTTGCTTTTTGTTTTGTAACTTCATATTCCTTCATATTTACACTCAACCATTATTCAAATTTAATTCGGACAACAAAAATGGCGGATGCACCGGAAATTTCATCGATAAGATCGTTGCTATTTATGGTACATTCACAATAGCTTTTTGCATTTAATTTAGTTTTTTAAAGTATTTGTTGTTTGGTAAATTATTTATCATTCCTTTAGACATTAATAGTTATTGGTGCTGCGATATTAGTATGGAAATGATTAAATAGGTATTCTTTGTGTTTAGAGTGTATTTAAATCCTTTTAATTTATTTTTAGTAGTAAATAAGGTTCGATTGATTTGTTAATGCAAAGAAGGTAATACAAATTTTTGAAAGTCTCCTTAAAAAGGGTTACAAAATGTCTTAAAAATCTTTTCTATGTTCTTTATTGTACTATAAGCTGCTATGATAAGAAATGTCAGAAATTATTAAATTCAAGATCTCTTAAATTCAAAACATTTTATCGAATATTCTTTTTTTTAATATTTGTTAAGCAAAATTAATGAGACTTTTTCATCAGTTCAACTTTGTGACATTAATTTTTAATAAAAAACCAATTCTCAGTACATTTGCAAGTAGACTTAATATAGACTTGAAATTGCATCAGCTTTTATTTTACATTCACATTAAAATTCATTGTTCAAGATTGAGATTTTTTATGTTATTATTTTTTTCTTGTTTAAATAACGACGGTTTTAAAATAAGGTGTGGCCATCTTTCTTAAAATAAAGTTGCTTTTGTATAAAAAAAAAAATACGATTTTGAATAACATACCTTAAAAAATAAGACATAAAGGTGTTTCTATATTTTTGCATTGTTTCTTTGATAATTTAAAAATAGATTTTGATTTCGATATTTAGATTTCAATGTTGGAGACAAATTGGCACCTAAACATTTGTATATCTATTTTTATAACAAATCAATTTGAGAATTCCGTTGTTTATAATTTTATTTTAATTATTTTTTTCTATTGTCAATTCAAGTGAACTTTTAACTAATCAGTTTATTTTTTTTCTATTTTTAGGCTGAAAAGAAAATTGATAATGCCTTCTTAAAGGTAAGGCTTGAGTCTCAAATATCATCACAAAATCAACGTCCTGGTTTTGTTACTCCACAACCATCTGACAATGAGGATTATGACTCTGATATACCACCATATAAGAAACAGCGACTTGATGTTGTTGGCTCCCAACACAATATCATCAAGTCATTTGAGGCAAAGGAGTTTTGTGGAGTTCCTCCGACTTTGGTATTAACTCCACCACCAGAGGTTAACTTTGATATGGTTCCTCTGCAACCACGTGCCAGTGTTATAATGCATGTTAATCGTTCTGGAGTGTGTTCGTCATTGGAAGGGGCGACATCGAGCTCAAGCAACTCAGAGCCTGAATATGATTCCGTGAATATTGTTCGGAAATTGAAGTTTAAAATGGGTCGCAATACGCTGAGTAATGCTCCAGCAAACAGTGAGAAATGTCTAGTTAAGGAAAATGTGCAATACCCAGTGGAAAATTCACCAATGCCAGTACAACAAACACACCCAGTACAACAACAGCAACAACAACAACAATACAATCTCCAGTTGCCACCACCAGCGTCGTCTCCAAGGCCGCAACAACAACAACAGCAGCAGCAGGAACAACAGCAAACAAGATCACAATATCAAGTTATAGCACCTAAAAATATATACATTGCCACAGCTCCTTCTCCTTCAGCAGTTCCTCCACATCAAAACCAATCAACTCTCATCCCAACTCATCTACTGCTTTTTAATCCTACAAATGGTATGTTCCAGAATATTCAGCCTGCACCTCAGCCAAAACCGCAGCTAACAACAGTACCTACACCTGCAGCAGTACCAGAAAGAAGACGTGTTTACGAGTGTCAGCATTCTAATTGTGGCAAAAACTATTTCAAATCCAGCCATTTAAAAGCCCACCAGCGCGTCCATACTGGAGAACGGCCATTTATCTGCAAATGGGAGAATTGTGACAAACGTTTTTCACGTTCCGATGAGTTATCGCGTCATAAACGCACTCATACAGGAGAAAAGAAATTCGTCTGCGGAGTGTGTCAAAAGAAATTTATGCGCAGTGATCATTTGTCAAAGCATGTCAAGCGTCACGGCAAGGATAAGGCACAGCAAAATGGTTCCGTTGTGACAGTGGCAACTGCCTCAGCAGGCGTCAATCACAGTCAAATAGTCCATCTGCGCCCCATCATTCCAGCACCAGTTCATGTACAAATTTGCACGAATAGCAACAGCAGTATAAGTAGCAGCAGCAGCAGTAGCAACTGTAGTACAATTAGCAGTGACTTTCAGTCCGAGTTCCAGTTGATGAACTAAGCTGATAACTAGCGCCTATCGAGGCTTTTGCTCTCTAAAACGCTGCGTATATTAATTTATCTCTTTCATTCCAATCTATAATGGGATTTTGTTGATCTATACTTTTGGAAAAATGAATGCGCGTTTAATTCCTTGAATTGAAATTCAAAACGGAAACAAAATGAGACGGATTATATTCTAATTTAAATTTCTTTAGAATTTCATTTTAATGTACAATCTAAATCGAATTTAGTGTACCTACTGGAATCTAGAATCAAACAAAACAAAATCTTAAGATCTTTGTAAATCTGTGATATTTAAGTTTTTTTTTCATAAAACAAAACAAATTTATTTATTTAACAAAAAGAAAAACATTAAGCATATAAACAATGTAATATATAAAAAAAAATATGTATATCGTATGAAAAAAAAAAATATGAAGACAAAAATAGATACCCAACTATTATAATGAGTTTTCAAAAAAATTAACAAAAAGAAAGAAAAAATACAAACAAAACAAATAAAATATATATATTTTCAAAATATCTTAAATCTTTGTGTTTTTTATTTATGGGTACATTGGATGATATCCTTCTTTTTAATCTATTGTGAATAGTTCTACTAACGAAGTAGGAAATTACAAAACCGGCATTAGGTTCGTTTGTTGAACTTTACTCCTCAGGGTTGACCCATGGTACAATATATAAGGAATACGTGGTATGGTCATCGTTGAATTTCTTGTCCGTTCTGTCCATCAACTCCACTTGTGGCCAAAAATGTGTACAAAAGACAATAACTTATCAAAACTCAAAAACAATAACAAATACAAAGAGGATTGCATCACTCGTTGACAAAATGCATGAGAGAGATAGGATAACGACATGCGCGTGTATTTTTTATACCTTGGGGTTGACCCATGTTTCTTTGACAACCCCGAGAATTATCAAAAATACCTGTTTTCTGTTCTTTTTTGTTATTATTTAAATATAATTTGTTTTTTTTTTGTTTGACCCCTGGGTCTGAAAAAAAAACCGAATTTGCCTGTCAGGGTGACTTCAGGTGACTTCAGACGCTTAAGGGCGACCCCAGGATGATTTCAGAGCTCAACGTACAAACCAATAATTTCAGCATTTCAGGTCTATCATCGCATCCAATCGTAAACTTAGACCCTGTTTAGATTGGGAAGATAGAGTGCGGACTCGGTGACGTGAAATAACGCCAAACGAAATAAAGCCGAAATTCAAAAATTTGGTCTTATTACTTTTCAAAAACGAAATAATACCAAATTTTAACTGTTTATTCGCGAATTTTTAAGTTTTACAAACCTAATAATCCTCTCCTTTATTTGGTTTGTGAAATTAGCCGTTTTCCGTTGGAGGTGGCAAAGTACTTGTGAGTAGATGAAAACCATAATCTAGTACTACCAACTGCACATGCTCTCATGTGCGAGTAGATACATTTTACATGGGAAAGCAGTTTGATGTGTTCCATTGAAAAAAGTTGGCAAAGTACTTGCAAGTACTTCGCCACCTCCAAAGGAAAACGCTTATTTTAAAATTCACGAATAAATAGGTGAGGTGCGTATGGGGGGCATGCTGCCCCCCTGCAACCCCCCTGCTTGGGATCGCTATAGGATTTGGAGTAGGTGCGAGGTTGGGTAAATGCAAAGTTTCTTTTGCATTTAAGGAACCTGTATTTAATGAAACTTTGAATAATATAGCCGAAATAACGATTCTCAAGAAATTCTATTTTCGCATTGCAATAAGGCCGAAAAACTGGTTGAGAAAGATTTGGTTTTATTTCGATTATTTTGTTGGTGTTATATCCATCGGGCATAAGAAATAACACCAAATTGGCGTTATTTCGTTTTTGAGATGGAAATAAAGCCAAATTCAAAATTTGGCTATATTTCGTTCGGCGTTATTTCACGTCACCTGCGGACTCGTGAGTGTCATGGTGTCTACATTAGAAAATTTAAGGCGCCTCAAAACACATTGAAACAACAACAACTTCAATGTTTTCTACTTTGACACAACAACAAATGAGTCTTATGAGCCCAGCGTATATATTTTCTTAATGTCTCACGACATCCCTGACCCCGCACTTCTCTTGCCCAAAAGCATTCGTGATGCCAGACACTCAATCTAAACAGGGCCTTAGAAGATGAATTATAATGCCTGTTTGGTAATGTGAAATCTTCACCAAGTTTCCCAAACTTGTTTTTTTTTCTAAGGTTTCTGACAGCAAATTATGAAAACTAGTATCGCCCAGTGGCCGAACTTCGGCCAGGAAAAACTGACACACGCACTTAAGAATAGAAAAAGCATGACATAATAATAAAGAAATAACTTGACGGAAACGCTGGCATTGCCGTTGGTTTCTCTTGTTTCTCTAGGTTCATATGTAAATAGCATTTGTGAAAGCTTTGTATAAAAAAAAGCTTTGTATTAGGAGATAAAATTTGTCATCAAAAATTTGTATCAATGATAGTCATCCTTCAGCAAAATTTCAATTTTCTACACTAAACTGGTAAAAAGATAAAAATCAATAATCTCAGAAAAAAACGTGTTTGCAGCCCTATAAATTCAAAATTTGAAATATTTTATCAAAACAAATCACAATTAAAATGAATTCTGATCTTATGTAAATCAATTTCAGATCACAATTTCCCTATAAACTATATTCCTTGTAAGCAAAGCACCCAGTCGTTATTAAATGAAATTCCTTGCCCCTTTTCATTAGACACATAAAACTTTAAACTATCAAAGGACCGAACTCTACTTCTCAATAACACACCAATTTTATCGAAAGTTTGTAATTTATTTATAGTATTGCAAACGCGCGCCGGTACTATAGGATGTTGAGTCCTCTGAAATTGGAAGGGAAGAATCGACCCAAGAAATGTCAAATTTATCCTTGTAATCAAAATTCTTTTATGTTTTGCGGTTCTTGTTAATACTTCATAGTCAATACTGTTACGATGCAAAAACTTCACTCTCATTCTTGTACCATTGACTAAAGCCTTTGAAGTAGGTATTCAAATTACGAATGAGGATAACAATGGAATTTAATAGAACCATTACTCACTTAAGCTTAAATAGTTCGCTTGAATAATTTTAGTTCAAAAAAAATTATTTTCTCTGCTATCTCATGATCACAAAAATGATATGTACTTTCATACATATGTTTTGACACGAAGAAATTAGCTCGAAATTAACTGATATATTCAATTGAAACCAAACATTGGAATTTGTGAACACAAACAATCTTTTTCATTCGAAACTAAAAAATACTCACTTCAGCTTAAATGTTTTCTGCTTGAAGAATGTATGGTTTCGTATAAATGAGTCACTTTTCTAACCACTCTCCTGAGCTTTCAGCTCAAAATTTACTAAAATATTAAACTGCAAAATCAAGCATTGAGCTTTGTAAACCCAAAAACAAAATGTGTCATTTGAAAACAAAAAGTACTCACTGCAGCTCAACTGTAATTCAATTTAAAAGATGTAATTCAGCAAAAATGAAAACTTCTGCTTGTGTTGTGATGCTAGAAGTGATATTTGGCGTTTCAGCAAAACGACTACCATTAAAATATTTAAAATAGTGCAGAGTGGAAAAATCGCTTAATTTTAAGTTTCATTCAAACATCAATTGAGTTGTTAGGATTATTCTTAGACTAACCTTATCTCTAATAGACCAAGAGCCCACAGCAAATTTAAGGTGTGAGTGATAGCAAAAAAGAAGTATAGGCGTCGAAAGCTTCATAAAGGTCACAAAGTTGTTCCTGGATACAAAGTTAAAGTGTCAAAAAGTAACTTTAATACATTTTTCCAACTATCATCTCCTTGATACTGAGTTGAAATGGTTAATCCGTCAAAAGCAGCTGAAATCACGATGTTTTCATTTTGAGTTATCTTTTGTTTGCTTCTCGATCGTTCGGTTTGGAATCGTTCTCATTTTTGCAATAATAGCTTAATTTAAGTATCCCCCAGATCTGATCTGGATTAAATTATCATAATAAAACAAACAGGATCCCAGTACAACAAGAGTGCTATATGCCTATCCCCGTTTATCCTTTTGTTTCTGTATTTTCTCTCTACTCTTTTTTCTCCCTACCTTCAATACAAAAAGCCATCTATGTACCTGTCAGAGAAAAAACTCATTTTTGCAAAAAAGTACTGAGGGTGTATGGTCAGAATTAATTTGCAAATCGAAATCCAAAAGCAAAGTCGGATGTTTTGTTGTTTTTGTAATACATGTACATATGCATATACAATCCAGATCGGATCTGGGGGAAAATATAAAGCTAATATATTTTTAGTTTAATATTTAATTGATTTTACCGTCGATAGTGAGTTTGGAAATTTTTTTTCTACGTTTTGCGACATTTTTTATCCGATTTGATCGATTTGTAGTAAAGAAATTTGTGCTAGTAATGAATGATAAAAACAAATTGGTAATATTTTTGCTTAAATGTTCTATTTTGTGCTAGAATGAAGTTAAATGAAATTTATTTTGAAAAATGTATGCATTTTTGAAGTGCTGAAAAAAGTTCTTTTCAATAAATCTAATGAAATCACAATTTGTTCTTGATTTGTAATTCCAAATCTATTTCGACTTTTTTTCACCCAATTTGTTTGACAGATCAGCCATATTCTTAGCTTTTGTCGTTCCTAAATGAAAAGTTACTCAAAGTAACTTTTTTAAATATGACATTGCAACTCTTCTTTTTGACACATTAACCACAGCTCACTAGAGAAAAACAAAAGAATGCTCCACTTTGCAAATCATGTTATGACATTTCAAATTAAGAAATTGCAAATATCACTTAGGGCGGTATTCACCGACGGCTCATAACTTATGAGGCTCATAAACCTATTCACCAAGCAATAATAGTGAATATTTATGAGCGCTCATAAGACTAATGAGTGGTCCTGACCACTCATAAAGTTATGAGCGCTCTCTCCGAAAACTAATTCGAAAACCTTCGAAGTAACCCTTCAAAAAAATTCACTTACTCATTTTGTCGGTACTTTTTGGATCCTTACAAAAATGAGTCTCGCACGCACACACATTGTAAATCCTTTTGTCTTCAGGAATTTTATTTTTTTGTTTCAATTTTTTAAGTTCTTTTTGTAATTCACGCGGTGAAAATTTGAAAATAGTATAATAAAACGTGTATATAATGAATCTGTTCCGGATAGAAAATTACAGAAAAGTACAGGATTGTGTACTCCATGAGTAAAAACCTTGCCCAAGCTGTTCTTCATTCTATCACCATGATGTTCTTGAGAACAGTTAAGAACAATATTTCCTGCACCTACTTTTGTGGTCGAGAAAGTGAGTGAGAAATGTCGACAAAACCAGTACCAGTTGATTTGTTTGTCTGGGATAATAATAAGCAAAAATTTATCTCAGAAAAACTTTTTGCTTAAATTTGACAGTTTTGACAGTTTTCACACATTTATACTGTTCTGGGTCCCAATTCCGCAAGGGTGACTGATTTTCTGTGTGCACGCATTCTATTCACACCCAAAACAAATGTAAATTAATTTGATTGATTGTGCATACGTTATCTGTCAAAAACTTAAAACTCACTCTTGCCGAATCGCAAAAATCGATGTGTACACGAATTTCTGTGTACACAGAAAAAACTCACTCTTGTGGAATTGGGCCCCTGATGTAGTTTTTCTTAATTTAAAACAGCTAATATAAACCAACGTTTGACGTCTATCTCCCCTTCAAGCGAACGAGTCCATTTTGGATCCGCAAACGTAGTAGACAATGTACGAACGAAATAATTAGCGAAACCAAAAAGTAAAGTAAAAACATTTTCCTATATGAAACAAACTAAAACGTGCAATGATCTTCACCCCGAGACAAAACTAAGAAAATAAGTGGAAAGAAATTAAAATCACTGTAGTCACAAAGAATTTATTTATGTGCATGCAACACTCATTTTTTCAAGGATCCAAGAAGTACCGACAAAGTGCGGTCATTTTTGAAAACAGTTTGATTTCACAGTTTGGGGGTACCTGGGGAAGAGAGAGTTGTTCTCATTTTCGAACTTCGAAAAAGAGCTATGAGTGGTTGGTGAATAGCACAAATATAATTTGAGTTAGGAGCCTCATAAACTTAAGAGCCGTTTATGAGTGCTCGGTGAATACCGCCCTAAGGCCACAAACCAAAATTGCCACCCGCGATTGCAGAGATTAACATCAAAAGCAGCATATGGATACAAAACAAAGAAATAAATAATTTAGTTTCTAGAAAAAAAAAGCAACAAAATGGCAAAATTTATGTCAAATATCTCTGTCAAGATATGATTGCAGAGATTTTCCTGACATCCAATCAAGAGATGAAACGGAGTGACTTCATTAGATATTTAATGTCAAGACGAGCATTCTGAGAGAAATTATCTACTGTGGAGTCGGGGTGTAAGAAATTCACTCCACTTAGCAAATACCAAAACCATTAAATATCAAACGAAAACTACCTTACCTATTCGAGTTCTACTTACCTACAACAAACAAAATGGTTCAAAACGGAACCGTAAGCCCATATCCGTTGCAGCCGATTTTCAATTTTACCCATACCGAGAGCTAAGATGTTTACACATTAAAAATACGTCCCTGTTTCACAGAATCGCAGTTTGACATTTCTAGTCACAAAATTAAAGCTAAAAAACCATGTGTAAGTTTTCAATTAATTTATAGTTTTCTTAGCTTTATTTAAAGTTGAAATCATTTAAAATGTGTTACTTGATTGGTGATTGATTAAAATATTACTAATTATTCACATCACTTCCTTTGAGACAAATATAATAAAACTAACTTGTGAAAATGATTCATGTCCGCCTTATTCCAGCCCCCTATTATGTGTTAGGAAACGAACGAAAAAAAAAACGATACTAACGCAAACAAAAGTCACGACATACTCTGATTATGTAAAACGATAATGGAGCCATTAAAATGTTGCCAGCTAAGGGCCTAGTTATAGCAATCAGTAAAATCGATTAGGAAAAGTTGAAGTAAGGGTATTCCTGCAACAGCGTAAGGTCGTCGTAAGCATCGTAAAGTTTTAAACTTCGTAATTCTGTCACAGTTTGTATGGAAAATTTGACATATTTACGCAGTTTACAACATTTCAAAGCTGTTAAGGTAACTTCTTGTGGATTTATTACAAACAAAAAATTTTAAACTAAACAGAAACAAATTGACAACTGTTTTTCTTATAGTACTATTTTGCAAGAATAATATTCTGCAATTCGGATTGATTGAAATTTTAAAAATATGTGAATTATACAAGATGTTCCCATTCGGTATTTTTTGAGAATTTAGGTCGCAACCGGGGAAAAAAAACTGTCCCGACAGTTATGTCCGTTGGTTTGCTTTTCAGAGTCGTTATAGTTCAAATATGGAATGTCATTACAGTATATTAAATACTCTCTTATAGCCAAAGGGATATCTTCTAGTAAATCTGACAAAAGGGTTCTTAGGAATTGCAGATAGGATTCTCCATTTAAAACCGTATTCAAAAAACGTGGTCCAATCACCTTTCGTCCCACAATGCCAAGATTTATTTTGTTTTCTAACATGTGGATTGTTGTGACTCCAGTAATGCAAGTTGTGGAAATTGGTAACTCCATCTCTGGTAGACTGCGCTTAATTTGTCTAAACTATCTTTTTAAAGTAGTTGTGTTCTGTTTCTTCCCTCATTAATAGCGTTCTACAGAATTCATCCTCAAAATTTTATCATTTGATGTCAACTCTTGCACTGGGGTAAAGTGATATGGTTGAAGGTCATCGGTATGAATCACTGCCCAAACCCTGCTTTGGGGCAATCCAAGCATAGTTGCTATCCTTCTGGTGCTAAGGGTGGGATTACGTCGTACCAAATCCAAAATCCGTTCCTCTATGTCTGTTGATCCACCAGATGACCTTTCGCTCCTTCGAGTCTCCAGCACTCCATGTTCCCGAAGACGGTTGTGAAGTCTTGCAAAAAGTGAATAGTAGGGACATCTACTATTGGGGAACCTTTCAGCGTACAATCTCTGTGCTTCCCGACAGGAACCATCCGCTAAACCTTAGCAATAGTGCATATCTGTCAATTCTTCCTGAGAGTAACTTGCCATCGTTTTGTATTGACGATTTGATACGCAATTTAGAAATAAGTTTCAAACAGAATGTCCTTGCATATTTATTTGTGGTTAGTTTTTTTTTATTTGGTATAGGTAATCCTTTTTATATGGGTTACAGGTAGACGTGCAGGTTTATTTTGTTAAATTGAACACATGCCTCAATAAAAAAGAGGATGGGTGCGACCCACACTAGTAACTTCCCATTGGTGCCCTCGGAAGCTAGAGGCCCAATGTTATGTTTTTTAATTAAAAAATCGCCGATTCTCGATCTTCGAAAACTTTTTCAGGTGTTCAATAGGCAATCAAGTGAAGACCAAAGATTTGTTTGCCTTCGAGATATTAGAGAAAAATATTGTTGAATAATGTTTGTAACCTTCTTCTATAAAAAAAAAAACTGTTTATTACTTTTTTTACAAATTTGAACTTCATAGTATGTAGAGTTCAACTATCCCAATGCACATATCAATGTCTGTTCTTAAGATATTTGAGAATAAAAAATGTTCAACAATTTTTGGTAGGTAAAGTTTCTTGTATACAAGTATGGTCAAAATCTCGACTCCAATTTTTTTACGAATGCATAACTTGCCATACAGTACCTATTAATCGCAAGTAAAAATACATACCTGAATACATGTAGGATTATTTCAATTCCATCATAAGCAGCGAGCCTGGTCCAAATGGTGTTATCTACTTGGATAATAATTGCAATCCGATGAGAGAGAAGAGGTTCGATGTGATGTTTCCGTTATCAGCATTGTTGTCTTTTTGTATAAAATAGCTTACGCATTTAATTTTCTTTCATCTATAATTTGCTTCTTAACAAACACTTTGCACTAATATTAAAATGGTTGAGCTTAAGGACGTTATCTGGACTGACTTCAATTTTGTTCAATATAAGAATCGTGTTCTTTAAATATTTTGTCTATGGTTCGTCTAGTTTGCTCATAGTAATGGCCAGTTCTAACACATTTCTTTTAGTTGCATAATAGCGGTGTTTAAAAAAATATTTGCACATACAAAAAATTGAAAAAAATTTTGTTCCCTTAGATTTCTTGATAATTTAGGATTGAAGCTTATTTATTATAACTCGTTTTTTGCCATGCACCTGTTGTATATTCATTTAGGTATGTATGTATAACTATATTGAGATATTTTATTTAAAATATAGTAAGGGTATTCATGCAACGTCGTAAGTTTACAAATTGTGTAAAATGATAAGTTTACGAAAAAGTTTGCATGAACGACCTTTTTATTAATTTGGTTAAATGCTGTGTAATTGAATCAGCTGTTCGTTAAACGTCAAATATTTGGGCGCGTTTGGCTTGGGTCGAGGAGTTGGTTTTACAGATAATGCATTATGGTCTGTTTATTTGCATGTGTGTCTACCTGTACAAATATATATTTGTTTTAATAGATACGTGTAGTAAGTAGTCCTGTTAATTCAATTATATTTGTTTTGCATTGGAATAAATACATCAATGCCATTCTTTTTGCTGGAATCTCAATACCATTTCAACTCAACTCAAGTGACAAAAAACCTGGATTAGAACCCACGAAAAGTTGCTTTCCAAACAGTCAAAAGAAGAAGTGAAAAATATTCTACTTAAGTAAAATGAATCATCCCTCTCTTTTCTCGTTCCAACTTCAACAAATGTCAGTTTTATTCCCGGTGGTGGTCAGACGAAAATCAGCGAATACAAACAAATCATATGTCACGCCCATAATGTACTTTTCTTCATTTTCGTTAACTTTTGCTTTCGGAAGTGAATAGAGCGCCCCCGAGTACACTTCACGAAAGTGAAACAGAAATTTGCTGAGGTAGGAACGAAAAAAAGAGAAAAAGTGAATTATGGCTTAGTTCTGATTTTGAGAGTTTAGAAAGATACTTTGCATTGGCTCAGAATCTTCCAAACCAGTGCGAATCATTCGTTGACCACAACAAAAACATTAATAACAACACGTTGTTGTAAATGAAAATAACATATTCGTCGTCGTCAAAGAAAGATTCGCATTGGTTTGGGTGGGAATTTATATTTCTACCTTAATAATTTACGAAAAGTAGCTTTCCTAAAGGCTATCCCAAACCAACACGAAATTAAAGTGAATGATCTCAATACTAAAAAACAACAAAAAACTGTCTTTGTGAATGCTTCGCTATAATTTCGCGTTGGTTGGGCAGAGCCTTTAATCGTTGAGTAAATGTGGACATTCTAATTATTTTTTTTTGTGTAAACTACGTTTTAATTCACAACTTTTATCACCAACTAATTGCAATGCAATAATAACAGAACACATTCAGAACTTTTTTAGTTCTCCGAGATATTATCATTTATATCATGTTTCTAAACATGCCTGATTCTTAAAGTCACAAACACGCCTAATTCAATCTCTAAAAGTCACAATGACGTTTGGATAAGTTTAACCAAATATTTGGTTAATTTTCCGCAGCTAAATCCTTGGATAAAATTAACCAAATTGTGTAAACCATTTCCCATACAAAATTTGACAGTTCATTAACCAAAAGATAAAATTAACCAAATCGTAAACTTATCTAGTGTTTTACGCAGTTGCATGAATACCCCTAGTGATTTAATTTTTTTGCTTAACTCGCTGCATTAATCTACATGCCAAATAGGGAAGCAAAATCTGTAATAGCAACAGCATTCGGAGAGCACGCCTGACGCACTGACATCTCCCAAGTGTCCAATAAATGCGACAAAGAATAACACTTTGGCAACTTGGCAATCCTTGCCATAAGAGCATTTTGAACAGCTAGTAAAAATGGAGTAGCTGAATACTCCTGTTCAGTGAGAGAGCAATTTGGCGATGTAAATGGGTATTCCTCTGTAAAGAAACAAATTTAATAACTTTTCGAAAAAACATGTTAGCAAAATACTAACCTGGAATATTAACACTAACTGGTGGAACACATGGCAGACGTTTATCATCCAAACAACAAATCAATTTAATAGTTTTGTTATTGTTTTGAGAAGATGTATCTAGAGAAACCTTAAACTTCTGATCTAAGCGTGCAATTTCACCTTGCAGCACGTGTGGAATATCTTGTGGTGTCTCTTCATGCTGAATAAGGGCTTGCTTAGCTGGCGTTGGAGCACTGATATCGGTGCCAAAGAGCAGCTCTAAACTTGGCTTAAAAGTTCTTTGCATTGTATGATTGACAATAGGACTTTGAAGAGTTGTATTAATAACATCAACAAGTGGGTTCGAGGATTTCTACAATGAACAAAATTAAATCGTGAGGTTAAATGTAAACCATAATAATTTCATAAACTTACTCCAAATTGTGTTCCACAATACGAAACGATATCCATTCTTTCTAAAGCAATTTCACACTTCTCAAGTGTTTCAAGAGGAACTCTTTGGGATGGATTACAAAGAATTTCTAAAAGTTTACTCATTTTTGTTATCTTTTCAACGTCTAAAAAATCGAGAAGAAAATTTAAAAAAAAAATTTAGTTTCGAATCAATTAAGCAGAAATGGACAATTTTACTTACCATCGTTTCCTATCTTCGCTACCATTCGTTTTAATGGTTCGATGTATTTGGTCAATTGTTTGTATTTTTCTCGATAAAGAATGTCTTCTTGTGAATTGTATGGACTTGTTGCAGCTACTTGTCCGGGGGTATTTAAAGGAGCATTTGGATTTGGTGATTGACGAATGGCTAAAGATATTTGAGTAACGCATGGATTAGATTAGGGTAGAAAATTTTCAAATATTCGTATAACTCTTTGGATATGACAGTTTTGTGCAATTGGTTATATTTATTCTTAAAGAATCTGACTGTCAAAACAATACCCAGAGGTTTTTATAGCAAATCAAATTAACCGGCTACTAGTATCTTTATGACCAAAAATTACCACAAAACAGTTTGAATAAGCTTAACATTTAACAATTTCAACATCTAAAACATTGCCAAAAGTTTTTAACTTACATCTTGGATTGTTACTCATCAAAGTGGACATTTGTGGACTGGAAGAGGGCACCAAAGCAGGGCTTGGAATCATTTGGGGATTTGGTAATATTGATTGTTGTTGCTGCTGCTGTTGTTGTTGTTGTTGCTGCTGCTGCTGTTGTTGCTGTTGCTGCTGTTGTTGCTGTTGCTGCTGCTGTTGTTGTTGTTGCTGCTGCTGTTGTTGTTGCTGCTGTTGTTGTTGTTGCTGCTGTTGTTGAGCTTGTTGCTGCTGAGCTTGTTGCTGTGCGGCTGCCTGCTGCTGTTGCAACTGCTGTTGTTGGAGTTGCTGTTGTGTTTGTGGAATTTGTTGACCCATACCAGCAGGTGAAGCAACCGTAGGACTTGGACTCTGGCGTAAGAACTGTGTCTGTCCTACATTACGATTTCCAGGGAACATGGCACCACCTTGATTGATATTTTGCTTCTGTTGCATGTTTGGCATATTGATGATTTGATTGATATTTCCTTAAAAGAAAAAATTAATATAATAACATAATACCTATAATTTTTCTATTCTAAGCTTACCTCCCTGTCCTGGGTTTTGAGGCATTCCCACTTGTGGTCCAGCATTGACACTATTCGGATGCATTTGCCCTTGTTGTGGCATATTTGGCATATTCTGTCCGGCATTCATTTGATTATGCATTGCCTGATTGACAGCTTGTGGTCCAACATTCATCGGTGCATTGTTATTCATGCGTGTCATCATCTGATTCAATTGTGGATGATTGAGACCAATCTGATATTATAAACAAGATCTTTTTAGCAAATGGTTTTTTCTGGGAATACGCAGTATGTTCACAACCTATCCCAAATACTTACATTTATTTGATTCTGATTCATTGAATTCATTGGCATCTGGGGAACGTTCATTGAGCCCATCGGTTGACCTTGCATATTTGCATTGATCTGCATCTGATTGCCTCCCATTTGATTCATTTGTCCAGGCATTCCCATTTGATTCATTTGCTGTGGCTGATTGCCCATCATATTCAAATTGGCATTGCCCATGCTGTTTCCCATTTGAGGGACCATGTTGCCGGGCCCAGCATTGCCTTGAGGGCCATTTGGACCCATCGGAACGTTCATTTGGCCGCGGATGCCTTGCATGTTCTGCATTTGCTGACCAGGACGTTGCTGAAGTTGAAAGATGAAAATGGTTAAACGCGTCTTGTTGCATTAATAAGTCTACAGTGAAGTGGACATTTTGTGCGAGTTTTTATGACTATTTAATTCATTAAAATTGAATTATTTTCATTTTTACCTGATTCAGAGATTGGAGGAGATTAGATGCAGCTGCATTTACACCAACAACTGCCCCGGGTGCCATTTGATTTGGCTGGCCACCACCCATCGGCATCATTTGGGCGTTACGATTACCCTGAGTTGCCAGGTTCTGCAATGCATTAAGTGGATCTTGCATTACGTTAGAATTACCCATATCTGCATTGGGTGGCTGTTGGGGTTTCCCTGCTGTGCTGCCTTAAAAAGACACATTATTTTTCATTGAGCAACAAATAAACTAAAATTTTAAAAGCCACTTACTTCGGCTGACCATTTCTTTGAAATGCATGAACAGTTTTGCAACCAAGCCAAGGTACTCATCTTTATTGCGAGCTTTCTTGTAGATATGATTTTCCATGACGGTGGCATTTTTCGAAGGATCGGATCCAGTGGTCTGCAGCATTTCATTGCTGCAAGGAAGCAATAAAGTATTTTTCATTTCTGATTTCTCTCCACAAAAAATTTGAGAAAATACTCACATCTTCAAAACAACACTTTGTCGAAATTTAGGACTTTGCCAATCTTCTGTTGACATCTTTCTTCAATTTAATTTAAAGCTGAGCAAAATAGAAGAGAAACTTTTTAATTTTATTAATGCAACTGCTAGCAAATGCAAAATGAAAATTGGAAACTCAAGTACCGCAGAAAATTCTATCAACACAAAATGAACTGTCAAAAATTTGCGGGTGCTTCCAATTTATTATATTGCCAGTGCTACCAAAATGCTTATATTGTTTTATATGTCCTCTTTCACACGTGGAAACAAAAGTCCCCTTTCACATTGTTGCGACAGATCTGGCAATGCCTTTGCTTGACTCTCAAACGCACCCTAATTCGACTGTCAATAGAAATCTGACAACTAATATCAAGTCTTTTCACGAGGGTCTGTAAAGTAAATTTGGCGGCAGCTGCATAACCTAGAACAAGGATTACGAAAGTATGAAATATTGAAATATTATTTATATTATCTTTGAATTGTAATAATTATTTATTTAGGAATTTTTTAATAAATATATTATTATTGAACTAAATTCGATACATCTTCCTTGAGGCAACACTTTAAAAAATTCTTTCTGGGATTAAAATGCCGCCAAAGCCTTCAAAGAGCACTGGAGCTAAACCCAAGACTTATAGCTGTGTCTTGTGCAATAAAGAAGATAATCTTCGAATGGTTCGCTGTGATAATTGCGATGCCTGGTACCACTATTTATGTGTTGGAGTGACTTCTTCTATAGCTCATCGTGATTGGCGCTGCAAAAATTGTTCTGGTCTGCTTTCAAGTGGATTAATCGCATCTCAACAAACGCCATGTAATCTAAAGAAAGCATCAAATAAATCGGAGAGTGAAGGGAAACTGGATAGAGTACAGAAAGATCGTCGAATGTCTCTTGATGATGGAGCTAAAGACACACGTGATTTCGTTGGCGATCTTACTTCTCAAAGATCTACTTTTTCCCTATCTAATACAGCCAAATTAACAGAACTAGCAAGCGGGGCCACTAGTCTCCCGCATTCTGATGGACTGGGGAGTGCGCAAGCCTTTATCCCTCCAAATCCTGATGGACATTCTTCTCAAAATAATTTAGCTTATGATGACCTTGAGGGTGCGCAAGCTCTTGTTCACTCTCAGTCGGAGTTGCCGCCAATTGGTGGTCGTAAAGAACGAGACGAGCATGACCTAAACGTACCTGTAGACAGTCATGTGACCTGTTCTTCAAAAAAAGTGGCAGATCAAAGGGTTAACGAGACATCTGGACCTAAGAAAGCTAACAAGCGTGCATGTTCTCGCAGTTCGAAATCTTCTTCAACTAAAGTTCGGCAGTTGAATGCTGAGTTGCAACTTTTGCGAGAACAGCAATCAATTTTAAAGCAAAGGGAAGAATTACTTAGCAGGCAAAGACATCTGACCGCTCAACTTGCAGAGGAAGAAGACCGAATTTCATCATCGGACGAGGAAAGTGAATGCTTTTCAAAAGTTGAAAGTTGGCTCAAGGAATCGAACCCAACAAAGTCAATGCCCAAAGGTGCACCTGGTGCAGAGAGTACGACTGCAATGCTCCTTCAGCCATCCACTGCGCTCCCAGTTAATGCGGATACTGAAGTGGTTCACCAAGACCCACTGCTACAACAAATTTTGGACAAATTACTTGCTTTAGAGATAAAAACTTCTACACAAACGGTTAATGCAAGTACCACTGATTGGGTTCCGGGAATGCTTACAGCAAACGCAACTAGCATGGTGCGGGAAAAAGAAGATGCCTCCAAGTCTAATAATGAGTCAAGTGTTGTTCGACTAATTACACGTGAACAACTTGCGGCTCGCAAAGGAATATGTAAAGAACTCCCTAAGTTCGATGGTGACCCGGAAGAATGGCCTTTGTTTGTGGCCACTTTCGATCAGACAACAAAATTATGTGGCTTTTCGGATCCCGAAAATCTACTTCGTCTGCGACAAGCTTTGGAAGGGAAAGCCAGAAAATCTGTGAAAAACCTATTGCTGCACGAGACTTGTGTGTCACAAATAATATCTACATTACGCATGAAGTTTGGCAGACCGGAACTTATTATTGATGTTCTTCTATCACAAATCAAAGAAATGCCAGCACCAAAAGAAAATCGTCCGGAAACAATCGTTGATTTCGCATTAGAAGTGCAAAATATATGTGCTACAATGAAAGCTTCTGGTTTGGTGAATCATTTGTGCAACCCAGAGTTGCAACAAGAATTGGTCTGCAAGTTGCCTGGACTTTTAGGTCCTTTTTGGGGTATGCACAAACTTTCCTTGACTAACTGTACCCTGGAGGATTTTAGCAAATGGCTGCTTCAACTTGCAGAAGGTGCAAATATTGTAATGATTCCAAGTACGTCAAACAAAGTTCGTAAGCGAGGAGCACTAAACACTCATGCTGAGCAATATGATCCCGTCAGTTCTGAATCTTGTGTGGTTTGTAAAGGCAATTGTCAAGGCGTTGAAAAATGTCACACATTTTTACAATTGAAAAGAGTGGACAAGTGGAACACAGTAAGAAACAACCAACTCTGCAGAAGATGTCTCAGGTCCCATTTTCCAAGGGCTTGCACCTTAAAATCAGTATGCGGTGTAAATGGATGTCGTTCCTTTCATCATCCCAGTCTTCACAAGGAATCAACAGTACAAACAGGTCCGTTCTCCTCACATATGAACACAGATTATGAAAGGCAAAAACATATTCTCTTCCGAGTTTTACCTGTCACGTTACATGGCAAAGGCGTTCAAATTTCCACGTATGCATTTTTTGATGAAGGGTCATCTTTGACATTAATCGAGGAGGAGCTGATCAACGAATTGAATCTCAAGGGCGTTCCACAACCTTTATGTCTTCGATGGACTTCAAATACACATCGATATGAAGACGATTCCATGATTGTCAATCTTGAGATATCTGAAACAAGCAACTCCGTGAAGTTCCCACTCAAAGATGTGCATACTGTGAAAAACTTGAATTTACCACTACAGTCACTGGACGTTAACTTGTTGCAGACCCAGTACAAGCATTTGAGGGGTCTTCCTTTGAGGTCATACACTGATGCTGAACCGAAACTACTCATTGGTCTTAACAACTGCCGACTTGGGGTAAGCCTTAAGTCTAAAGAGGGTGAAGGCCATGAACCAGTGGCAGAAAAGACTCGTTTGGGCTGGACCTTAAAAGGTCAATCAAGAAATAGCCTGTCTTCAGAAGCTATCGCCACCCATCACGTATTTCAAATGTGCGATTGCGAGATTTCCATAAATGATGAGCTGCTCGAGGTAGTAAAGAATTACATCTGCTTAGATAACTTAGACGTGAATTGCGATAAAGATTTGATCATGTCAAGAGAGGACCAACATGCTTACGAGAAATTGCAGGAAGTGACTCAAAGAATAGGAGATCGATTTCAGACTGGATTACTCTGGAAACATGAAAATATATCTCTTCCAGACAGCTTTCCGATGGCACTAAGACGCGCTAAGTGCCTTCAATCAAAAATGCTAAGAGATCCAGTTTTAAGTTGCACGCTGCAAAATAAGATTGAGGAATATATTGCCAAAGGATATGCCAGAAAATTACAGCCAAGTGAACTCGAGACCCCGAAATGTTGGTATCTTCCGATATTTCCAGTGACCAATCCAAACAAACCTGGCAAAGTCAGACTAGTGTGGGATGCTGCTGCTAAAGTCGATGGCGTATCCTTAAACAGCATGCTCCTGAAAGGACCAGACCAGCTAACACCAATGGTTTCTGCGATTCGAAAGTTCCGTCAAAGAAAAGTGGCGATCGGAGGGGATATAGCAGAAATGTATCACCAGGTAAGAATCCGCAAAGAAGATCAAAATTATCAGCGTTTTCTTTGGTTAGAGCCAGGTGCTCTAAAACCATCGGTTTATATTATGTTGGTTATGACGTTTGGGGCCACTTGTTCACCAAGTTGCGCTGAATATATTAAAAATCTTAATGCCAGAGAGTTCCAAAATCGTTTCCCTAGAGCAGTGCAGAGTATTTTGCAAAACCACTACGTGGATGACATGGTGGATAGCGTTGATACTGAAGATGAGGCCATTCAGCTCGCTCGTGATGTCCACTACATACACTCTCAAGGGGGTTTTCAGATACGGAACTGGGTATCAAATTCTAAAACCGTTTTGGATGCACTGGACTCTAAATGTGTTGATACTATCAACTTAAGCTCTGAAAGAGAACTTGCTACAGAGAAGGTCCTGGGCATGTGGTGGTCGACATCTGATGACAGTTTCGTTTTCAAAGTTTCGAATCGCTATAACAACAAAGAAGTTCTTCTAGGGGAGAGAAGGCCCACCAAAAGAGAGGTTCTTAGTCTATTAATGACGATATTCGATCCTTTAGGCCTTCTGGCGTTCTATGTTATGTACGCCAAAGTAATCTTTCAAGAAATATGGCGGTCCGGATGCGCATGGGATGAATTAATTCACGACAAGGAGTATTCAAAGTGGTTGCACTGGATTCACTTGCTGCCAGAGGTTACGGCTATGAAAATACCCAGATGTTACGTCAGTGCTATATTTAAAAATTTCCCTACGTTTGAAATTCACACGTTTGTGGACGCTAGCGAAGACAGTTACGCTGCTGTTAGTTATCTGAGATGTGCCGACGGGGATATTGTCGATTGTGTTTTGCTAGGATGTAAAACTCGAGTTGCCCCCTTGAAGCTAATGTCAATACCACGACTGGAACTTCAGGCTGCCGTCATTGGAGCCAGATTAGCTAAAAACCTTTTAGCTACCCATTCTATAAAAATCTTTAAGCAAACCTTCTGGTCGGATTCACGCACTGTATTGGCTTGGTTACGTTCTGATCATAGACGCTACAAACAATTTGTAGCCTTTCGTATCAGCGAGATACTGGAGCTGACAGAAATGTCTGACTGGCGATGGATTCCGACTGCAGAAAACGTGGCTGACGAAGCAACGAAGTGGCAGCGAATTCCTGATTTTTCCAGCAGCAGTCGATGGTTGAATGGGCCAGAATTTCTAAAGCTTGACCAAAATAACTGGCCGAAAGAAACTGAAAAATGCAAGATGACGGATGAGGAACTTCGCACTCAATATATAGGCTTCCATGGGAATGACAGCCTAGTTGGTGAATGTACTATGGCGATAGAACCTGAACGCTTCTCGTCCTGGAAACGATTGCTAAAGGTCATGTCAACAGCTATTAATTATGCTCGATTTTGGAAAGAAAAGGTCATTGAGGAAATTTTAAAGTTAAAACTCAATCCAAACGCTATTATCAAAATTGTAAAACACAAACCAATCTCACAAAGCGAAATTCAATGTGCTGAGATTGTCCTGTGTAAAAAGGCGCAACGTATCGAATTTATGGATGAGGTCTTGCTGCTATCGAAAGGAAAAGCCATTAAAAAGACAAGTCCTATTTATAAGCTTTCACCTTATTTGGACCATGATGGTTTACTTCGACTTGGCGGAAGAGTGACTCTAGAACACGGGAATGATCCCATCATTTTGCCCAGGTATAACTATATAACATATTTACTTATTCTTGATTATCATTCAAGGTACCATCACTGTAATCACGAAACTGTTGTGAACGAGATACGGCAAAAATATTGGATCCCACGTCTCAGAGTTGCTCTCTTCAAAATTCGTCGGGATTGTCAATATTGCAAGAACAAACGTGCTCAACCGTCTCCTCCAAAAATGTCATGTCTTCCGCAGACTCGTCTTGCTTCATTTTGCCGCCCCTTTACGTACGCTGGTGTGGACTACTTTGGTCCTTTATTTGTTTCTATACGGCGCAGCAGTGAAAAAAGGTATGGAGTGCTAATCACTTGTTTGACAACAAGAGCAATCCACATCGAGGTGGCGCATTCATTAACGACAGACTCGTGTATAATAGCAATTCGCAATTTTATGGCCAGGCGAGGCTCTCCCATTGAACTGTGGAGTGACAATGGTACAAATTTCAAGGGTGCAGAACGTGAATTGAGAGAAGCCTTTGACCTGGTTGATAAAAACAAAATGATGAGAGAGTTCACAAGCTCTTCTATGAAATGGTGTTTTATACCACCTAGCTCACCACATATGGGAGGAGTTTGGGAGCGTTTGGTGCGTTCCGTTAAGGATGTACTGTATAAAATCTTGCCGTCACGTAATCCGACTGACGAGTTATTACGAGGTTCATTAATGGAGGTGGAGATGATTGTGAACTCCAGACCACTTACATACATCCCTATTGATCAAGAAGAAGAAGAATCCTTGACGCCGAACCACTTCCTGCTTGGCAGTTCTAGTGGCGTTAAGCCACTGATAGAAGGTGAAAGTGAAGGCATTCAACTCCGGAGAAATTGGCAAACCGCTCAACAATTTGCGAATATATTTTGGAAAAGATGGGTTCGTGAATACCTGCCCGTCATAACTCGGCGCTGCAAATGGTTCGATGATGTAAAACCAATCGAAGTAGATGACATCGTACTTATTGCGGATCCTGATAATCCTAGATTGTGTTGGCCAAAGGGTAGAATCATCGCTACTAAATTTGGTTCTGATGGTAGAGTGAGAAGTGCATTGGTCAAAACTATTACTGGAGTGTACGAGAGGCCAGCTACAAAGATCGCAGTGCTTGATGTTCGTCGAGTCAAAGGCCAAGAAATAGTAGGACCTCAAGAGGACATACTGGGGGGGAGTGTTGCGACAGATCTGGCAATGCCTTTGCTTGACTCTCAAACGCACCCTAATTCGACTGTCAATAGAAATCTGACAACTAATATCAAGTCTTTTCACGAGGGTCTGTAAAGTAAATTTGGCGGCAGCTGCATAACCTAGAACAAGGATTACGAAAGTATGAAATATTGAAATATTATTTATATTATCTTTGAATTGTAATAATTATTTATTTAGGAATTTTTTAATAAATATATTATTATTGAACTAAATTCGATACATCTTCCTTGAGGCAACACACATAGTCTGCTATTACACGACGACTTTAGAGTCATGACTCTTTTCGAACATAATGAGTGCGATAGAGAAGAAAAATGAAATGGAAGACCAATTGCCCAGTGAGTCGTGGGCCATGTTTCGACAACTCATTTTTGACGTTTCTCTTTCCGCTCTTTCGTCATTTACCCATTTCATCTCTTCTTAATAATCTTTTTTTGACAAAGTGTCACTGTTCATTCATTTCATTTGACGTGCGGGAAAGTTTAAATATTAAAAATTAAGAAAAAATATTAAATACGAAGCATATATTATTGTACAAGTACCCCCTGCAGCGGCTGCTGTAGCCGCCAATTCGCTGTCGAAACCTCAAACAAATCATTACAACAATCATCGCAATTGTAACAATAAAAATCGAGTCAAACAACGCAATAACACAACAGCAACAATAGATTGTTAGTGGTTGCAGCAGTGGTTTGCAAGATCCTAGAGCCAGCAGTTTGAATACGGCATCAGGAGCTAATATCGTTTCTCCAATCAATCACCATCAGCAACAGTCAACAGGAACATTTGCAACAGTATCTAGTGCAACAGCAAACTTCAGTGGTGACGACAGCTGGTGGTGGTGGTGGAGGAGGACAACAGCAGCAAGGAAGCGGTGGATCATAGCAACAACCGCAGCAGCTGAGATATTATACAAATATGAAAAAATGTGGTATGTTATGGAAAAGTTGGCATTAGCACATATTTAATAAACACGTTTTCTTGACAGGTGGCGGTGGGGGCAACAGTGCCAGCGGAACTGGTCCAAAGTTCATGGACAAAAATAGTTCCTATGCTGATGGTTACGTTGGTGTTGGCATGGCACACCTTCATATAAGTTATCCATCGCAGCAGCATCATCACCAGCCAGCGAATAGCAGTTTATCATCGGCTGGCCATCGACTACAGCAACAACGACAACCGCCACAATCCCATTATAAAAGTCATGGTAACATGCACAACAACAGCAACAGCAGCAACAAGCGCCAATTCACTAGACTCACATTAGTGATAATCAACACGATGACGATGGGGTCTGCCACAAGCCGCTATAATCACCACTGATAGTCATAGCCACAGAATATTATGACGCCTACAGCAACAATTATAACGACGGCCATGGCCAACAACACTTGTTGTGTACATGCAACGTTGCAACAGATAGACTTCGTCCTACGATGGTGGCAAGGCCAATAATAAATTCGTCAGCGGAGGAGCTTTTGCCTCCTATTAATCAGGGATTTAGTGCAACTACAGCGAGTAACAACATGTGTCCGCTCTCGCAACTCCATCAACGGTGGCCGTACAAATAATACCAGCCATTAGTGGTGGGGGACCCAATGCTGCTGTAGCGCTGCCATCTTCCTCGTCAGTTTATTTTGCCTGGATCCGCTGGTGGTCGATTGAGCTTTGCTCAAGTAGCGCTGCATCACAAAGAGAGGCTTGCCAAAGAAGCCAGAACTTCCGCCGCTAACAATATTCCCGCAGATATTGGAAAATCGTCAACTGTGATCGAAACTTGGCTGGCGATGGCGAAGGTAGTCCCAACGACACCGTCGACGATTCCATCTCCTGCTACTGCCCCTGGTGCTGCACAACCACTACCACCACCACTTGTCTCTTCTGCACTAAGTTTAGGTGTAGGTAAAAACAATTATTGTAAAACTCAATGTGAATTTTATACTTAATTTTGATTTCTTTGAAGATGGATCTATACACCTGATACCGTCTCAATCGGTATTTTATTGTTAGCGTGCCAGCTAATCTGATTTTTAAGTATCGACGACCACAAAAGATGCCGGGTTCGATTTTAAATAAGACACTAAATTAATATAATATTAAAAACTATTATATATGATTGAGACTATTTTTAGATCACTTTTCATTTAAAAAAAAACCTTATCAGTAAAATACTTTATTTTCTTTTATAATAAGACAACGAAATTTTAAAATATGAAACTAGTTTAATACCTACCATAATTAGAAAGTGTTAACAGTTATGTTTTATTTTAAATCTCATTGACTCAATAGCCATTAGTATGTATATTAAAAAAAAATTAATAAAATGCCAATGGAAAGTTATACCTAGGTGGCAAACAAGTCTTACGTTACCTTGCAGCAACCATCGAAAAATCTTTTTATCTTCAAAAGTTGTGCAAAGAACAGTATACGTGTTTCAACTAGCAGGTATTTGCGTAGTTTGGTCAACTTTGTACTTCAATTTTAATTAAAAAATGTTTGGTGATAGTAAAAACTTCAATAATAATTTTCATTTTAATCTAAAATATAAAAATTTACAACTTTTCTTGACTAATCTTCCTTTGCCTTTCTATTCGCTGGTCCCTCCTCCTCAGTATGTGTTGCCTTATCCAAATAGATATTTAATATCACCCTAATACCAGGATATAAGATGAAATTCGTAGTTCGAATCTTTTTGTCTGTCAAATAAGAATAAGTCACTGAGTCTGTATTAAATGCAACGTCCATGGCATCACTATGCGTGATTCTATCATTGTTGCTGCATCGAATTTTTATTGCATTTTTAAAACCATCCACCTAAAACAAAAAAAAAATGATTGTTAGGTATACAAAAACAGAATATATTCACTATTTACATCGGGCCATCGCTGTTCCAGAACATCCTTCTCCCACTGAATGTCATTAAACTGATTGGGCGCTGAGGAGTTTGTGAGTCCCTGCATTTTAGATACAGCAAAACTCAGTTGATGAGTGTGTCTGTAGTTACATGTTGCTCCAGCTACATAATAGTTTCGAGAATTGAATGAATTTCTAATCCATTGGATTAAAATCTGGATTGAGTTCCTCCTGACGAAGCTTATTGAAGAACGTGTCGAGAGTACCTACCTCTAAGTCAAAACCACAATTTTTTTTCAACTAATACCTTAAATAGCTAATAAAGATTAAAGAAATAATTTTATTTTATGAAAAAAATTAATCCATGAACTTTAAAAAATATTTTATTTTGATGACAAATAATTAGGTAAGCTACCTTCATAAATTTGACACCGAAAATCAAATTAAAAGAAAACCGTCAAATTAGAGTCATGACTCAAAAGTCGTGATGTAATATCACGTGCCTCACGGGATGAATTTTCAAAGAAGAATTCGAAGAAGAGTCATGACTCTAGAGTCGTCGTGTAATAGCAGACATAGGGAAATTGAGTTGCTAGCAACTTTCAGTCCCTTGGTGAGAAGGGCAGAAGGAAGGAGGGGTGAACAAAATCTCGCTGGCCGAAGATTTGAAACGATTGTTTTAACATTTCAGCTTGAAGCTCGCTTCAACTTCTTGTATATCAATATCGAGTTGAAATGAGCTTGATTCGACTCGACTGTGCTCGAGGAGCTGAGTCGAGTTAAAATTTGTGACGAAAAACCTGGGGTCGAGGAGTTGGTTTTACAAATAATACACTTTGGTCTGATAATGCCATTAATGGGCGTGTTTTATTATCATCGGGATCTGGATCTGGATTAAGTTTTACACGTAATACAAAAACAAAATAATGGGAAATTTTCTAAAATTGTTTTTGTAATACGTGTTAAAAGAAGATCCAGATCCAGATCCCGATGATAAAAAAACAGGCCTAATAAATCTGGAATCTCAATACCATTTCAACTCAACTCTAAATGGAGCACTCAACTCAAGTAGAAAAATCTGGGTTGAATATTCGACCCTTTTTAAACTCGAGCTCTCGATCCTGCTTGTAAACGTAATAAATGGCGATTTTAATATATTTTATTTCATCTATATTATTTTTCTTTGGTAACATTTCTTCGATGAAATAAAAGACAAATATCCATTTTTACTTAAGCCAGCAGAATAGCAAAAAAGCATAATAAAAGATCTATCCGAATATCCCCAATCATATGCCTAGTTCCTTGGCAGTTAAAGCTGCCACTACGTTTCAATTTTAGCCGTTTTATTTTGGAGGTGGCAAAGTACTTATGAGTAGATGAAACCCCTAACCTAGAACTACCAACTGCACATGCTTTCATGAGTATATACATTTTACATGGGAAAGCAGTTTGATGTGTTCCATTTAGCGAGTTTATATTTCTGAGATCTCAGAGGACTCAGAGGGCTCAGAAATATAAGGGTTTTTTTATTGGTAAGTGTATAGGCAGCGCAGCAAATGGTTAACACAGTAAACAACAACAATCGAATAGTGTGGATAAGTTAGTCAGTAAAAAATAGTGCATATAATAGTGCAGATAAGATTTGTGGAATGTTTGGCATAGAACAACACTTGGGCTTGCAGAAAAATATTTGCCACGTGAAGGTTGGCAGACCTTGATCATATAAGGATGTGTTCGTTTTATTTATGCTTTATTTTTACTAGTCACCACTAGGTGGCTTGGAATATTAAGATACGATTAGACGATCATCGTAAATATTCCATGCCATTTCTATTAGAAATCATTAGTGGGTACTTTCTGGTAAACACTCTCACTAAATGTACTGTAAATTATAAAAATGTAGGTACGTGGACTATGTTTGTTACTTGTCAAGTAAGAGTCTGAAATTCTATTTCTATCAAGAGAATGAAATTCGATTAAAGGAGAATTAAGAAAAGATGTTAAGGGATTAATAGGCATTTGAAAAAAAGAAAGCAATTTTAGTAAAACTTAAAAACAAAGCTATAAACCCCATTTATATTACACATAGTGGCTAGATTTATTTCTGCATAGTTATGAATTGCCATGATGACATATGTTTAAACATTCACACACAAAAAATTAATGGCAATCTGATGTTAAGTCGTAAAACTGGCCAGGCCAGGATTAGCAAGTTCATTCTTCATTGTATATGTATTGTAATTATTTGAGGACTGGTGTCATTGTGACGACTTTAATGGCAATGTTTAATGCCATTTTACCCTGTCATTTATATGGCAAAATTTAAACCATGTATACGACTATAGCATTAATGGGCAGAAAATGGAAGACATAATGGAACTTTGTCACTTCCCTCAGAAATGTCAATTCCAACGGAAACACTAATGGCAGATTTAAACGACTGGCAACTTGTCATAATTCCGTCTATTTTCTTAAATCCTGGTCAAACAGAGCGCGGTCTGGTGGTCTTTATAAAAACTTAAAAACAAAATTTGACTGCTAAATTTCCCAGTAAAGTTTTGACAATCCCACTGGACCGCGCTCTATTTGACCTGACCTTTAATATTTAAGACTTAATCAGAATCGGGTAAAAGGCAGTTTTGTGACATAAGTTTAGACAGTTTTTAAAATACCCAGCATAAACGAATAATCATCTGTTTGGTTTTTGAGATTGTAATTTGCGAGGAACAATTTGTTAACTCAAATTTCTTTTATTTTGGCAATTAAAATGCAAATTTTAGTACATACCTCAACATTAACGTTAATAAAATTTCTAAAAATTTGGAAGAATTCAGTTTTAAAAATGTTTTAAATCCCATTTTGTTCGTTTATTCGACATTCGTTGGTCATTCCCATGTGCATAGCCCTTTATTCAACTTGACATACAAAAAGCAATACTTTTCCAACACATCCCTTAGCTTTTTTAATTGTGAATTGGATATAGGAATGATTTTATTTGTTTGTTTTCGACTATAATCAACTAATTAGGATACATCATAGTGTAAAAGGGCAAAAAATTGAAAGAAAATTATATAAGCAAGACATTTATCATAGGTGCAGTAATACAAATTCGAACAAACGCCATTTGGAACCATTTAAAATCCATTTTTGTTTCCAAATATTATTTTTTTTCAATAACAGCTGATTTTGACAATTTTAATAGCACAGATACCAACTTTGAGATTTCAATTAAGAGTGGATATAAAAGTGAATATACGTTTTATTCGGACTCGCATTGCTGCGCTATTCATAAGTTACCAATAAAAAACGCCTATAAACAGGATTCCTCTAAAAAATTCCTCATTTTTAACCTTAAAAACTGAGACTGAAATTTTTTGGATTTCAGTTGTTTTTTGTCGCAGTAAATTACATAAAGCCAAGATTACACATGTAAGTTTTACTTTCGTAAGTTGCTCACGAAAGCAAATTTTGATATAATTACAAGTGTAAACAGCTTTGTAAGTGACTTACAGTAAATTTTTCAACTTACCTAAGTTGTAAGTTGAAAGAAAAACTTACAAGTATAAATACGTTTTTTCCAACTTACAGAATGCTCACAGCTTACTCAAACGGCAGTGATAAGTTTTCAAACTTACGGAAGTATTTTTTACTGTAAGTTCATCTGTAATGTAAAGCCTCTTGTAAGTTGCTTCTGTAAGACTTACATAAGTGGTAAGTAAAACTTACATGTGTAATCTTGGCCTAAGAACAGGAAAAGAGAGTTGTTTTGACTTCTATGTGAAGAATTCTGTTTATATTTTATTCTCCTGCTCTGTCATAGAGCGGAGAAAAATTACTAAGTGCTCAAGAAATATAAACTGGCTAATTGAAAAAAGCTAGCAAAGTACTTGCAAGTACTTCGCCATCTCCAATGGAAAAACGCCTTTTATCAGCTGCAGTGATATTCCATTGTGTTCAGACGTTTAGGTGAACCATTTTGTTCGGCCTGATATTCTGGCAGCACTTACTAACGGTTTTATTTTTGTTCTGTCATTTCATCCTTCATCAATTTGAGTATTTGTTTTGTGTTTCGTTTGGTTTGGATTTTGGAATTTGTGCAGGTAAATTTAATTTAAATTATGAAATATTTTATTAAAAAACCTACATATTTGAAAATTTGGCAAGTTTATTAAATTCAAATAAGTTTATGTTTGACTTCAATCAAATTGATGTACATTTATGTATGAATATTCAAGTGAACTATCTTATTGAATGGAGTCGAGAACATGCAGTAGAATTAACTTTTATAGAAGATTAATTCAATACGTGAAGCAAAATGAGGATTTCTTACCCAAATCAAACAAAACGAACGAATTGAATTCGAATTTTCGGTAAATATGTAGAATCCATTAAATTATAGTGTTCAATTATACATAGATTATATACAAACAGTACCTACATAACATAAATGTTGGTATAGGGGAGGGGGGCTAACGTGAATAAAAAATTTCCCAGAGAATTTTTCCCATCGTCGAAAATGGGGAACGTGAGTCGTAGCCGCAGTTTCTCCGAATTTATTGGCATCAAAAATGAATACCTATTCCATGGCCACTGAATCATTATTTTGATCGACAAAATTTGAATCTGCAAGGAATAGTGGAAAGGTGTTGCAATTCCAATTTAAGAAGATTGGAGAAATTCCGTATGAAATTTTATCAACGATAGGATAGCCCCCATTACCAAAAACAATTTATCTAATCTAAGGGCGGTATTCACCGAGCGCTCATAAACGGCTCTTAAGTTTATGAGGCTCTTAACTCAAATAATATTTGTGCTATTCACCAGCCACTCAACTCATGTCATAGCTCTTTTTCGAAGTCCGAAAATGAGAACAACTCTCTCTTCACCAGACACCCTCAAACTGGGAAATCAAACTGTTTTAGAAAATAACCATACTTTGTCGGCACTTCTTGGATCCTTAAACAAAATGAATGTTTCATACCCATACATAAATTCTTTGACTCCAGTTATTTTATTTTATTTCCACTTCTATTTTCTTCTAGTTTAGTGTTGTTAGTCCCGGGGTAAAGATCATTGCATATTTAAGTTTGGTTTATATAGGGAAATGTTCTTACTTTACTTTTTAGTTTCTCTAATTGAATCGGTGAGAAGAAAAAGGAAAACATTCCACAAATCATAGTTCGTGGCAAATCGAAAAAAACTGTTTATTGCCAAAACTAAAAGTTACTTTCGAAAACTTATTAAGGAACAAATGTAAAACTAGCATTCAGAAGCAACTTGCCAAAAACTTGGGTGTAAAATTATTGAAGGTAAGCCCAGAATTTACTGATAAAGGGGGTGGAATGTTTTCCTTTTTCCACTCAATTGGTAAAAAATTAAGACAAACGATTTTAAACTAACTTTTTTATTTAAACAATACAAAAAAAAGATACATATATATTATTATTGCTATTCAGTGAAAATAAAAAAAATAACGAATTATCAACAACACTTTATTTACTACCGTTATTTATTGTAATTGTGATGAAAAGAACTTTAAAAATCCCCTTCATCACTTTTTGCGATATTCGATGTTTTTCGAACTTTGTAGACACCCCGTGTCTATGCTTAGAAAAGCATAGTTTTTCAAGATATTAAATAAATTTTAACAATATTAATCGTCAAAATTTGAATATTTAAACAGAAAATTTCAAACTTTGAGCGGAAAAAGGAAAATATTCCTGGAATGTTTTCCTTTTTCCACTCAAAAAATTTTGTTTGCTCATTTAAAGGCATAGGTTTTATTGGAATGATTTCCTTTTTAGGCTCATTAGGTGCGCTATGTAAATATCTACATTTCTGCATTTTTAGTTCAATTTCGCAATTTTGTGGAATGTTTTCCTTTTTCTTCTCACCGATTCAATTATTTCTTTCGCACATTTTCTACTACGTTTGCGGATCCAAAATGGACTCCTTCGCTTGAAGGGGAGATAGATATCAAACGTTGGTGTATATTAGATGTGTTTAGTGGAGAAAAACTAGATCAGAACAGTATAAATGTGTGCAAGCTATCAGAACAAGAAAGAACAGCAGGAAAATTTCAAATTTAAAAATGTTTCAATTGTAATTTTAACCTATGCATTTTACTATCAATTCACACTTTTTATATTCTTTTATGTCTTTTTCTTCATGTTAAGTCCAAAAATATAAGCAAAAAATACTTCTGAGATAAATTTTAGCTTATTATTACACAACCAGTGCGATTAGAACCACACCAACGGCAGCCCTAGAAACATTCCTTTCACTAGCCCCGCTCGATCTGTTTACGAAAGAGCTAGCGGCCAAAAGTGCTTTAAGACTTCAGCAGTGTAATAACTGGAAACAGGGCCACTACGGTCATAGAACTATAGTGAAGTTCACTGACATAGACATTCAAACAGACTACATTACACCGCACATTGATTTCAACCCAGTAGCCATAACAGATATCCCAACCAGGAAACTCTGGAATGAAAACCGGGTCATAAATGAAAACCATGTTTCGGTCTTTACTGACGGCTCCAAGACCTTAGAGAGGGTTGGGTCAGGTATCTACTCAGATAACCCACCTATTAGCAGATCTATAAAGCTTCCAAGTTTTTGCAGCGTATTCCAGGCGGAAGTACTTGCAGTTTGTGAAGCCGCAAAACATCTCTCCTCACGCGAAGTAATAAACAAAAATATTGACATCTTTGTAGACAGCCAGGCGGCAATCAAAGCCATTTCCTCAATCACTATAAAGTCAAAGCTGATAAAGCGTTGCCGGTATATGTTATCTTTACTAGGTGCAACGAACACAGTCACCCTTAGATGGGTCCCAGGACATTGTGATATATATGGGAATGAAATGGCGGATGAGCTGGCCAAAAACGGATCGTCTCTTGATCCGAGCCAAACCGACTTCTCGGTGCTTATGCCACTGGAGCAAGAAAAAAGTAGAATACACCAGAGTTTCTTAGAGGCTGCAAATGTCAGATGGTCATCCATCGACACTTGTCGGGTTTCTAGGAATCTATGGCCAAATATTTCAAAGAAAAAAACTGATTACTTACTCAAGCTAAGCAGGCCTCAATTATCTCTCATGGTTGGTGTCCTTACGGGCCACAACTCAATGGGAACCCACATGTACAGAATGGGCATCAGCTCATCGGACTTATGTAGAGGGTGTCATGATGAAGAGGCAGAGGAGGGCTCCCCTCACTTCCTTTGCGAATGCCCCAGTCTAGCTAGAACCAGAAAAGAGGCCCTTGGAGAATACTTCTTCGACGAACTGGGCGACATCTCTGTCTTGCCACTAAAGAACATCCTGAAATTCATTCAGAACTCAGGATGGTTCAAGGAGGCCCCCCACACCTAAAACTTTCTATTATCTCCCTTCCTATCCCTCCTCACTAACCATTTATACCCCGGGGAGCGCAATGGATCCACTGAGATCCGAGTGAGATGGTGCGGCTTGCCGTATTATCACCCCTTCTAACCTAACCTACTATCCCAAGCAAACAAATCAACTGGTACTTCCACATTTTTCACTCACTTGCTCCACTTCAAAAGTAGGTGCAGAAAATATTGTTCTTAACTGTTCTGAAAAACTTCATGAACACATAGTTACATGGAACACACAATCCTGTACTTTTCTGTTTTTTCTATTCGGAACAGATTTATTGAATTCACCTTTTACGAGTATTAAGGCTTAACTAAATTGGCCAAAAAAGTGAAAAAGTATAAAAGTGAAAATTTTCAAACTCAATTTTGGACAATGTTTCTCACTGGAAAACTTATTAAAATGATGCAGAAAGCTTAAATTTTGGTTTAAAAACAATTTGTGTATTCTTTTTCACAAAACAACTGCGCTAGCGGAAGCAAAAATATTTTTACTTTTGTAATTTTGCAAAAAGAGGCCAACGTAGTTAAGCTTTTATCGTATTTTTTCAAGTTTTCACAGCAAAACGGACAAAAACAAGCATTTATCTTCACCGCATGACTTACAAAAAGAAAGGATTGCCGCGGTCGAAAGCTTGACATCTATTTTTTTCAAAATGCAAAAAAGGGTCAAAATTAACCTACCTTTACAAGGTTGATATTTATTTATAATTTAGTTTATACATTCTAGTGCATGAAAAAATTATGCCAGACGGGTTTAGCGGTCGAAAGGGCTTGGCAGACGAGTCTAAAGCTCTTAACGATTAATACAATATATTGGCTAATTTGAAAAATTTGTTAGGTACCAAAAAACTAAAGGCCAAATAAATACTTAATTGTATACAATTAGAAAAAAAATCTTTATGATAAATAATATGCAAAAAGAACATTAAAAAACACTAGCAAAAAACTATTACTTTTGAATGAAATTCCATCGAAAACCATTTTTTTTTTTTTTTTTTTTTTTGAGACATGCACAAGTTAGAATTATAATAATCTTATCATTCTCAAACAACTTGCACAACCCAAGAATTTGTACAATATTTTCTTACACACAGTCAAGTTAGCTTGTTTAAAACCATAACCATAGTACCAGGCAATATAAGCTGGATTTTATTATCTTCTATCGGGATCCGGATATTTTTTGAGAGCTCTACAATATTTTGTTTTAGCTATAAACAAACACAGAATTATACTACACAAAGGGTTTGATGTGAGCAATAATAATGCGTTGCAATTTCCACGCAATATTTTTGAAAATATTTTTGGGCCCTCATAACGATTTTAAAATTTTGTTTGCGATTAGGTATATTAATATTTTCTTAAGTGTTCTTTTTTGTGAGCTCTAAGCGATTTTACGCCTACGGCCTATTTTTACAGTAAAAAAAACAAGTTTCATGCTTCGTTTCATTTTTCTATAATTACTTGCTTATTTTCTAAGTTTTAAAGTTCCAAACAACTTGAACTATAAGAGCTAGTACATGCAACCCAATAGTGTATTTTTTTATTTGGTATTGGCAGAGTTTGTGCTTACAATATAACATTCCGACCTAACTCGATAGACACAGTTTTTTCTTCAACAAAAACAAATTTAAAAAATTGTCATTATAATGATTATATTTTAATTTAAGTTCGAATATGTAATTGTATAAGCGATACCCTAACGACAAATCTTCCATATTAACGATATGTGTTCTACCAAACATATAGTTATCTAAATCTTCCTCTATAACATATACATTCTGTAGATGTTGATAGAAAGAGCATAAACAAAATCGAGTATTACTATTCAATGTTGTGTTTTCGATATGGAGCTTGTGTAGCAACACTTGCAGTGAGCGTCATGAGTTTTGATCTGTTCGACCACCTAAATAATAAGAATGGCCAAGATAAAGGAAGTTTGACGATAGTATCATGGTTTATCTTTAGAAAAAAAAAATTAAAATAAAACAGAAAGTAGTTTCAAGTGTTAGGTTTTGTTTCTTTCTTTCTTGTTTTGTTTTTGGCATTTTCTTAGTACATAATATAGAGAGCACTTTGCCATACAAAAAACCTATTTAAAGATTGTTTGAATTGTATTTTTTCGTACACCTTTTTGGACAGAAGAATGATTGAGAATATAGATTGTTGAATAGAAATTGAATATTGGCTTTTACAGATAAAATAACTGCTGCATTGTATTAAAAGAAAGCTACAGGTTAATCGATAACGAATATGATGATGATATTATGCGTCAAGTAATTGTGGTAGGTTTATCATGTTTAAGTGCTGCCAAGCACGAATTCAAATCGCAAAAAAAAGTACAATCTAATGATGGTTTTGAAATCAAAACGTAAAAAAGCCGCATAACTTATATTGCCCTTGGGAAAAATTTGGAAGAATTTATTAATATTACCATTGAATAATTACAAATAGAAGGGGACACCGAACATTGCTCAAACGACAGTCACACCAATCAAATGCAGTGGCCGCCGATGAAGCTCTAATTTCCTTTTCAAACAATTATTGGTTTTCTTCTCGGCTAAGAGAACCTCAAAAAAATCCTTTCATCATTTTCATGCTCTATGTAAAAAAAACATGTCTTCCCTTTCTTATTCGGCAATAAAAGAAATTTCCCAAAAGGAACAAACTTTTAAGGAACAAATTTATGAAAGGGGTGTTGTATTTGATAGAGCGACTGCAGCGACAGGCTGCCAAACCAGGACACCTAGTGGACGTTTTGCCCGGTGTCCCTTCTATTTGTAGTTATTCAATGATATTACGTATTTAACCCTTAACCACCTATTTCAGTCCCCTAACCACCTACGTGCGGTCCTGGAGACCGCTCACAGATTATTACCCTGAACTCAGAATTTCCGGTATAAACTAAATAAAAAACTAATAAAATTCTTGATAATACTCTTAGGCTTTACTCAAAAGACTTAAATAACATTAACTAAAGTAAAATTTCTTAAAATTCTTGAAATCTTCAAAAAAAGACTCTTTTACCACAAAAAATAGCTATGCTCATACAATAATTTCTGTAGCAGTAGAAACTTAAAATTTCAACTTCTTGGTATTAATTCTAATAAATTTAGGAAACAAGCAATAAAAAAAAATAAGAAACCAAACTTAAAATAAAAACTTCGACAAAATTGCAGCCACCCAACGTTCACAATTTTTCGCAGTAGTTTCCCCACATTTTTTTCGAAATATCGCGAAATCCTCGGTCGTAGCAGTTCCATGTCACTGCAAACCTCGTTCTGGCATATCATCGCTATCAGACATATCTTGCTGCAGCAATATTTTAATATTTTCGTCACTTTTAGTAATTTTGACAATAGAATAACAGTACTAAATAAATACAATAAAATCACATAACCACCTACGTGCGGTCCTGGAGACCGCTGACGAAATATTTTTACTAACCTAGGCCAAAGCGTGCACCTGTTCACTCTCCTAGCTCATAGGCGATACAAGTTGGTCTCTAAAAAAGGTACATGGATGCTCTAGGTAATACGACACACGAAAATTTAAATATTTGAATTTAAAAAGTCGTTGCGGTCTCTGAGGCCGGTGGTAGGTGGTTAAGGGTTAAAATTAAATATAAAGAATATCTACTATGTATTAAAATAATTGAACATAATTTTAATGAATTTAAAACTTCAAATGAGCTCAACTTAAGAGTGTTCCGAACTGAACAAAACCAGTCATTTGCTAACTTTTTTGTTTGCATATATAAGACCGTTTTTTTTTCACCTTCATCAGATACTTTGTTTTATAAAACTTTGCATTTTGACTAATTGGTCACTAGTAGGCGTATTATTTTATTAAAACAAAATTTTTCTAAAAGTAACTGATTTTAACTTCTAAATTTACATAAATTTTCTGTCAAAAAGTGCATTTTAAGAATTAAAAATTTCAATATCAAATGATACAAATATGATTACATAGTAAATGAAAATCATGAAAAATATATTGAATTTATATCCACTGCAAAAAAATTTGTTAAAAAAATACCGTTAGGTATAAAAAATTGACTGTCAAAAATGGGTTTTTTCAAAATTCACAAGCATTTTTATTTTGCATTATTAAAATTTTTATTAGGTACAAAATTAAAAATTTTCTCCAATAGTGGCATTTTAAATATATGGAATTATATGTTATTAAACATTTTTTTGCAAAAAGTGCTATAGTGTAGACTACATTTGCTTTGAGAAACAGCCATTTTAGCCATTTTCTCGATTTCTTAGAGGCTTTTACCAAAATCTAGAGCACAAAATTAAATTTTTTCTCCAATGATGGCATAGAGAATTAATTTATCTGTCCATAGACACCTTAATCATTTTGATCGGATAAGTACACGCTTCGCAATCTTATTCATTAAATCACCATTTCTGTCCGGAACACTCTTAAGAAGAATCTTCTTTTAAAATGTTCTTCATTTTTGAATTACCATATTTTAATGTTAACGCTAAGTTTGAATAAACTTAAACTGCAAAAAACATTGGTAAATTCAGATATACATAAATCGAAAAATTGATTTTTTTTGTCAATGTATTTGTGTAATATCGTATATATCTCATTATTCCTTAAAATTTCCATCCCCTGATGCAAATTTCGTAGAGAAATATTAGCTTCAAGAATTAACCGATGCATTTAAAACAGCTTCCTTTTTCTATTAAAAACTATTTTCATCATGTCTCTTGCATAATTTTCACAACCGAAATAATATAAACAAATCAAAAACCACATTTGCAAACCCAAAGTTCAAAAGCTCAAAATTGTTTTGGTATTAGTACAGCGAAGGGTAAATGTACCGAAAAATTTTAATCTGCGAAATTGATTTTAAATCAAAAAATAAATTAATTTTTCGACCAGCAATGGATGACAGATCCAAATCAAAAATGAATTGATTTATTTTACCAATGGGAAACCACTAAAGCAGGCTTATACGGTTTTTGACACTAAGATAAAACTCGTAAATATAATTTTTGGTGCTGAATCCATCATCCGTTTTCTGTCATCAGCTAAGTGTTTTGGGACATTACCATTATAAATGACAAAAAAAAAAAAATTAAAAAACAGTTTCTTCATTATTTTTGAGATTGTATAATATGGAGAAGGTAGTACCTCGTGGCTTGATGGTTAGTGCGTAGGACTGTCATGCCGAAGGTGTGGGTTCGATTCCCAGCCGTGCCACCTAAAAACAGAAATGTTTTATTCGAGGTACTGCCTCTTGCGAGGAACTGACAAATCCTCCAAGAGTATACTTGTCATGAAAAAAGTGCTTCTCATATAGCCGTTCGGACTCGGCATAAAATTGTAGGTCCCCTCCATTCCTGCCAACAAACACGCACACAGGAATGGTTGAGAGTTGTAAGTCACTAGGCCCTGGTTCTCCACGAGCTGTTGCGCCACTCAATTTATTTATTTTATTTTTTTAATTTATTTTTATAACATGGAGAAGTAATTTATTTTATCAAAATTTGTAATGGCTTTTGAAAAATATGTACTAATCTCTTTTTTAAACTATGTTAAAATCCTTTCAATGCTTTTTTCTTAGATTTTTAGCCTTCGCCGTTTTTTTTACTAGTTTTGAGGTTTTTCAACAACACCAGGTAGTTTATGATATATTAAAATTTATTCGTATTTTTTTTATAAAATGTTGTATTTTAAGGCATATTCTAAGGAAAATATTATATGGGGGGAAGGGGGAAGTTGTATCTCCCTTCCCTTAGGTAGGCGGGAAATTTCTGAAACATTGACCTTAAATGCAAACAAAAATATTTAAAACCAACAAAAGCAACTAATACTTAATTCTTGTATACGTGTAAATATAAATAAAAACTTTATATGAAAATTTTAAAAAATTACTAGGCGCTTTTTAAATAAACAAAATTTAAACTTTCGTTTCAGAAGTAAATTCGATTTTCGGGCTTATTACACTTGATGATGAAATTGGACTTAAGTTCTTCATGGTTTGTTTTGCTTGTGACTTTTTTTTTTGTTACTTTTTTTACTTTTATAAATGCTAGTATCGCCCAGTGGTCGAAATTCAACCTTTCTCTATTAATGTCTTAAAGGCAACATATTAATATAAAAATTAGATTTTGCTAAAGCGATTGGTTATACCTTTCAAATAAAAAAAATTACAAAAATACGTTGTCATTAAGTCAGTTAAAAAGGGAGATATAGAAAAGTGTTGGTATTAATATATAGATTTTATTTTGTTCAAACACTTTTCCGAAATGTAATAAGAGCTTTGTAAAAAAAAAAAACTAAACTAATAATAACAAACTTAACAAAAAATCTCACAGATAAAGGAAAATAAAATCTATAGTGAAGTATGACTTTAAATAAAAACCTCAAAATTTATTTATACAAAAAAAAAAAAAATAATTTGGTACCATACAATTTGTGAGTCTGATTTTGTTATGAAATGTGAAATTACATAATCGTTGGACTCTGACACAGAAGGTTCCTATATAAAAGGAAAGTTAGTTTCCGAAACCCATTTTTTAGGCAGTTTGTCTTTTGATCCTCCAAAACAAAATGGCGATAATATTAAGAGACTGCGAATTATAGACCCCAACCAATAAAACTTTCAATTTGAATTTTTATTTAAAAGTTTTAAACTGTGCACTGTAAAAGGAGAAGCAATTTGAACTGCATATTAGTATGCGTGCCGTAATTAACGCAATTGAAACAGATAAATTCATCTAATAAGTGAAGTGACATGCTTCCTTCGATATACGATTCCAGATGCTTTGACCACATCATCAAAGGATATTTCGGTAAGTTTTCTTGTGCATTGGCAAACAATATAATTTTGTATATCTATATTTTTATATCTATCCGTTCGTTTATCTTCTTGGGGATAAGTGTATAATATATTTCTTAAATATAAAATTAAAAAGAAGTAAAATCTCATTTCGACTATATATAAATTCATAAATTGCAATTTTGTATTTCAAATTCATTTTTGTGTTGATAAAAGTCCTAATATACAGTGATGGCCAAAACTAAAGCACGGAATTATATCTCTTTGGAAAAATATAAAGGAAATTAAGAAAACCCCATGATAATTTGAAGGTTTAAATTTGTTTCTAATTAGAATATGTTAGACTTTAATTCGCAATTATTAATTTTATCATAAATCATACCTTATTTCATAATCAACAAAATAACTTAGAATTTATTAAAAATTAGGTGGACAAAACAAAAGCACATTTTAAATTTATAAAAAGAAACTACAAAAATACGATCTTTTGCTAATATTTAGAGACGAAACTATTTTTTTTTTTCAACTACTACACCTCATCGACAAGGCATAGAGTCAATTAGGTTGCCAATTTTAGGTATGGTCATAATAATCCAGGCAATATGAGCTTGTTGAAAAATGATGATCTAAAATTTCCCAGAGATTCTATATGTGGTTGAGATCAGGGGATTATACTGGCTACTTCATAACAGCAATATGGTTTTCGTTCTGCCAATTCTTTACAAGTTGAGCGTTATCTTTAGGATCGTTGTCATGTTCGACGATTCATTGCAACGGTATAATAACGTCCACTCGAGGAAGCATGTCATTTTTATGAATCTCCCAATACATGAAACGATTCATTATACCGTTTAACTTGTGAACTTATCCGAGTCCTTAAAAGAAAAACATCCCCAGACAATCATTTTGCCCCCACCATATGCTTACCTATGCCCTATGATCGCCTTCTGACCTATGTATGTATACCCTACAAAATCGATCAGATCCCTTCAAATTAAATATGGACTGATCAGAGAAGAGAACTGTTTGCTATTTTTCCACAGTGCAGTTCCAGTACGCCTTTGCAAGTTCCAGTCCTACACGTCGATTTATATGGGAAAAAATGTTATTTTTTTATTGGTTGGTAATATAGCAAGGCACTATCAACCGTCCTTCTCTAGATATTCCTACCTGAATTTTCTAAGCCTAGTTCAGTTTGTATATTCTTTGAATATAAGTTAGGATCCTTTTTGATATCCCTGATGATTATTTTATCTTCGCGACTGATGGTTTCTTAGAAGCTTCCACCACTATGGACCGTTTCGACATTTCTCCAATGGAGCTTTTATTTCCTTTAATCCATTGGAATATTTACTTTACATTTTGATAGAGTCTCCAAGTTGTGTGACTAATAAATAAATACATTAAATAAATAAATAAAAGAAAACTCGAATATTTCCAAGTTTTTAAATTTTTAATTTAGATTCAAATTTTCCAAATAATTATCACAACTTTAATTTTAATATATAGCGATGCGTTTCAGAGTGTATACCTCCATCTTCGGGCTAAGAACTTAAAATTTAAATCTAAATTAAAAATTTAAAAACTTGGAAATATTCGTGTTTTCTTTTATTTATTTATTTAATTTATTTATTTATACAGGGTGTACCTGAGTGGAAGTATTTTAGGATGTGATTCTTGGGGTTATTCTAAGAAAAAAATTGTATAGGGGGAAAGTTGTATCTCCCCTCCCTGAGGCAGGGGGGAAGTTTCTGAAACATTGACTTTAAATGCAATAAAAAACATTTAAAATCAACGAAAACACATCTAACAATGTGCTATAGTTTTTTTGAAAGCTAATACTTCATTCTTGCATTTAGTTTTTAAATGAAGTTGTTTAAGCGAATAGTTTTTGAAAAATTAAATTTCAAAGTCAAAATTAAAAAAAAAATATTTTTTTTTTCTTAAGTTGATATTTTTCAAAATTTTACGTAATTAAGTGCATTTTTTGTGTTCAATATTCATTTGCCTCATTATTTTTAAGTCCATTGCCAAAAACCAAACGTAAAAATTTTTCTTAGTTTTTGAGAAATTAAGAAAGAACAAAAAGTACTTTTACCAAAAAAGCCCGAATTTGTTACCTGCCATACAACCGTTAAAGATAAGCTTGTTTATCTCAAAAATGGCTCCGACGATTTTGATAAAAAAAATTCAGTGTAGTATTGTAGATATCATGTACCTTTTAGTAAAAAAAAAATCACCAAAAACATTTATTAACGGTACCTGCCATATAACGGTTTTTTTTTATTTTTAATTTTCTCATTAACCGCTCATCCAATTTCAATAAAATTTTTTGCACAAAAGCTTTATTAGAATATAAATAATACTGCATACCAAAATTTTTGAAAAAATAAATTTTGGATTTTTAAAAAAAGATTCCAAATTTTTTTTTGAAAATTCAATATTTCAAAAACGGGTTGATAAATTGTTTTGAAATTTCAGTTTTAAATGTATATTAATATATACTGAAAATTGGCATACCAATTTTTTTTTTTGAAAAATGTTACAAAAATTGTATACATATACATATACAAAATTAATTTTTAAGAAAACGGCTCCAACGATTTTAAATTTTGTTTGCATATATTCATATTTTTCAAGTTATCAAATGACATACTTTTTTTTGAGCTCTAAGTTTTTTATCAGACTGTATATGCAATTAAAAGAACGATTTAAATGCTTTCTATACTTTTTCTATAATTACTTGAATATTTTTTTAAGTTCTTAAGTCCCACACAATTTGAACATAAGGGCAAGTACGTGCGATCCAGTCGTGCATTTTATTTTTATTATTTAGGATCATGCTTGAGGAGATAGAAACAGTTTGATTTAAAGTTAATGTAAAATTGACTAAATACAAGCGAATTATTGCTTAAATAAATTTAAATGAATTCTGACTTATTGTGTTGGTTATAAAATAAGGTATGAGGTATGATAAAACTAATAATTGTGAATTTAAGTCTAACATATTCTGATTAGAAACAAACTAAAACCTTCAAATATATATATCAAAGAGATATAGTTCGGTGCTTTAGTTTTGGCCATCACTATGTATATGCATATGTATAATTGAAATTGTGAAATAGAAAAGTTAGTTAAATCACTATGAATAAATTGAATGAATTTTGAACTCTGATACCAAACCAGGCATGGACTTTTTGAATATTTTTGATTCAATTTAAAAAAGCATATAAACTATTTTATAATTTTTGAATACGATGTCACGAAAATCAATTTTGAGGCTTAGTCAATCAGTGCTCCAATGGAAAATTGAAAAATTTCAGGTTCTATCGTGAAATGGCCTTGTGCGACCGAAATTCGGTTCAAAATCTACGAAACTAGCAACCTCTCAAAACTTGCCGATTAATAAAAATAGGCAAAACGAAAAACCGAAAATGTTTATTGAAAGTCAAGAAACAGAAACGCTCATTAAATACGAAGGAAAGAAACAAAATAACATGCACGACTATTTATTTTGTTTGCTAAAAATGTTACCCATACGCCCCAGTGTATTAAATATACTCAAGGAACAAATAAAAGATTTGCTGTAAGAAACACTTTGTTTGGTACGCAAAAGCAATACAATACACAAAAATAATACCTAACATTCACCGGTGATTCTTAGGATTTGCCCCAGTTAACTTAACCAAATGCATATTAAAACGTTTCTTTTCTTTTACTGTCGCTGGAAAAATGTCTTCCTTGTGAATAGTTCTTAAAAAGTTTAAAAATTCATGCATGTAAGTATATCTGAAATCCATTAATTTATCGTTGTAATCTATTAAATAACTATTTTATTCAAAAGCTTAAATGTTGGCATCACTTCCCATATCACCAATCAGCTGTTGTCACAACAAAAACTCACCCTTTCAGCAGGAAAATAAAAACAGAAAAGAAAAGAAAAACATGTCAAAAAATAACATAACTGGCACAGCACCTTTGCATTTGCACCACTCGCACTTGTACGAACATCAAAACCTTACGGCAAGTAGCGCGACAACAACGGCGACAACGACAACGACGACGACAACAACAACAATAACGAAGCACCAGTACACCACACAACCAAGGATGATATACCAGGCAGAGAGCAACACCAAAGTAGTCAGAGCCAACTAGCATATCCACCACTCGTCACAGTACTCATCAAATCGTCGTACACCTTTTCGTGTGTTTCGCTGACACGTCTAGAATTTTTCGTTCTCTCCCCCTAAACAGAAAAAAAAATTATCCCCTCATATTTAAAACGACGACTTCAAGTTACAATCGGTAAGTTACCAAAAATATTCAAATTACATCTGAAAATCAGTTCCAATTTAATGCAAAAACTTACGCGTACAAATAACAAATTCTTCAAGCTGTTTTTTTTTCGCAAGTGAAATATGTTTCGTGTTTACCCCAAGTGGGGAGCTACCACTGCACCACTAGAGCTTGCTTACTTGAAAAAAAAAAAATAGAAATCATTTTTTTTTTCTATTTGTGTGTCATGCACACACAAGTTGCTATGGTCACCCGAGGGCAAAGGCGCTAGCAATAATAATAATAATAAAATAATCGCATTTATAGATAGATAACTCGGGTGCGCTCTCTCACAACCAAAACAAATCCTCTAAAATTAGAACAAACCGTTTTTTTTATTTCAATTCAATTCTTGATCACATTCATAACATACCGCCGCAATCACCCTTCGTGTAATCGTAGTAATTTTTTGTATCAGTCTCGTATCAGTATGCTATTTGGGCTAATTTTGATTATGTTTTTGTTTTGAATTGTTTCCTTTTTTTATTTCTAGATTTCCAACAGTGGATTGTTATTTAAAATCAGATGAACGGCTCTAAACGATAATGGATCCGAACTATGCAAATGCTGGTGGAGGTGGTGTTGGAATTGGAGGAAGTGCAACAGCAGCAGCAGCAGTAGCCCCAAGTGGAAGATATAATGCAGGTTTTTACAAAGATTCACTTGTTAGTTGTCAAAGGAGTATCCCGCCTCCGTACAATACTTACGATCCATATGGTGGTAGTGCTAGTAAGGTATCTAGTGCATATCCGTACGATGCCGAAGCAGAATTCAAAGAGCGAACAGGTATGGGAAAGACGAAGGTTATGGCGGGAAATACGGTTGCTGCGAATAGTGCAAAAATTCAACACCATCAGCTTGCGTACAATCAAAACAGCTGTTATGGTGGCAGTTATAGCCAAAGCAACGCACCTGAAAGTGCAAATTATTATGCATATGCATACGAACAACAACAGCTTCATCCTTACACCCAGCAGCAGCAGCAACAACAACAACAACAATACCACCAAAGTCAACTTCAACAACAGTACAAATATAACAAACTAGTTGCTGCTCAACAACAACAGCAGCAACATCAACAGCAACACCATCAGCATCAACATCCCCAGCAACAGCAACAGAAAATTCCACCACCCGAGTATGGATATACTTCGTATCACCATCCCTATTATCACCCTCATTACCATCATCCTTCATCCACCCAAAAAGGCGTTGCAGTGATGAAAACAATACCAGATGCTAGCAGTTCTATGCCATATGCCAACAGCAAAATTATGACTGCTCGTGCGCCTCAATATCCATCCAACTACACCGCGTACCACCACCCACAGAGCAGTTACCCGTCAGTTGTCACAGCAGGACATCAGCATACATATCAAAGCCAAAGTGTCTGCGAGGACAGCCGATGGATGTGGAATAGCAGCAGTGGAAACGAATATCCTAATAGTAGCTGTCGAAGTGCTACTTTTTCTGGTTATGTTAATGGCTCTGGGGCAGGAGCAAAACAGCAACACAACACTATGTGGCAGGCACATTCAATGCCAATGCAATATCAACCTACAGGATATCCTGCTGCGTCTGCTGCGGTAATGGCTCCAAATCAAAGTTGTTGTCCGCCTCCACCGCCACCGACACAAAGTTCAACAACTACATATTATCCACAGCAATATGTCAAGTATCCAATACATCAGTCTGCAGTAGATTACAACAATGATCTCTATGGAAGCCCTTCTCAAAGTAACTCAACGGCGGTGGCTGCGGTAACTGCTTCAGGAAAAGTATACACTGATCTCAGCGGGAATTCATATCAACAAGCGATAAATAGCCCTGCGGCATTTCATCATCAACAACAACAGCAGCAACCGGGGGAATACAGTGCGTCGCCTTCATCCACACTCGACTATAATTGTTCCAGGTACTTACAGCAGCAGCAGCAGCAGCATCAACAGCAACAGCAACAACAAACTGAGTCACCATCCTCTCTATCATCTACATCCTCTTCGTCGTCCTCATACAATCATCATTACTACCATGCCTATCCGACATATTCAAATGTCGAAGCCCACCCAGAGACCTATCAACAGCAGGTTGACACCAAAATCAAAAGTCAAAGCTTAAGGGATTTCCTTACGTCATGGAATGAAGACGAAGAAGAAATGAACTCCTCCAACGAAATGCCCTTCATGGAGCAGTTGCATTTAAGCTCAGATCATTTTGCTCAAGATAATAGTGGTATGGGGAATGCTCCTCCGGTTATGGAAAACCACCTGCAATTCAAGGGATCATTTTCATCCTCATCCAGACCAAAGATCCACGTTGGCATAACAGTGGACAGTACTGTGGAATCGGATCAGTACATTAATTTGCCCGATATTATAATTGATATTGAAAAGTCTAACAAGGATATTGTTAGCCTGTCTGAGGATTGTCTCGTAGCTAACATTCCGAAGCTAGAAAAAGATGATATTTTCATAAAAGAAGAAGAGATGCCAAATATTAAAGAAGATGTTGAAGAACTCGGAGAAGAAGAGAAATATCCAAAGAAACTACGAAATCAAATCCAAAGAGAAAAGAAGTCACTGCGAAGGAAATGTAAAATTTCGAAAGTTATCCGAACAAAACAACGGCTTACTATCCACCGGCATCATAGAATGCTGAAAGTTGTTCGAAGAAAAAAATTAATTTGTCGTCGTGTAAGAATAAAGCCACCCACCTGCAGCAGTGTAATTTCACGGCAATATAATCCAAAATCTCTTAAGTGTCTATGTGTATCGTTAATAAATTCGGAAAAATTTCGTAAACGCATCCTTGGAGCTCGTAGTGAAATCGATAGTTTATTAAAGAACAACAACAACAAAAATACGAATATCAACAAACCTAACACAACCACCGCCGCCGACTATGATGGTAACATTGATGCAGCAGTTGTAGTAGCTGTACCATCATTATTATCATCATCATCATCCTCCTCCTCCTCCGTCATACCAAAGCTAAGTGACCTTTGTAAGAATGCCTTAAATAGTTCCTTCGATCGCGATGTATTAGTTATTAATTTAGATGAAATCTTAGATAGTGATAATTTATTTGTTGTTCAATGTGATATCAATGAAAATATATTAGAAAACTTTGTAGAGGAAACAGAACAACTTCAACAACAACAGGAAAACATTAGCAGTAGCAGTATCAGCAACAGCAGCATCAACAATGCCAATGAAGAAGAAGATCTGGTAGGAATATTAAATGATAACAACAATAATTATAACAATAGTGGTAGTGGCAGCAATAGCAGAGATATATTCACTCCAGTTTTAACCGATATTGAGCAGTTGAAACGTTGTTGTTCAGTAACTGAGGTGAGTAATTTGCCGCTTGACAATTCAGTCGAGCATAACGATTTTAATTTAACTTCTATTAATAATCCTCTCGTACTAAAACCACCAACACCACTATCGCCCCTAACTCCACCGGCAACTGATGGCTCTATATCGTGCCCAACAACTTTATTGTGTGATGATGGTCGTGGTCATGATCGTCATAGTCATAGTTCCTCTCCGTCGTTGATTGAGCAAAATTGTTTAACGCAACAACAAATCTCAGTTAGCCACAACAAAAACACTGAAAATGACGAAAATGACAACAATCAACAATTACACGAAATGTTAATGTTGTCCGGAATTGTACAACAACACGATATTAGTAATAATAAAGATAGTAAAACTTTCTTGCCAACTACAACAACAGCAACAGCAGCTGCCGGTGCCGCTGCCGCTGCGTTTGATGATAGCGAATTGTTATTAGATTCGTCGAAAGTTGTGACCACACCATCAATACACCACGAAGAGATTGTACCTGATAATTTGAAAAAGTTTCAAAACGAAAAGTTTTTAAAGTATTTACACGCAAAATACGTGCAGGGTAATTTATCTGAATTCTATCATGCGAATCGAATTATAAAGAAATATAAAAAGCGTATAATTAAGAAATTATTAAATATTGTGCGATGATGGGATTGAGAGTTTATGGTTTTTGGATTTGGGGTTTTAATGGTGGTTTCGGTGGTCGGTGTGGCGGTTAGTTAAATATTTTGTTTTTGTATTGCCAAATAGATAATTTATTTGAATGTCCAAGTGAGTGATATTTTTTTTTATTTTTTGTCGGTCCTCGTTTTTAAATTCAGTCTCGGTCGGTTGTTGTTGTTTTTTTATTATTATTTAATTTATTTATGAATCATTTTTGATTTGAATATTGGTTTGCTTTGAATTTTGTGATTTTAATCGCTAATGTTGTTCACTCAGCAGTAAAGATGTTTGATATTTTTGAAAAGCAACGACTTCAAACAACACTTAAATAATAATAAAAAAAACACTCCTACAGAAGTCATCAAAACTTAATGTCATACAATTTGAAATGCAAATTAAAAATCAATTGTCTTATCGCGTTTATTTATAAAGGTCGAGTTCATAAATAATTATAAACAAAATAGTTCAGTGACACTCAGTATAAGAATTACGTTCTATGTTTTCAAACAATTTTATTGACTGTTTGTTTTCTTAAATGAATTTAAATTTAACCAAAAAATTAACATAAATAGATACATTTTTGTTTTGACAATAATATGAATGGAATTGTCTGTTAGTGGTATTGTAGCTTTTAATTAGTGAACACAGGAATGGTTTTTAATCCTCCTTAATCGTTGAGTTTTCATATATTTTTAGATAATCTACGAGTACTTGTTAATTTTTATTTTGCCTCAAAAACACACTGTCGTAAAAACGCAATGGAATACATGCAACATTAATCTGCAATTTTACATTGTGAGTTTAAGCTTGGAATTTAATTTAAGGTCTAACCCGGTTTTGATTTAATTGTTTTTACAGTTTAACTTCTACTAGAGCATAACGCGACTGTATGCACAGTCCATATCTTCGTTTCTTGGTGATATAGCTTTATCGTGTCAGTGTCGATGAATGAATATTCTAGAATCAATCTTTTCTTTCAGTGCAATTAAGTTCTCTATGTTGTGTATACAAAGATGGAAACATTTTTTTTCTGTTAAACATGTTAGGCCACTATCAGTCTTTGATAATAACTGCTAACAGTGTTTTTGTGATAATGAAAAAGAATTGAATGTAATTCATACGAGATGTATTTCACGATTTAAAAAAAAAAAAAGCATTAACTTGGCTACAAGGTTTTCTTGAATCAATTTTCAAAGGAAAAAAATTAATAGTGCAAATAAAGCTAAAAGTTTTGATCTTCGATAGTATAAATCAAGCTTTAAAAATTTATCGATAATCAAGTAATTAATTGAAAGATGTGCAGGAGCTTTAATTTTGAGGACTAAATGAAAGAACCAAAATCTGTGCAGTTGAAGGGATTTTCCTCAAACTGGGGACTTTAGGTTTCTAGGTGATTCATTAGAAAAATAATTTTGTTTTAACTAAAAATAACAGTACCTGTCATACAACCGATTAGCAAGAAAATACTTTCTAAAAACGGATTTAGTGATTTTGATTAAAAATATCATTGAACGGCCTTTAGTTCACACAAGACTTATTTAGAAATATTTTTGCTTCACCTCAGCACTTCAACTTCAAAATGTTATTCCAAGTCAATAATATGCTTATCTGATAACGTGTAATTTTTACCAAGTTTCCCAAAACTTGGATTTTTTCTCCTATGGTTTCTGACAGCAAATTGTGAAAACTCGCAAGAAATTGAATTGCACGTTAACAAAAACACCTAACGCCGCTTTTAAAAGAATTTAAGTAAAAAGAACGCATTGCTAAAGACTACTTGAATACAATAAAGTCTTTAAAGAATGCATTCTTGAAGTCTTTGTTACAGTTAAAAAACTACAGTCTTGAAAATTAAATATAAGTAGGAATTAATTGTTGAAGTAACTATACTTAGATATTGAAGCTTATTTGGTATGAAACTAAGTTTAGAATTTTACTATCCCTAAGCCGTTTGGTATAAATCCGTTCGAATAAGCAGTGGCGTATATATTCTACATAGAACCTTTCCCACGATGTGTGTACGTTTACCGTTTGGATTTATACTGCCTTAAAGTGCGGTGCATTGCCGTGTGAACCAGGCCTATAACACTTTATTAAATTTTAAATAGTGCAACACCTATTTTACACAGCAGATCTTGGGTGTTAATGATAGCAAAAAAAAAAATGAAGTATAGGCGTCGAAGCTTTCGATGCCTATACTTCTTTATTTGCTATCACTGACACCCAAAATCTGCTGTGGGCTCTAAGTCTAATATGAAATTAATGAAAAATAAAACTAAGTTAAATTTATTTTCATTTTTATCAACATTCCACCTTAATTTTGTATCGATTTCGTGTTTGCACATCACCGAGAAATTCCAATTTGGCTGTCAAATGAATAGCTGTTTTAAGCATTAATTTACCCTAAAAGCTTAGTACGCTGCTGGTGCGAAACGAAAAATTCCATACAAAAATGACAACGACATCATAAACGAAAAATTTAGTTTTACTTTTCGTTCTGCAGTACGCGGTTCGATGAACGAAGTTCAAAATTGTTGCATATTTTTTTGGGAAGTCTACACTCTTTTTTCGCACACAATTAATTACCCAGACCATTTATTGTGTGCGGAAAAATGACATTTGTGTTTTTTCGTGTGTGTCTGTGTTCTTTTTTTTTTCAGTTGAATTTGTTTTGATTTTTTGAATTGGTGTAACTGTCAATGAATATTTTTTCGCTACGATTTCGTAAGCATTTCGTTGACTTGTTGGAGACCAACTAAAAATTTCGTTTAACATCAGCAGCGTACTAGGCTTAGCTAATAAATTAAAGGCCTTAAAATGGAAAATAATTATTTTTGGATGCAAAAACCATTTGCCTTGAGGTGAATATTTTTTTTTTTTTAATATAAACGGACCATCCAAAAGAAAAAATATTTTATTCACCACACTTTTTTTAACATGCAAAACAATTGCTGGTCCATTGTTTTGCATGACATTCCATGACAGCAATGGTTTTTTTTTGTTGCATGAAACTGTAAACCAATCACGCAAACAATTAATTATGCATTTCCCCTCAATTATTTTTGACATGCGAGAGTATTTGCATAGATTTTTTTGCGCACAGGAACTGTAAACTAGGCTTAAAGTGTAAACCGACCATCCAACAAAAAATTTTATTCACTACACTTTTTTCGCATGCAAAACAATTGCCGGTCAATTGTGTTGCATGACATTCCATGACAGCAATGTTTTTTTTTTGTTGCATGTAACTGTTAACCAATCATGCAAACAATTAATTTTGCATTTCTACTCAATTATTTTTAACATGCAAGAATATTTGCATAGATTTTTTTTTCCGCGCGGGAACTGAAAACTAGGCTTTATGTTTAAAACTTGTTTCTTGACTTGACCTATTTAATATGCTCATTAAATGCTACACATTGAACTAAGTCACTAAGCGTTTACTTTTATGATGTTTTTTTCATTATTACCAGATTTTCAAACAAATTTTTTGCTAGGAAATACGTTGCGTTATCTTGCTAAATCTTACTCTGACACCTCAAATAGCTGAATTGTTTAATTACCTACTGATACATGAGATTTTATGATATAACCAAATTCATTCATTTTGTAGAACTAAAGGTGCAAACTCAACAGATTGTGATGTTTGTTTTTTTTTTTTTGAAAAAAAAAATGTTCTTTGTTAAACATTTTTAAAATCGTATAGATAGAATTTTAGACAGATAGAGAACCGACTTTATGTATACATCAGTATATCGTTGGTTTTAAGGAATCATGTTACCGTTGCAAAAGATAGCAAAACTAAAACCTATCATGTTTGTAGCACTGAATTCTTGGGAAGCATACACATAGTTCAGATTAGTGGGGGTCACAATTCAACTTTTTTCAATAAAAATAAATATATTTGCTTTTATTAATAGCTCGCATGATTTGTATTAAATGTCATTTGTTTAACCTTGATTTTCTTTGAGAAGCTTCCCTACGCCGCGCCCCTGCGTACTATGTTGCATGGAAAAGTGTTTTTTTTTTTTGTTTCAATAAAGAACTTGTTACGGCTACTGTTCACGACCTGGTCGCAAACTTCTGCTCCAATAGTTCAAGTGGTTAAGAAATTTTAATATTTTATTAATTTAATATTTTTTTAAACTCGTTCCTTATTGCTAATAATTTAATAATATATTTTTTAAACAATAAAATATATAAAGTAATTTCTCCTTGTCCCATATAATTAAAAGAAAAAACGTGGGGTGCATGCCAAAGATAATTTTAATTATAGTTTGTAGAGTAGCTGTCGTTGAGGTAACTGACATAGCAGTTTACATATGTATATCATTTGCAGTGCATTATAAAATTTTATACATCAATTATCATTTGCATGTGCCCCAAATTTTTCGTTGCAAGAAATTATTGTATCAAATCAAAAAATTTGGTTTTACTTAGGTAAATAATTATTTTGGCTTTTCCAAAAAAAAATGGCTCAAATAATTATTTTAGCTTTTCCAAAAAAAATTGCTCATCGGGAAATCAGCTCAAAGTCGATTGCTATATTCTGCCCGAACTGAAAAGAACTATGTAATTAAATCTCGTTCCGAAAAAAGTATTTCGTATGATTTCTTTATGCAAACAAAATGTTTAAAATCGTTAGAGCAATTTTATTACAAAATATTTTTTAAAGATACATAGTTCCATTAAGGTTATTCCACTTTCAGGATAATAACACCTATGTCTAATTTTGATTTTATTCAATTTTTGTTGTAATATGAGAGAAAATTAAATTCAGGAAGAAAACACTTATTTTTGAAAAACTTTTTTCTTATTTAAATATGCCTTTAATTTCAAAAACACAGCTTCTCAAGTTGAACCGGGCCATTAACGTTGAGATGGGGAGTAAGGATGGTCGCAAGGTTCGTAGGAGTTCTTAATAGAAAATGACAGATTTAATTGTGAATGGGCCTCGTACGAGCTGAGGCCATTTGAAAACCCTTACGAACCTTGTGACAGTCTTTACTACTGTCTCAACCTAAATGGCCCCTTTTATTTATCTAAACCAATTTTAAGGTGAACTAATTTTTAATATTTTTCTGAACATCACATAAATCCTTCAGCTTTCAAGAAATAACTTTAAACAAAGAGAAACAAAAATATATATATTTTCACACCCGCGACCTTGGACAATCTGTACCAAAAGTGTTGTTGATCGAAAACAAAACATTAGTCTGGTGTCTTAAAAAAAAAAATGTGAAAAGTTCTCGACTTCCCGTTGGGAACATATTCCATATATTCGACATGATTTATAAACTTTTAGAACCTTATAACAACATTCAAGAGCAAATGCACATTTTTGCGGCCCTATCTTGCTTGCTAAAAGCTTTATAAATTATGTCATCATTATCATCATCATAAAAGATAAAAAAGTAAACAATTTTGAAAAAAAAAAAAAAAAAAAAATAACAACCATCACGCTGCAGCTTTTATTTTGTTCTAGTTTTGTTTAATGACTTGTATTTCTTGTGTTTGTTTTTGTTATTGTTTACACACATTTTATTATTTGTACGTAATGAATTTATATTGCCTAGCTTTAATTTTGAACAACACACGTAAAATATGAAATTGGATTAACTTAAAGAAATATTACTTAGTCGTGTTATTAAGTATTCAGAAGTAATTCAATTAGGATAGCAACTACTTCAGGGAAATTAGCTTTCACTTGTCGTAGCACATAATAATTAATTGTATTTTTTCTTGGTTGATCGATTGTTAATACAAAATTAAAAATTGAGTGTTTTATGAAAGCAAATGAATATAGTAAATTAATAAAATATTTTTTTTTTTAATTTTCAAATGCATTTGAACTAAGTTTCCTTTTAAATCAAGAATAACAGTTGTGTTGCATATACCTATAGGGTGTTCCACAGACACTGCCAAACCAAACAGTGGGTTACTGAGATCATTTTTGTGTTGAAGAACTTAAGAGGTAATTTTCTTTTGCTCTGTTCCGGATTTATAAAGATTTTTATGATTTTGGGTGCCATTTCTTTTAACTGGCTTTATTTTTGCCACGCTAACTGCGACGGACTTTTAAATTTTTGTATTCAAACAAAAATGTTTCACCGTTTGAACCAATTAAGTATTAAATAGGGTGTCCCTTAATTCGTCAATAATATTTTAGAGCACTTTTCTTGGATATATGTATTTAAAAAAATCGTTTTGGGGGAAAGTTCAACCACTGTCTCATACAATTTCTGTAAAATTGACTTTCAATCCAAAAAAAATACTAAGGGCCAGTTTCAAATGTTCCGGTTAAAGTCTCGGATAGCCTATCCGGAACTTATCCGCAAGATAAACTTCAAGTTTTGGTTTCAAATGTCTCGGATAGTGATATCCGACAGATAAAGTTTCGGGTAGCCTAACCGCCAGTTCAAGTGACTGTTAAAGTTTTTATCCAGAAGATAAAGAAATACTAATTTGAAACGTTTGGAAAAATTATAGTTTCAGACCAGCCTTATTCCGATGATGTTTTTCGATGATTGGACACTCCGAACGCCTTACTCCTGAGCTTTTGTAATCCCTCGCGGTCATACTGAATTTAAACCCTAAAAATCAGTGACATTTCAAATTAAAATGAAAATATTTTTTTTGTTTTGACAACAAAAATTGAATTTTCAGTATGTGTTTGATGTTTATTGTTGTTCTCAAACTGTAGGTGCCTGGTAAATTTATTTACCGGTTAGTTTATCCGAGACTTTGACGATGAAACAGAAAATAAACTACAGCAACTTTTATCTGCTGGATACTGTTATGTGTCGGATAGCTATCCGAAACTTTAACCGGAACATTTGAAACTGGCCCTAAAAATCAACGAAAGCACAAACAATAACGTGCTATACCTTTTTTGAAAGCTGTTACTCCATTCTTTTATTTGTTTTTTAATAATAAAGATGCTTAAACGAAAAGTTTCTGAGAAATTAATTTTCAAAATCAAGATTTTTGAAAATTTTGTGATTTTTTTCAAGAAGATATTTTTCAAAATTTTGCGTAATTAAGCGCTATTTTTTGTGTTTGATAATATTCAATGCCGTTATTAATTTTTAGTCAAACGCCGAAAATCAAATGTACAAATCTTTCTTAGTTTTTGAGAAATTAATAAAAAACTAAAGAAAAAAAGTTATAATTCTTAATTAAACCCTTGTTCCGTTTTTTTTTTTTTGGGAAAAGTACCTTTCGTTTTTTTTTATTTCCCAAAAGCTAAGAACATTTGCCTTTTGTTATTTGAGTAATGGCATTGAATTTTGATCAACAAAAAAAACCCTTAATTACTTAGAACTTGGAAAAATATCAACTTGAAAAAAAAATTTAGAACTTTTTCAAAAATTTTGACTTTGAAATTAAATTTCTCAAAAACTATTCACTTAAACAACTTTATTCAAAAAACAAATAAAGTATAAACTATAGCACATTATTGTAAGCGCTTTCATTGATTAAAATATTATAGGCGATTTAAGGATCACCCCGCATATGGACTGCTGGTATCCAACTTCACTCGTGTTCCAGTTGTGCTAGGTGGAAAACCGCAATGAAAGCCCAGGTTTCCTATTTTTTTTTTTTATAGTGTCAGTGGCAGCAACAATTTTTGTAATTTTTTTTTTTATTTAAGTGTAGTTTCCACCTATTCTGTGCACCATATTGTATAATATTCCAGGCGAAAAATGTTTGCCTTCGCCTTAATAAAATATAGACCTTTTGGATGCAAACAAAATTTGCATGCAAATAATGCTTTGAGGTGATTTCTATTTTTGGAAGTGTAAACCGACCATCCAAAAAAATATATTTTATTCACCACACTTTTTTTCGCATGCAAAACAATTGCGGGTTCATTGTTTTGAATGCCATTCCATGACAGCAATGGTTTTTTTTTTGCATCAAACTGTAAACCAATCATGCCGAAAAATAATTTGGTATTTCACCTCAATAATATTTGTTATGCGAAAATATTTGCATATGTTTTTTTTCGCACAGGAACTGTAAACTAAGCTTTACGAACAAATGTGGTCGCTCAGTCCCAAAAGCGTTGCGGAAGTGATAAGTAACTAGCAGTTCATATGTAATACGTCAATAGTTTAAACAGTTGAACAAATTTGTTTGAATGCAATACAAATTTTAAGAACGCGTAGTTAATTGGCAAAGAGAAGCCAATTAAAAGATACATAACCCAAATTATTTAAGTTACAACTCCAAAACAAAGTGAAAAGGATACTTCTTAAGTTTTCCCTCATACAATTATGGAACATCTGTTTTGTCGGTTCTGAGATTATCCAAAGTTTCAAACACAAATTGAAACAATCAGTGAAAGCGTTAACAGCTCTGTATTTTGACACACATCGAGTAAAATCTTTTTTTTCGTAGTTTCGTCAGAGTCATCTATAGCTGTCTATAGAGTTTCCATTCGTTTAGGTGTATTGAAGAAGACATAAACGTTGGTGCTAAGACAATTCCTAATAGCTGGTTCATTGGTGGTTGAATGTGTAAAGCAAGGGACACATACTTTTCAAGAATAAAGATATGATTAGACGGTCAACGCAAATGGTCAACGCGTTAACTCTCTGACGTCAAAGGTCAAAATGACGTAAATTTGTGTCTCAAAGCTGTCTTGTCGTGTGATCGTCAACGCAGATTACTGTCTATGCGTTGACGGCTGCGTTGACACTCTCGTTGACACGAATTTAAGGGTCGATGCGTTGATTATTTTCGTTGGCCGTGTAATCACCCTGTCAACGCAGTTTTAGGACGCTTTGACAGACTAAGTACTCACCAACACGTTGAATGTGTCTTAACGTTGACACAGCAGATTTTTCTGCCATGTCAACGTATCCAGCGTTGACCTCTTGAAGATTTTTAATAATTGACAGTTGATGGCTTATCAGAAGAGGGGTACGAAATATATTTTGACAGCAAAAGTATCACTTTTTTCCAGAGCAGTAAAAAAACTTCAAACATTTCTAATTTTTTAGCTGTTCTTAATCCATCGACATCGTAGCCATTCTTCAAAGGATTTGACAGTTGATTGATTGACAGATGGAAGACGAACTATATTATGGCGACAAAAGTATATTTTAATACAAATGTCACCCAATTGCCTTTAAATCACATTTTCCGGAGCAGTAAAGAAATTTCAATTTGTTTGACTTTTTAGAAGTTTCTTAATCCATTGACATCGTAGCCATCCTTCAATGCAAATTGTCAGTTTATGGCTTGACAGATGAAAAACGAGCTATATTTTGACGGCAAAGGTACATATAATTCGATCCAATTGCCCTAAAATCACCTTTTTCCTAAGCAGCAAACAAATTTCAAAAATCTCTGATTTTTAGAGGTTTTTTTTTTTAATCCATCCTCATTGCATTGTTCGATAACACCACAGTCAATGTCGTGTGATCGCCATCGTTAAAAATGATTCAATTAGTCTCTTGTCAACTCCGCGTCAACGTTGGATGGGGTGAAGTAGTGTCAACGTTTCACGTGTCAATACGTTGACACTAGAGGGTACCAATTGCGTTGAGACAGATAACACGTCAACGTATTTTGGGACAACATTGACCGAGTGCCGTCAACGTTTCATGCGTTGCAACAGTCTACGTTGACAGTATATTGACAATGCTTCTGATGACGTCAAGGAGCGTTGACCGTCTAATGTAAGCATAAGAGCCATAGAATATTCCAGATATACATATTACTTGCTCTATACAAAGGCGCGAGAACCGAGAAATTTTGTATGATAGAAAAATACCTTTAACTATTTAGCTTTAATTGAACATGCTCAGTCCTGATCAGATAAGTTTTGTTTATTTAAATTTCTTGACAAGCAACAGGTTAAGTTTAAAATCGAAATGTTTCACATCATCATAAGAGGGGATCAGTCCACTTAAATCCTCCCTTAAATACGCCCCTCCTGGTGTGGCGTCCGTCGATATCTCACCTGTGTATTCCAAATCAGCCTAATTTCAAAGCTTGCCATTTTTCCAAGGGTGAGATTAGCAATTAATAATTCGAGATCAAGTAAATTTATTTTGCAGAAAAACCACAGCCGAACTCAACTATCTCACTGGTCAGAAAATATTAGGTGTGTTTCTTATGCCCACTTCTTCGCTTAAAAAAATATACATATACACAAAAAACGCAATCATCGCTTGCCCTTTGTATAACAGTTATAGTTGTTTTTATATTCGCTTTATAAGTCATAAGCAAAAATGTTAATCTTCGCTTACTAAGCGGAATTGTTGCTGTTTGTATTTTACATGCAAACTCTTTTTCAAGCGAAGATCCGTTAACAAAAAAAAAACACTTATTTGTAATATTTCCAATTCAAAATTGTTTAAGTCCATTTAACTGTAACTCCCAGTTTCCACTCTGCCAATGCGTTTAGCGATAATTTATAATTTTCTGAGTAAATATTTTATTTATGATCATGTTGATCCAACATAAATTTTTTAATCATTTCTAACGGTAAAACATTCAATTAGAATACATTTCTTAAATTGCTCAAACATTATCTTCGTATAGTATTAGTACCTATCCATCGACTGAGTAAGAGAAAAAACAAAAAAATAAAACTCAAGCACTTACCAATTTAAAATTCAATAATAAATTTGACACGAGTGTGTGTATATAAACAAGCCAATATAAAAAGTTCCCCTCGTGCATAAGGTTAATAACGAGAACACGTTTTTAACATAACGTGCCAAAAGTTCTGCATTATTAAATTAGCTATTAAAATATTTAGTAAATCGAACACAAGTTTTAACTTTGTGTTTACTTTTGAATAATTTGTCATTTAGCATTCAAATCTACCAAACAGTTATAATTTAACATTCACTAACTAAACACAAGCAAGTCGGTCAACCGCACAAAAACACACAAGACTTTTGGTCGCTTACATATTTGTAACAATTTTGGAACACATAATCAGGGTTAAATAACGACCTCATGTGAACGCGATAATGTTGTTTGTACTTTTTGGCACTATGTTTTATAGTCTGAGAAGAATAGTTGCAAATTTTTCAGACAAATATTTGTTTATGAAAATCAGTGTCATCCATTTAACAAAAATCATTTTATTATTTTAAGCGTGCTTGTTATGGATTTTGTTGATATTTGACTGAGCTTTAGTGAATGCGTATAAATGAAAATTTTAGATAATAGCCGCATTTTATTATTCACATGATCTGATCCGGATCAGATCGCTATTGTAATTTTCAGTCTTTTACTAAATATTCGCTGCAAGTTTAAAAATTGATTGAAAATCAACGTTTTTTAATTTTGCTAAAGAACCAAAAATAACGGTACCTGATATATGTTTATTTTGTCTCAAAAACGGCCCCACAAACCCGATTTCAAAAAATGTTTATTAATGGTACATATCTCTCAAAGAATCATTTTTATTTTCGATTTTGATATTTTTATTGTGATCAATGTTGAGGTGATAAAAACAACCCAAAAAACACATGCATTAAGGCTGGTACTGCACTTGCGATTTCAATCGCACGATTCAGTCGCCAGAAATAGAACCGAAAAATCGAAACGATTTAAAGTCGAAAATTTGTTCCACTTTTCTAGCGATGCGATTGTCGAAAGTTAAAATGAAAAAAAAAAAAAACAATTAGATGTTTGTGCTCACACTTGCGATTTAAAATAGTGTGACCAAGAAAAAATCATGCATGCACTTGTGATTTTCAATCGTACGATTATTTAGCCGCAAGAAATGAGACATGGTTTTTGGCTGGAAACGCACTTGCGATTTTCTGTCGCCGTGACTAAAAAAACGGTTGCAACTCAATACTATCTCTTGGTCGCATGTGCCTTCATTAACGTTGTGGCTATCATGTGTTCTATTTTTTGCGACTTAATAATCGTGCGATTAAAATTACAAGTGCGTTCCTAGCCTTAAATGTGAATGCAAACATATGCGACTTTAAAATCGCATCGATAAAAAAATGGAACCAGGTCGATTTTTTGTCCGGATTTTCAGTCGCAAAATTAAATAGATCAAATGAAATTAAATGAACCTTTGACACGGTGTATTTTTTTGCGATTATATAATCGCTCTACAGAAAACCACATGGGTAAATGGAAACACCTATTTTTATATCGAAATGACAGAAAGCCACAACGTAGTTCCATCATCAACAAGATATGCATTGTTAACAGTTGCGATTGTTTTGACGCATGTGCGTGCATATTAAAAAGTTTTATGTTGTGTTTTTGCGACTAAAAAATTGCGTGATAGCCGCAACTGAGTGCATGGTAATCATTTGTTGCGATCGAAATTTTTTAATCGCACCGACTGAAAATCGCAAGTGCGGTCCTAGCCTCAATCATCTTTATGACAATAAGGCTAGGAGCGCACTTGCGTTTTTCTGTCGCAGCGACTAAAAATAGCGATTGCCGCTTTTTAAACTCATGTCTTCTATTTTTCGCGACTGAATCGTGCGACAGAAAATCGCAAGTAGTTCCTAGCCTAAATCATTTTTTTTTTTCAATTTTTGATAAAATTAACTTTTTTTTTATTTGTCGTTTATTTAATCACATTCTTATTTTCAAAAATGAGAGCTCATGACTTCTTGGAGCCGATTTTCTGTGACAACATTACAACTTGTATTATCTTGCATAAAAATACAATTGTCTCCAATAAATTGCACACATAACTTCTTCCGCGTATCTCTGAGCATTCACACTTCCTATATCGAAAACCACGAGCTAGGTATGAGCCACGTTACTGATGCCTCCCTTAACCATTATCGAGTCTCCCTGGTATCCTACTGTGACGGCTATGGCACACGGAGCAAACCCCACATTTCATCATCTGTATACACGCTTATGACCATCTTGTCCTCATGCTAAAAGTACCCAATCGACAAAAGACAAGACAAAAGACTCGTATTGTGTTCCAAAATTTTCACAAAAATATGTATTCCAATTTATTTTTTGAAAACTTAAAATTTCGAAAATGACGTGGTCGATTTTTTTTTGTATTTGGTACATTCCAGATTTTACTTGCGAAATTTAATTTTGTAAGTATGTAGGTACTATTTATGGCAAGTAATGCATTCGTTAAAAAAAGGAACTCGAGATTTTGATCAGGCTTGTAATAACGATGATAAGAAAGACGAAAGAACAGGGTCTCACAATTCTGTCTGTCTATTCGACTATAACCTAAACTTAAAACTTGGTACATAGTAGTTTTTGGGTATTCCCCCACAAATTTTGTATTAATTTTTTTTGTATTAATTTTTGTTTGTATTAATTTTTTTTAAGAGCAACGGTACCTGCCATACGATTTTTACTTGAGATATATGTTACCGTAAAGGAAAAGCCTATTTATGTCAAAAAGGGCTCCAACGATTTATTATTATTTACGGTAGCTGCCATACAACTTTTTTTTGACTTTTGAATTTCTCATTAACGGCTTTACCGACTTAAATCAAAATTTTATGAAAAAGCTCCTTTAAAATGTCAATAAAAATAAAAAAATACATTTTGGATTTTTAAAAAAATAATTAACTTTTTTTTTGAAAATTCAATATTTCAAAAATGGGTGGATGAATTTAGTTGAAACTAGGGTTGTAGATGTATATTAATAAATCCTCAAAATTGGCATACCAAAATCTTTCTTTAAAAAATGTTACCAAGTCTTTATATATAAAATATTAGTCAGGTACCAAGCAACTTGAACATAAGAGCAAGTGCGTGCGATCCAGTCATGCATTTTATTTGTAGCAATTTTACAAAACCTTATTTTTCTCAAAAACTTTTCTTAAAAAAAAATCAATAAATTACTTTAAGTTACCCATTTTTCGAAAAATGGTTTTAATGGTAGATACCTCCGGAAGAACCATTTTTTTATTTTCATTTTTCAAAAAAGTATTTCTTTATTTTCATTTTTCAAAAAAGTATTTTTTTCTTTTTTGAAAATTAAATATTTTGAAAACGACACTAGGAGTGTTTTTTTATCATCGGGATCTGGATGTGGATTAACTTTTAACACGTGTTACAAAAGGCGTGTTTTATTTTCATCGGGATATGGATCTGGATTTACTTTTAACACGTGTTACAAAAACAATTTTAGATAATTTCCCATTATTTTGTTTTTGTATTACGTGTAAAAGTTAATCCAGATCCAGATCCCGATGAAAATAAAACACGCCTTTTGTAAAACAAGCCTACTGTCGATTTTTTTGAAACTTAGTATTAAACCTATTTTAAATAGTCTCAAGAATATTAAAAAAAAAAAGTTATATACTTTTATACATAAATAACGGTACCTTCCATACAAATTTTAAAAAAGCGTAGAAGAAAATCTCATTTTTCTCAAAAACGACTACGACTATTTTGATAAATGTTTGTATATGTGCTAAAATAAAAACGGTACCTTCCCAAGAAGGTATTTTTGATTTTGAATTAGATTATTCATTATTGGCCGATCGGATTAAAATAAATTTGTTTTACAAAGACTTCCATAAACTATACATTTTCATAAGAAAATATTTTATGAGTTATTTTTTTGAAAATTCGAGTTTTCAAAGTTTTTGTTTGAAAATCTAATTTTTATCTGCATTTTAATAAAAACTTAAAATTTGCATACCAAAATTTTTCCTTAAAAATGTTTTGAAAATTTTATATTCAAATTTTAAAATTTCTTAAAAAAACAGCTCCGACGATTTTCAAAATTTATTTCGCATACATTTATGAATATCAGAGATCGAAAATAACAGTTGACCTTAATTTTCAATTGGTTTCTGAGAGATATTTAATTCTTCAATTTTCATTTTGGTATCGGTCTAGGATTTATTTTAAAAAATTAATGTTTTAGGTCGTTTGGTGAGATTTATCATTTAACTTCCAGAATAACTCTTGTCAACAGACTTCATTTCTAATAAAGGGAAACCTAATACTGTTTCCATGGGAAATAAATCAAAAATGGTATTTTCTCCCTAAGAAAAAGTAGATATAAAATCTGTGTTGTTTGAAATATTTCAGATAATTCAGAACTCAATAGACTCAAATCGTCATCAACATTTATAAAAGAAGAGGTATTACGATAACGACGCCGCAGATACCGTCTAAACGTGGCTTTCAGTGTCACTGTCGTCATTGTGTTAATCTCGCTTTTGTCTCACCGTGTCCTCTTACACGGCTATCTATGTCGTGGTTTTCTCGCTATGGTCTCGGGTTTGGTTTCGCCGTGATATTTACACGTGGGTTTTGGCATCTAGAATGTTTTTCCATCATCTCGCTTTGGTCTCGCTATAGTCTCGCCAAAACTTTTTTTTTTCAAAATTATTTTTTTCAACAAGGTTACAATAAGCTAAAAACGTGGTTAAAAATTCCAAACATGGTTTTATGTTTCATGGTCATTGTGTTAATCTCGCTTTTGTCTCGCCGTGCCCGTTTATTGTCTCTCTTTAGTCTCGCCAAAACTCTTTTTTTTTTCAAATTACTTTTCAAATAAGTTACAATAAGCTAAAACCGTTGTTAAAAATTCCAAACGTGATTTTATGTTTCATTGAAGTCAATTTTTAAGAAAATTTTGATTTTTTTTTTTTTTTTTTTCTTTTCTTAACCCACCCTACACGTTCAAGCTTTTTGTCGCATTTTATGCGAATCACCCTGTATAAACGAAATACCATGTTTCGTAACTTCGACCCCGTATGATTAATGTAGTGGAGCCCGAATCGATGGGGAACTTTCCCAAAGTCTTTAAATAAATCCCTGTTTATATTTTTTAGAACTGTTTTCTATTTTTCCTGGGGGATACCACGCAAGAAAAACTCACCTTGTTCACAACCTCAAAGGTGGTTTTGAAGAGAACATTTTATACAGAAACATAAAATCTACCGATTGAAATACTTCGAAAACGGTTACTCTTATGAAAAAAAGGTACTTAACAATTTTTATAGGAAATCGTTGACATTTTGTCTGTAAGAGCTACCGTTCGGAAGATATTCCTTAAAAACCGTTTTGGGGAGCCTTTGACCCCCCGATTGTTAGCGACGCTCATATCGATGGGGATTTTTTACAGTTGCCTTGGAATGCCATGAAGATGCTTTATACTAAAATCCAGCTTTCCGCCATTTTTTTCCGTAAATTGGATGATTTTTCGGCTTATATGAATGGACTTTTTAAATAGAAAAACAATTTAGAATCAACGAAAGCACACACAATGATGTACTATAATTTGTTTAAAAGAAAATATTCCATTCTTTTATGTATATGTTCTTTAAATCAAGCTGAGTAGTTTTTGAGAAATTTAATTTCAAAGTCAGAATTATTTAAGAAAATTGAGAATAGTTTGTCAAGTGTATTTTATTCAAAATTTTGCGTAATTAAGTGCCATTGTTTTTTTAATATTCAGTGCGCTTATCAATTCTTAGTCAAATACTGAAAATCAAATGTAATAATTTTATTCTTATTTTTTTGATAAATTAAAAAAGAAAAAGGGAAATTTAGGGAAACTTTAAACCTAATGTCCCAATTTGAAGAAGAATTTAGCGACTAAGGCTGTAGGTCGAGGTATAGACAGACAGACAAAATTGGGGGACCTATTCTTTTGCGTTCAATACCATCCTGATGTTAAGTCTAATTAAAATCATGAATTTGATTTTTTCAACTAATCGAAAATTTGTCCTACATAGTGCTATGTTACCTTCCTATTCCTATATGTATATGTATACCTATCGCAAGTGATACGTAAGCTGATACAAAACTACCGTTTATTTGTAATCTTCTTTTCGTCAGAATGTAAATGTCATTCATTCACTACAGCAAACATATTTATACATAAATCCCAATTCGTGACTGAATTTAAAATGCTCTGAAACGTGACGCTTCTAAATATGTTTACATTTGTGTCACACTTTATCTACCTACCATCATCCTCAGGTTTGTAAAACTCATTTAAATTGGAATATTGAATTTGCTAATTAAAAACCCAAATAAATTCTTACATACGTTCATACTTTACTTCCTATGGGGAAAATGACAATGAGGATCAACAAATAATGCAATTCTTAAGAGTAAATGTCAACGCGTAGTCAGAGTATCAGAAGCATTTCTTTCTGAAGAAGGATAAATAGTTATTTGTGTTTGAAAATACAATAAAAAAAAAGAAATGTTTAGAGAACGAAGAAATGTAAATAAATGAACTTCAACTTGGAAAAAATGTGTTAGTCATGAAAATTTACAATATCAATTTGCATTCAAGATTATACGTACGTACGTATAGCTGTAGTTACGATTTGATTCGAATTATCGAAGAGGCTTTGACCTTTTTTCTATGACGTCGTCGTCGGTCGGTCGCGTCGTCGTGGAATAATAATAATGCTGTTTTTAAATTATTTTCCAATAACTTAAACTGTTCAAACTTCAATATGGGGGAAGTAACGGAAATAAAAGTAACGTATTGTAATTTTCAATTAAGAAAAAATAGACAACCAAATAATTTTAAATCTTGGGCTGGTACCAACTACCAACAACAGGAATCTATATAACTGTTGACCTTTATTTTCAATCGGTTTCTCACTGAGATATTTAATTCGTTAAATAGCATTTTGGTCTTGATCTGAGATTTATTTTTAAAAATACATAATTTTTGAAGGTCTTTTAGTGAGATTTGACTTCAGGAACAACTCTTATCTGTTGACTTTTGTAGAAAAAATAAAGGGAAATGATCAACTTAAAACCGTTTCCCTAGAAAATAAATCAAAAATGGTATTTCCACTCTAAGAAAAAGAAAAAGAGCAGTGTTATTGAAAATATTTTAATTCTTCTCAGAATTAGAATTCGGTAGACGCCAAGTCGTCATTCACTCTGAGTTGGCTACATAAGTTAACTATCAAATAACTAGCTCCTCACTGGCTTTACAACTGGCTACGAAAAAAGCAAGCCAGTTGACTAGCTAGTTGCTCAGGTTTGTATATGTTAATAAAAAATAATGTGAGTGTATTGCGGCTGGCTGGCCAGTACTTGCTCGTGTGGCCTGAGGGTAAGATAAGAATTGATTTTCAGTTCTGGTTCTCGCTAAATTTTCTACGTGCCGTCCACATGTGGCGTTCGTCTCGCTATGGTCTCGTTGCGCCCGTTTACGCGATGTGTCGTGGTTTTCTCGCTCTGGTTCACCGTGACATCTTTATGTGGTTTTTGTCATTGTACATGACTTGTCATGGTCTTGCTTTGGTCTCGTTGTAATCTCGGCAAGGTTTGACTTAACTAAAGTTTCATTTTGTTTTAGAAGCTACATTTCTCAAGCAGTTGACAACGGTGCTTGGCTGGCCCAAGAAAACTGTTGACATTGGCTCCTGCTGACTGAACATACCCTAAGCGGAGCAACGAAGTTGCGTGAGTGGAACATAAGACCAAAAAATAGCAGCGAAAATCCAGATGAGAACTATAAGACCATAACGAAATGATACTATAGCCATAACCGACAAAACTTCGTTTAAATGCCTACGGCGAGATCCTGACGAGGCGAACACCATGACACCAAACGAGAAAACCACTTGTAAATGGTCACAGCGAGACGAATACCATCGAGAAATCGTCACTATTGCCATCTTGGTCATCTTCTTCTTGTCAGTTGTCCACAACGTCAGTCACCCATCCAACCAAACCCCATCATTTCAATCAAATTCAATGAATGAGAATTCACTAGCTCTGTCGCGTTGTAGAAGAAGTGGCTGGGTTTTGGGTTTTGACAAAGGGGATTTTGACAACCCTCTTAGACGTGTGCGATCGTGAATTTTGGTTATACTATACATATACATTCCTAAAATTTGGTGTCAGTTCTTAGATCAAGAAGTCACTCACGATCACTGAACCTCCACTAAAATTTGTATGTTATACAATGACTGACCTTGAATGACCATGAAATTCCAAAAGCACAGCTTTCTAAAAAACTAAAAATCCCCAAATGAGATTTATTTTTTTTTCTCAGCAATAAATTGTCAACCAGAATCTAAATAAAAGTGTCTCACTGAGAGAAACCAAAAATAGTACTTTTTAAGTGAAATGGTTGTTAAGTGAGCATTTTTGTTTAATCTCAGCAGGTAAGCGAAATTCTAGACTAGACCATTCAAAAGGTTGAGGTTTTCTTTCGATCTCTGACTAACAGCGAAGCTATAAAATAAAAATTTCTCAGAACAAACTTTATTTAATAGAATATGGCGCAAATTAAGAAAACGGCAATCAGTCGATGAAAGAAACAACCAAACTTCACGAATTTGTCAACTTTAAAAGTGACAGCCACTATTTTGTTGGAACTGTCAGATTCAAAAGTACAATGCGAAAATAAAAGGCAATGATTTATTTTTATGAAGATTGTGCTAAATTTAAATATTTTTTGTATAATTTTAGTTAAAAAGTGTAGCTTTTTAGTCTAAAACAATAAGAAAATTTCAAATTCACCAATATAATAATAAGGGTATTCGTAATCGTTGTAAAGTTTTAAACTTCGTAAATCTGTCAAATTTTCCATACAAATTGTGACAGAATTACGAAGTTTTAAACTTTACAACGATTACGACGAGTTTACGCTGTTGCATGAATACCCATAATGTATTTAAATATGACAGATCCCACAAAGTGATCATTTTGACATTTTGTTAATAAATGAGAAAGTCATATATGTATTGCTCTTTGGTAGAGTTGTATTGGGCATTTTGCAAACAAAAACGAGCCAAAACCATCATTTTGTTGGCAATTTTTCATTTTGCCATGATCATTTTTTTATTCCTTGTCTCTCTTTTCAATCATTTCTCATCTTATTACTTTGCATTTTTTGTTCAACAAAATATTATTTATCATAATAATAAATTCTTATGCTCATGTGGTATTGTTATATAAGGAAAAAATCTCTGCTGACTTAGAGGCTTAGAGCGTGAGTAAGTACGATTTTACTTAATTAGTTTTTTTTTCAAAATGACACGCACGCCAGTTTTATATTTTTTCCCCGAAACCTTACCGTTTCCATTGGCATGGTTTATAGACGAATATTCAATTTCAGCAACATAATAAATCATGTCTTATCGATTTAAATTTTTAATGTTTACAAAGTTTTTCAAGCACCTACCACTGTTGTTATCTACATTATCTTCTTTTTTTTTGGGAAATATGATATTATGTACGAGAAAGCAGTATTGACTATTATCTTGATAATTAAAAAAAAATATATAAATTGCTCAATTTGGTATTATAAATCATAAATATTATGATAACAAAAATTTGCTGGTGAATCTCTCATTATTCATTTTATACTTGTACCACATTGAACAGTTTCCTTTAAATTTAAAATTGTTAAAATATATTTAAAATATTGTTGATTTGAATCATAAAACTATAAACAGTTAAAATATTATTTATTATTCTTTCATTATTGAACATCCTACCAAAACTTTAAACCAAAAAAAAAACTAAAATATATTTATAAATAATTTAATTAAATACAATTTAAATATTTTTGTTCTTTTGTGGTGTTTTTAGACAAATGGTTATGTTCCAAATTTAGTTTATTAGTCATAATTCGTGAACATGAAAAGTTAAAAAATATATGTAGTAAAAATATTTATAGATGAATATTATTGTATAAAATAAGTACAAGATAAAAAAAAACACATTATATACCACTTTTACATATTTCTAAGCAAAATTGTCTCATAGAAAATAATAATAAGAATAAAAGAGATACAACTGAGTGTTTTTGTTTTTTATTTTCAAAATGCACCGAGTGCAATTAACATAGATGTTGTATTTTTGCAGGCTGATTTTTTATTTCTAAGAACACTACATTCAAAAAAAAAAAAAAAATAATATATTCAACATCTTTCATATAAACAAATATTATATACAAAATTTAAATTAAAAAAAAAATGGCATCTATGTATACAAAACACATACACCTAACACACTTGATATTTATATTAATATTTTATAAAATATATTTAAAAAGTATTTTTAAAATTAAAAACTACTTGTGGATAATTGTTATCAAAAATATTTAAATAAAAAAATACATATTTTACAAAAAAAAGTTAAAAATATATACATTGAAAATATGGGAAGGTTTAAAGTCGCATACAAGTAAAAAAAAAATATTAAATGTGTACACATTTCTAATACATATAAAAAAATGTCTGATTGTTTACATAGAAAAACATACATAAAAAACCAAAAAAAGAAAAAGACAAATTTTACTTTAAATATACATTCCAAAAGTAGAAATGGACCAAATCTGTTATTAACTTTTATTATTGTGTAATAATACTGATTTAAATGATTTTTTTGAAAATCCATATAATATTAAATAAGTTAGCTGTATTTTTTATCAAATTGTACTAAAAACGTTGGAAGTTTCTTTTTTTTTATTTTTAAATTGTATTTTAATTTTAATTTTTAACAATTATTTGATTGTTATAACAAAAACAAATATATACGTATAATGCAAGGTTAAAAAAAGAAGAAAAAAATATATTGTAAATGCATAATTGTGTGCTGTTAGTGTAAACGGATGTGGTGTGTTAAGCATAAATAAAATAGAAATTATTATATAAATTCAAAAGAATATTTAAAAAAAGATGTTCTTCATAATGTTTAATTATTTCTAGTGAAGGTTTTTGTTTTTATTTTTAATGTTAAATGTTTATTTTTATTTCGTTTTTATTTATAAAAAAATAAAATAATTTAAGAAAATCAAAAAGAAAGTTTATTGTTGTTGTGCAAAGTTAATTTAATTTATTTTAATTATATGTTTTGTTTATAATTTTCTTATAAATAAACGTACTGTCAATGTTATGAAAAAAATAAATAAATAGTTTTTCTTATTTGGAAGGAAATTATCGCCCAAACCTGATACTTGGTCAAAAAGTTGGTTTTGTTAGACTCTTTGTCGCCAAAAGTCGTTTATCGAAAGCAAACGACACTCGCAATAAGGGCCTATACCTACCCCGATTGCTCTGATCAAAGATAAAAAGTAAATAATTACAATGAAAACGCCCAACGACAATAAAAGAATCGAAGTGCGAACGCCTTTACAAATGGAATGTGCGTTCTTGGTTTGTTCTCGTAAAAACAACAAAAAAAAATCATCAGGGCACTCATTCCGTAAAACGATTATCACCCGACGATAACGTTTTGACAATAGTCTTGCACTCCGTAAAACTGGGAGGTCATTCCGTATTTCGATTATCGCCAGACGATATCGATTATACGATAGTCTTGCTTTCCGTAACATTGAAAATGACTATCGTCTTGGCGATGAATTGTTTGCTTTACGTAAGTCAATAATCGTCAAAACGATAGAGCTTAGACGATAGCTAAAGAGGTATCGTCTTGTAATTATTTGAGTGTTTTATTATTATTATTATAAATATCAGTTAATGGTTTGAGTTTTCAGAAAAAAATCTTACCAGCAAGACATACTTGCCCAATAATCGAATTATCAAAAAGTATCTGCCCAGTGATCAAAATTCGACCGTTTATGCCAAAATAATCGTTTATCCATACAGGCGCATATGTATGTCAACAGGCCTCTCATCGTGTAAGACTATGATCGTCTGACGGTGTCTTTTTCACGTATAGTTAAACACGATAGCTAAGGGGTGCCTACTCTTTTTGGTTTTGAGAAAAAAAAGTTAAGAAGCAAAAAAGCATATCTTTTCTAGATATGTATATTTTATTCAATATTTAATAATTTTGATGCACACCATTAATTTGGTGACAATTTTGCACTTTTTAAGTAACCAAAGAATTGGAAATCGTAGAGGACAGGCAATGTCAACCGTTAGAAACCCGCACCGTGATTAAAGGCATTGTCTTGCTGCAAAATCATGCTTCAAGCTGTATATTCGACCGGATATTTTTTGTATTTTCATATTCGTTTTCAAAACTGTGCTGCTTGTAGGCCAAAATCGTATTTTTAAAGGGACATTCTGATGACCAGCTGCCTTCAGACCTAATTTCTTTATTGTTGAACAGCGTACAGAATCAATTTATCCACGAACACAAACTTTAACGGACGATATTGCAATTAAATTTTTAAAATAACGTGACATTTCAAATTATATTACAAGGATTTTTTGTTTGACAGCAAAATATAATTTTCAAATTCATTTCATTCATTCAAAAAAATAAACGATAGACGAGACGATAGTGATTGAGTTACGTGAATCATATTATAGACGATATCGTTAAAGATAATTGTTTCGACGTTTTAAATTTTACGGAATGACCCCTTGAAAATTACTATCGTTTGGGCGATATCGTTTTAAGAATCAAATAGTTGCTTCAAGTAAGTCGATAATCGTCAAAACGCTATTGTCAAAGCGATAGCCTTGAGACGATAGCTAAACAGGTATCATTTGCATTGGTTTTCATGCTCAATTAATACTTTTTTCATGATTGTAAGTTTGTATGTGAATATAATTGAATGACTGAGTAGCCACTGTAATTTGACATCATGTCTTTTGTCTCTTTTTTTGTTGCACTAAAGAAAAAAACAACACAGACTATCATTTATGGCAGCCAATATGACATTAAAAAATAAATAAATTGGGTGGCGCAACAGCTCATGGAGAACCAGGGCCTAGTGACTTACAACTCACAATCATTCCTGTGTGCGTGTTTGTTGGCAGGAATGGAGGGGACCTACAGTTTTTTGCCGAGTCCGAACAGCTAAATCAGAAGCACTTTTTCATGACAAGTAATACTCTTGGAGGATTTGTCAGTTCCTCGCAAGAGGCAGTATCTCGAATAAAACATTTCTGTTTTTAGGTGGCACGGCTGGGAATCGAACCCACACCTTCGGCATGACAGTCCTACGCACTAACCATCACGCCACGAGGTACTACGACATTGCATTTTGAAAAAACGATAGACGAGACTATAGTCGTTGAGTTACTTGAAGCAAATCATTGACGATCACGCAAACGATAATCGTTTTGACGATTATCATTTTGATAATTACGGAATGACCCCCCAGGACATTTATATTGAACGACAAATTTTAGCCATTTAAGGTGAACTTAATTCAGGTGAGTCGCAAACGGTAATACGACATAGTCACAATCGAACGTTCGACTCGGCGAATCGCAAGTCGTAATAGGTGCTTTTAATTTTAACATTTGCACATTCTGCATTTTGGGACAGTCTGCTTACAAGAGATTTTAATGTTTGCATTTAATAACTGTTTTCTTAGCATATTTTTTAGGAATTTGCCCTTTGTTAATATAACTGCTTTGTATGTTTGCGTTTAGGAATTTGGCCAAATACTCTGTGTATCCGGCCAATGCTGAGCTTTGTCCCAAAGAATTACCCCAGACTTCAATGTCAGTTAATATATGTGTGTCTCCGCCTGTAAGACTGGAAATACTCTGTGTATCTGGCCTCGTAAAGATTACAGACAGTGGGAAAAATAAGTTGGCACCTCGATATACCAACGACATTTAAAATATAAAAAATTAAAAATAATATAAATATAATAATAGGCAGACAAAATGGGGCATATTCATAGATGTAGTTTAAGCTTTTGCTAAGTAAATCTGGAGTTTAACTGATTGAAACTTCATCAGGTAAACTCCAGTTTTGTCAAGCAATAGCTAAAACAACATCTATGTTATTCATATCGCCCCACTTCATATACAATAAAATGCACGACTGGGTCGCACGTACTTGCTCTTATGTTCAAGACACTGCGAGTTTAAGAAAATTGTATATAAACTCATGGAAATTATGAGAGAAAAATGTAGAGAAGCATGAAATACGACATTTAAATAAGCTAAAACAACTCTTTTGACAGTTTGAGGTGAAAAAAAAGTATGCCATCTTAATTCATGATGGAATATGATTGTATGGGAAAAAAAATTTTAAAATCGTTGGAGCGGTTTTTTTTTAAATTAATTTTTTATATATAAAATTCTTAAAACATTTTTAAGAACAAATTTTGGTATGCAGATTTAAACTATATATTTATGTGTATATAATAACAAAATTTGAAAAAAAATTGTCAACCCGTTTTTGAGATATCGAATTTTCAAAAAAAAAGTTTGAAACTTTTTTTAAAAATCCAAAAACTTTTTTTTGGAAAATTTTGATATGCAATATTATTTAATCTTATCTGAAATTTATATATAAAAAAATTCATTTAAATACGTTAAGCTGATAACGAGAAAACTCAAAATAAAAAAATACGTTCTATGACAGGTACTACTAATAGTTGCTATGTGTAAAATTTTATAATTTTTGATGGTAGATCGTACTAATTTTAGTATATGAAAAAAGTTTAATCAAAATCGTAGGAGTCGTTTTCAAGCAAAAAAATATTTTCCTTTGCGGTTTTTTCACTTTTGTATGGAAGGTACCGTTATTTTTTCATAAATGTAAAATTGTTTCTAAAAATATTTTAGAAAGTACTAAAAAAGTCTTAAATATCGAGTTTCAAAAAAATCGATCATGTCGTTTTCGAAATATTTGATTTTCAAAAAAAAAATTTGAAACATTTTTTAAAAATCCAATAAACATTTTTTCAAAAATGTTGGTACAGAAAACTATTTATATTTTTTGGAAGCTTCTGTGAAAAAAAAATAATTGAAATCGGTTGTACCGTTTTGAAGAAAATCAAAAATCAAAAAAATGGTTCCTTGGGAGGTACCATTAATAACCATTTTTGAAAAATGGTTTTCCACCCAAAGAAAGCCTTTACTTAAATAAATTTATTGAATTTTTTTAAAGAAAAGTTGTCGAGCCGTTTTTGAGAAAAATACGATTATGTAAATTTGCCAAAAAAAAATGTATGACAGGTACCGTTATTTTTGGTTCTAAAAAAAAAATGAAAAAAACGTGTCGGCAGAATCACCAAAAACCACTAAGTACCAAGTTTGAAGAAAATCCATCGAGCCGTTTAGGCTGTAGACGAACAGACAGACAGACAGACAGACAGACAGAATTTTGCCACCAACTTTTTTGGTGTTCTCTATCATCGTAATATCATGTTTGATTGTTATCTCAAAATTTTTTTTTTGCACGAATCCAAAACTTGCCTTATAGTACCTATAATCGCAAGTAAAAAAGGAAGAAAATGCTCAAGTTAAAAAAAAGTTCGTATACGCCCGAGTGTATCATTGTAATCATTATAGTCTAAGAACTGGCTGCAATTTTTTGGTTGGCACATAACCAAAACATGAGTATGAGGGTCTGTAGGCGCATGTATCTTGACATCGAATACAGAAGTCTGGCCCGTGGTAGGGACGAGGGGTTGATAATAGCGGTTTTCAGACTAATGTGTTAGAGGCACATGCACAATTAATTTTTTTTAAATGGGATCTGATGCTGTGTCATTTTGTTTAAGTTTACAGACTCAAGATATGAGCTTTTCAAGCGAACCCAATCCGCTTTATTTTGGAGACGTGGTGGGGTGGTGAAGATAGGAAATAACTGTGGCTAAATCACAATGCTTTGCGGATTTTAAATCGCAAACAAAAAATTGAAGATCTTCGTTAGCAGTAGCACAAATTAAAAAAAAACCTAAAGTTTGTACGAATTGTAACTGATTGGAAATTTTTTTCGGAGAAAATTCTTAACTTCAAAAAAAAAAATCCCCTAAAGTAAATATTTTAATTCAAGTAAATTCTTTTTGGTATTATTTTATTATTACGAAAAAAAATTACTAAATTTTAAATTTTCAAAAATTGTTTTTTTTTTTTCTTTCTTTTAATTTAATTTAAAATGTTTCCTATCCGTTTCATTCGTATTTCTCGAATAATCTCTTCTTTAAATCTGGCGGATAAGTTACATAGATGTAGTGTTCGTTATGAGCTAAATCATTTTGAATATCTGTCGACGATGGTGGTCGCATTGTTGTCGACAAATCTGAGGAATACTTTCCGCCAATTGTTGTATCACAGTCAACCATTGTAACGGCTGTTGATGGAAGTCGTGTTGTGACTTCTCGACGCTCATATATCTCCTGTTGGGGATGATGTGTCAAATGGTGCGAAACAGCTGGTGGAGGACCAGCAATATAACGCGGACTGCTATGGTGTTGAGGTGCATAATGATGGTAATCATAGCGATGCACATTGTTGCTGATTGTCATCTCTTCGGAACTACAATTAAAAAAAATATATATTAAAAAGCTTAATACTGATGCAAAAATATCTTAACATACTCAAAAAGTATCCAAATGATGTAGTAACAAAAACAAATACCCAGAGAGAGTACCATTACAAGTATAAGAATTAGACCCCAGGGGAATGCTCTTGGTTCGAGTGGTCCATCCTCCCAGTATCGATCACAAGATAGATACCAGCATACAGCTTTATTCATTTCTTCTGCAATAAAATAAAATTAGTCATGTTAATAAAAATTAAGTATTTGGTTGAACTTAATATCAATTTCAAAAAATAAATGATAATTTGGAACCTTTTGAGGTTTAAATATTTTGTATAAAACACATGATATTGTGTGTTTTAAGAATAAAAAGGAAAAAATATTAAAAAAGAAGCATGAAATTCGCTCTGAGGAATCTGCTCTTATGGGTCTCAAAAACATTCGGAAAACAGAAAAGAGCTAAGTTGAGATTTGTTTGATACAAGTAAGCCAACAACAGAGCTTTCATTTTTAAATTTAACAAACCTTCCATCTCCTTAAACGCGTGGTCAGTCATTTGGAGTAATACACCAGCTATGCAACTCCTCAGCAGGTATTCACATTTTGACTTCAGTTTGCTTAGGTCTTCTGTACGACAGTTGGCTCGAACTTTCTGAATATTAACCGTACTTCCATTAGTAGTTTTATTATTGGTCTCCTCGGATGCATTCGATTGTACTAAAGGATCAATTTTCATTGATGAATGATTGGCGGACGACGATGAAGATGAAGATTTTTTCGAATCATCTGTATTTTCTTCAGAAATTGGTTCTAGAATTAGTAAATTTTTATGTAAAAATTAGGCTCGTAAGTATACTATAACTATAATAATACAACAAAATATGCACAGTGTCAACATAACTACATAATTACCTTTAACAGGCTCCTTACTTATATCTTTAAATTTATTTTGGCTACTTTTATCCGGACATAGTTGGCGATTTTGGACTTTTGAAGCTCTTGTTGCTCCAATTGCAGAAGATCTGGGATACAAAAATGCACCAACAACATGGTTTGATAAAATTAAGGTCAAGAATTGTTCTAGGAGCAAGAGAATTAAATTTCAAAATTAGTTTTGAATCAATTACCTTAGTGGAATCAAACTAAGGTAAGCAGCATTGGCTTTTGCCAATGCTGAACTTTGTCCCAAAGAATTACCCCAGACTTCAATGTCGGTTACAATATGTGTGTCTCCGCCTGTAAGACTGGCCTCTTCTGATTGAAAAACTTCGCAACGCATAATATCGCAGAAATCAGCAAAACAAACAGCATCTTCGGCCTAGAAATAAAATTAATATAATTTAAACCAGTAGGTATACAATGCATATTCTTAAATAATTATAAACAAAAGTAAAAACATTGCTTTATTTGATCAGTTGTTTAGCCTAATACGAAGCTAAAAGTAAACGAATTTTGTCTGTGGTCTGGGAGACAACGAAAACAGTGGAAAATTTATATATTTTGAAGAAATGGGGAACAAAAAATAAAACCACAATAGGCTGGGGGCTTGTTTCACATTGTCTACGTAAAATTCTGATATCCCGCAAATAAATACTGGGCCAGGGTCAAAAGTCCACATAACCCACATTCATATTTATCTTATGAAATTGAATTATAGAATTAGCTAGCTAGCTAAAAATATATATAGCTGCTTCTGTCATATCTGTTACTGCTTGCCCGGCTTTATTGGATAACCCTTTACATGCGTATTTACTCAAATAAAAATTTTTGGCTTATAGCAACATATTTCTTATTAATTTATCAAATAAATAGTTTTCAAAACCCAAAATAAAATGTCGACAAAATCGCGCCTAGTAAAACACGCACAGTTGTCATTGCGACCATAAGGATTTTTGGGCCTTTTACGATTTATTTAAACTATTCTTCAATTCTATTCTAAAGTTCTACAAATATACAAGAACACCCTGTGTTGAAAGAAGTTTGTAATCCATTAAAATTTGGATGAGAACACTTACAGCCCTATTATTGACACGATTCAAAACTGGTTTTAACGTAAAACTAGTTCTATATAGTCTGGGAGCCCACCGTAGGATTACCTATCTCATCGCGGCCACGCAAAAATTGGATGCCAACCGATAGCTTTAGTTTAAACATTTACAAAACTGCTGGTCGGACAAGCTTTATCTGGTCGCAATGGTTAGAAAATGCACTTTTCAGGTTGCATTTTCCGCTAAATGTACCTTTAATATAAGCAACTTATATAAATGGGGTATCAACTGAAAGCTATGACTGTCCTCTACACGATACCATTGGTCGGACTGACTTTTTTTTGGCTGTTACGACGAGTTCGACTATTTTAAAAAAAAAAATGGTCTTTTTTTTAACACTGCGTCTAACATCAGGGAAAACTGAGTAAAATCATTTCAAATGGTTAGGAAAGTGGCCTTAACCACTTTTTTTTTTCATTTTCGTCCAAGGATGCACAAAATCTCTAATTTTAGAAAAGTGGTCGGACTCGTGGCAACAGCCAAAAAACTCTGTCCGACCATTGCTATCGAGTAGAGGACAGTCGTAGCTTTCATTTGATACCCCATTTATATAAGTTGCTTTTATTATAGGTACATTTAGCGGAAAATGAAACCTGAAAAGTGCATTTTCTAACCATTGCGACCAGATAAAGCTTGTCCGACCAGCAGTTTTGTAAATGTTTGGACTAAAGCTATCGGTTATGGCATCCAATTTTTGCGTGGCCGCGATGAGATAGGTAATCTTACGGTGGGCTCCCAGACTATATAGAACTAGTTTTACGTTAAAACTAGTTTTGAATCGTGTCAATAATAGGGCTGTTACAATAGTATATAAGAAAATGTAATATTTGACCTAATAATGAACCAATGTGATTGATTAAACATATTTTAGTATATAAACCCAAAACCATAAATAAATTAATTATTCATAAATAGTTTTTAATTTAATCGAAAAAGAAGACTCACCTCATTAAGAACAGATCTGTGTCGCGTTTCAAAATGAATATCCACATATCTTTCTTGATAGAAGCTTTTGCCGCACAATCGACACGTCCATTGAGTCGGTCGATCACGTTTCTTTGCATCTTGTCGCGGTCCAAATACATCCCTAAACGGATGTAAAGGACATTCTAAAGGCAATTTTACCTAAAGCAAATAAAAAAAAACATTGTGTGATGTAGTTCGATAGTAAAACCATAAACCCAATAACTCTTACCTGATACTTATCCAGGATTGGAGTCCATTTGGAGCGTATAATCTTACGCACTAAACGACTGTTATCTTTTGAGCAAAGAAGTTTTATCACATTCGAATGAGGCCATGGTATCAGCAATAAAATGTAAATTAGGGTAATCTAAAAATAAATTAATTTAAATTATGAAACTCTCATTCTTTTAACGATTTTTTTTTATAAACGAATGCCCTTTGCAAAGTCATTTCAGATTAAGAATGATAAAAATTATAAGTTACCAATTTAAAAGAACGACTCAAAAAAAAAAAAAAATTAAATAACGCAAGGAAGTCAACAGAATCCCCAAAAATATAGACGTTTTAGGTCACATCATACAAATTTGGAAAATCAATAAATGAGACTCTTTTGGAAATTTTCATCATCATTGCTGTGTATAATTTAACACTTACCTCAAAATTTATAAATTTGGGCGACATTCATAATACAACTCGTGTACGCTTGTTTTTTGAAATGTTCCTCGAATCGAGCAGGAACTGTTAAATAAAAAATAAAAATTCCGTCCTCAAAACGTGCACTTGAAAGTATTGTTTCAATTTGAAGGGTGTCTTATTTTTTCAATTTTTTATATATTTTTTTTTTTTTGCGCTGATTCGAAACAGGATGTGAACAGTGTAAGGATAATTTGGAGTGACTCTGAATAGTACTTTTGAGTGCATGAGAAGATTTGTCAGTTTTCAAAGAGGATATATTTATTTTTTCCATTTGACGTTTTGTCCTTTTGTGGGCTGTGGGTGGAGAAAGTGAGAAAAAGAAAGTGGATGAAATGACATGGTATTTTGTAAGGACTGGTTAGTTTTTGGTTTGTGGCAAGGATAATTTTTAAAATGGACATAAAAGGGAATATTTTGGATTCGTGCAAAAATTTAAATCAAATCCGAAATAAGGATGATAGAGAATACAATACGAATTTTTCTCTGTCCACTTTGCTTAAAATAAAAGTGCTCACGAAATTGCCATCGCCTCTTACCCTTTGTATAACAGTTATAGAAGTTATAATTCTTTTTTATATACGCTTTGTTCATTACCACCGGATATGTTTTCCTTCGCTTTTCTTAACGGATTTGTTCTTGTATTTTACATTCAAGTTATTTTTTAAGCTAAGATACGTGTACAAAAAAACACCTAATACTATATTCATAACACTGGACCTAGAACAAAATTCTTTTCCACCCCTTAAGTGCCTGTCTACATTGGTTGTTTTACTGAAGGTACATTCAGTGAGATAGGTAGATTTTATGTGTGAAAGGGAATGAAGAGAAAGTTCGTTGCATTCTATAACTTTTTTGATCGAAGTACACCCTGGAAGCATTTTACTATTCAGAATTTCTACACAGTGTGCTTAAACTGAGCTTGAAATTGTTCAGTTTCGAGAACCCAATTTCAAAATTACCCAAAGAGCCTACACTACCACTCAGACAATTTTGTCATGTTTGAGTGTGCTGAAGCCATAATATTGATGATGATTTAACTTTACAATTATTCGAAAAATATTAATTTTTTTAAAAATCATTTATGAAAATAAACAAAAACTGATAGCCAATATTTGCATACAATATGCAGTTTCGTTCGCTGTTTGTTCACTCCATCGGGAAACTTGCATCTGTTCTTAAAAACAATATCGCATTTTTTTAATTGGGTGATATAAGATAATTTTGAAATTGCATCAATGCATTAGATATTTTGAAAATGCCTGGAAAATATTTTGAAATAACTTAAGAATATTGGCACAAAGTAAACTCCGCTACGTTAGCAACGATTTTTTTTGTTACTTGATTTTTCATCTATAACGGGCTATTAAAAAGGTCAAATGACTTGATTTCGTGGTCCTCGTTTGAATAAAATGTTTACCATACAAGTTTGGGCAAATTTTAAAATTCGAAAACAGGAATATGCCACTAGAGCCATGTCTGGTGGATAGAGTGGGTTGTCATTCAATTGAAAAAGCAGTGCTTGAATTGCTTTTTAAATTGCAGATGTGGAAAATCAATAAAAATAAATATTCTTCCGAGAAGTCCATTTTTTCTGTTTCTTTACAACATTTGGTGTAACTTTTCGATTTTTTCAATTTTTGATCTTACCAAATGCTTATCATAAGCAAAGCTGGCAGCATCACCTCTATAACCACATCACCATCATCACTTGGAGAACAACAATGTAGGTGTGTTTCGAGTTTTTTTTTACCCACTATAAAAAATTATACATTTCACTGGTCGTGTTGTTCGGTATTAATTGTAAAAAAAAGTAATAACTCGATCTCATTCAATTCCAAAAAAGTTCTGCCCCTAAAACATAAAACTACATGTATCTTGTCAGTTACATATGTACATATTGACATTTTAGAAAACATAATGCAACAATGAAAAACACGCTTACGTTTGTTTGGACAGTGAGTTTAAATTCGTACCAAGACATTACTAGTTTAGTTTAAATATTATAATCAAATAATGTTATCCAAGGATTTACTAGATCTGTGTATTTTTTTCTATATAAATACAAAATTATATAGCACACAAAATGACAACTTAAACTACATAAATAACTTCTTTCTGGCATGATCGCATGATTCAATCCAACTGCTGGCAAAGGTGCATTTGAATTTGAGGCGCTAAAAAAATTATACAATAATTTTTCCAGGCAACACCACGTGCGTGTGTATAAATAATAACCTTTGATTTAATTTATTAAATTCTATTACTTAATTTACAAACAAATCTCAGCATATTCTAAAGTCCATTGTATATTCGGTTAATCGAAGATTGTTCCAAAATTGATTTAATAGCTGTAAGTAAGATAAGAGATTGGAAGATTATTGAAACCTATAGGCTCCAAAAAGAAATTAACTTCTACCTTCTTTATCACTCTCTTCTAAGTCCTTCTTGGGGAAGTCCACGTCAAACGTTATGTATAAGTTTCCGTGCAGATTATTATTTTCATAGTTTGGCATACCCTCGCCCTTCTTGCGAATGCGAGCACCTGGCCAGGTCACTTTGTCTCGTGTCACAGAGACTTTGTGTCCATCTAAGTGGGGAATATCAAGACTAAAGCCTACAAGAGCGTCCTGAAGGAGCAGAAAGAATACTTTTTAAAATCTTATTAAAGTGGAATTGATCAATGTTGTCTAACCTGTAAGCTTATGGTGACATTTGTGTACAAATCATCGCCCTTACGTTGGAATTTTTCGTGGGGCATTTGTTGGACAACAACAATTAGATCACCAGGCTCACCGTCTAAGTGAGGTTCACCCTCAGCCACGAATCGTGTTTCTTGTCCGTCTACCATGCCCGATTCGACCTCAATTTCTAGAGTTCGCTCTTCATTGACCAACTTGACGTTGGGACACTCATCACAGATGGTCTGTTGCATCATCTGGAACCTACCTGGGCCCATGTTTCGGGTGACCATTTCTTGTCGGCAGTTGCACTTCCTCGTGCCAGAAGCTGGCTTAAGGACTGGCTTGTTTCGAACAATTTCTACAAAGTTGCCCGAATACAACTCCTCTAGGGTGACGAACATTTTCATGACAATATTAGCTCCACGAGGAGTGTCATGTTGCTGGGACTCTCCATTACCGAAATGGAAGCCGAAGTCACCAAAGAAATTGGCAAAAGGATCCGAGCTGTCCATCATGCCGTCCTTCTTCAGACACTCCTCGCCACATCGATCGTAGGTTTTGCGCTTCTCCGGATCGGACAGAACTTCGTAGGCAGCGCCGAGATCTTGGAATTTACTCGATGCATCAGGATCGTCTTTGTTCTTGTCAGGATGCAGTTCTTTGGCTTGTTTGCGATATGCTTTTTTTATTTCATTTGTGGAGGCGGATTTTTTCACATTGAGAATGCGATAGAAATCACGACCGGCCAATGTGCCCACGGCACAGAAGATTAGTTGAATTGCAATTGCAAGATATACTGCACGCATTTTGCTTATTGTATTGTTAGTTAATTTAGGTTTAAACTATTCAAAGTTAACACTATCTATTTACACAAGAAAATGTTTACGCTATCAGTTTTAATTCATTTTTTTTTAGCTTTTCTATTTCTCAGATCGAATTTTGCGACTTTGTGATTTGTGTGTGCGTGGTGTGATATGATTGGCCAAAAAAAACGTCAAAAGTGACACGATTCGATTTTTTTCCAGCTGACAAATAATATTGGGATATTTTTTGATAGGGTGCTAACCCGGAGGCCACACGAGCGAGTAATTAATTGTCAAATCACTCGCCGCTCTTCTCGCTTCTCAACTGGCTTCGAACAAGGCAAGCCAGGGTCCATGTTCTATAACTCAGGCGATAACTTTTCGCATCGTTAAGAAATGAAACAAATAATTCCTCAGTTATCGCCTCTGGAAAAATTTGGGTTTCTGTAACTGAACGCGATAAGTACAGTTCCCGAACTATTCCGACTGGAAATTCCAGTGGAAGGCGATAAGTGAAACTGTCATATTGACATTTCAAAATCAAAACAAATCTGTGCTCGAACAAATTATTGTCGTTTTACCATTTTCAACCAATTAGTTGACTTGAAAATTTGGTCTTAAAATTATATTTCTATTTATTAAAAAAAAATATTAACTGTAGTAAGTTTTGTGACGAAGAATATGAAAAATCCGAAACATGGCTGGCTGAGCAAATATTTAAAGATTTCAATACATCGGCATCAAAAAGTGGTACAGAATTTAAAAAAAAAAAAAAAAAAAAATGAACAGAAAGAAGTCGGCAACAATCAATTTCGATGTTATTGATTTAGGAGCAATACAAGATGACACAGCTCTTGATGAACCGCAACAACAACAAGAGAAAGTTATCTCTTCCAACATCCAAGCCCCCCAGGAACAGGAACAATTGCTAGAACGTGATTTAGTAAATCAAGAAAACATTCTGAACCAAAACTTATTTAATCTTTTTGGTGAGTGAATCGAAGAAAACTAGCCCCTTTTTAAACTTGTTGCTTCCATAGATCCATTCGTTTTTGATGGCAATTCTTTTCACCAGCACATTTGAGACTATGGCGAAGATAATAAGCTGATTGTTCCCGAGCCAGCAGAACATTTTTGGCTCCATTTGAGCATGGACCAATCGAGCCACCGAGCATGTGTTTTTTTGTGAGAATCAAATCCACTACCACACAACCATCCACTTTTGCATTCATTTTCCTGAAATGATGGGTATAGAGGAAATTACAGAAGCTGCGGAGTTTCAATAAAAAATCATCTCGATGACGCTATTGAACTGTTTTAAAAAGATGTTATTGTCAGTAGAAACTTTTTAGATTATCCTAGCTCTAACTTTTTTACTCTTCAAACTTGATTGTAATTTAATTGCAAATTCAAAAATATCAATCAAATCGTATGCCCCTGGTTTTCCACGAGCTGTTGCGCCACCAAATTTATTTATTTATTTCTTAAGCGAATGTGAATTTTTGTGTGCATTTATTTTAGCGTATTACCTATAAGGATATAAAAAAACCGCAAAACGAACTCATTTTGAATTTTATTTATTAACTTTCAGACATGTCTCGGTTCAATTTAGAGTAAGAATCCAGAAAAATACATTGAATATAGATCACATGAAGTTAGTGCAATGCTAAGTTAACTATTTGAAGACTCTGCTTAACAAAATGAACACCTGCCGTATATTTACAAAACAAAAAACAATTCCAACAATTGTTTATTTTAATTTATCTTTATTTGGTTATAAGTGTATGATGCTTATAATATTGATACGAAGCACATTATACCTCTGTTCGTGTACTATCCAGAAGAGCCCATTTTAGTCCAAAGTTCTGTCAATATAATTTTTTTATATGAACTTTGACAGAACTTTGAACTAAAATGGGTAGAAATTGGCAGTTTTGGGAAGTACGCAAACAGACCTTATATTTATAAATAGAAATTCAATTTTAGCCGTTTTCCTTTGGAGGTGGCAGAGTACTTATGAATTATGGAAACCCTAATCTAGTAATACAAACTGCACATGCTCACATGTGCGAGTAGGTACATTTTACATGGGAAAGCAGTTTGATGTGTTCCATTGTAAAAAGCTAGCAAAGTAACTGCAAAGGAAAACGTCTTTTAATATAATATATATGAGTAGTTGAGATTTGAGAACCAAAACTATCGTCATATCCCAAATTTTCATTTTGTGCAAATAGAAAAAACCTTAATACTATATAATAGTTGCTAGAAAAGATTTTATTTTTATAATAAAAGATTTTTAAATCTATATGGTAGAGTTAAGAGCAAAAATATATTGAAAGATCCTTTTAAAAGATATTTAACAGTTAAATTTTGATATGAAGAGTTTAGCTGCAAATGATTGGATATGGCCAACTGCTGAAATTATGTAATTGCTGAAATTACTTGGTGAAATTAGTTTCTGAAACTACTTACACGTGTAAACGGGTGTGGTTTCGCCAAAATCAGTTCAATTTGGTTTACAGTTTTTCAGAAATAGATCTAAATGGATAATCCACAATTTGAAGAATTTTCTTACGAGGAAATGGTTTTTGCACATGAAGATGTTGAAATCTTTTAGATCTGAAGTTCCAAGCAAGTTGAACTATAAGAGCATTTACGTACGATCCAGTCCGTTCTATGTTGCAGCATTTGAAACAACAAAATGCGGCTGATCGAAGATAAATCATTTTGGTATGTTCCTTTTTTGAACGTGGTGCTGAAAATCCGTACTTTACAGCACTGATGAGAGACTTCTGGCCAGAGGGAGACAATTTTTTCTGTAATTTTGATCGAAAAACATATATTCGCTTGCAAGTAAAAAACTTGATTGCGCAAATCCTGCAAGTGGCAAGTACATGCGGCAAGTGATTTCAAGTGATTTATACTTGCTGTAAAAGAAATGGTAAGTATAACCATGGGCCTTATTGCGAGTTTTTTTTTTTTGTTTTTATGTCTTAGCATCTGTGCCAAAAAGCTTAACGTTCTGTTTTGAAGAGAATATCGATCCATTAAATTGTTGAAGTTTTTGCAGGGTGGTAGTTGTTTACATCGATTCAAACGGTTCTTACATTCGCCATATGCTTATCTTTTGGATTGACTTTCTTTCGGGTCTAAAATTTCAAAGACAAAGCTCAAAAATAAAACATGATTACAAAATAACGAACTCACCCACAATTTAACATCTTGAGTTCACAAAGCGATGAATATATGTATACTTTCATTGCTTCCACAAACATATTGAGAACGTGATTCAGTTCTTGGACATTCGGTGTGACAGTTATCTATCTTGCAGTCAACCGGACAAGAATCACGAATGACACTTGTATTATGCTGCATGGTCCCACATGTGCATGCTTGATTCCTCAATAAATGGATGGTGTTCAAGAGACTTCGTATTGTATTTGAATTATGTTCTTTCTAGTTGCCCTTCTTTTCATTTGGTATTTTGTTATAACTAAAAATACAAACAGTTAAAACGTGTTTTATTTTATGGATAATTGAAGTCTTATCCAGATTCGAGCTGAATTGTGCTGCAATTGTAGCTTGTCCAATTGCTACGCTCTTGCACCTACCACCAATCAACTGTGAATATTGCAAGAGCAACGGTTTTAACAAAAAAGGCACACAGTGCAACGTATCTAAAAGAAAAATAATTTAAATAAAGCTTAGAATTTCATCTTGTTTAACTTACTCGCCAGCTTTTAGGTCAGCGATAAGTTTTGACACTTCAAATGAAAAACTTATCGACTTTCAAAAATACAGAAACCCATTTTATCGAATTTTTCCAGGATTTCTATTCCGAATGTTCCAGTCGATAAAATTAACGACTGTCAAAGTTACAGAAACCCGATGATGCGATAAATTAACTTTTGTTCCATTTTTCAACGTTTCTCGACTATTTTTATCGATTCGATAGTTACAGAACATGGGTCCAGTTGACTAGCGAGTAGGAAAAGTTTCGATGTATTTGTAATTCGCTAGCGATTACTCGCTCGTGTGGCCTCAGGGTAAAGGTAGAACTAGAATAGTCGGAAGCTGTCGGAAGCTTATGTCAAAACCGACCGAAAAGTAGCTATCCGAAACGTCAATTTCACAAGTGATCCATAATACACTTAAGTGGTTGGAAGTGAACCAAAAAAAAAATAATACATAAGGTGCGTTTTATTGGTATTTATAGCTAGCGCAGCAATGCAAGCACCAATAAAACGCTATACTCACTTTTATATTCACTTTGTATTTTTTCTGAAGGTTGGCAGAAATGCCACTTATGTCAAAACTATTCGCCATTAAAAATTCGAACAAATCTTTACATAAAAGCAAAGGCTACCAACCTTCAAGTAATGAATATTTGTTTATAACTTAGTTCAGCGCCGCCTTAGTTTCAACTTTACGAAACTTTATCTCAACTTTTATATTCACTTTTATACTGCCTTATTTATCGACACTTTTGGGGTTGTTGTTGTTTACCGAGGGAAATTTTACTGTGCTCGCTATAGTTTTTTCCAATAAAACACGCCTATAGTTGTTGTTTATTCAATGTTTATTTTCTCATACTTATTCACAGCACAGAGTGATATGCTTTTAATTATTTATTTTGTGAAACCACTAAAATTCGATGTGATATAAATTAATTAAAAGAAAATTGATTTGACTTCACTCATTCATTCATAAAACAGAAAAAAAAAAAGTTGAAAACTATGCACCAAGCGCCAAGTTCTTGTTAGTTTGCTGCCACCATTTTGATTTTGCATTCGCCCACTTACGAAAGAGCGGTCGCTGAGCGCTCTCACGTCCGACGGTAAAAGTTAACGAAAACTAAACGAAAAGGTCCACTTCGCAATTATGTGCGCGTCATATACATTTCTTGTTTTCGCTCGGTTTCGTACGACCACTTAAGTTGGCTTCCGACTATTCTAGTTCTACCTTAAAGTGTAAAAAGGTGGGATTTCTTGCAAACTTTGGAAACAGGGTGATTCATGATTCTTCTTTCTGGCATAAGATTCCGTTTTGGATCCACTCACGCAGTCAAGTTCATTACCTAATTGCAATTATTTCACAAGAACCAAATATCAAGAAAAGTAAAGCCTGGGCCCCAATTCCGATGGAGTGAGTTTTTTGTATACAGAAACTCGTTTATATATCGATTTTCCGATTCCGCAAGAATGAATTTAAAAATTTTTACAGATAACGTGTGTCAAATTTATTCACACTTTTTTGGGCATGAATCATGTGTGTCACGTCAGAAACAACAGTGAATTAATTTTATTGTATACGTTATCTGTCAAAAATTTTGAACTCACTTCAGAAAATCGTGCACACCGACTTTTGCGGTTCCGCAGGAGTGAGTTTAAAATGTTTGACAGCTAACAAAATTTCCCTTACCCTGAGGCCACACGAGCGAGTAATCGCTAGCGAGTTACTAATACATCGAAACTTTTTCTACTCGCTAGCCAACTGGCTTGCCTTTTTTGAAGCCAGTTGGGAAGCGAGTAGAGCGGCGAGTGATTTGACAATTAATGTATGTACCCAACTCGCTAGCGAGTACTCGCTCATGTGGCCTCCGGGTTAGGAAAAGTGTCTTTCACATGAGCTGTGGTGCGTTCTTTTTTGTTACTCTAGTTAACTATGGTTAATGTGTCAAAAAGAAGAGTTGCAATGTCATAAGTTGCGTTTTATTAGTAATTATAGCTAGCGCAGCAATGCAAGCACCAATAAAACGCTATACTCACTTTTATATTCACTTTGTATTTTTTCTCAAGGTTGGCAGCCATGCCACTTAATGTCAAAACTATTCGCCATTAAAAATTCGAACAAATCTTTACATAAAAGCAAAGGCTACCAACCTTCAAGTAATGAATATTTGTTTATATCTTAGTTCAGCGCCACCTTATACTATGTTCCCACCAAAATGAGATCCGAGATTTCAGCTAAAAAAATCGAGATTTCAAATTGGTGGGGCCGAATTTCATTGAGATTTCATTGAAATCCAGAGTTTTCATTGATATTTCGTTGAAATTTCTATGAAACCTTGTTCCAGCGGCTCAAAATATTAAAAGATTTCAACCGAAATCTCGGATTTCATTTTGGTGGGAACATAGTATTATACTATGTTCCCACCAGAGTAAAATCTCGGATTTCAGAGATTTCAGTCCAAATCTTCACATTTCCCCATACAGTTTTACGATTTCGAAATGCGAGATTTCGTTGAAATCTTGTACCGATGTGAACTTTTCTTTATGAACAGACCCATTTTCAGCTTTCACCATACAAAGGTGAAAAGCTTTTTGATACAAATTAAGATCTTTCACTCCAATGCTAAGCAGGCGAAAAGAGAGAGTATGATATTGTATTTGATATTTGGGTGGAGAGAAATACAAACACATAAGAACACAATGGTAGTTGTTTGTTTTGATATGAGGCGAAATCTTGGTCTTGGCAGTGTGAACACCAATTTGAAATCTCGAAAGTTTTCAGCTGAAATCTCGGATTTCGCTTTGGTCGGAACATAAGGCGTGTTTTTTTATCATCGGGATCTGGATCTGGATCTTTTTTAATTAGAAAAGTTATCAAGCGGACAAGTTGTTATGATATCTTTCCAGTATTTATCACTTCACCAAATTCACCACTTCATCAAATTATGGTGATTTTCTAATACATGTGTCACATGCATGCACTGCCTTACGAAGTGTATACTGATAGTAGTAAACGGTGCTATCATACGCGTGCGTGTATGTGTTAAGAAGTTATCCGTTCGTTATACGTGGAATCTGGCTAGTTAAAGTTATCCGTACGTTAACACACGTCACAGACTATTACGCATTTGTCAATAAGAATTACTAGTTAACAGATGATGTATAAACGCTAGCACGTTGTTATCCGCTGTTTGTTAATATGGGGGTTACAGTTTTACTAGGCTTGTTGCACCAGATCGTGAATAACCCTAGTATATTTTGTTGTTGTAGTGCAAGAAAGTTACACTTTTACACTTTTGCAATGATACAAGACCATCAGTTACATTGGATCGTGAATACCCCTACTATTATTCTCGAGTGTCAAAACATGGTTAAGAAATTAAAACAGAATTCCTCAGACGGAAGTCAAAACAACTCTATTTTTCTTTGCTTATGTAATTTACTGCCACAAAAAAATCTGAGCTATAGCGAATCCAAAAGTGCCTGCTTACCCTGAGGCCACACGAGCCAGTACTGGCTAGCCAGTCGCAATACACTCACATTTTTTTACTAACACATACAAACCTGAGCAACTGGCTCGTCAACTGGCTTGCCTTTTTCGTAGCCAGTTGGGAAGCCAGTATAGCAGCCAGTAACAGGGTTCGGCAGTACTATTTCGTAGCATATTTGGAAAAATAGGACTAAAACTTAAGTTTACTCACATTTTCTTTCACAAAATATTAGGTCTGTTCCTTTACTTTGAATTTCTGTGATTTTCTGTGCATTTCTGCGCATTTTAGTCCAAACTTGTGTCAAAGTTCATATAAAAAAAATTTTTTGACACAAGTTTGGACTAAAAATCACAGAAACCCAAAGTAAAGGATCAGACCTATTAATAAAATAAAAATTGGGAGTCCATGCGCCCATTCCCTAAGAATTTAAAGTTTTATAAATCTGATAATGCTATGTTCCCACCAAAATGAAATCCGAGATTTCGGTTTAAAATTTTTGATATTTCAAGTTGATGGAACAAGATTTCATGGAAATTTCAACGAAATCTCAATGAAAACTCTAGATTTCATCGAAATCTTAATGAAATCCCGCTCCACCAAGTCGAGAACTCAAAATTTTTCAGCTGAAATCTCAGATTTCGTTTTGGTGGGAACATAGTATAAGCGGTCTTAAAAATGTTTGAAGATGAATGAAGCCGGAACCACACTAACTTGTTTCGTCTGTTGTGCTATGTAGGGTCTTATTTCCCTTCGACAAGAAAGCCAAACAAAATGGCGAATGAATTGATCAAAGGCTCTCCCGAACCAACGCTCGCCGACGACAGTTTTTTGTTGTTGTTTACCACGAAAAATAAAACAAGAGTTTTTACGATAAAAAATAAATTGGGTGGCGCAACAGCTCATGGAGAACCAGGGCCTAGTGACTTACAACTCACAACCATTCCTGTGTGCGTGTTTGTTGGCAGGAATGGAGGGGACCTACAGTTGTTTGCCGAGTCCGAACGGCTAAATGAGAAGCACTTTTTCATGACAAGTATACTCTTGGAGGATTTGTCAGTTCCTCGCAAGAGGCATTACCTCGAATAAAACATTTCTGTTTTTAGGTGGCACGGCTGGGAATCGAACCCACACCTTCGGCATGACAGTCCTACGCACTAACCATCAAGACACGAGGTACTACTTTTTTATTTATTTTATTTTTACGATAAATATTATTTTGTGATAAAAATAGGCCAAGGCCTCCAAAACCAAAGCGAAACATTAGTAATTACTACGAAACTTTGGCTTTTGTTGTTTTATGCTATGTTGCATGGCTACAGTGCGTGTGTTTTTGGTGCATTTTTATCTCCACACAAAAAGAAGTAAAATGTTAAATACAACAACAATCCGGTATAGTTCTGTATTGTTGTTGTATTTAACATGCTTCTTTTGTTGTAAACAAAGATAAGAATGTACTAAAAGACAAAGCTAATACGGAATTATACCAAATTGTTGTTGCTTTTAACATGCAACTTTCTTAAGCGAAGATAAAAATGCACTTACAAAGTACTACGTCTAATGACAGTTTGCAACATAGCAGGCTTGTTAAGTGAGCACAGAGTATTTAAAATGCCACTCCACACCACACAGAAGACAGCATGAAGTGGTTCCATCTTCAGTCTTGAAAAAGTGGTAAATCGTAGTAGTTAAATTTCTTTCCTTAAAATCGGAGTAGATTTACTCCATTTGGAGTAAGATCCGAACGCTGGCCAGTAGAGAAGCCAGTGTGGCATGCCGCCTACGTCACAGCATATACACGAATAGGAATTTGACAGTTAGTCTGTGTAGCCAACTGGCTAGCCAGTACTGGCTCATGTGGCCTCAGGGTTACACGTGAAGAACGAAAGTGTTCAGATGTGAAGAAAATTACTGTGCAGATTTTGTTCTCCTCTTTGTATTTTTCGTATTTTCATAGAAAGGCACGATTTGATTGGTTGGATTGGATAGGAGAAGCAATACAAAAGAGAACATCAATTTTCTACACCGAATATTTTCAAATATTTAAAAATATTTTATCCCCCTCCCTCTTCTGCAAGTAACCCCGCTCACCATCACAAATCGCAGAAAATGCTTGAATTTCTTCTCGTGTGATCAGGGACAAATATATTTTTAAGTTGAAAGGAATTCAACATGGGCTCCAAAAAACAAAAATTATAGTCTAAGCAGACCATAAAATTTCCCTACTCAAAGGAAATTTTCGCAAATTTTTTCACCAACAACAAATCTGTCAAACACCTTCAGATTCAGACAAATAAAAAAAAAAAGAAACGGGGCGCTTGCCTATGCGGTGAACTATATTTTTTCACGATAAAAACCACAAAAAAATCTTTTGCAAATCCATTTGTGTTATCTCGGAAACCGTAAACACTCGTTAGAAGAGTTATTTCCAATTATTAATTGAATATCTATCAAATCTGCAAAAGATTAAATTTCATTTGCAACAAAGATTTGTTCCATAGCCAAATGTGTTATGTTAATAGCGTTTCTATCTGTTTTACTATTATTAAAAAATACTTTTAGTTTTTATTTTAACAAACAAGTACATAATCCGGGGAATTCATCCAACAATCAAGATAATAAGCCAGCAAATAAAATGAGTAGCTTCCTAACAAAATCTAGCAGCGACATCCTCTCGTCGAATGTTATGTGAGTTCAACAACGAAGAAAAAAAAAAAACGAAAGAAAAGACCGGGTGGAACACCTTAAATTTTTTTGTTCATAATTTTTTTTTTGTTGCAGTGTATTTAAGTCCGGCGACAAACAACACTGCTATGAGATCAACGAACCAAACGTGACCATAGTCGGAAGCGCCGGGAGTCATGACCATGGAAGTTCCAAAGTGAAACTCAAAAACATCGTCGACTATAAATGGGAGACAAAAAATTATCCAGGCCACTTGATAGCCGTTCATATTGATGGGAAGCATATAGCATACGTTATCAATGGTAAGTAGAACTAGACTGCGCATTGATTTTGAGTTTTTACGAAAGTTAATTAAAATATTTTTGCAGTGAACAACAAAATCTCTAGAACCGAAGGCATGGTTCGAGTGGTAAATGCCACTTCCGGCCTCCGGGCATTGATCAAAGGAATGTCCGGCGAAGTGCTGGATCTGCAATTCGCTCACATCGAAAACGAGCGGATATTGGCTTCGATCGATGCCAGTTCGTTGTATGTCCACAAAATCGATATGATCAGCGAGACTTTGGTCTGCAATCTACTGATCAAAATTGAAGACCCCCTGACTAATTACACTCCAAAGTATGATAAAATTTCATGGTGTCCCTATGTGGATTGCTCGAGTGATGACGATGAAGAAAGCAATCAGTTGATTGTGTGGGCCAGAGGCAGCATTTATCAGTGTTTCAATGTAAACACCATCAATGTTAATTACGGGGTGAGTAGATGCACAATTGGTAGCTATTTGTTTCTTTTTTTTGTAAGATCAATTAAATATTTTATACGGTCCATTCAACAGTGGATATTTTTATTCGAATACTTCTTCAATCAATTTTTGTGTATTGTCTTCTTTTCAAAATAAAAACAGTAATAACCAAGCTATAAACGCACCCATTTTATATGTTTATAATATACCTAAACAAATTTAAGCGGGTCTGGCTTAAGTCAACGATTTTGTTTGCCAGAACAATCGGTAAAATCGATATCCTTACAAATCTTTCACGAATTGGAACGTATGCTAAAAGGTGATCAATATCTCACTCTGGCGGGTTTTTTTTCAGACTAAAGGGGTTAAGGGGATAATCACTTAGCTCATTAAACAAAAAAAAAAATCAATATTTGTTTGTGATTTTATACAAAACAAAAAATCAACAAAATAAAGTCTCAAAAAAAAATAATCGGATCATCAAGATAAAAGTCTCAAAACTAAGGAAAAATGACAAAACTTCGTTTCTTATTTTTTAAACAAGAATTGCAGTAGTAATGACCCTAACACAAAAATAAGAAAAAATAAGAAAGTTTTAACGCCTTCCCCACCAAATGCTGAGAAAAAAATCTGCCACGATATCACCTACAAACCCTCATGCTTATATTTTGGTTATACATCCACTCCCAAAATCTGCTGTCGGCTCTTATACTAATCGAGCTGGAATTCACATGTGAGATCGATCGAATAAAACCAAACTCTGGACTCAGTTTCATAAGCAAACAAATGAGTTCACTCTCAACAGCTCTGACTAGATGGATGTGATCTCAATGCTCTTCGTCTTACCCTGAGGCCACACGAGCGAGTAATCGCTAGCGAGCTACTTATACATCGAAACTTTTCCTACTTGCTAGTCAACTGGCTTGCCTTTTTTTTAAGCCAGTTGAGAAGCGAGTAGAGCGGCGAGTGATTTCACAATTAATGTATGTACCCAACTCGCTAGCAAGTACTCGCTCGAGTGGAATCCGGGTTAAATAGTTGTGATTTTAATTTGTCTCCTGCACCTTGCTTTATCAGTCATGGTATAGTTGATTGATAGAAATCGATTAAAATCGGGCATATATTTAAAATTAAAAAGACAAAAAAAAGAAGGTTTCATTTAATGGTTGGTTACATTTTTTTTTTTTTTTTTTATACAATATTATTTTTAGACAATAATACAGAAGTTATCAATCATTGTTAAAAAACCCGATTCGGAATCAAAATTAATTATAAATCGTAGCTTGCTTTGCATCTTGAACTATAAGGACTGATCCTTTACTTTGGGTTTCTGTGATTTTTAGTCCAAACTTGTGTCAACAATTTTTGTATATACCTATGAACTTTGACACAAATTTGGACTAGAATGCGTAGAAATGCACAGAAATTCAAAGTAAAGGAAGAGACCTATTGTTTGTAAGATAATGAAAGGGGCTTTTACTAAGTTTTCCTTTAAACCTATTGATTTTTTTAGTCACATTCAAAATGTCAATATTATAATGTTTCGATTTACCTTTTATACAGCAGATTGGCAAATTTTGTCCAACAGATATAGCCACCGGTTATCTTAAATTCTATGAACCAACTTTAGTTATAACCTGGGTTGCTCTATCACCCGATGGTACAACACTTGGAGTTGGCGGTGAAGATGGTCTTATTCGATTCTATCAGGTAAATTGATATTCCAACTGTATGCCAACACTCGAAATTGATTTAGATTTGGTCGCAGGTGTATTTCCATGAAAAAGAACCAAGATGCTTGCATCAGTGGAAGCCCCATGGTGGAAAACCAGTATCATCGTTTTTCTTTTTGGACAACTTAACTAAAACATCAGCAGAGTAAGATTATCTTAATAATATCTTTAGATTTAATTGTTATCTTATATTTTATTCAATACAATTTTTAGTTCATATTGGAAATATGCCCTAACCGGTGCCGATGACAATACAGAATTTAAAATTTGGGATTGTGGTACTTGGGAATGTCTGCAAACAATCAACATTAAGACGAGCGAAGATAAAAAATTGAAATTCATAGCCGAAATCGATAGAACATCTTCGTATTTGGTTATATCAAATTTAGACACTCGTGTTATGTATGTCCTGCAAATTTTAACAGCTCCGGATGGTAAACCATCATTGGATATGAATTCATCAACAATTGGAGGTGGTTCATCAAATAACTCGATTATAGTGGCTAGCAATGACCAAGTGAAGAAAAAGGCCGTTGGTGTATGTGTGAAAAGTGTATCGGAATTTCCATTATCATCACCGATTCTCAGTTTCTCTATTGTTGATGCAGCTGTTCGTCGTTATAAATGTGCAAATGACAATTATTTAGTCGATGAAATGGATGACTATGACGAAGAAACAAATTCTATATATTGTGTTGTTGTTCGAATGTTTATTGTCCAACCGAAAAGCGTACAGGAATGTCATATTCTCTATCAGCCAACTGTGGACGAGAATACCGATGTAAAAAGCAGTATTTCCAATGATAGTACAAAGGAATTTATAGAAAATACGAGCGAAAAATCAAATGATAAAGATTTAGATAATGTGAATATTCAAGCAATGGCAGCAATGACTGGAACAAGTGATAAGGGTCCTTTAGATTCTCTTTTCGATCGAGTATCTAGTAATCAGACAAATGTGGTAGGCGTTGACAAGACTGACACTCCAAACCCGTCACCACATTTGTCTACTAGTAGCCATAAGAGTTTTACACAGGTTAATTTGATGACACCAGATGCATTTAGTTCATCCAGTGGTAAGTTTAATTAATTTTCTAAACAGATATTCGTATCAAATAATGATATTTTTGCAATTCGTTACGATGCTCTAATTATGTTAGACTCTGTGGTTGATTTTGATATTCACTTTGTACGCTGTTAGTCTATTTTGAGTTTGACATTGAAGGTGCTCGGATTAATAATGGTCCAAGTACATCTCATTTTTTTAGATACTTTTGATCGAGTGGGCATGGAGCTAAGTTGGATGGAGCTAAAAAACTTTGTCTTTTCACTTGCTTTTTTACTTAACGAGCTCTTTCCTGAAACACAGTGACTATACGTCCTCTACGATCCCAAAACACACTGCTTTCGGTCATTCAGACCAAGCACTCCAGCATCGGCGATAACTTGGTCTTCAAACCGAAATTCTTTGATGGAGAATTTTTGTCCATTCGTTCGATATGGCCTAGCCAATATAGTCGACGGGTTCTGACTTTTGAGTTTTATTTTTTATTCACATCTTGATACAGCACATAGAGTTCCCTAATGTATATTCTCCTCCATTCGCCCTCCTCACAAAGAGCACCAAATATCTAGCAAATAATTTTCCTTCCGAATCCTATCCCTTTCTGCTTATCATCCAACACTTGACGCCTTACTGGCTAATGTAAGCTAATAAGACACCTTCGCATTTTTGGCCTACAGCAGAGTGCCATGTGCAGATTCTGCAATACTCACAATAAGACACTTGACCATTTACTAGGTAAATGTGATGCACTTGCATCTGCGAAATCACCATCTTTCAATTGTTACGTTCTGTCCTAGGTGATGAACAGGATGTTCGTTTGTTTGTTGATAGCATCGTGAGTCTTGGTCTTGTCCTCATTTATTTAAAAACTAACTAAAAGTTTGGCCTGTTCTTCAATCGCCGCGAAGGACTAAAACGATACGTTTGGAGCGGCTGATGATGTCGATAATGTCCGCATACCGTAGTTGTTGGAGAAATCTGCTGAATAGCAATTTTTTGCTCCGGAACAAGATTGAAGTAATCGCAGAATAGGGAATCCCCTTGCCGGAATTCCTTGTATGTTTGCAATCGTTATGAGGAAGTATTCCCTACTTCTATCTCGTATTCTTGTTTTCACCCGATATAATAGCTGAATCTGTTTTTACGAGAAAAATCGAATGGTCTTTGTTGAATAAAAAACATAACCTCCTGACAAAACTCAGATAGACGGTTTAGTCCAGAAATATCGTAGTTTTCAGCCTTAATAGAAAATCAAAACTCAATTTTGCTGTAAATGCTTTTTTTTTAATAATTTGTTTAAGTAAATTCAGTTCAGATATTTCATATGATTAAACTTTGTCATACAATAGGAAAGAAAAGTCCGGAAATCGTAAGCTCCGAAGTCTTGAATACAATTCTTATGTTGGCAAGTGTAACAGGTTCGAGTGCATCTGCCAATAAACCTGACAACATGAACTTATTGAATTTGAGAAATAATAAAATTATAGAAGACCAAGAGCAACAAAAAATAAAGCAGTCTATGGAAACTCACAAGAAGTTCATGGGTAAGTTTGCGTATGTTTGTTTAATAACCTATAGCTTTCCCAATAATACTTACCAAAGCTTGTTCTGATAAATTTTGTTTGTTTTGATATTGAAATGTTAATTATTTGATTTTCGTTTTCTTTTTGCGAACAACTTTCTATTTTTGGTTTATTATTATTTTATCTTTTTTTTTTGTTTGTAACTAGGCTTCAATGAATTAGAATAGAGGATTATCTCAAAAATTCTTCAAAAGGTCTTACATAAGATTTATGTATGTATATGGGGCAATTCCGTCTGTCTGTTTGGAGTCTTATATTATTATTTATTTTTAAGCATGTAAAAAAAGGCTTTTCTGTAATGGTTGCTCCATTTTAATTTGTATTCCACATCCATCTTCCTTGATATGACATGCTTTTATAAATACCCTTGCATTCTTAAACTTAAATAAATAAACATTTAAAAAAAATTTATTTCAGCAATTGAAAACAGTTCCAATCGCAATAATATTGATAACCTAACAAGTGGAAATTCCAGTCCTAGTCGTGAAGTGCAAGAAATCATGTCACTGCAGGACTATGATTGTCGAAAGAATTCATACAGTGGCGATGAAACAGATCAAGGTAAGCCCAAAAATGGCCCTTCTTCAAATATCATCAACAAATTGCCTGAAAATCAAACTGGTAAGAATATGAACAATAATCTCTTTGCAAAAACTAATTCTTTTGACTAAAAAAAAAAATAATTTTCAGAACCTGAAAAGAAAATTCCACCTCAACCTTCAACAATTATCACCAGCATTTGGCCAAAAGTGCCAGATGTTCGCAATGTTAAAAAACACTCAACAGAACTTCAAAATTCCGAAAATCTCATAACAACTTCAGAGCCAAATAATGACTTGAGCGATATCAACATGAAAATGAGTAAAATATTAGGTAAAATATAAAATATACAGCAACACAAAAAAAATCTGACCTAGCCGCACTAAAATTGACAAAAATTCAGCATTCATGTTGTTGTTTCATTTAATTCATTGAAATTGAAACAAATTTTCTATACAAATTTTTTTGAGATTCTAAAAGTTTTTTTTTTCAATTAACAGATTTAGTGCAAAAACAATCGGTTCAAATAAAAGTTCTACAAAACGAAATCAACGAACTCAAGGAAGGCAATGCCCATAACACCTACAAAGATATGAAAGATTTTTCATTCAAAGTTGAAATGCAACTTTCGAAGCTAATGGAATCTTATTTGAAACGCTACGAGAATGAACATAAAAAGAAACTAAGTGCGTTCTTAGCTGGCAAGTAAGTTTTATATTTGTAGCTTAATATAATGAGCCAATGGAGTAATGGTTTTTTTTCTGTTGCTATAGGGAAACTCAGAATCGTGAACTTCGTGATACATTTGTGCAGCTAATCAACCAATTTACCCTCACCCGCTTGACCGAAGTAATTTCAAAAGTAATCACAATTGAAATTCAAAGACAGATTATGCCTATGTTAGCAGCTAAAATTGATGGATTGCAACAACAAATTCAAATGGATGTGGCCAGTAAGTTGGCTGCTTTCGATATGATGTTAAAGGATAACATAGCACATGTGTGTAAGAGTAAGGTAAGTCTTTTTTTCTAACATATTTCTTTGCCTCTTTAGGATTTAAAAAAAAACTATTTTTCTTTTCAAGAATATCATCGATGCGTTTGGAAAATCTGTATTAGTTGGAGTTCAAGGAAGCCTTCAGAGCGCTTTTGTTGAATCTATGTCAAGTACATTAATACCAGCATATGAAAAATCCTCACAAAATATGTTCAAACAATTGCATGAAGCTTTTTCTGTGGGTATCAAAGAATGTGAGTTATTATTTTTTTTGAAAATTGAATTTATAATCAATTGGGTAATACTTATTTTTGTATGTATAACAGTTATGGAGCAATTTGATAATTATTTATCACATCTTCAACCAATGCAAGACTCAACTGAAGAAATTCTTAATAAATTCTCTGGATTTAGACAACATTTGGATTCGATATTAATAAAACATCGAAATACTGTACAAGAATCGATGTTGGATACTAAGAAAGATGTTAAGCACATGGAAATACTGCTAACAAGACAAATAGCTGAAGTTGTTAGAACTGAAGTAAGTTAATTTGTTTGTACTGATCTGATTCTGATCGGTTTAAGAAACTGAAGAATTTTAGGGGCATTTGCAAACAAAAAGATGATTATCATCTAGTGGGCAGAAGCCCATTTTGTATTTATATTTTTTATTTGTTTTTAAATTTTGTAGGTTAGGTTAGGTAGAAGTGGCTGTCAGTAATTAATACTGAGTTGGTCCGTTGTGAAACCACATGAATCTTGAATTTGTATGATAAGATCTCTAATTTCATAACGACTATCTGTTTGCCGTTTATTGCATTTTAAATTTCTTAAATGCCTACTAAAAACTCTCACTAGCTCCATAGGGTTGATTTTATTTAAATAATTTAAATTCTTTATAGGTTCGCAAAGGTTTTGAGTCCCAAACTGCAGCCTTACGCTCACAGGCTACAACGCCAGCTCCATCAATCTATGACATTAAAGATCAAATAAAACTTCTCCTTAGTACGGGTCAAATTAACAAAGCTTTCCATCAAGCCCTTCTAGCCAACGATCTATCACTGGTCGAATTTACACTCCAGCGAGCCGATCACAATGCAGTATTTCATCCTTGTTGTCTCGAGCAAAAGGTTCTACTTTCTCTCATTCAACAAATATCAGCTGATATGAGTAATCACAATGAAGTCAAGCAAAAGTAAGTTGTTTTATATAATTTTGAAAAGAATGTGTTGCTATGAAAATCATATTTTTTTACTTGCAGTTATTTAGCGGATGCAATTTTAAGTATAAATCCAAATGATCCAATTACTCGAGAACATGCCCCCAAAGTAATGCAAGAGCTATATCGTAATTGCCAAGCATTCCTGCTCACCCAAACTAAGAACCCTCAATGTAGTAATGTTCGTATGCTTATGAAGGCAATTCAGGGATTGAGCGCCGAAAAATCGTACTGATAGCAAGATGACCTCAGAATTTTCTTACAAACAAACTGAAATATTTTATATTATTTTTTTTTATTCAAAATTGACGAAGAATAATTATTTTCCATAAAATTCATAATTTTTTATTTTATCATTAACTTTTTTTTTAATTGAATACTTGACAAATTTTTTGTTTATTGTTTTGTTCGCGTTTTTGTTTTCTGTTTTTGTCAAAGTCAAATTTTGTTGCTTTTTCCATTTTAACTGTGAACAAAAAAGACGTATTGTCTAAAAAAATATTTTAGCACTGTTGTGCTGATTCGAGAAAAGTTGGAAAAAAAAAATTAATTTGCGAATAAAAGTTTTGTAATGTAGCCACTTTAAGCAATTGAAAAAAAGTTAAACTTTGTAAAATGTAAAAACAACATAAAAAAAATATACAAAAAATATATTGTTTTTGTTTTTATTGAAAAGTAGCTAGATCTCATCATCTCTAGATCTCTCATCAACGAAAGGAAGTGAAAAGTATATGCTATGTTTTCCAAAGTTAGGACATATTTGCACTGTCTTCGCGTAAAAAAAAGTAGCATGTTAAATACAACAAAAATACGTAGCTATACCAAATGACAGGGCTATTGACAATCATCTGGGGATTGGTCTGGGGACACTCGGTTGATTGGAATGATCGTTAACCGCACCTAAAACCACCTAGCCTGGGCCGAAACTAGTTAATTGGTGATCATCTGACCCAGTATGTGTTTTGAGTAATCGTAGTTTGCTTAGTCACAGTCCTACGAATTCGACGAAGAATGCAATATTGAAATTTGGCTTTAGAAAAGAGATCAAAGTTTTTTATTTTCGATGCTGAAAATTCATTAAGGAAGTACAAAAATGCTTTTTAAATGGTGTTCTCTCGATCTGGCCGAGGTATTTCTAATGTTGTTGTGTCCATTCTGTACGTGCACGTGTATCCAAAATACGTAGGGAAATGCGTCGTTATATGGAATACAAAAATATGGCTCGTTTATCTTTGTGGTGGAGCCATCGGGTTTGAAATATATGTTTTGAATTCAATTCATGTTGTACATATTCAGCCTTATTATGAGTTTCGCCCGGAAAATATTTCGCCCGAAAAATGTTTGTTCCCCCGGAATTTTTAAAGCTATTATGAGTTTCGCCTGAACTTCTCTTGGCTTAAAATAAGCAAAAAACATGCGCAAAGCGCACCAGTACCACCTGTTTATCTTTTGTTCACCTCCAAAAGATAAGTGATAATTTAAAATTTTAATTACGCTACATTTTGCGTGAAATTTGTTCTCATAAAAAAGGGGAATTTTTATTTTTCGGGTGAAACTCACAATAGGCGGAAAGTGAAATGTTAATTTTTCCGGGTGGAATGTTGTTCACGTGAAACTCATAATAACCCTGATTACAAATAGGAAATTGTGCTCTGTCATGTAAGCTGAAGATCTTCCGTTAGGCGATTCGATCGTTTTTAAAATTTTTTTTTCAGGTCTAAATTAAATCTTCGACTGGCACCAACAAATGAATAATTTTTCGTTTAGAATCTTGATTAACGGCCATATTATTCAATTATTTGATCCAATCCAAGAACTTGAATTTTGGTTTCAAGGAATCTAACCCCCGAAAATAAAATCTAATTATAAATTATTCACTCATTAAATACGCACTTAAATCCATTTTTATAAATCCTGTTTTAATTAATCCAATTGGATTTAAACTGCCCTCTGGAGGTCAAACTCAATTTCAATATTTTTCACTTCTTGTTGAAGTTTTTATGATTTAATTTCGCTCTCAAACATAAAATAAATTAATTAAATAAGAAGTAAGTATAAATAAAGAAAAAAAAGAAATCCATTGTATTTAATGCATATTTTGGAGTGAATATAAAATGGTCATAGATTAATACTCACTCAATTTAAGTCCAGATATAATAATATAGCCTTAATAATAAGCATACTTCCCTGATTGCATATAGTTCTTCAACCTATCGCACTCCATCATCAGTACAAACTACTTCGAAGACTCATAACGACGCTATTTTCGCAAAAAATTAAAATTTTTAGCAGTATAGTAAGCTTGAAAGTTGGAGATGTAGAAAAATATCCGCGGAAAGTAAATTAGAGTTGATACCGTGACCGTGACCATAAGGCTAGTCGCGCACATGCAACTGCTACTGCAACAAAACAGTTTAGTCACAAGTTGACCGATGAGCGCGCACATGAGCAACTCCACAAGCAATCGCAACCCAGCAAACATTTCCCTTCAGAAATGATTTATTAATAATTCACAGGAGTGAAAGAAACCCTCATTTATGAACTCATTTATAAACCGGTTTGGATCAAATTTACTGGGTAGCATTACCTCGAATTCGAATCGTTTTTATGTTTCATTAATAATAGAGTAATTCTTCACTTTAGTGAATGTAAATAGGACGCTTATATATTCATTTCACTGAACAATTCATGAATCTTTTTTGAATCATTTAAATGAGACAGATTTGATTCATTCATATGAATATAAATTGGGGTTTCCTCATTCAGTTTAGTGAATATAAATTGAATTATATTTAATTCATTATAATGATTCTTTAATAATCGGAATGTATACCATAGAACTGAATGTATTATTATTTCAGTGTGGTTATACAAAATGCTATTTTAAAATGGTAAAATTATCTGCATAAACAGTTTGATTTCCCTGGATTTATCGAATGAAACTTATGATAGATTTTGCTAAAGTATAAAGTATAATGGAATATTCGCGGCTATTCTGATATTCAGTCGAATTAATTCCGTACGGAATGAAAATGGAAATCAAAAAGATACTCCAATTGAAAAAGTTAAAACAAAAGTTAATTTATTCAATTTATCTTTTTTTTTATTTTTGTTCACTGCCACAAAGAATATAGTTCCGTCCGTACAATAACAAATAACAATACGCAAAATTTAATGAAAGTGACAAATTTCCTCTTAACATAAATTTGTTTAAGTTTTGGCACGACTAGGTCCCGTTATGGCTTTTTAAAACAAAATGAAAGGGACATTCAGCTTATGTGAATAAAAATGGACGCTCCCAAGATATACCTCTTTTGATGATCGCTTGTGCGCGTTCACTTTTATTCATATTATGTGAAGGAAATAAGAATCTCGATATTTTTTTATTTTGAAAAAAATCAACACAAATCCCCTTCCCCGCGTATGAGGTAAAAGTGATGGAATATTTGAGTATATTCACATTTGATTCACAGAAGTCAGTGTTTCTCGAATATATATTCTTCATTTTCACTGAATGTTCTATGAACGTTCACAAAAATGTTTGCTGGGAACGAACCTAACCAACACACCGACAATGTTTGTTCAAATTTTCTACCCCACACATACAAAGAAAAATACTATCGCCTTTGTCCTATTCTTACGCTCAGCAAATAAAAGAAGAGATAAATTTGTTCTCTTTCGCACAGAGAACATAAGTCACTTTGGAAAGAACAAAATCCAACGATGTGCTTAAATATCTGCAACTATTTGGTTGCATGTGCGCGCAGTTACATATTATTCAATATGACACAAATTGAAAAACCGATTTCGGGCAATCGTCCAGTTTGTGGCAAAACACAAACTGAAAAGTTGCTCGAATCGACGACTGAATAGTTTCTGCATGTGCGCGCTGTCCCATATGAGCCAATAGGATTCATTTTTGCAACCAAACAGTTGCGAAACTGAAAGTTGCATGTGCGCGACTAGCCTAAGATCTGTGAAGCAAGCAGTTTGAGTCTTTAAATCTAATAGAGTTATGAAAAATACCAAATATTTAATACATGTAGGCCTAGGTATGTATTTTATAATAAGTATAAAGCAGCTGGCAACTTGCCATGTCCAAAGATTCTTTGTAAACCTATCATTTGTAACGCTTTAGAAAATAAAAAAATTTAATGATAATAATAATTAGTATAAAGTACAGCACGATTTTACAACTCTAAACGAACCGTTTTCAGCTCGATCACAACTTGTTTAGGTACCAATCTTGAAATGACTCCGAATAGCATATCACATTGAAAGAACGATGTTCAAACCAGCCAGTCTTATATCTTTCTTTCTTTTCAGTAAATACTTTGTAAGTACATACGTACTTTGAAAAAATAAATCCTCTACACAATTGAATATGGACATAGTAAAAGTTATTTAAAAATACAATGGTTTTACAACTACGTTGCATGAATACCATGCAACGTAGTTGTAAAACCATCGTAAACGTCAGAAAGTTTCAAATTTTGTATAGAAATATTTTACTTTCTGATGTTTACAATGGTTTTACTACATTGCATGAATGCCCTTCAAATGTAGTTTCAATTTTCTGAATTTGTTTCTTGTTTTAAACAAATATATTGAATTAACAAAATAACTATGAATCAGTAAGACATTATTTATTATCAGTAAGATTTATTGTATATTTCATTTTGTTCTTGTTTAAATACAATAAATTGAAAGTATATATGTATTTGAAAAATAAAACTCGAGCACGTACTAGCAAAACAAATTTTTTGTACCTATTGATTTGACTCTAACTGTATTATTAAACACAAAGTTTTACTTAGCATTTATGAATCATTTTATTATTTTGAAGTTAACTTTGGTTACTTTTTGTTCGCAAATTTATAATTGTTAAGTTTTTTGTGTACATAATAAATAAATACCTACATACAAACATATGTATGTATGTACCTGCTAAGACTATGTTACAAATTCTTAAATTTCGGTTTGTTCCTTTACATATACTAGTTTTGGCTTATTATAGAAACACATAACCGTTAAAAAATTTACAGATATTACACAAATTATAATTTAGTTTAAGAATTAATCCATACATATTTTTCTAAACTAAAAATATAAATATAATTTTCTACTTTAATTAAATTCATATATACCTTAAACAATATCACAATTCTAAAGGAAATTTATTAACAACAAGGAAAACTATTCAATAAAATTTCATTTTTATAATTTTATTTACATTAAATTATTTTTTGTTTTTGTTTCATGTAAAATTAAAATAATTTTTATATAATAATTCCATATTGTTAAAATATATGACAAAGAGTTTTGATTTGGTCATTTTATTCGATTTCTTTTTTCTTTTGTATTCTATATTTTATTTTAATAAAATTTAACTACATAAATGTTTAATAGAAGAGAAATAAAATATATGTAAATAAATATATATATGTTGCAATTCCATATGAAATACTAGGCATAAATATAAAAGTTTTATAAAAACCAACGTAAATACTCTACCTACACAATAAGAGAGGTTAAATAATATGAGTGTATAAATTTACTTTAAATTAAATTTATTTGAACAAAAAAAAAACAGCTTGATAGATTCTTTTTGGCTTGAAACGTTTACAGTTTGAAGAGAATTATAGAGTTTTGAGTAAGCTAATTCATATTTATTTACTTATTGTTGTTTTCGTTTGGATTTTCGGAGTTACACCTTACGCGACTGTTGTGATATTCATTCGAACTCAATCTATACGGGGTGAAAACGGAAAACAAAAAAATACCCCAATTAAAAACGTCAACAAAATGGCGGACTATACATCCGTTCGTTTTGCCGAACGTCTATAAATCATAAATGTTCAGCAAAATAAATGGATCCGAAATTCACCACTTTTTGAAGTTTTCTATTCCGGTATCTTTTTGTTTCTCCTTTTTAATACGTACGGATTCAATTCGACCGAATATCAGGACAGCCACATTACTGCCTGAACAGAATAGAGTGCTGCAACTGGAGTTGCAGCTGCAGCTGGAATAGCTGTCAAAAAGTGTCGTACGTGATTTTTTCTAGCTTTCTGACATTTTAGTATCAAAAATAAAAATGAAAACAAAAATAAAAATGAATAATAATGAAAAAGAAGCTAAAATAGCTTTACGTCTTTATGAGAGATTGAGATTGAGAGTTTAAAAATCACTTTCACCCACATATAAACACTCGGCTATGCTCGCAATTTTGAAACGTCAAAAAAGCTGCAAGCAAAAGTTGGCTAAATTGTCCAGCTGCGTCGTGTTCTGTTCGCATTATTGAATTTGTATGTATTCAACATTTTGACAGCTAATTGCAGCTTCAACCTTATGTAGGTATATTGAGTTTTTTATCACAAATTTCCATATTTAATAGAAACGGAACAGTTCCAAAATCCAATCGAATATGACATACCACATGAGGTTGTCAAAATTGAGTTTGAGAAATTAACGTCGTTCTCTTTTGGTGGAAAAGGAGTACTCCAAACGTCCAATCGAAAACGACATACAAATGGTTATTCGAGTGACCCAAAAAAAGTAGGACGTGATTACAGAATAAATATTGACTATTTTGACAAGTGAATGGGCGCAGGACCCAGCATTTTCTTCCGATTTGCATCTCATTTTAGGCCATGGAGAAAAGATCTTTTAAGATCTTTTTTAAGAATGAGTTCAGGGCAACCACAGAGGGCCCTGCCAACACGGAACAATGTAGTTAGTCAGAAGGTGTAATCTTTTCAAGCCCGGAGAGAATTGGTAGAAAAAAATCAATTTAATACGCTTAAGCTAAACTCGGACAGCTGCCAAAAATCTCTGTAATTTGTGGGGTTTGGGAAACTCCAATACTTTGTGTGCGGTTGTTCATTTTTTCCCCATTTTCAACCTAAAACGTTAGTGAACTAGCTTTGCACCTCCTCTATAATCGGCTTTAAATAACGTATTTTATAACAATCTGGAGATTATCCCACAGGTTCTTAATGAGGATTATGTCAGTACTCGTGTGTGGAGCTTCCATGACGTTTGGACATTTTCCGCAACATGATTTTAGCAAAAATCTCTTAAGCCCCCTTTTTCATTTATAAAAGAAAGTAAGCGCGAGCACTTATTTTCTACCGATCTCTTTTTTCTTTTTTTTTATTTAAAAATAAATTATGGTCAGACTTCCGAATCACTTATGTAAATTGGTATACACTTACTTTAAATATTATAAATAATCTAAGCTAAAATATATATTATTTCCTTATGATACCAATGCCTTATCTATGGCAATAGCAAAACATCTTAAGTGTATAGTCATCTATGCAATAGCTCTGACTGCCATACATATTTATGCGACTTATGGTCCCCGTTAGATGTGTTGTGTACGAAGACATTCGGACGGTTGATTCGAATTCCCCAAGACCCGGTTTCGTTTGAACACGAACCGTTATATCAATCAGATAATCCGTAGTGACTTCCTTTAAAATTTTCTGATTTGAAGCACCAATAATTGCTTCTGCAATCGAATTCAGATAAAGCATGCGACACTGTGGATAAGGTTTAAGTTTGTCATTTATCAATTTGACAATGTATCGAGCAGCACGTTGAACTCGAGCGTCATTTGTCAGCAAAGTTTGTTTTTGATGACAGGTACACCAATGGGATGCAATGCCGGCATTTTCACACGTTCTTGTCACTGGCACTGGGAGGAATAAACTGATGCCTCGAGGAATCGTATCTGAATCTTTGAGTTCTGATGCTCGTAGTTCGAGCATATTTGATTCCAATGTTGACAAATCGAGAAGGTCAAGAAATGTGGCATGCAAGTCATAGTGTGTTGTTAGTTTCTTAGAATTATCACGTAAATTCCCTACCGCTAATGGGTAGCGTTGCGCAAACCAATCCGGAAAGATGCTTACCAATAAAGGCTGTCGCTCCTCCATCATGCCTTGGTAGGTTTTTCGAAATGATCCCCATCGCAATCCATGGTCACTCATCAAGAAGACAATTGTGCGATCTAAAATACCTGACATGCGTAGCTCATCGAATAACTGGACAACGTCCTCATCCAGCAGGTATGGCATGTTGAAGAAGTCATGCGTCAGTGAAGCCATCCAGAAAAACGAGAAGAACATATCGCGCTTGAAAAACGGTATAAGTTTCTTAATAAACTCGAGCACAACATCAACAGCACGTCTTCCGCCCAAGCACAGCCTCATATTGGCTTTCTTCTTGTAGGCGATGTATTTTTCCATTTCGATCAGAACCGGTCGGAGATAGTAGTCGGTTGGTTGCTCGGTGAACCCAGTTCGAAAATAGTTGAACAAGCCTAGATTTGCAACGTCTTCGGCAAAAACAGTTTTGAAGCCAGCTTCTTTGTATTTTTTCCAAATGAACGGACAATTATCATAGCTGACATTTCTTCCATGAATGGGAGCTAGACAAGCAAGGTTGAGCTCACTCTCTTCCAAGCCACTCAGCGCTGGCACCAAATTCGGGTAGGTATTGTCACCAACCTTATTATAGCCTATGAATTCAACTGAATTCAGATTATCCCTTACAACTCCAGCAGTTCGATTCATCTGCCTCAGAAAGTTCAATCTTGACACACTATCGATTCCTATTACCATCACCGAGACTTTTCTTTCGGTTCGTGTAGGACTTGAGCTTGTTCGATGGTTCTTTGCCGAACTATCATCGAACTCAAAGCTATTGATCGTTGTTGTTGCAGGTTTTTCGACACCCTTCGGAACGGCAAAAAAGTGAAAGTCTTTGTAGAAAGGCTTCGCATCGTTGTACTGACAAACTACCTTCACGAATTCTGCATTAGTGACTTTGATCACTTCGTTTGGTTTCAAATTCAGCTCATAACGATGCTGTGCAAACTCGTTTTTTGTATCAGTTTTTCGCTGAAACTCCTGATAATAGCAGGATATCTTTTCGGGATTGGTTATATTGTAAAGTTCAATAAACTCACTTTTTTGAATATTAAGAGCTAGCCCTTCGTTTCCAACTGATCTGATTAAAGCTTTATTGCAAGTGAATTTTGTTATTCGAAACATATACTGCAATATAGTATCATCGACTACATTAAAACTGGGCATTCGACAGCCAGGCGTATCGACAAAATACGCCTGACTGATGTTCTCTGGTAAGGCATCGACTTTTGGTGAGAAATCGAATCGGTCCTTGAGGCGATTTATTTTGGTCTTGAGGTTGAAATCAATGAAGACGTAAGAGAAAAAACATATAAACGCGAATATGACGATGATTTTTTTAAGTTGTGCTCGATTTTTAGGTGCATTATGGTGGTGATAGTGATAGTAGTCACGTTTGCTGGTTACATAATGTGTATCAAGCAGATACTTCCTCCTGAAATACCAACAAGAAAAGAATATTGTTAAATTTAAGTATTAACCCCAAAAAGGTATAAATACGATCAGTTTTTAAGACAATTCATTAAAATAAACCTACACTTTCAAATTGTTGCAGGGGACCATGAAACAAGAACTATGTAAGCTATTGAGCAATAAATTGTACCTACTTAAAAACTGGACACTTTTTTCCAGGACCGTAATGATTTTTCTTTTAGAAGTAACTAAAAGCAATGTTGTTCTGTTTATTAAAGTACTGTTTATGAGGCTTTCCGCCTGTGGGCATACTTTGGGCCTACAGAGTTTTGACAGTAAAATTAATTGTTATAAATTGTAATCTTTCTAGGCTTGCCCGTTTCTTTTACCATTTACAAAATTTTACATCACTTCACTACTCAAAGTTTTGGAAAGTGGCAACATTTAATTCTTTTGTTAAAACGCTAGGGACACTTAAACAAGTTTATTCCCCATTTGTTTTATGTATGTATCCAATTTACACCCAATTAGGTTTAAAGTAGAACTAGAATAGCCGGAAGCCAACGTCACCAGCAGCACCTTGGTGTGGTGATAGTCCGTCCGATGTTGTTTTGATTATTTTCTCTGACCTGATTTGTGTTTTTGTTACAGGTGAGGTTAAGTTTCGGGGGCAAGATCCCCCCCATTCTGGCGAGCTAATTGTCGACCCTCGCAAGCAGGCTGCGTCTCCTGGAACTTGACATTCCTTTCCATTTTGCAACCTCTTCCTTTCCAATTTCCTATCCCTTCCTTTTTCCTACCCTACCTCTTTACCGACACTCCTCACTTCCTCTTGCCTTGCAACAAAATCGCGTACGAAACAGAGCGAAAACAAGAAATTCATATGACGCGCAAATAATTTCGAGGTGGAACTTTTCGTTAACTTTTACCTTCGGACGTAAGAGCGCTCGATGTCCGCTCTTTCATAAGTGGGCTAATGAAAAATCAAAATGGTGGAGGCAAACTAAAAAGAGTTTGCCACTTGGTGCATAGTTTTTCAACTCTTTTTTTTCTGTTTTAGGTATGAGCGAAGTAAAATCTTAAATATTCTTTTAATTAATTTATATCACATCAAATTTTAGTGGTTTCGCAAAGTAAATAATTAAAAACCTGTCACTCAATGATGTGAGAAAATTAACATTGAACAAAAAATTATTTACATTTTTTTTTTCCACTTTCAACCACTTTAATTGTATTATGGATGACTTATGAAACTGACCTTCCGGAAAGCTACTTTTCGGTCGGTTTTGACATAGGCTTCCGCCTATTTCTAGGTTGACCTTTAATGTAATTAGAACTGTAGACTAGATTTAAACTTATCGAAGCTATATCATAAATGAAAGAAAAGTAGCTTTTCCTTTTCCTTATGTTGGAGAGACTGTCTCCCATAGTCAAATTTAGTGAAAACGAGTAGGCATCTGCCTTTTTTAATTCTAATTGCAGCAACTGCATTTGGGAGCTCATTTCAATTACGTAAACAAAAGTGGATGGAACACAGCAATCGTCAATTATGGGTGGCATATTATATGAATTCTTTGTATTCGCTTAGACGACCATGTTCACGCTTACAAAGGGGCTTCCAATAGGGATATATTGATTTGGATAGTTATTTGCAGCCATGTTATGTTTCATATGTTGTTGATATTTGTTTCTTAATTTTCAGAAACTAAAAACAAATGAAGTTACATACATATGTGTTCGCTTTTATCAAAAAACTCATCTCGAATGAGCCCATTTTTAAACAAACAGGGTACAACACGTCAGAAAGTAAAATTGACGGATTTGGGATGATCCCAACTCAAAGTTAACATAAGCCAGTGCTTTCGGTTAAATACAGCCTGTTGAACGCCAGTGATCTAAAATTGGACCTCTTGGATGCATTTCACTCGCAGCAAAGCCACGTGTCGTTCGTGGCGGTCAATTGAGCGGTGCCATATAACACACCATTGATAGGCCTTTCATACCTTTTTCTTTTTAAGTTTGAAAATTAATTTCTCGAAAATTGTTCACTAAAACCCACTTTATTTAAAAAAAAATAAAATAAAATAAAATAAAATAAAATAAAATAAAATAAAATAAAATAAAATAAAATAAGAAAGGGATTTCTGGCTTTACAAAAAGTAAACCATGTCATTGTAAGTGTAACCGTTGTTTATAATATTGTTTTTCTGTTTAAAGTAATTTTTTATTACAAAACTGCCCCCGCCACCTAAACGCGGGGAATAGACCCCCACCACCGATAATGTTTTTTATTGTCTTGACCTAACCTACACGCTCTATTTCCTTTGTCACACCTTAGGTGAAAAACCCTGTACACTGGAACACTATGGCGTATACGCATTTTTTTCAATTTTTTTTTTTTTTTATTTTTATTTGTGGAGTGTGTAATCGTCGCGTCATTTCGTCAAGCCGATGCCACCACGAGGCCACATTACTAGCAAGTAAGTTGCAAAATTTCGCACTAAATTGAGATTCTTCGAATCCAATGTCAAATCCGTGCTGTTATAGGCTCGCGAAACCTGGAAAGTCACGTCTATCATTTCGAGGAAATTGCAGGCTTTTGTTAATCGCTGTCTACGCGCCACATCCTAAAGATACGCTGACCTCAAATTATGTCAAAGTAAAGAGCTGGTGGACGCTATGGTAATGGATTAGAAACCAAACGATGACATTACAAAGCAGTTCTTTGAATGCAATCCTCAGGGTGGACGGAGGGTTTGAAGACCAAGAACAACATGCAAATCAACTGTCTTAGTAGAAGCAGAATCCCAGAGAAAGACGTGGCCACAGTTAAAATACCTACTTGCAGCAGACCGTGAAGGGTGAAGACGTTTTGTTGCCCCAACCGGGGTTATAAGACACGGTGATGAAGTTGCAATAAACACATTCCAGCTCAAGCAACATCATCAAGTGGCATTATTGAAGCCAGTAGTGAAGTAAGCTGAGAAGCAAGTTCGGGGAAAAGCTACTTACTTAGTAAGTGGAATTCCACCTACACGTCATAGCTAGTACACAAATAGGAATTTAACAGACAGTACTTGCCCGTGTGGCCTCGGTGCTATGGAGAGCCTTAAAACATAAAGAAATGTATCAGTACATTTATCACTAATTAACTATTATAGCCCTTAGTTCACTAATCTAAGGCAATTTATTGCGCAGGTTGTCAAAATCTAAATTGTCAGAAAAAGAAAATGGTTTTGCCTGTGATGACGTTAACAAACGTAAAAACAACGACAAATATTGACATTTGACGCTTATTTTGATAGATGCGCAGAACTGAACAAAAATCAAAACGCCAGTGATATTACCTTTAAGCGTGGTATACATAATGAGTGACACCCGCGTGTTGGATTCAGATAATTTGGTGGTTGGTCGATGATGTGTACACAATTTCAACTATGAGCCGTCATTCAGAATTATTATAGCAAATTAGTGGAAACAGTGCAAAAAAATAAGAAAAAGGTAATGTTTGTGATGTAAACAAACAAAAATTAACATCATGCGTGGCGGAAACAGGCTCGAAATAAAAAAAAAAAACTATTTTCTGAAAGTAGTGGAATTTTTGCCTGACGATGACGGCCAACAGAACTGTTAAGTGTGTACGCGAAACTTTTTACGCAGGTTTGATATCCAACACTCAGGGTGGATAATGTGTAACGCATTCCAGATGCTAGTGAGTGACAGTAAACTCGACACAGGTGTAATTGGCTATTATAAAAATAATGTAATGTTGTTAGTAAAAGAGGGGTAAATCTGCCAAAAAATTCAGATCTGCAAAATTGATTTTCGATTAAAAAAAAATTGATTTTTATGCCCATTGGAAGGCTTTAATTGCCAAAATCTGTGTTTTGACAGATCTAAAGGGGAACAAAATCAATTTTTGTTACCAAAAGAAAATCCCATAAGAGTGATTTTTTACTTCTTGCCTTCAAGGCACAGTACATATATTAAAGGTAATATCAATAGAGTTTTGATTTTTGTTTCTTCTGCGCATATATCAAAATTTGTGTCAAATATCAGTATTTGTTGTTGTTTTTACGTGTATTTAAGTCATCACCGTCCCAGCCATTTTTATTTTTGACAATTTCAATTTTAATTTGTTGTTGTTTTTAAGTGTGTTTTCTTCCTCACGCTCACAGCCATTTTTACTTTCGATTATAGGTACTATAAGTCAAGTTTTGGATTCGTGCAAAAAAAAATTTTGAGATAACAATCAAACATGATATTACGATGATAGAGAACACCAAAAAAGTGGGTGGCACAATTCTGTCTGTCTGTCTGTCTGTTCGTCTACAGCCTAAACGGCTCGATCGATTTTGTTCAAACTTAGTACATAGTGGTTTTTGGTGATTATGCCCACACATTTTTTTTCATTTTTTTTTAGAACCAAAAATAACGGTACCTGCCATACAATTTTTTTTAACAATTTTACATAACCGTATTTTTCTCAAAAACGGCTCGACAACTTTTCTTAAAAAAAATTCAGTAAATTTATTTTAGTAAAGGCTTCCTTTGGGTGGAAAACCATTTTTCAAAAATGGTTATTAATGGTACCTCCCAAAGAACCATTTTTTTAATTTATGATTTTCTTCAAAACGATACGACCGTTCAATTATTTTTTTTTATACAGAAGCTTCCAAAAAATATAAACAGTTTTGCGTACCACAATTTTTGAAAAAATATTTTTTGGATTTTTAAAAAATGTTTCAAATTTTTTTTTTGAAAATCAAATATTTCGAAAACGACATGATCAATTTTTTTGAAACTCGATATTTAAGAGTTTTTCATTATTTTCTACAATATTTTTTGAAAAAAATTGTCATTTATGAAAAAATAACGGTACCTTCCATACAAAAGTTAAAAAACCACAAAGGAAATTTTTTTTTTCTTAAAAACGACTCCTACGATTTTAAACTTTTTTAATATCCTAAAAATAGTGCGATCTACTACCAAAAATTATAAAATTTCACACTTAGCAATTATTAATAGTACCTGTCATGGAACGTATTTCTTTATTTTGAAAATTCTCGTTTTTGGCTAAGCGGATTAAAATGATTTTTTTTATATATAAATTTCAGATAAGATTAAATAATATTGCATTTCAAAATGTTCAAAAAAAAAGTTTTTGGATTTTAAAAAAATATTTCAATTTTTTTTTTTGAAAATTCGATATCTCAAAAACGGGTTGACAATTTTTTTTCAAATTTTGTTTTTATATACATATAAATATATACTTTAGATTTGCATACCAAAATTTGTTCTTAAAAATGTTATAACAATTTTATATATAAAAATTCATTTTTTAAGAAACCGCTCCAACGATTTTAAATTTTTTTTTCCTTTACATTCATATTCAATCAAGAATTAATATGGCATTCTTTTTTTCCACCTCAAACTGTCAAAAGAGTTGTTTTAGCCAATTTAAATGTCGTATTTCATGCTTCTCTTCATTTTTCTCTCATAGTTTCCATGTTTTTATATACAATTTTCTTAAACCCGCAGTGTCTTGAACATAAGAGCAAGTACGTGCGACCCAGTCGTGCATTTTATTTATTTTCGACTGACAACCTGCGCAGTATAATACCTTAGATTTGTGTACTGTGCGTTCAAGGGTTCTTACTATTGAATATGTTTATTTGGGGCATAAAACCGAAAATGCTACTAAATTCACCTATTCGTTTTTGAGAGCATGGTCACATTTGACACTTTTTGATATGTTTGGTATAGCTCAGAAACTAAATTTGATAGTTTATTAATTTTGTAAAAAAAAATATTGATAGGAAAAGCCAAACCACAAAAATCCAAAAAATCAAATATTTTGTAAATTGTTTACGTAATTGTGCAACATTTTTTCGAGCAAAGATAGGCCCAAGACATAGAAAACGATGTTAAGTAGAAGCTCAAGTCCTTAATATGACAAACTCAAGACGATATTGTAGTTCAAAACTGACAGAGATAAAACCATTCAAACCGAAAGCCCGTTTTAAAAATTTTGGAAATTTGATTTTGAACTAAATTTTTTTTAAATCGTCAAATTCAGCATAGTTTCCAAGTTATTCAATAATTAAAACCCTTGAACGTAATTGTTCCCAAAAAGTATATTCAATATAGTCTATAAGGCCAACTCTATATTAAGGTCTGGGAGGTGATGGCTAAAACAAGATTTCAGGATCCTTACATTACCTTTGCTCTTCACAGTTTGCCTCACCCTCATCTTGAATAAGCATTTCTTTGATTTAACACGTAAGAACGTAAATGTTTTTGTGGACTCTTGAATATAAATTCAAATACATAATTGGTTTTCAATTATTTACGTTTTTATTCTTCTTCTTATACCTACCAGACCACTGGCTTTACCATCTTCTATTTCTAGGCGTATGAAATTAAAATCCGCTAGAAAATATAATTTACAGTGCTTTTGTGCTGTTTTTTTTAATGCGTGTCGGTATCCATCGACTAAAAATTATGCGTCTTAGAAGGGTACAACATCTAACTGATGAGCCCATTTGTTGTACCTGGACGAAACGCATTTCGGTTAAAGGTCGCAAAAACTTTAAATTTGGGCTTTCTCTAATATGCCATTTAGAAAAACTTATTCAGTCTAATTCACTTTGATTTGAGTTATAACAGTTTATTGCTCTCAAAAATGTTGTACCTATTCAATTTAACGAGAGTGTATGAAAAACAGAATTTTGAAAGCAGAGTTTTGAAAAGCAGAATTTTGAAAACAGAATTTTTGCACACGCATAATTTTGTCCCCAACCCGAGGTTTTTTTCAAGTGGCAGCAAACTGTTTCTAGTGACAGCTGACAGTAGATAATTTGTGTATTGTGTTTAATATATTTTGCCATTTTACCATGAACACTTTTTGACTTATGCCAGAACAACGGTAAGAATTTGTGATTGCTGACATAAATATGTCTCCAGCTGCTAGATGAAGTCGAAAATGTACCTTTTAGGTGGAAATAATACTTTGTTTTATTCATTGATCCAATCATCTACCGTATTGAACTTTAAATGTGAATTGTTGACGAATCTTTTGATAAAGATACATTGGACACATGATAATATTTTATAATTGTATAATATTTATAGGCACTTTAAAGATTTTTCTTGGATAGGAATAGTCCATTCTGAACTGTTAGATCATCAAAGAGCAGTAATTTATCTTTCTCACTTTAGAAAAAAAACACCCTTTATACAATAAATAAAAAAATATTTGCAGCATCATCACAAAATATCACAACAGCCCTCTATACCTCCCTAATCAATTATTCTTTGTTCATCTTCAAAATTTATTGAACTGAACTTCTTAAAAATGTATTGAACTTAACTTCCATAAAATATCAACGTAGGTACATATATGAACATCCATAATGAACAACAATGCTTTATTATTCTTGCACGAGAGCTGAGATGAACGCCCCTTCAAATGCAATTAAGAAAAAAAAGGAAACTTAAAAAAGACATGTTGTGTGTAAGAAGTCCTTTCCACTAGGTCCAGACGAATTGGATTTCCATAAATTACACCAAGCATATACAATATTTGTATGTACCTCTACATAGGTATCATAATTCCGATGTGTCCTAAACTTACTCATAGTTCATTTCCAAAAACTGGGTTTGATTTTTCCGTTTCCTTTTGGTTAGTTGAAAAATGTTGATGTATCACTTTTTGGTTCGAAAAAAAAGCACAATTAACGCACCATATTCATCTCATACCGAAAACAAAAGCCAGAATCCTCAGACAATTTTTCTTACAAAGTTTTTTTTTTTTAATTTACAAACGAATGTCAGAGTGGTACACAACAAAAACGCACTAAGTCCTCAGCATCACTAACCGCATCTACCGCAGAGAGCGTTGGAATTTTGTTTTGACACACCAAAATACGAAACAGGATTTCATCTCGAATATCTTGCGGTTGCGCCATTCACAAGATGCTCTGAGAGATGTGGGAGAGATTTTTGACTATATTGTAGATGTTGGTGTTTAAAAGTGACAAGGATTTTCAAGGAAATTCATTTGAATGCCCCAGTTGGAGTGTGTTTGGCGATGTTTGGTATCTTCCTTTGGCTATATGCTAATAAGGAGGTTAAGGGTAGCAAACGACAAAAACAATGCCACGTGAGTTGAAGTGAATTTTTGTATCAAGTAATGATTATGCTATCGATATATGTACATAAATAAGATGTCATATAATTAAATCGATACAGTGAGAAAATGATTTAAAAAAAATTAAGCTTTAGGCCAGAAACAGTATCTCAAGTGCAGCTGTTATGTTTGTATATATTTTTTTTAAATATATATTATGAGAGCACTCGCAAGGAGCTATGATTATGTCCTTAAGATTGCGAGTGTGTTTTTAATCGCAATGGTAGGTAAAAATAATTTCTAGTGGGTAAAGCGTATCCCACTTTCGTTTAGTGTGGGTAGATGGGATCTATGTTTTTAAAAGTACCTCCGAGGTTGGGCGATGGACATTTATAGTTGTGCAATAATTGTAATGCAATATTTGTTTCAAGGGAGGAATGCAACTGGCTAAAACAAAAATTATATATAAAGTAAACAGACATAAAACGGTCGTTTAAGGCACAAGTAAGGTGTTTCTGCAATTATTGATCACCAGCTATTGCTGATGATACTGCAATACTAGCAGTAGGCAAAACGATTAACGAAGCTACGATTAAATTACAAAATGCTCTTAATAATGTTAATGAGTGGACAAAAACAAATGAATCAAAATACCTGGGAATGACTCTAGACGCGAAATTAAAATGGAAGCCGCACGTAAAAAAGAAATGCGAAGAATTAAAAAGTAAATTAAGAGATATGAACTGGCTACTCGGTAAATATTCCAAGCTTAGTATTGATAATAAGTTGATTTTATACAGGCAGGTACTTAAACCTGTCTGGACTTACGGTATACAACTCTGGGGTTGTACCTGCGATACAAATTTAAATAAATTACAAACGTTTGAAAATAAATTGCTTAGGTCATTTGTAATTGCACCATGGTATATAAGAAACGAAGATCTTCACAGGGATCTCGGGATTCCTACGGTTCGAAACGAAATTAAGAGTTTCACGCGAAAACATAGAAATCGGCTATTAGATCACGCTAATCCAACGATTATTGACATTCTTGACGAGTCGAATTTAGTACGCCGTCTGCAAAGAACAAAACCTTCCGACTTGGTGCGGTGAACACAAAACCGCTTTAAAATCGCGGAATAAGCAGAAACTTTCACCGGAAAGTTACCTGCAACACGTTACTTAACATCGTTAAAAATAAATTGCTAGATAAGTTTCAACTTAGTTGCAATCGGGAAGTGGAGGTGGTTTTAGTGTAGTAAGAATCTCACACTTCTATGAGCACGCGTTTTCCGGTCCTCATAGAGCCTGATGCAGGTTTTGCACCTTCCCACGGTCAAAAAAAAAAAAAAAAACAGCTATAACCCAGTAGGAAATTTCGTCCTCGAGGAAAAATTTCGGTGAATAGAACAATGAATTCGTGAAATACTTTTTACGAGGAACATGCATGTAATGATTTCATTAGAAAAAGGTGTTGCCTTTTTCACCAGTTCATTATTTTCATGACATCACCCTTTCTCTTACTTGGTGCAAAAATTCGACTGAATTCAATGCTTCCCATGCAGTATACAATTTCATTGCAAGAAATCATGCTTCGAGAAACACGAGGTTTTCAACGATGAATAGTTATGGACAGAGTCCTGAGCTTGTAATTTTTTGGTTCTCATTTTGTAATATAAAGTTCACAGTGTATTCCCGTAAGAAAATCAATGTAAAATGAACTGAACAATACTCAAATTGCGTTTGTAAAACGTAAATATAACTTTTGATTAGGAAAGAGAACTTCTTTTTGGTTCGTTTTAATCTTAAATTAGTACACTACCAATGTTGATGATTTCACTAGATGATTAAGTAGGTTCCATTCACAAAGTGATTTCCTTGGTGAACATTCATGACATTTTTCAGCTAAAAGTAGATAATGGCCTGGTGAAAAAGCAACTCATGTTCCTAGTGATATCACTGATGTATATTCACGGTATGTTTCATAAAATGCAATTAATTATGGAATAAGCAAGTTACACCTTCTAAGTAATTTCACTACTTTCACCAAGAAAATCACTTGGTGAACGCCAATGACAACCCCATGTTAATTTCCTCGATGCTTTTACCTCAAATTCCTTGGGTGTAGCTTCCATTCCTCGGAAGTTTTGAAACTTTTTTAACACATACATACATGGTGGACCTCTAATCGCAGTGGTTAGTGCGATGGACTGTCATAATGTGCGATGGTCTCTGGAATCAAATCCCAACCTTGCAAAGGTCTTTGGGCGGTTTACTTCCCAAAGGTGCTATAGTTTATACTAGTTTCAGTCCAAAGTTCTGATGTCTAAGATCATATCAAGAAAAAAGAAATATTAATCTTGCAATTTTGAACAATTGTTGTCATAGGTCCATCTCTCTGTAATGAATACCCTAGATCCTAGAAGATAAAGAGCCACGAAGTTTCCAAACATCACTTGTTAACCTGAGTCAAATTTTACACCTATTCAACACGTATTTAGGTAGGCAGACAAACGGTTATTGGTTCAACGCCTCAAAGGCTATTATTGATATGACTAACAATGTTACGCAAATGACTTGACATTTTATGTCGTTGGCTATCAGTCTATAAAGAGTGATATTAATTCATACAATGGTTTTAAGCTGTTGTAAACGTAGTAAAGTTTAAAAACTTCGTAAATCTGTCACAATTTGTATTGAAAATTAGGCGGATTTACGCTGTTTACAACTTTACTACATTTACGACAACTTTACGCCGTTTCATAAATACCCTTATAAGCCGTTTTCCTTTGGAGGTGGCAAAAGTACTTTATGAGTAGATGAAAACTCTAATCTAGTACTACCAACTGCACATGCTCTCATGTGCGAGTAGATAAATTTTACATGGGAAAGCAGTGTGTTCCATTGAAAAAGCTAGCAAGCACTTCACCACCTCCAAAGGAAAACGCCTATTATGTCTGCTCGCGTACTTCCCAAAACTACGAATTTCTACGAATTTTTTTTTTTTATATGAGCTTTGACAAAAATTTTAGCTAAATTCGTAGAAATTCGTAGTTTTTGGAGGTACGCAAACATTATGTACATTATATCTGTTCATTTATTTCCGAAAACTACGAATTTCTGCGAACTTTAATATATTTTTTTTCTAATACGAGCTTATACTTTTAAATTCTTAAAAAATCGTAGTTTTAGGAAGTACGCGAACAAACATTTTATGTCTCATGGGCGTCCAGTTTAAAGTTTTGAAATTTACAGTCAACCAACGGTGAGTATGGTACAGAGAGATGATAACTAACTTTTGCGTACCTCAATTGAAAGAAATTAATGTTGCAAATATGTGGTTTCAACCGATGCAATTAATTTACTGAAAAAAAAACATTGGGAAAAGAATTTAATACGACTTCCAAATTTGTGTGATGATAATGATTTTCAAATTTTGCTTCCACACTTCCATCTAAGCAAATCAGACATAAACCTCAAACACCCATAAGTGGGATAGAATGTTGTCCAAAATGTTTTCATGTGTGTGTGCTCATTGCCCATATGGCTGTCCATTTTGGTTGATATTGTCCACAGTACACATATCTAAGGTATTAAGAAGAAATTCAAAATGGCCCTTCTCGTGACCCCGTCCTCTGTACTACAACAACAACAAAGAAAACAAACAAAAAAAGATAATTTAGTCAGGAAGGCTAAATGATAAAATAATGTTAATAAACACTAAAAAGTTCGAAACAATTGTATTTGCGATTAAATAAGTAACAAACGAACACACGACAAATGTTCACATTTAACAAAAGGGGGTCACGCTGTTCACCATTTTCCACTGTTTTTAATACATGCGCAGAACTGAACAAAAAGGAAAACGCTAATGATATTACCTTTAATATGTGCACTGTGGATATTATCTACAAGAATACTATTAAAATAATAGCCGTATTTTATTATCCTCATGATCTAATCCAGATCAGATCATTATAAATAAAACAGACAGGATCTTAGTTATATACCCATCTCTTTTTGCCTTATGTTTGTTTATTTTTCACGTGTCTGTTGCCTTTTTTCTTGGCACTATTGAGACACATTCACAATAGTAATTTTTGGGTCATTGAAATAGATCCATACAAAGCAGGATCCCATGTCGATTTTGTAATCACGTATTAGAAATTGATCCGGATCAGATCATGTGGATAATAAAATGCGGCTAATATTCAACACACACTTTCTCAATTTACTGGAATTTTCGTACACATAAGTGCAAAAATCCACTGAACTGAAGAAGTGTTTGTACAATTTCTGCCGTAAAAAAAATATCACCTTCGTCGGTTTTTAGTGGAAAAAGTTTCCTGCTTCTTTTTTAACTTTTTCAAACAAAAAAAATGCTCAAAATAAAGAACAAAACCAAAAATATTATGTATAACAAAAGTATTTCTATACACTCGTTATTTTAAAATGTACAGTGAAATTGAATAGATTTGATAGATTTGTGCAGTTTTTGATGTGACTATAATTATCAACAAAAAAATCACCCCTATTACCGATGTCGTAAACGACAGCAAAATATACGACACGACACAATCTGCATTCCATTTGTCGTTTTCAACTTTTGTCACTCGTTTCGTTGTCGTGAATAAACGTCAAACGACGTTGAAAGTTCTCAATCTGCATTCTGTCAGATGAAAAGAAGCGACGTCAACGAAAAAAACGACGGTTTCTGTCGATTAAAAATTTGTTCACGACAGAGAGATGGAAGGCCGCAAAATGGTAAATATTCATATTAAATAATTTATTTTACTGTTATTTAATTCATCATAAACAAAACAATAGAATATTTTCTTACATTGGCTATTAAAATTACCAAACCAAAATCAGTTCCAGACGCTTGTCGAGCTGAAGGAAAGGAACGAGCAGCTTGCAAGGGCTTTTCTGAAGGGCATACCTACAAAAAAAAAAAAATTGATATAAAAAAGGGAGTGGCATTAAATTGTTTTGATAATCTAACTGCTTTAATCTGTTAAAGCGTACAAAAGTTGTATGTAAATCAAATGATTCTGAGTTATGCCTTATCCATGTGATTTCTTTTTATACCTAATTAATTGTAAATTTTCAAAACTCCGAGTTTCTACTTTTTTATCCTCGTCACTATCACGTTATAAAACATTTCAAATTAATCACTTTTATTACTTAATTGCAAATATGTAATGAAACTAAACCGCACTTGTTGTTTTTTGAGCGTTGTCTAATGATTTTTTTTTTCAATTCCACTTGAGTTTGACATATATCTATTACTTTTTCATCGTTTAAAAATCTGCTATAGATTTGTCGCGTCGAAAAAGTTATGGAATACCGTTTAAAAAACGACTCGGCAGAGAAAACGAGAGTTGTCGAAAAAACGAGACGACATCGGTAATAGGCATGAATATGTTTAACTACCCGCTTTTCCCTCCAAGCCAACCATATCTTTTTTTTTAAGTCAAAAACCAAACTTCTTTCCTCCAACTGCTTCTTCAAATTACTTCATTAAAAAAACCCATATCCGCTTCCAGTTTATTACGTTACGTTTTCCTAGCGTGCAAATTTGCATACTTTTTGGCTGAACAAAATGAATGACACTACACTCGCTTACAAAACAAATTCTCTGACAGTTCTCCTTATTGAACAGCTGTTCTATTTCTGTTTTAGACATGTTTTGATTTTGATAAAAATGCAGTCGGTGTTTATCAATCTATTGATAAGAATTTATTGAAAAAAAAGCTTCTATTTTATTTTTCTACTTTAATTTTACCAGTTTAAGTGTTAAGAAAATGTCGTCTTCGGATGGTATGCGTGAGCAATCATTTATTGTACGACAAAGTACAAATGCTTATGAGCATCGGGAGTCTTTGGCAACTGCAATGTCAGTAGATTACTCAGGTCAATGGGTTCTACTTGCAGGAAGGTTTGTTAACCTTATTATGCATATACACACCTTCATTATGTTGCTATGCGTATAAATATAAAACTTTTTATTTAGACGATACCTAGCATTACAAAGACTTGGTCAAGATGACAGCACATTAAGGAAATATCACAGAAACTCCAAGTATGAGGTCTCGTCTGCTGAATTTGCAATTTGCCAAAACAGACAGGAATATTGCGCCATTGCGGTAAGCTTTTTAACTCATATTTATTTTAAGTTATTTGAACATTATGGTAAAGCACCTTCCTTGGGGTACTTCAAAGTAAACACAAGATGGTTTTGTTTAAATAGTCTGAGCGCCAAAGTAGAAGTTGGAGATATGTGTATGTACATAATTCTAAGTTCCAAATCAATTATTGTGATAAGGTCAACAACATCCATTTACTGACTCCTACTATGGACCTCAAAGTGTGAAAGAATAAAACTTTTTAATAGCATAGAATGTTTAAATGAAGACCTTGAATGTAGTTTCGACACAATAGTCTTCTGAAACATTTAATTTGTCTAAGCTATTTCGGCTTTCGTCCTTTAAGCCTTTATGGTCTTGATAATCGAAGCATCTTGTATACCATTAATTCAGCAACCAAATCCATAAAAAGATTCAAATATAGGGAAGTCTCACATGACTAATAATTATTTATTACGGTAGCGAGACAAAACGTATTCCCTGCAATCGCAGATTGAAGTTATGGATTGAAGTTAATTTATTCAAGATTCTTTTAGAATTACCTACAAAATTTTTATTTGTAAGCTTTATCAAATATATACATATTGAATGAAATACCTGTCTACTTTTGAGTATTACGGCTTCTCTAGCGGCAATAATAAATTTTACGTGTATACAAAAATAGGAATAAAATGGTAACGAGCTTTTTGAGAAAAAAAACTGACATTTTTTATATTAACAATTTACTTAAAACATTTCTTTTTCAAATTTAATTAACATTTTAACAATTCTTATTTAGACAAGTCAACTTATCGAAGTTGTAACCTGGGGTTCATCTGAACCACAACTTATTCACTCATTGCGTGGACATACACGCATGGTCACTGACATTGACTGGCATTCTAAAAATCCAAATTTACTTGTGAGCTGTTCAATCGATACTTTCTCACATATCTGGGATTTGCGAGATGCTCGAAAACCTCATTTATCACTAAGTGCTGTCTGCATGTGTAAGAATTTTAGTTATCATGATAGAAATTTGAATTTTTCTAAAAGCATCAATTTGTTTCCAAAGCTGGTGCTACACAAGTTGGATTTAATAGAGTTTCTGGAAATCTACTTGCGGCTGCACATGATGGTGATTTGAGAATTTGGGACATTCGAAAGGGCACTTGCCCAACTCATTACATAACAGCTCATTTAAATAGGTCAGTTTGGATTATTTTTTTTTTTAATTCTTCGAAACTAATAAAAAAAAAATTGATTAATTTTTTTAATTAGAGTTCACGGAATAAATTGGAGCCATATGAGAGAAACTTGTTTGGCCACTGCGAGTCAGGATGGAACTGTTAAATATTTTGATGTGAATAATCCAAGGAGAGCCGAGAAAATAATTACCACATCTTCGCCTGTATGGAGAGCGAGATACACCGTGAGAATAAATTAACTTTATCTCCTGAAATACTTTCTCATCATATTTGTTTGTATATATTTCACAGCCGGTAGGAAATGGATTAGTGAGCATAGTTGTCCCTCATCTTGGAAGAGGTGAAAACAGTTTGTTACTATGGAGTAATAGCAAACAAACGGATCCTGTGTGTTCATTTGTTGGGCACACTGATGTTATTCTTGATTTTGACTGGAGACCAAATCACGAAGACTCATCTGAAATTGTAATTCATTTCATAGGAACTTAGTTATTGGTTCATACGTTGTATTAATTTGTTGCTTAATTAGGAACTAGTTACATGGTCTCGTGATCGAACGTTGAGAGTTTGGAAAATAGACGATACTTTGTTGAAGTTATGTGAACCTGTCTCATCTGATATTGAAGAAGAAGGTAAGTTAAAAGCTAATGGGCGGTTTAATTTCTCAATGACAAGAGATTTCGAAACTCATTTTTTTCGAACCAATTAAGATACAATATATCAAACATTAAAATGTTCTTGAATAAGGATTTATTTATTTCTATATAACATTTTCCTCTTCAAGCTGATGCAATGGATGCGTTACAGGTAGCACGTTCACCTGTGAAAAGTGAATCTATAGCTAGATCACTAACAGATCAACCAACTTGTTCCCTCCACCATGAGTTCTCTTTATTCAACACAAATATTCCGCACGTTGAAGTGGATGTTCTTGATGCAATTAAACGTCATGCAATATTCAAAATATCAGCTGCGGGATATGTTGTAGTTTTAAGGGTAATTATACATACAAACAAACAACTGATGCTTTTTAAAATATTTTATTTTTTTCTCCTTTGAAAGGTTAATTTTCCAGTGGAGTATCCTAGTCCCAATATGGGACCTGAGTTTTTATTTTGTCAAGGCACAACACTAACGGAACATCTATCCATTTACTTGCTCAAAGTACTCAAAACTAATGCCCTTCAAAGGGTTAAAAAATCGAGAACATGCTTGGAACAGTGTGTTCGTGCCTTAGTTGCTGCTTTAAAAAAGGTATAACTTGAATCAAAAACAAAAACAGGATTACATGCGTTTTTTTTTCCTTTCAGTCAATTGGTGGGAATGATAAATCTCAAATGCGCCTCCAGTCGCCACGTCTAGAGGGTGCTCTTAGTGGAGCAATTCATGACGCGTGTATTCCTTTTCCTAAAACATCTGGGGCAAAATTCACTGCTACCGGTTTGCTGGTCACATTCGCACAAACCTTCAACACTAAAAGACTAACACTTCGCAATCAAAATGTCACTCCACGCACTTTGTCCGCCATTAGTGGCGGTTGTCTCTTGGGAAATGTAATGGGCCCTCAGCCGGTTCTTTATGCACATCGTGATAGCAATGCGTCCTTCTATCTCCAAGAACGTCTGGCTAAATCATCCAAAAATCGTAGTCTACAAAAAGCAACATCAAATGCTGTGGTACATATTTACGATGCAAGCAAGCTTCTCAATTTAAGTAAGGAATTAGCGCAGGAGTACAAGCTTAGTAAGACTGATGTTATGGGAGCATGCCAACACAATAGACAAATGGTTGAGAACCATGGGCGGACAGATCTTGTACCAATTTGGAAACTTGCCGAAATGATTGCAACTCCAAATATACCAAATGAAGCAAATTGTGAAATGTTATTTCTTCAGGATCCTTTCAAGAAGTTCCTCTTAGAATCGCTGATAACACACTATGCCACAAAAGGAGATCTTCAGACTGCAGTTATGCTATGTTGTGTCTTTCACAAGTGCCCACCTGAGACTGAACCTCCTCATATTGGATCAAAGATGAATTTGACTACTAATGGATCACCATACCATACCGTTTTGCCAGTAGATAAACAATCAAATCGAATGTTTATGCTTCCGAAGCATATGCGTAGTAATTCTTGGTCCGATCCGATGGGTTGTATAGATTCTAATGTTATCAATTCGGATAATTATTCATGTTCACTATTGAGGAAATCCAAGATGCCAATGTTTGATAGTTTGAAAAAAGCATACGGAGATATTCTCTTCGGTTGGCAACTTCTTACCGAACGAGCTTTGGTAAGTACAAAGATTAAATTGGAATAATTCTTCATTTTCAACAAACAATCTCATTATTGCAGATCCTAAAACACACTATGTATCAGAAACCACCAACGCATGATGTTGATTTTGCAACAGAATGCTCAGGTTGCAATAAGACGAAGCGAACTGCTGCATGTGGACCATGTCAGAAGTTGGTGTTATTTTGTACATTGTGTAGGTTACCAGTGAAAGGTGCAGCAAATGCTTGTTTGGCATGCGGTCATGGTGGACATGTTGAACATATGCAGAGGTGGTTTGAAGTGAGTCTTGAGTTAAATTTAAAAAAAAATGAACGAGTAACAATATAATTCTTTCTAGAAACACGATATTTGTGCCTCTGGCTGTGGATGTTATTGCCTTAAAGAAACCTTCGTTTTATTGGATCATTTAGACTAATGTTCTTTTTTAAATCAGTTTTTTGTTGTTTTTTTTTTGTACTTTACTGTGTTAAATTTTTCTATTAAAAGTTTCTTATAAAAGTGTTAGTCATAATATTTGAGTGGTTTTTGTTGTATTTTTATTCTATGATTAAAATTTATTTTATTATTATTATTATTTTTACTTAGTATTGACAGCCACTTCTACCTAGCCAAGAATGGATAAGCGATGTTCTCCGTAGGTTTACCATAATAATATCTTTCCTCGGCATTAATAGCAACATTTTTATTCATGGACCCAAATATCTCGAGGATAAAAGCTTGTTTTTAAGCTTTTTTGAGTGGCCCCAACTGCCAAAAATTACTTTCTTTAAGGGAAGTTTTCCACTCAAAGAGTAGAAAACTTGCTCTCCATTAAAGCCCGTCAAAAAGTTTTTGTGCAAAGGAAACCTTTTTACAATGTTTATAATTCAAGTTAAAAGTTCAAGTGAACTCAACTCCATAATTGCCATAATTCTTCTGATTTTTACAATCTTTATAATTCAAGTTAAAAGTTCAAGTGAGCTCAACTCCATAATTGCGTTCGCCCAGGTACGATAGTTAGGCTCATCAGTTAGATGAAGGGTACGATAGTCATCTAACTGTCGTACCTGGGCGAAACGCAATTATGGAGTTGAGCTCACTTGAGCTTTTAACTTGAATTATAAATATTCAGTCGCTCCACTTAAACAGAAAAATTTCTTTTCAAATTTTCTTCATATTCTATCCTTTTTACAATCGCTTGGTGGGAGCGTTGTTGTCCATTCGGTCGATGTGGCCTAGCCAGTGAAGTCGACGTGTTTTGGCTCTTTGGACTACATCCACATCATGGTATGACTCGTACAATCCACGATTGAAACTTTTATTCCAATCGCCCTCTCCGCATATAGGACAAAATATCCGTTGTACAAACGTGGTTCAAATTTTGATCCGTGGTTCAAATATTTGTACTGGCTGATTTCGACGGATTTACTAAGGTTCAACGATGGTTCAAGGTTCAAGTATGAATAGTAGCCAATTTAATACCCAAACTATCGTTGAACCTCAGTGCATTCTCCGAAGTCGGTGAGTTAAAATTGCTGAGCAACGAGTTAAATATTTGTACAATTGGCCCTATGCAATTTTTACGGCTTCGTAATATTTATCATAAAAATATTATAAAATGGAGTTTAATTTTTTAAAAGTTTTATTCATTTACTTTGAATATTTTTCTTTATAACTTCCTTTACATGGCTAGGAATTTTTATACGTTTTCGTTTTGGTTTGTTGTCAGTGTTAGCTACTTTATGCAAAGCATCCTTCGTTTCTGTATTAATGGGTCGAGGTTTTTTCTTTTTACGTGATAATGGGTTAGGATTTTTTGGACCTTTCTTCTTTTTCACTTTACTTGTATCATCAGTGGAAGGGATTCCAGCAGTTTTCTTTAAATTTTCAATCTGTTTTTCAACATTGTCAGGCAAATGATTACTCTTTTTGTTGACATACTTTTTTGATGCGTCTGATGGACCTTCCAAAACGGGCGTAGCTTTATGAAGATATAACAATGCACGACCAGGAACTTTTCTAAGTTTTTGTTGCAAACTTTTATCTTGTGTAGCAACTATGTAACGACTTGATTTTGTCTAGAATTTGATTCATACATAGGTATACAATTTTTAAATAAATAATAATGGTCTAACATTTTGACTTACCATTGATTTAATACATTCCGCGGCTGAAATTGGTTTTCCTTCGTGTCCACATTTATGCACGTAGAATCTCTTAACAATCATTGTGGCGCCAGTGAGTGGTCCACCAAGACCTTCGGCTTCCAAAATAATGCATTGTGTTGTTACAAGTTTCAATTCAGATTGGAAGTATTTCTTTAGTTGCTCTTCTATTATAACTTTGTTCTTAACACAACGAACAAGTGTTTTATTTTAAAAATATAGATTAAAAAAAAAAAATAATAAAGTACTAGGTACTAACCTGTAGAGCTGCTTGGCAGAAGGTTGCATCTACCAACAATTGATAAGGTTCATGATAGTTAAAATTGGTCGTGAAAAAAGATAAAATCTTTTGGGACTTTTTGTATCTGTTTATTTTCATTTTGTAAATTTATTATATAGAAAAAGCATTTTTAGTTTTCCTGTCTTTCAAAAAGTTTTATTTTGTAAACACTACCGACATGTGCATGGGTTGATTTTTCTGAAGTTTCGAAAAATAAGACGTAACGTAACGTGATAACTTTCAGTGCTGCCAGAATATTTTGCCTTCTTTAGACGGTGTCCACATTGGGTATGAAAAAGTGGTTTTTTAATGACTTTTCAGTATTCACATCTCACTTCAATGAAGGAGTGGGAGCGAGATATGAATACTGAAAAGTCATTAAAAATTCACTTTTTCATACCCAATGTGGACACCGTCTATTGGGCTTTTCCAAAAATTGTCTTTGTCTTCTCTTTCTAATTTTGACAGTTCAAGACAACAAAAACAAAACGTGTGAAACCAAACTTGATAAAAAGTAAACAAATGCTCTTCGGTGCAATAAGGTGGATTTTTAATATTTTCTGTGGTTTTATAAAAATAAGCTTAACAAGCTATTGAAATTGATTTATTGTTAAATTGGCGTTATAACCACAATTTTATACGTATAGGAAAACAAACAACCATTGTATTGTTAAAATATTTGGCAAAATCGAAAGTAAAACAGTAATGAGGCATTTTCACAAAAAAACTTTCTACGATGATATTTAAAATGTTTTATTTTTATTTGGTAGCAATAGTTTTAGCAAAAACTTGTTTAGAATTAAAGTTTTCCCCAAATAAATACGAAAGCATGCACAAGAAGTTAGTAAGTATTTTTTATTCTAAGATCCACGCAATTCACTGTTCGCGCTTTTGAGAGGGTTTGTTTACTTTTTATTGAGTTTCGACCAGCTGTTTTCAATTTTTTTTTCTTGTTTTACACTGACGTCTGGTGGATATTCCGAATTGAAACCACGACTAATTAAGTGCCTTTCACATGAGCTGCGAATAAATTTGACTAGGCAATTTTGATTAGGCAATTCCAAGCGCAAATATCAATAATTTCATGTTTTGATTTTTCGACAAAGTGAATAAACTATCTTTTACTACAATTTTGAAAAGAAAATACGAACCAAAATTATTTAAATTGTTAAATCTAGCATTTTTATATTTTCTACGTGACTAACGATATTTTCTACGAACTGTCAAACAATTATTCGCAACCTACATACAACATCACGACGCATTCCATGAATCTGCAAATGAAAAAATAGCTCGAATTTTTTTAGCACCCAATTTAATGGGTGTCAAAACTCGTGACCATTCATAGTTCACTATTTCTTTCACATGAGTGGTCACCAATAGACGCGAATTGTCATAAAAGAGTGACAAATTGCTATTAATTCAGGTCATTGAAATGGCGAAAGAATGGTAAATTAAAAAAAATAATAATGGTGTTCTAATCCTCTGTCATAATACATAGAAGAATGTGCAAGTTCATTCATTAATGTGTATTGTTGCGAAGCAAGAGGAATCAGAGGAAGGTTGGACAAATGAAAAGGTAGGAAAAATAAGGAAAGGTCAGGAAAATAGGGAAAGGAAGAGGTCAGAAAAAGGGAACGAGTGTTAAGTTCCGGGGAACGCGGCCTGCTTGCGATGCTCGGCTTGAACTCGCCGGAATGGGGGGGAACTTGCCCCCGAAACTTAACCTCACCTGCAACGAAAAACACAAATCAGGCCGTGTATAATTTTTCATTAAAACTGACTGCGGACGGACGGTATCACCACTTCAAGGCACTGCTGGTGGAAGTGCAGTGTAGCCAAACCCACCCAACCTAGGAATCCTGTGGCTATGTTGGGATTCCCCCAAAAACAGTCGATGACCAGCTTCCGGTCATACCATCTTCACCATAGTAGCTTTGCTACTATCCACACCCCTGAAAATTAAGATTTCAGCACGTCATGATTTCTTTTAGGAAATCACTAAAAACAAACAGTTTCATCCAAAAGAGACGTTTATTGAAGTTTTATTGTTTGATAGCTTTAACATTAGGGTAACGATATTAAATTACGAATTATAGATACAAAAATTTATATTGAAAAACCAATTTTTAACAAATGAAAAAAAGGAACATAGAATGAAAAAAAAAGTAAAGGATTAACCAGAAAATTATTAATTTTACAGCTGAAAATCAACCTTAACAATAGCAAAGAAAAACACAATGTGAGAGGGATTTGTTTCTCAAAAGGACTATCATACAAACTCTGAAAAGTAGCCTTCCTAATGCGCCAGACTACTTGGACAACAAAACAATTCCCTACCTTCTAAGAGCTCTATGGAGGTGGACTGTAACGCGAAAAGACAATACAACAACACAAAAAGGAGTAATCCAAATGATAGGCCTTGAAAATCAAATTTTTCACTTACACTTTGATTTAAGTCGAAAAAAAATTAAAATTAAAAAAAAAAGGATAATAATATATATAAATAGTAATAATAATACTTAATAATAATAATATGAAAAAAGAATATGAAAAATTATATGAAATAACTATAAGCAAACTTTTTAATATGAAATCAACTTCACGTCTCGTAATTTTTTTACAAATATTAACGTTAATCAGGAACAAAACAGGAACCAGGAACAAGAATTTAAGAAACAAGTGGACATAGAAAGTCCTTAGCTTGACGTTTATGTTAATAGCGGTAGGTTTAACTTTTATCGATGAAAACTTTACGTTTCAATTTAAAAATTTTACATAAAAACTGACGAAAGCAATCGAAGGTTTGTAATAAAATTTAACTTTTATCGTTTTCTTTTTAATAACTTAGGTTCAAACCTGGTACCCTTAAGGCGAGGGTTGTCTGGTGGAGGAATAGTTTATCCAATTCCAGCTTTGTCCTCTGATGCAGGATTCCAAGCGCTGAATGCATCCAAGAAATTAAAAGAAGTTTCCCCAGTAAAACGTTTTCTTGGGGGGGTCTAGCGAGGACTTCCACAACAACGGGACGATGACAGGATATATGCGTATGGTGATCATGCACTTTAATCACCCAAAAACACTGGATTTACAAGAAGTGATGGCTTCAGAATTGTTGGAATTATGCTTCTTCCAATGTAGTATATTGTTAGCAGGAATATCCAAAGCAGCATCAATATGTATATATAAAATACAAAAAAAATGTGTGTGGCGGCCCAGTGCTCCGCTGGCCCGCTGGAACCGCCAAAAAATTCGCAACGTGGTGATTTATGATAACCTGTATGAATTTAAGACGTTACCACCAATTTCCTCAATAAAATAACTTCTTTAAAAACTCACCTCCCACTAGCTTTTATTTCAATTAAAAATTATATTTCTCCACGTGATTACTTTTGATAAATTATACACACCGTAAGTATTATTTTATAATCTTAAAAAAACACAAAAAGAATATTCTAAAATTAACCATTTGATAAAAAAAACCAAAGACGCAAAGAAATAAATAAATTTGTAGCTATTTCTTACTTTTTCAATTTATTTAAAAAAAAAATTAAATAATTTTTCACAATACGAAAAAAAATACGGTGTCATCCGAGCCCAAGACGACCGCTCGATTTCACTTTGGAGAAAGAAATGTCATTTGACTTTTACCATGCAGGTTTAGACCAATGAACATGCCACTTTTTTCATTTTTCCATTTCCCCTCTCACACACAGTAAGGTCATACGGTGAAATACACCCGCTAGTTCATGTTTTATTAGGTTTGTTTGGTTACTTTTGTAGCACGATGTTCAAAAACTGTCAAATTATTGAAAGAAGGGGAAAATTCTTTCATAGAGGGGAAAACTTGCTACAAAGTTAACAAACGCGAAAAACCAATTTTGTATCACTTTTGTGTACGAAACTTCAAACGTGACACACACTATCAAACACTACAGGCAAATCTTAAGACACACACAAACAAAAATACACACAGACGTGGATTTGACAGTTTTTTACTTCCTGCACACAGAAATTTGTGTAGCAGAAATTTGCAAGATTTTTGATGGAGGGGAAATTTCTTGCTCTCTCATTTTGCTTTCTCGTTGCTACACTTTGGAGTTAACAAACAGGAATTTGTGAAATGTAGTGCGACGTCGTACGAATTCGTACGAAATTTCAGTAACCAAACAGACCTATTTTCTTATATTTTTCCTCTCTCGAGATGTCAGTGTGGTGGTGGATTTCAATTCGCCTCAAGACTTTTGACATTTCGAAAAAACCTAACCTCCACCATTTGGTTTAGTTTCGTTGGTTTTTTCTGACACTCTCTAACAGATGGCGACACAAATGACAATATAATCATAAGTTCACATATGATCATAATGTGAAAAGTTGCATGAAACCAATTCTGTTGATCGGAGAACTATACTTGGTCTATTTAAAAAAAAGCATTATTAGACCCTTTAAAATTTACGTCAAATGTCATGACTCACTACAACCAAGACACACCTGAATAAACTCTACCTTAAGTTTTACCGAATCCAATCTGATTTCCAACCAAGTTCAAACTGGTTGCAAGAGATATTCACCCCGATTATATTTTTCCATTAAGATGACCTACCAACGTCAAAGTTGTCACTTTGACCCAATGACGGTTTGGTAAAGACCCAAAAACCAGTTGGAGTTTTGACATTTGTTACTTAAATTGAACCGTCGAGCTGACATTTAGATTTCCAATTGAATCTTTTTATTTTCCTTAATATGTCACACGCAAACAACAAAAATTCACCAAAAGTACAAATAAAATTAAACATTGACACTCATCTTTTCACGGCTCCGAAACGTACCGAGAAAGGTGGGTTGAAACTTGGTTGAAGAGTTGATCATTCATTTTGACTTAAATTCTATTATTATCTTTGGTCTTGGTCTCTTTTTCGTCATTCACAGAACACAGCCAACCGGAGATGTCGGACTCGCTCTTGGTAAATGGTAAGTATTGTTTAATTATTTATTGTTTGCGTTCATTTTTCTTTTATTTATGATTATACTAATCTTCTTTTCATTTTATTTTTAGGTTCTGTTTGGGTTTGGATTCCTCGGCCAGGGCCAGGGCGACCACAACAAAATTTATTCGTTGGTTGGATATACTCCATCCAGCGAATAAAAAAAAAGGACGCCAAGATTCCTCTTGACTCGAAGTGAGGGGGTGGGGAGTTAACCCACGCCAATAAAGCCGGGCGAAAAAAAGCAAAAACCAGGAATAGGTGGCCAACCACTCGTAAAAAAAAACATTATAATTGTTATTTACTTAAGTTTTTTGGTACTTATGGTTGTTTTTTTTCAGGTCTCAATTGGATTTAATGTGGAACATCTGAGCAACACAAGTGGAGATCATCACAAACATATGGCAGTGCTAACATTTGGCCCTTGTGAGCATTGCACAGCCAAAGCTGTGACATCGTTGGTGCAAGTTTCGAGTACAGCTTCTGAAGTCTTGAATGTCGACAGGCATAGTGGGCTAGGCATTGTTACTTGCAGTAAACCTGCTTCGAGGTAACTAGAATGGGCCCGCTAAACAATGAACCCCGAAGTATATAAATTATAGTCGGTGTAGCCATCGTTTCAAAAAAAACAACGACCAGAATACAATTTCACCCGGGCTGAAACACCATCTGAAGGCAACCTTTGGCTGGTGCACTGAGGTTGTTACGATATAAATTAGAAAAGCACTTAGAGCCTGGAACTGAAATCCGTTTGGAAACTGTTGGCTATATGAAAGAGGATAATATTTATTCACTTTCTACCATTTTATTGCCAACCTACAAACATCGCCTGAATAAGAAGTAGGTATATTCGTTTTATTTTTAATTCGATTGATTTGTTATGTTTATTTACGTTTTTTTTTTCTTTTTGTTTTAGGATCTACCGCTTCACCAAAGGAAGCCATAATCTGCTAGGCAGCAACCGGATTAAAACAGGCCATATAATTTTAAGCTATCTAGTTGGGTGAGCGTTCTTCGATTTTCTTAAACTAACAAGTGTTTAAATTAGTGTTTAATTGAAATATATAGTTCAGTTTTTGGACAGATGTCGCGGTAGACTTTTTGTATTTAAACGCAATTAAGATAAATAAATAAGTAGATTAATAAATAAATAAATAAACAAAACAAATAAATAAATTAAACACGAATTACTAAATCTATATCACAGTTTGCTTGATCACAGTTGGTTTCATTTCGGCTTTAGATATCACAGTTGATTCAGGTTTTCGATTATGTTTTTTTCTTAATTTATTCCTACGGAGACTTGGAAGTGCATGTGCATGCAATAAATAACAAAAAACTACAAGCTAACCATTCTTCTAGTACATATATAATATCTATCAGGTACGATGTGAGCATTATAATAAATTAATCTTTGGTTTTGTTTATGAGATGCGACAATTATCAGGTACTAGGTGCTGTGGGAAGTTTGGATGATGAAACAAAGAAAGAATGAAGGATCCTTTTAATAACAAAGCTATTACCATTAGGTACGCGTGACAAATAAAGCTTAATATAGGGGGATTTCAGTGCGGTGTATTCATTTTTTTTTTTTTTTTTCCAAATTGATGAGTCAAATAGACAAAATCAGGTCGGTTTATTTTGAAAGCGAATAATCAAGATAACAAGTATAAGCTTTTAAGGACGGGTAGTGTTACATACAAATGTTTTTCAATTAGCTCGTTCAAATTAAGTGGCTTTAGTGATAAAACTTTCACGGTTCATTGTTTTATATCCTTGGCATGGAATATGCCAATTTTCTTGCCAGATAAATTCTCGAGCTCATACATTTGTCGCCCTACTTGTTTGATTACTCGACACTTAACGTATTTAGGACACAGTTTTGCGGACAGGTTTTTGGATGAATCACTCAACACAAAGTTTCTCCGGTAGACTTCCTGTCCGGGCAGGTATCGAACATTTCGCGTACGGGTATTATACGTTCTTGCGGACCTTTCGTTGGACTTTAGAATATTTTCCCGGATTCTTTGGCGAATGCACTCCAATCGATCGCGTCGAGGAAGGATCAACAACTCGCTGTCGTCAATCGCATTCAATTTTTGGGCTAGTTCATAACTGCTACCGTGCATAATCATGTTGGTCCCGAACAACGCAAAGTATGGAGATACACCGGTAGAGTTATGAACTGCACTTCTCAAGGCGCACGCAATGTCATTCAGATGGTAATCCCAGTCACGCTGATCCGTCTTGAGATATGAACGGATTGCTGCTAACAACGTGCGGTTGACTCTCTCCGACGCGTTCGATTGGGGTGCATAGTTCGCGGTCCTAAAATGTTGAATTCCGTATTTTTGCAGTACGGTTTGGAATTCTTTCGCAAGAAACTGCTTCCCGTTGTCGGAATGAATTATTCGTGGCACGCCAAACATGCTGAATACCTCTTGTTGTAGGAATTTTATAACACTTAGCGTGTTAGCGGTTTTCAAAGCTTTCAAGAAAACAAATTTCGACATATGGTCTAACACGACAAATACATAGGCATTACCTGACTTCGAGCGGGGATAAGGGCCCAAAAAATCGATATATAATTTTTCAAACGGACGGTCGGAACAGTAGGAGTGGACAATAGGTGGACGTGAGACTTGATTTGACGCCTTACATTCTTTACAAACAGAACAGTTAGTGATGTATTCGCGTACGTGTACCGTCATATTCGGCCAGTGAAAATTTTGTCGGATTCGATGTAGGGTTTTTGCAATTCCTCCGTGGGCTACTTGTGGGGGATTGTGGGCTTTTTTAATAATGTCTTCAGTAAGACCTGACGGAACCCATAAAAGCCAAGTGTGCTCTAGCATTGTTTCGTCACCTAGACTTCTGAAAGCACGCTTATACACAAACCCATCTTCGATCTTAAGATCAGGAAGCTCATCGGAATGATCTTTTATAGTTTGAATCAAACTCAAGTACTCATCGGAGTGAAATTCAGGGGAGTCTAAGTCGATGAGTGGGGCTACTTCTTCTATGGTCAGAGAATCTACGTGCACCCGAGAAAGAGTATCCGGAACGACATTCAGGCTGCCTTTTCGATGCTGTATGTCGAAGGCATACGACTGCAGAAGCAAACTCCATCTGGCTAATTTCCCACTCAGATCCTTCATGCTCATTAGCCAGCGGAGACTGGAGTGATCCGTGATTACTGTGAAGTCCATGCCCTCGACATACGGCCTGAACTTTTGCACAGCCATCACCGCAGCCATACACTCCTTCTCGGTTACACTGTAGTTTCTCTGACTTTTGTTGAATTTTTGCGAGAAGAATGAAATAGGAACTTCTTCCTCCTCGTCGTTCTTCTGGAACAGCACTGCACCAATTCCTGCATCCGAAGCATCACACTGGATGTAAAAACGTTTCGAAAAATCGGGATGCGAAAGAACTGGTGCAGTGGTTAACTTCCGCTTCAGATCCTCGAACGCTCTCAACGCCTCTTCCGTCATTTTAAATTTTTCATTCCGCTTTTTCAGTAGGTCAGTCAAAGGTGCAGTCAGACTCGAGAAGTCTTTTATAAACTTCCGATACCACCCTGCTAAACCAAGCAACCGCCGAACCTGCCTTGGGGTATTGGGGACAGGGAAGTCCACAATGGCTTCCACCTTAGCAGGATCGGTTTTAAGCTGACCGCCACCAACTATGAAGCCCAAATACTTCAGCTCTTTGAAGCAGAACTTTGATTTCTTCATGTTGATGGTCAGGTTCGCTCTGCGTAAGCAGTCGGCTACTTCGCTTACCAGGGCGATATGCGTCTCGAAATCCGGCGCCATGATGAGTAAGTCGTCAAGATATACGAAGACACGATCCCTAAGTCGTGCAGGAATCACCTTGTCCATCAACTGACATAACCTTTGGGCTGCGTTACACAACCCAAAAGGCATGACAGTAAATTGGTACAAGGGTCTTCCCGGTACCGCAAAGGCAGTCTTTTCCCTACTCTGTTTCTCCAGCGGTATTTGCCAGAATGCTTCCTTTAGATCAATACTACTAATGTAGTACGTATCCGGTAGTCGGCTGAGGAGCCCCTCGATATGGGGGAGAGGATTCGCATTTTTCTTCGTCAGTGCGTTCACCTTGCGAGAATCCAGGCAAAGTCGATTTTTGCCTGGTTTTCGCAAGAGAACCACTGGCGAACACCACGGACTTTCACTCTCCTCGATAACGCCGAGGCTCAACATCCGATCTAACTCTTCATACAAAATGGCTTGTACCGCTGGTGACACAGGGTAGTGACGCTGTTTCACAGGGAGTGCATCTCCCGTATCTATAACGTGCTCAATGAGCGACGTCTTTCCAAGACCATCCCGGTCGAAACAAAGAAATCTCTGCCTGACTGCATCCTGTCTGGCCTGCTGATCAGCGTTCAGCTGATGAGCGTTCGAGATTTCTGACTCTTCAGTCAACGAAACTGAGCTGATAACGTTCGGTGCCAACCTGAACAACCTCCAAAAATCCACGCCGAGGTAGATTTCCTGGTCCAAGTTGGGAACAAGGAAGAACGTTACCAGCTCTTCACTGTCCTTATATTTCACTCTCGCTTCTACTTTCCCCACTATCGCTTGACTTTTTCCGTCCGCAGTTTTAACACCAGACCGATACGCAGCTATAGGTAGTTCAAGCTCTTTGACCAGCTGTAAGCAATTTTTGCCGAGGATGCTCACACTGGCTCCGCTATCCAGCAAACCTAGAACCTCTTTACCACCCAATTTAATTTTCGCATAGGGCCTTGGGTCTGAGGCTAAATCTACTATAGTAGAAGAAATTCGCTTCCTCATTTCTTTTCGGGCCTTATATCTTCCTCTAGCTTTCAGTATCCTTTTAGAGGGCTTATAAATAGCGCTGTTAAAAATTCTACTGCGAACCTGGTTATATTCAGCAATTCTAACATGCAGGGGTTTTACATGGAACAAGTTGGGTTTTGTATTTATTTCCTTATGGGTATTTTCGGTTTCATTTCTTTTTAAAGTTTTAATTGAATTTTGGCCCTCTTCCACAAGAGGACCTTCAACACTTTTCATTTCAGAACTGACTTTATATTGAGAATTTACTTCGGGTTCTGAATTTGGCTCGGACGTGATTCCCCCGGTGCCTTCACGTCCCTCGATCTGTTTCCCGGATTGCATCTGGTGCAATGAGGGGTTTTTACACCTTCAAGTCCACACTTGAAACAAAACAGATTACGGACGTCAGACTCACACTCAAAATATGAGTGTCCTTGAATTTTGCAGTTCCAGCAAACAAAGTTCGAAGTATCTGTATACTTTCGTGGAGGAAGCTTTTGACGAGCCCCACCAAACTGCAAAGCTGCAAGCTGTTCGTCTGAATGCTGGTATGCGTCATCGTATTCTATCTCATTAGCTGTATATTTCACTTGTGGCTTTGAGAACTTGTTAAACTCTTTATCTTTCCTTGGGAAAGCGGACTTCACATCCTTGCACGCGTTCCTCAGCTGATCCAAGGAGTAAATTGGCATTGGATATACCAAATTGACAAAACGGTCGTTGAGACTCTTCTTTAGAATTCGGACCAATTCAACTTCTGGAATCGGAATTCTCATTTGGGACTTGATTCGGTTTACGGCTGCCAAGAAATCGTCGATATTCTCCGAGAAACCCTGTTTGCGGTCCATTATCTCACGCATAATGTCATAATCGGACCGATTATTCTTGAACTGGCGCATCAGAGCTTCTCGAAGAGTAGGCCAGTCAGGTCGATAATTGTTTCTCTGAAATTGCCAGAACCAGTCGTGAGCATTTCCAGAGAGCAAAAGATGGAAATCACGCAAGATTTCTGCCCACGGACACTGGTACTGGCTCTGCAACGACTCGAGGCGGAAAACGAAGTCTTCAACCGTTAAAGTTGCTGGCTGACCTTCGAATTTAAGACCCCATTTATTTATCTTAATTGGTGCCTTAAATCCAGAAGACAACAAATGATGTGGATACATAGGTTGGTAAGGGTACGAATTTATTTGGTTCATCGGATATGATTGGTTCCTAGCAGCACCATAATTAACATCTTGGAAACCATCAGGTTGGACATTTCTATCTTGACTCCGTCGGAATGGTTCCTGAGTTCTCCTGCGCTGTTGTTCAGGAGGAACAAAAGCACTCCTGCTTGGATCAGACCGAGGAAGCTGCTGAGATGGTTGAATGATCGGTGGAGGGAAATTATATTGACTGTCAGATGGTTTTGGTACTTGATTCACTGTTGGTGGAGTAGGTCGACCCACATTCATCTCTCTGAGGAATCCACTAAGCTGGTTTTGAATCTCATCCTTCAGAGTATTCGTCACCTCACTATGAACTGTTTGCTTGTAAGTAGAAAGCGCTTCAACAATAGCTAAATTTACATAGGCCTTAAAATCTTCGGGTATTATATTTCTCTCTTTCCTTTTACTTGCAGGTGGCCTTTGTGAAAGGCTTTCTAATATGTTTCTATACCCACCCCCGGTATTAAGATTCACGCTAGTTTGTCCAGGAGGAAATACACTTCCAGGATTACGCCTAACTGTTTGGTTCAACGAATCAAAGCTTTCACGTGGAGGCAAGGCTTCGGCACCACCACCACTGAGATTACTGAACGAGGGAGTGGAAACAGAATCGATGGTATTTGAAGTTTGACCATCAAGTGGCCTACTAGAACTAACGGCGGGTATATTGGATGTTGAACGGACCTGCCTATCTGTTGTGAGAGGGGAATGCATTACTCGACGTCTTTCGGTAACATCTAAGTTTTGGCTTACTGATCTAGTCAATCTAACATTTCCATCTATTTCAGAATCTCTTATGATCCTATGGATGCGATCATCGTCATCTCTACCGTTTGGAAACATTTTTAAAAGTACAAGGTGAACTAAACAACCAAAAATGAAAAAATTTAACAACAAGGAAAAGGTGAGTTTTCTTGAGAAACTGATTTTTCTTGAAGATAAGTAATACTAAACGTTGTAAATTTAAGAAATTTAGTGTAAATTAACTTAAGTTTTCTTAGAAGAAAGCGAAAGTATTTTTCTTTCGAAAACAAGTAGTTTTAAATAGTATAAACAATAAATGATTAATTTTTAAGAATAGTTAAGGAGTAGTTTTTAAGAGTAGTTTTAAGGAGTAGTTTTAAGATAAATGCCTTAAATTTTCAGTTGCTAATAAACAAAAAGTTTTTCGTATATAGCAAAAAAATGAAAGTGTTTTATCTTTACTTAACTGGATTAAACTTTTTTTTTCACAATCAAATGTTTTTGAAAGCTTGAATTAACAAAAAGGGTAGCTGGTTTGTTCTTGGTGTGTTTCATGTGAATTCGGGGTGCTTCAAGTAGCATCTACGGTGGTTTCGTGACGGTATGGTATGACCTTACTAGTGGCATCTTTCGAGACTAGACATCAGACGGACAGAATTAGATTCCTTGAAGTGGTGACGTATGAAAAGGATTTACAAAAAATAGAGAATTCACGAAAAGACAAAAAGTAGTTTACCTCACTATTCCCGCAATTCTGGTCAGTCTCTTAGGACTTTGCCAGAAGACTTGAAACAGTAAAGGAAACGAAAAACAAAAATGAGAAAATCTCAAAGAAAGAAGATGAAAGAAGATAAGATTGGAACGGTGCAGCGATGTACAACGACCCGTCACACACGGTCACCGTATCCAAATAGAAACTTAAGAAGACAAGACATGAGGAATGAAATTGAAATTTAGAAGTAAAAAGTTGAAATTTTGGATAAGGAATTTAGGGAAAACGAGACTTAGAAAAAGTGGCTGAACTGGCTGCAAGTTTTCGGAGTTCGTCGCAATTCACCATAGTATGTCAGTGACTTTCTAGGTGAAGACATACGAATCCAAAAACCGGTATCCAGTCCAGAGTAAGAAGAAAGAAAACACTCACTAACCGCAGTCACTGTGGATTTTCAAAAGCTCGTCGCAATTTATCGAAGTATGTCAAAGACCTTCTTGATAAAGACTTACGAGTTTGAAAAGCCACAGTAAGTTTGGTTCGACTATCACAAAACGAAGACTACAAAAAATATTAGCTAAAAGCCCCACGTTGGGCGCCATTTTGTTGCGAAGCAAGAGGAATCAGAGGAAGGTTGGAAAAATGAAAAGGTAGGAAAAATAAGGAAAGGTCAGGAAAATAGGGAAAGGAAGAGGTCAGAAAAAGGGAACGAGTGTTAAGTTCCGGGGAACGCGGCCTGCTTGCGATGCTCGGCTTGAACTCGCCGGAATGGGGGGGAACTTGCCCCCGAAACTTAACCTCACCTGCAACGAAAAACACAAATCAGGCCAGGTATAATTTTTCATTAAAACTGACTGCGGACGGACGGTATCACCACTTCAAGGCACTGCTGGTGGAAGTGCAGTGTAGCCAAACCCACCCAACCTAGGAATCCTGTGGCTATGTTGGGATTCCCCCAAAAACAGTCGATGACCAGCTTCCGGTCATACCATCTTCACCATAGTAGCTTTGCTACTATCCACACCCCTGAAAATTAAGATTTCAGCACGTCATGATTTCTTTTAGGAAATCACTAAAAACAAACAGTTTCATCCAAAAGAGACGTTTATTGAAGTTTTATTGTTTGATAGCTTTAACATTAGGGTAACGATATTAAATTACGAATTATAGATACAAAAATTTATATTGAAAAACCAATTTTTAACAAATGAAAAAAAGGAACATAGAATGAAAAAAAAAGTAAAGGATTAACCAGAAAATTATTAATTTTACAGCTGAAAATCAACCTTAACAATAGCAAAGAAAAACACAATGTGAGAGGGATTTGTTTCTCAAAAGGACTATCATACAAACTCTGAAAAGTAGCCTTCCTAATGCGCCAGACTACTTGGACAACAAAACAATTCCCTACCTTCTAAGAGCTCTATGGAGGTGGACTGTAACGCGAAAAGACAATACAACAACACAAAAAGGAGTAATCCAAATGATAGGCCTTGAAAATCAAATTTTTCACTTACACTTTGATTTAAGTCGAAAAAAAATTAAAATTAAAAAAAAAAGGATAATAATATATATAAATAGTAATAATAATACTTAATAATAATAATATGAAAAAAGAATATGAAAAATTATATGAAATAACTATAAGCAAACTTTTTAATATGAAATCAACTTCACGTCTCGTAATTTTTTTACAAATATTAACGTTAATCAGGAACAAAACAGGAACCAGGAACAAGAATTTAAGAAACAAGTGGACATAGAAAGTCCTTAGCTTGACGTTTATGTTAATAGCGGTAGGTTTAACTTTTATCGATGAAAACTTTACGTTTCAATTTAAAAATTTTACATAAAAACTGACGAAAGCAATCGAAGGTTTGTAATAAAATTTAACTTTTATCGTTTTCTTTTTAATAACTTAGGTTCAAACCTGGTACCCTTAAGGCGAGGGTTGTCTGGTGGAGGAATAGTTTATCCAATTCCAGCTTTGTCCTCTGATGCAGGATTCCAAGCGCTGAATTCATCCAAGAAATTAAAAGAAGTTTCCCCAGTAAAACGTTTTCTTGGGGGGGTCTAGCGAGGACTTCCACAACAACGGGACGATGACAGGATATATGCGTATGGTGATCATGCACTTTAATCACCCAAAAACACTGGATTTACAAGAAGTGATGGCTTCAGAATTGTTGGAATTATACTTCTTCCAATGTAGTATATTGTTAGCAGGAATATCCAAAGCAGCATCAATATGTATATATAAAATACAAAAAAAATGTGTGTGGCGGCCCAGTGCTCCGCTGGCCCGCTGGAACCGCCAAAAAATTCGCAACGTGGTGATTTATGATAACCTGTATGAATTTAAGACGTTACCACCAATTTCCTCAATAAAATAACTTCTTTAAAAACTCACCTCCCACTAGCTTTTATTTCAATTAAAAATTATATTTCTCCACGTGATTACTTTTGATAAATTATACACACCGTAAGTATTATTTTATAATCTTAAAAAAACACAAAAAGAATATTCTAAAATTAACCATTTGATAAAAAAAACCAAAGACGCAAAGAAATAAATAAATTTGTAGCTATTTCTTACTTTTTCAATTTATTTAAAAAAAAAATTAAATAATTTTTCACAATACGAAAAAAAATACGGTGTCATCCGAGCCCAAGACGACCGCTCGATTTCACTTTGGAGAAAGAAATGTCATTTGACTTTTACCATGCAGGTTTAGACCAATGAACATGCCACTTTTTTCATTTTTCCATTTCCCCTCTCACACACAGTAAGGTCATACGGTGAAATACACCCGCTAGTTCATGTTTTATTTTCTTATATTTTTCCTCTCTCGAGATGTCAGTGTGGTGGTGGATTTCAATTCGCCTCAAGACTTTTGACATTTCGAAAAAACCTAACCTCCACCATTTGGTTTAGTTTCGTTGGTTTTTTCTGACACTCTCTAACAGATGGCGACACAAATGACAATATAATCATAAGTTCACATATGATCATAATGTGAAAAGTTGCATGAAACCAATTCTGTTGATCGGAGAACTATACTTGGTCTATTTAAAAAAAAGCATTATTAGACCCTTTAAAATTTACGTCAAATGTCATGACTCACTACAACCAAGACACACCTGAATAAACTCTACCTTAAGTTTTACCGAATCCAATCTGATTTCCAACCAAGTTCAAACTGGTTGCAAGAGATATTCACCCCGATTATATTTTTCCATTAAGATGACCTACCAACGTCAAAGTTGTCACTTTGACCCAATGACGGTTTGGTAAAGACCCAAAAATCAGGGTCGAGGCATTTATAAAACATAAACGCCGGACTCATGAGACCCATTTCTTGTTGTTTCAATATGGAAAACATTGAAATTGTTGTCGATTCAATTAGCCAGTTTATATAATACTATGTTCCCACCAAAATGAAATCCGAGATTTCGGTTGAAAACTTTTGGTATTTTGAGCCGCTGGAACAAGATTTCATAGAATTTTCCACGAAATCTCAATAAAAACTCGTGATTTCAATGAAATCTCAATGAAATTCTACTCCACCAATATAAAATCCAAATTTTTTTTTTGATGAAATATCAGATTTCGTTTTGGTGGGAACATAGCATATGGCGAGTTCAGGAAAATAAGATCTCAGAGCCCTCAGCCATCTCAGTCTCGTGAACATGATTCCTCAGAAATTTTGCTGTCAAATAACAGAGGAAAGAAAATATTGGATTCGCTTGCTCAGTTTTTGACACTGAGCCGTCTGAGATCTCATTTTCCTGAACACGCCTATTTCTTGAGGCTCAGTAATTTTTCCCCGTTCTTTGGCAGAGCCGGCGAGTAAAATATAAACAGGATTCCTCATCAAATAGAAGTCAAAACAACTCTCTTTTTCTTTTCTTCTTATGCTATGTTCCCACCAAAACGAAATCTGAGATTTCAGCTGAAAAATTTGGAGATCTTGAGTTAGTGGAGTGGGATTTCATTGAAATCTAGGGTTTTCATTGAGATTTCGTTGAAATTTTCGTTAAATCTTTTTCCATCACCTTGAAATATCAAAAGATTTCAACCGAAATCTTGGATTTCGTTTTGGTGGGAACATAGTATTATGTAATTTACTGCGACAAAATATAATTGAGTAGGTGAATCCAAAAATTTCAGTTTCAGTTTTTAAGTGGAAAAGTGAGAAATTTTTGTGAGGAATCGTGTTTATATTTCAGAGTCCTCTGAGCCCTCTGAGATCTCAGAAATATAAACTGGCTAAATGTATTTTGAAGTACATACTTTTCGAATGTAAGCACGATGACACTCACGAGTCCGTTCTCAGTCTTTTCAATTTAAACATGGGGTATTGTCATAATTCGCAAAATGGTGTCACTGGGCACATTGCATCATTTTAATGGCAATATTTAATGCCAATTGGATCTGTCATTTATTTAATGACGAATATTATGGTAAATTTCTAGATCACTTATGCCGGATTTACACGATTGGAAAACTGCCAGTATAATGACGAAAGCAACAACAAAAGAATGGACAAATTCATTCTTTTTGTCATTATACTGGAAGCTTACCATTCGAGTAAATCCGGCATTACACGATTATGTCATTAACGGCCAGTTGTACAAATATTTAACTCGTGGTTCAGCAATTTTAACTCACTGACTTTGGGGAATTAACTGAAGTTCAACGATGATTCAGACATTAAATTGGCTACTATAACATACTTGAACCTTGAACCATCGTTGAACCTCAGTACTTCCACCGAAATCAGCCGTACAAATATTTGAACCACGTTTGTACAACGGGTCCTAAAAGAGTGAAAATGGAAAAATTTATGACAATCTGTCACTTATGTAAATGTGGTATTAAAATTCTGTGATGCGTACCTATCCTAACAAAAATATCTTTTGGAAGTTCTTGGCAGCACTTATAAAACCTGCACTACCGACAGCTTATACCTCTGTGAGGTGTCAAAATTTGGCAGATAGATGTAAAATCCGCTTCGAAAATTGCGAGTTTACTGTAGAAAAGTGCATTTAAAGTGAATTTATTTATAAAATTAATTAAAAAGTATTACGATTGATCCAAATAAATCATATTTGATATCAAAACAATGCCCCAAAATCGACGTAAGATTCCCTTCAGTGGCAAAAAGAAGAGAGATCAAATTCAACTCAAGCGGCAAATGAAAGGTTAATTTCCACGAAAAATAAAAATTGTACTTACATACATAATATATAAAGAATTTTTGGTATTTTTGCAACACCCCTTATTATTTGTTTATTTATATTTTTATTTTGTTTTCGTAAAGGTACACAACCTAAACTATTCAAAACCGCATACGATTCGTATGATGACGATGAGACTACTGAAGACACTGAAAGAGTGCAAGAGGTCAATGCCCAACCGTCCCGCAGCCGAAACAAGAATGTCAATCGATATAACTTGAAATTCTACCACGAGACAGAGAAGGAACTCAAGGAAATGATGGAGGAACTGTTCAAACCATTGGCCAAAGCAGATCCTAAAGACCGCGAGGTTGATGATAGTTATTTCAAGAACTATGATTTTCCTATACGACCAGAATGGAATTACAAGATGTCCAAGGATATTCTGGATATGAATGAAAATAGTTACTTTAGGGTAAATCATAGTAGGGTGTTGTTTATAAAAATGTATTTATCTAAACGAATTCCTTTGCAGAAATACGTTGAAACTCTACGCAAGAACCACATTGAAGAGAACGATCGGCTGAGTTTATTCGAATTGAATTTGGAAACTTGGCGACAATTGTGGCGCGTATTGGAAATGTCTGATGTTTTATTGATTATTGCCGACGTAAGATATGCGGTGAGCTTTAAATTTACTAGTTTATAGCTTGAGCTTCCTTTGAATGTTATGTTTTTTTTTTATTTCAACAGACTTTAATGTTCCCTCCGTTTCTGTATAAGTACATAGTGGATACATTGAAGAAGCACGCTATTCTTGTTCTGAATAAAGTCGACTTAGTTTCTCCGGAAGTAATTGTAGCATGGAGAAGTTATTTTGAAAACACTTACCCTGGTATAACAGTAGTACTGTTTGCATCATACCCAGCCAAGGCGCTGAAAGGTAATGTTTTATTTGTTTTTATTGCTTTCAGAGGTAAATTTGAAGTTTCGGGTAGTGGTAACGTAACAAAACTTTGTTATAACCTGAATACCCTGGGTTAAACTATTTCAATAATATCTTTTGGCACCGTTTTTCTATCCGTACGACTTGCGTGTACGTACATCTACAAACGGATTGGTTTTCTTTAAACTAGTACACCAAATATTTGTTGACCTGTATAAGGCGATAAATCGTCATGTGATAATAACTTAAGGATATTATATGAGTTGTTGTCTTTTTTATAACAAATTTTAATTCCACCGTCCTCAGGTTCGACTAAAGGACGGATGGCTCATAAACGCAGCATTGAAGGTGTCCACAATATCTATAAAGAATGTCACAAGATTACCGATGGAAATGTCGATCTTTCGAGTTGGGAGCAAAAAATTCTTGAAGATATGCGAGAAGAATTTTGTTATGAAGACGAACGATACGGAGCACACGATACCGTACATTCTGAAGCTAACACAAGTGATTTTGATTTCGAAAAACATATCATGTTCAAAGATGGTATTCTGACAATCGGTTGTGTTGGATTCCCAAACGTGGGTAAATCGTCATTCATAAATGCAATGAAGGGCAAGAAAGTAGTTAGTGTAAGTCGAACTCCAGGACATACCAAGCATTTTCAAACCATTTTCCTCACGAATAAAGTCCGCCTATGTGATTGTCCCGGTCTTGTTTTTCCGTCCTCGACACCAAAATATTTACAAGTCCTACTTGGCAGCTATCCCATAGCCCAATTGAAACAAATCTATCCGGTTAAGTTTCTGGCAGAAAATATTAACCTACCAGAATTGCTGAAGCTTAAACTCCCAGAAGATTACGACGAGTGGTCACCGGTGGCAATATGCGAAGCCTGGGCTGCAAAGCGAGGTTATTTCACAGCTAAAGCAGCTCGACCAGATCGATATCGGGCAGGAAATGAATTACTCCGAATGTGCTTAGGTGGACAGATTACTTTGGAATTCTATCCACCAAATTTCTTAGCGGAAAGGGGTTTGAGTTTTTAAATTTTTGCTTTTTCACAAGTGGCAAAGTAGTAATTGAATTCTTTTTCATTTAAAGAAAATTGGTTGCAACATCCAGACATTGATGAAGTAAAGAAATATCAAGGAGACAAAGAACTGAATGAAGAGTCTTTGAGTGTACATTCCTCGGATAAATGTAAGTTGTTGTTTTTTTTCTCGTGGTGTTACAACAACTCGTATTTATTTTACGCGTTATAAAGCAGGTGACGATAGTGACAATGAAAGTAGCTCTGAGGATGGAATGAATGCAGATGACGATTCTGCTTCGGGATCTAACTCTAAGCAGCGAAGTAATGTATTCGCTTTATTGGAAGATGAATAAACTAAAAGAATCAAAAGTAACATATAAAAATTCTTCTTCAAATTTCATTCCGTTTAATTTAATTTATTACTATTTTGTGTTTTTTTTTCTATTTTTAAACAATAAATGCAGGATATGAGATATTTTTTTAGTCATAATCATCTGCAATATCATCATCATATCTATTGAAATCATCCATATCATCTTCAAATAGAATAGCCTCATCTTGAGAAAGTAATATTTTTATCGCACTGCAAAAAAATTATTGATTAAAATCAATGCATATGTGAATTGAAGTATAATTGGTTAATTCTAGGAACTTACTTTATTAAGATTTCATCTTTGCTATTGAAATCAATTGGCGATGGATACAGAGCTTTCTTTTGTAAAAGTAGTCCAAGTAAGTGACGAAGTTTGGTTATCAATTCGTTTGTACTTGAATCACTTTTAAAACTAAACAAAACAAAAAAAAAACAGTAGAATTTTATTAAAATTGGATTTATTTGGAATTTCAATATAAAAAAGTAAAATAATGAAATGGTGGCTAAATAACAGAATTCTTTCAAAAGAGAAAAATTGACATCCTTCAGACCTCTGGCAGTTAAAAATTTGTTTGCTAGTATTGAGTGAAAAAGGTACAAAAACTAATTAAATCTTCCAAATATGTCACATTTTTCATCTGGCAAAAAGTTACTGAAGTTTCCAGTTTCAATATTTTTTCAATTTCAATAGAGCAATTTCAAATGAGGTATCTCTTTACTGGAAGGCTTGGCCAAGAGGGCAGTATCACATGCAGATTGTGCAGCGTTAATTAAGAAGCTACATACCACGCTTTTCTTATGTCATGCATATGAAGTCGAAGGAAATATATTTAAAAATATCAGTTAGCCCATCGGGTAAATCAAGACCTTGTTCACATCTCGTAGATCATTCCAACACTATTTTGAAAAATTTTCATTTTTGCACATTCAAATGTTTGGTATGAGGGGGAATAGCCTATCTTCTTTTCTTCTCTAGACCTTAAAAAGACTAGTGGAGACTCATATTCGACTAAAACTAAATGATGGCGTGCTCTCACAGGCCCAAAATGCATACATGAAGGGCAAATCTGTTGATACAGCGCTTTATGAAGTGATCAGTACAAGATTGCCAGGCGGCAATTAAAGCCATTTCCTCAATTGCCATGAAGTCAAAACTGATAGAAAGTTGCCGGTACCATTTAAACTGGCTAGGTGCAACGAGCACGGTTACCCTAAAATGGGTCCAAAGGCATCGTCATATACATATACGGGAACGTAATGGTGGATGAGCTGGCTAAAAATGGGTCATCTCTTGATCCGAGCCAAACCTATTTTTCGGTGCTCACCTCACTTCCTTTGAGAATGTCCCAGCATAGCCAAACCAGAAAAGCAGCCCTAGGAGATTGTCTTTCTTCTAAAGAATAACCTAAAATACATCCAGAATTCCGGATGGTTCAGGGAGGCTCCCACACCTTAACATCCCCATAATCCCGTCCCTTTCCCTCCCCTTACTTACCTACACACACCCTGGGGAGCGCAATGGATTTGTACATATCCGAGTTAGGTGATGTGGCTTGCCGTATTATCACTTCTCCTAACCTACCTTACCTTACCTAAAATCTTTTCTTTCGTACCTTCTTAAAGACTCAAATGAGTAAATATACGTCCTAAATTACTCTCAAGATTACAGCCAGGAAAAAAAAGAGAGCTCAGTCACTGCACCCGTCATACCGTGTAGGTGGTATATGCACAGAAAGTGGGTGGTATCTATCTAATTCTTTCTATCAATTTAATTTGTTAAGTTTTTTGTTAGCCAAAACGATTCTGATTTGTCTTTAATAAAAAAAATACAATTTTCAAAATAGGTACTCACAATAAGTAATCAGCAACCGACACATAAGTACTTCCTTTTTCATTGACACCACATTTGATACCATCACCAAAAATTATCAAAGCCATCGGAAATATCATTGTTGAATCTAATAGACAGACATTTGAAGACTTCCGTTTTAAAAAATAAGTAAAATAGCTGAAAAATAAAAAAAAGTGTTCATTAGATTTAAAACAGTATAGTGGCGCAAATTTAGGAATATTAAATCGCAGATTCAATACAAAGGATTCAAATCGTATACCTTTCGTAAATGAGCTTTAGAAATAAACTTACTGCGAGTCAAATGAAGATTCAGTACTATTGACTGATGTCGGATGAAACTTTACACTCCGATCTGTAGGTGTTGACATTAAAATTACTGGTTGAACTCGATTCCTGGAGCGTCGCAATTTCCTATATAGAAAATACATTAGAAACGATATAATAATGTTTAAAGACTTGATATAAAATATATATCAAAGCAAACCTTATGTATGCCATATTCGGATATAGACCGGCGGCAATTACAGCCCTTAGTAGTGTATAATTACATGAGTTGACATTCAATTCTTGCCCTCGAGGATCAGATGATTCAGCAAAACTTAGAAGTTTAAAAAAAAATTAATTGCAGAAAATAAGATGGATCAATATACCTTGCACTTTCAAGTAATTCACAAAATTGTTTTTTCATTCTTTCCAACTGCATAACAACTGAGTGAGATACAAAATTATCATAACAAAAATTCCTCTCTGCATTGTGCTGCTGTGCATGTCGATATTCATTGATAACATTCACTATCATCAAATGGTCGCTTTTTGCATCATTGGAAAGACGTTTTTTTGCCGCATCCACTTGTTTTTCTTTACCTTTTTTTTTTGTAAGGAAGAAAAGACAATCTTACACAGTCGAACAGTTTAAATGACTTATTTCAAACCTAAGGGTAGATAGAATGGATCCTTATAGGAAATCGCTGAAGCAACGGTAGTGATAGGATCTACACAACGAAATAGAGCTCCCATTAGGATCATTTTTCCCATCTGAGGATCGACAGGTAATCGGGCTAAATGCATACCAAGTGGAGTGATTATCTCATTTTCATCTAAAGCGTTAATTCTATAAAACATATTTAGTATTTTATTTTTTGGATGTCATAGTAAGCTTTGCTTACCTTTTAAGTAAACTTATTCCTGTTTCTATTGCTTTTTCATTGGGGCAGTCTAAAAGAGTTTTCATGAAGCCAGCAACATCGTTTATATGTAGAAGCTTTAAATTGAGGAGAACCCCTTCTAGTTTGGAACGAACTATCTCAGGTGATGGGACGGCGATTAAAAGTCGTTCACGAGCTCTAAAATATTTGAAAGTTTTTTAAGATTAATCATCTTTATCGCGAATTCCATATTAATCGTCATTAATTGTTACGTTACACAAAAAAAACTATCACGGAATCTATTGTGAAGGTAAACCTCTCATAATTTGCCATTACGAACGGATTCGGTGATAGTACTTTTCGGGAATCGTGGCCACTTTGACTAAAGTGAAATTCGTGATAATGCTGAATATAATTTAGAAACTAGGGGGAAAAAATGTTTGAAATATGAGCTTTTTTGTAATACATACCTAGTGTACAAATTGTAACAAATTCCCGGTTGAACCCTGCCAGCACGACCTCGTCGTTGTTGAGCATTCGCTATAGTAACCCATTGTTCAGCGAGTGTTTGCAAATTTAATTCCACATCATAGTCGGTAGATTTTATTTTGCCACAATTTATAACATAAACAACATCGTCGATTGTTACTGAAGTCTCGGCTATATTTGTCGAGAGAATAATTTTTCTGACACCTTTTGGCGGTCGATTGAAAACGCTCTTCTGATCCATAGTTGGCATTGATGAATGTAATGTGAAAATAATGTGATCATTTTTACGATAATGTCTGGAACTCTGAAGAGCTGCGTTTAGTTTGGAAATCTTATCGAACCCGGTGAGAAATACTAAAATAGCACCTGGAGGTTTTCTTTCACAAATATAAAATATCAAATTTTCTACTAGTTCAAGGTTAAAGTCTTCTGAACATGGATTGCAAATAGAGTCCAATACATGGCGATCGTATTTGTTCCTTATCGCTCGGGCGTAGGGTTCAATTATCGATTTGAATTCCATGGCTTTGTTGGAATCATTCTTAAACGAAAATAAAAATATATTCTTCTATTATAAAACGAAAATGAATCTCTTCTAAAGGGTCCTAAATCTGAAATCTTGTAATGTTCTTCATTATGATATCTATACTGATTTTGAAGAAAAATAGTAGAAAATAAAAAAATAATTCATACTAGCTACCCAAAAAGGCTTCAGGTAACGGCTTCTTCTCCGTTCAAATTTGTATGGTTTCAGCCCGCAAGTTGTTTAAAGAGTAGAAAAGAAGTTTTCTACTATCGTGTGGCATCAAAATGCGTCATAACTTAGTGTACCGACATTTTTGTCAGTCAAATAATCACCCATGTCATGGGTTTAGTTATTTTTTATGTGTTTTAATTCCTTTGTTACTTACCTTGTTAAAGAATCTTCCATGCCTAGTTGGTTTTCTTTGGGTTTCGAAATTTCTAAAACCCGTCTCTTGAAGAACATCCTCCAGATATCTATCTTCAACATCAAAGAGCGTGCCTTCTATTTCTATAGTACAACAACCATCGAAATAATTTTGGAAATCACTTTGTGATACCGTTGCGCTCATAAGAATGATTTTGATATCTTTTCTATAGGGAATAATCTTCTTTAAAAGTCCCATAAGCATATCAGTTTCAACACTTCTCTCGTGGATTTCGTCTAGAATTATATGGGTAAGCTCATAGAGAAGAGGATCGCTTTCCATTCGGCGCAATAAGGTTCCAGTAGTACAATACAATATAGACCCATTAGGACGGGGATGCACCCTGTAAAAAATTTTTAAAAACAAATTGTAATCAACTTTTTAACAATTCAATAGTATTTTTTACTATGGAGTGAGTGAAATATATAATATTACCCTTGTAATCTTATAGAATAGCCCACAGATCTTCCAAGATTCTCGTTTCTTTCATATGCAACTCTTTCGGCAACTGTTATTGCTGATATTCGCCTTGGTTGTGTGCACACAATCTGACACATGGAACCCCTGCCAGTCTCTATGAAATGATCCAGAACAAACTGAGGGATTTGAGTTGTTTTTCCACAGCCAGTACTACCGACTATAAGAACAATCTGATTGTTATTGATAGCATCAAGAATGATATCCTGCTGTTGTGTTGCTGGAAGAGCTTTCCTGGTATTTAAACGATTTCGGTAGACTTCATGACATTTTTGTTCTTCGAACTCTATTTTCACCTTTTCGTTGAAAGTAGGATTATCAGCTATTTTCAAATCTTTCAAATTGCTTTTACTGCTAACAAATTCATGGAAATTCTTTCCAAGTAAGTCGTGAAAACGTTTTTCAAATTCTCTAGACACTTCGGTAACATCTGATTCGTTTTCATATTTTTGTAACAATTTGTTAATTTCTGCGAGCGTCCGTTCGGGCAGAAAAACACTTGGACCCTTTTAAGGAATTTTTCAATTTTAAATTAAATTTTTCTACTTTGGAAAGTAATTATTCTCTTACAAGTTCAGTTCGCCTTTCTTCTGGATTGCGTTTATTGTTTTTGTTTAAATTTTTATAATATAAACCAATGTCACGGCCTTTAAGTCCAGGTGGGTGACGACCACCACCACGAGCTCGATTTCCTTTATTTGAATACATCCTTGTTTCTTTTTATTTTAATTGTAAAATAGCTAAATTTTTCAAGAATATGAAAAAATAATTTTGTGTACAAATTGTCTGCAGCTGAATTTGTTTGGTTTTTTTTTATCCAAACGTCAAAAATCATCGTGTGCAGAAAGATGTTTCGTCGAGAAAAAAATATATCTAGTTCACAATAAAATTTTTTAAATATTTTGAAAAATGATCTTGTTTTTAAGGCTTGATACACACTAATATCTTGAATTAAAACTCCCCAAGAAAATTTTAAAGAACAAAAATAGGGGTGTTTTTTTTTTTAAATTATAGCCAGCGCAGTTCACTTGTTAGACCAAACAAATAATAGGCGTGTTTTTTATCATCGGGATCTGGATCTGGATATTCTTTTAGCACGTATTACAAAAACAATTTTAGAAAATTTCCCATTATTTTGTTTTTGTATTAAAGGCTCTCCCAAACCAACGCGAAATTATAGCGAATCATTCGCAAAGGCGTTTTTTTGTTGTTGCTTAGCATTGTGTATCTTTCAAATTTTGTATTATTGTGAATGATTTCGCGTCGTCGACGAATGTTTCGCGTTGGTTTGGGAGAGCCTTAAGGCCATCCCAAACCAACGCGAAATCATAGCGAATCATTCGCAAAGACAGTTTTTTGTTGTTGTTTAGCATTGTATATCTTTGACGCTGTTTAGATTGGGAAGGCTGAGACCGGTCTCACGGCGGTTTCTGGACAAGAGAAGTGGGGGGTCAGGGATGTCGTGAGGCATGAAGAAAACATAAACATCATGAGTCTCATTTGTTGTTGTTTCAATGCGCAAAACATTGAAGTTGTTGTTGTTTCTAATTCATTTGAGGCGCCTCAAATTTTCTAATGTAGACACGATGAGGCTCACGAGTCCGGATTCAATTTTCCCAATCTAAACAGGCTCTTTCATATTTTGTATTATTGTGAATGATTTCGTATCATCGGCGAATGTTTCGCGTTGGTTTGGGAGAGCCTTTACATGTAAAACTTAATCCAGATCCAGATCCCGATGATAATAAAACACGTCCAATGTAGACAAATAGCGCTAAAGTAGTTTTGTCATTCTTAACCGATGGAAATTTTACTCCGCTAGCTATGAATTTCCCAATAAAGGTTCTCCCAAACCAACGCGAAACATTCGCTGATGACGCGAAATCATTCACAATAATACAAAATTTGAAAGATACACAATGCTAAACAACAACAAAAAAACGCATTTGCGAATGATTCGCTACGAATTCGCGTTGGTTTGGGAGAGCCTTAAAACATTTCGGTTCAAATAAAACGTGGTTCAAATTTTGATCCATTGTTCAGCAATTAATGCTCTCCCAAACCAGGATCAAATTTTAATACAAAATAAAATAAAATAAATTGGGTGGCGCAACAGCTCATGGAGAACCATCAGGGCCTAGTGACTTACAACTCACAACCATTCCTGTGTGCGTGTTTGTTGGCAGGAATGGAGGGGACTTACAGTTTTTTGCAGAGTCCGAACGGCTGAATGAGAAGCACTTTTTCATGACTAGTATAATACTCTTGGAGGATTTGTCAGTTCCTCGCAAGAGGCAGTACCTCGAATAAAACATTTCTGTTTTCAGGTGGCACGGCTGGGAATCGAACCCACACCTTCGGCATGACAGTCCTACGCACTAACCATCAAGCCACGAGGTACTACAAATTTTAATACAGCATTACAAAAAAGGCTCTCCCAAGCCAACGCGAATTCATAGCGAAACATTCGCCAAGACGGTTTTTTGCTGTTGTTTAGCATTAGCCGCATCTTATTATCCTCATGATCTGTTCCGGGTCAGATCATGATAAATAAAACAGGATCCTAGTTATATACTCGTCTCTTTTTGCCTTATGTTTGTTTATTTTTCACGTGTCTGTTGCCTCCCTTCTTGGCACTATTGAGACACATTCACAATTGCAATTTTTTGATCATTGAAATAGATCCTGATAAAAAGCATGTTGATCCCATGTTGTTTCTGCAATCACGTTATTGTATATAAATTCTATAGTATTCTCATGAAGCAAAAAAGCTCGTGGCCATCTATGCGTCCAAATGTAATACTAATTTTTGTTAAGGGATCTCGGTAAGGCGATCACAGCGAACCTATCGACCAAATGTCTACCTACAAAATCGTGTTTCATGAGAATACTATAGATTGGATATACAATGATCACGTGATAGAAATTGATCCGAATCAGATCATGTGGTTAATAAAATGCGACTTTTGTGTATCTTTCATATTTTGTATTTGTCCAGTTTATATTTCTGAGGGCTCAGAGAATTCCCCAGTTTTGCTGTCAAATACTAAATTAAAAAAAATTAGGATTCGTCTGCTCACTGAAATATAAACTGAACAATTATCACCGAGTCGGTGAATGATTCGCGTTGGTTTGGGAGAGCCAATAAAAACAAATTTGATTTTTTTTTTTTCAAAAAATTAAAATGTTCAAACTACATCTCACTATTGTGAATGCAAGCATTTTATTTTCGCACTGACATTTGCTTGAACTGTCAAATATTGGAAAAAAGCATCATTCACAGACTGGCAGTCGACAGATATATGAAAACGACAGTCGAAAAGAAATTAGCAAAAACGTCTACGAACGAAAACGGATTCAGAAAATTTACGCTAGATAGTTTTTCAATTATATCCTATTAAATAACCAATTGTTGATGGAATAAGTAACTTTAAAATACCACAAAAAACATCAAGAATAGTAAGACCATCTATCCAATTGGAAGAATAAAACAAAAAACTCTACTCAACTATCAACAAGTGGTTTAAAATTGAAAAAGTTGCTGCGCCGTTCAGCATTGTTTTACCTTGTGTATTATAATCGTCTATGACGTAAACCGGGGGCAAGGTAATAATATTTTTGTTTAATAATTTATATATATCGATGTGCTGTGATTATTCTTTAAAAAGAAAATCAGAAAAAAACAACATACACGATCGATTGAATCATCATCATGATGTGTTAATTTTTGGAAAACCTCTCGTCTTCGTTTGAGTATCCTAATTGATTGGTTCGTTGTACAAAAGAATGGGCGTGGGGCGTTTTACAAATGTAAACAAAAACCCGTTTTCCCCATTTTCTACACATTACATCGTCTTGTATTTCCTTCCCTTCTTCCTGTTTCCATCATCCCGCGCGTCGTTCCTGATGTCAAACATGCAATGCGCACACCGTCCACAGTCATCATCATCATCATCATTGTCGTGTAGTCCCAGCAAAAAGCATCTGGAGTTTGGGTGCTTACAATGCACCCCCATGTGCGCTGCGTCCGTCATCGACGTGTAATGTGTGTTGCATTTCGAACCAAATAATTCCCTTTTTTATTTTGGCAAACATCATAAATTAAACTTCTCTCCCTGTCCACAACTCACTTCATAGTGTAAATAATGAAAAATTTTAATTTTAGAATGTCCAAACACGAAAAGAACAAGTCTGGCGGACTGCTGGAGAGTTGGTTCGGTAGGCCCAAGACAAAGGGCAGCAGCTATAGTACTCCCTCGGGACGACCAACTTCCACAGATGGCGATGCACCCGAACTGCAAGATCTGGATAAGATGATGAGCAGTCTGAGCGAGTCCGAAGTTGAAGCAAAGTTCATGGAAATACTCGAGGACATGAACATTCCCAAGGACAAGCGGGAACCGCTGCTGTCGAAGAACATCCTTGACAAGAGGCAAATGATTTTCATGCATTTAAAAGGTGAGGTCATTCATCAAATTTGCATTTTGTTTGTTAATATTTTTGATGATAAGTTGTTAACGAAGAATCACGTCCAAATTTTCTAAAAAAAAGTATGATTAACACATACCTATTATTAATTGTATTTTATTGTTATTATTTCTGTTGCACTTGATTTTTGTGTACAAGTGTTTGGATTTTATTAATAGCACCTCTGTGGAAAGTGTGACATTTACTCCCACGTTAAGTATTGGTTTTGGATTTTATTTTTAGGAGAAGAAAACAATTTTTTGTTTTCTTTTATACGTTGTTGGCTTCCAGATGTTGAATGCTATACGCGAATTGCGCAAATGTATTTAGTTTGCGATTAATTAATTTTTACACTTCCATAACTTATCAATTAAGCACCCTCACAAACTGAAATTTTCCTCTTTTTTTGCTTTGTTTATTTTGATTAAATTTTTTGTCTGAGCTTTTATTTATCTTAAAAATGAAGATAACAAATAAAATGTTATGATTGCGGTTTATATTTTATTTCACAAATAAAATATTTCCTTTGCTCGTGACGTTTTGATGGATATAAATGTACATACATATGTATTATACATTATATAACTTTGAAAAGTTAAATAAAATGCATGACTAGATCGCACAAATATGCTCTATTGGTTCAAATCTGTAACTGGTTCGATTGAATCCAGTAAGCCGATTCAATTCTAGCGCCCAAGCGAGTCACTAGTTGATTATACCAATACTGATTGGGCAGCTAATTTCGACGATCGATAGTCTACTATTGTGTTCATTTTCAATGCTCTTGGAGTTCCAAAAAGACATACAGGTGTCTGAATATGAAATCCGAAGCTAGTGGAGCTTGGTAGCGAATTTGATTGTTGGTACTAAATCTTAAGATTTTGCTTCAAGAAGAATAGCTATTTCGATCGGTAAATTCGTACAAAAATGTCTCTCAACTCGAAATAAGAAAAATCCATTCTTAATATTGGATGATGGAAAGTAGCGAGTTGAAAATTGCTATTCGATTTCTATCTATTATCTATTATAAAGTTCTATTATCAGGCTTCTGTAAAAAATGGCTTTGATGTAAAGAACTTGTGACTCAACTGGGTAGGAAAAAGCTTCATATTCTTTATGACCATTAAGAGTTTTTGAACAGGTTTACTAGGTTACTAGAATGTATCTGCAACAATCAGCAAGGGTATATGCTCTCAAGGCGTTCAGATCAATGATCGATTATTCAGAAAGGAAATGATATTACAACGACAATCAGCCCAAATATGAAAAGTTAGCTACCTACATGTTTGTCACGGTACTATAATCGGTGTCAATCTCAGTTAGTTTAAAAATTATTTCTTATGTTAACCCGCTTCTCACCCCCCCCCCCCCCCCCCCCCCCAAACGTTTCCACACTTTATTTTCTAAACCGATTGATTTCAATTCCTTTTGGTCGGAGAGAAAAGTGCGTATGTTGCTGTTAACCTCCGAATCGATTGGAAACTTGGGTTTGGCTGAACACAACATTCACAAGCAATAATAACAAAAATCCGGAATCCATTTTTCATTCAAGCGTGAGCCTGCACATACATTCTGCACTCCAGTGTTCAGGTCCTTATGCCGTCTCAATGTGCGGGTGGCAATGGTGCAGTGGATGTAGTGCTTGACTGCTAACTTAGAGGTGTGGGTTCGAGCCCCATTCAAGGAAGCATTCTTTTCTATATTCTCCCAGCTTAACTGGACGCCACCCGTGAGATTTAATGAGATAATAAACACCTTGATCTCAATCCACTGTGCCAAATCTTTCCTATCCTCCTACTCTTTCTAACTAGTGCCGTGCAATTCAGGTTGCATTTAAAAGACCTTAGGTCTAACAGGCATATAGAACCCTCCGTCTGACACATATTTAAAAACCTTTGGACCGACACATGTGCCTGGCTGGACCCCTATACATTAACATGGATTTGTATGTAAATATGTGATGAATTCAAACACATTTTTGTGCAAAAAGGTATATATTTTTCAGTTCTTACCTATCTTTATAGGTTTGGCATATACATATATCGCACATTCTGTGAATTTTAACAAAATTCATAAAAATAAAAAGGATTTGAAACAAAACTAATTTTTTAAAGTTTTTTTAAAATTTAGTTTTGAAACATCTTTTTTTTTTAAGAATATAAATTTTAATTTCAATAAAATGAAATGATCAATATGATCTTTACTTTCGTATGGGTCCCTCAGTAATACATCTAAAGCAAATAAAAAGGGTTTTCCAATAAGGGCGGGTCGATGTTGAAATTAAAAAAATGCGCTGTGTGTGAGGAAAATTAAACTTTTTTTTTATTTGAAAAGAGCGTGATTAGCATTTTGTTTGGAGTATGACATTGCCGAAATATCTCCCTTGGTACAGTTCGGAGAATACCAATTTTCAAAGATTGCTGCTATCGGGTAACCTCTCAAGTCTAACGGGATCAAATGTAACGATCTTGGTGGCCAATTATATTCACTTCCGCAATCTACCCTGAAATCGTTCATGGAGAATGTCATTTGTGGCATCAGCTGTGTGACATGTAGTGCTGTCCTACTGGAACGGTATGTCGTTCTCATCGATATCATCCATAGTTTTGGCCAAAAGAATTTGTTTATCTTCAATCGGTTTAGGATTCTGTTGACTGAGTTGACGAAATTGACTGCTTGGACATATCTTGCAGTTCGTTCACTTTCGGGTATTGGCTGATAATGCACTGAACCCATCGACTTGAATTTGGCCACCTAACGATGAATAGTCGACCGGTAGGGAAGACCATGTAAACCGTCAAATCGATGCGAAAGAGAACACCTATTTTGATAATAAAATTTGATCATTAGCACGCGTGTTGCTCAATCGTGAAACTACTTGACATGATGATTTGACTGAATAATAAATAACATATTTAGGAGACGCAGCCACAGGTTGTCAACATTGGCCCTTCCCTATTGGAAAAGCCTTTGCATACGTACGCAGGTTGTTTCATTGCATCATCTGTCAACCTTCAACTGAGCTAAAGTGTAGATATAAGAACGAATCTCCAAAAAAAAGAATACACATGAATGCACACATGTGAGTGAGTAAATAATATACAAATACATATACACATACATATGTATGTATGCTAATAGAACATAAAAGCAGTGTAAATAGGCAACTATAGTGAAAAAGTAAGAAAAAATCATTATATTCCATTAATTTGTATACAAAATCTATAGGGGTCCAGCCAGGCACTATGTGTCAGTCCGAAGGTATAATTTTTTAAAGTCCTTATACCATCCTTTGTAAGGACTTTGTAGTCACAAATCTATCGCCAATAAAATTTTAGGAAGCTACCTGAAAGCAGAAGGTTCTAGCTTAACTAGAAATGTATTTAATTAACAATTAAAAACGAAAAGGGCCTGGCCAGACCCGGGTGTCAGACGGAGGGTTTAAAAAAAAAAAAAAAAAAAAAAAAAAAATGTGAATGGCGGCTTTAATAAATATATATATTTCGAAAAATTGTTGGAAGATTTTCTTTAAAGTTGAAACCTAACATTTTTCTCTTTTTGTTGTTTATTCAATATGCAACGCTACTGTTCTTGTTTGTCCAAGTGGTTTTATGTTTAGCGGAGATAAACACATGAGACTTTCTTGCATTTTTTTTAATTTATTTTTTTCTTATTTTTAACAAAGTGTAAAATCGCTGACGACAACCAACCGAAGGTGCCAATTAAATTTGAATTGCAATTATTTTATTTCAACGCTCATCAAACTTATTTCAATGCATTTCATAGCATCATGATGCTATTTATACAGTTTTACATTTTGTTTTGTTTAAATTGACTTATCCACTTGTGAAGTTCAACGTCAATAGTTTTCCGATTTCGTTTGTATATACAAAAATATAAATTGGCAGGCAAAAAATCTCACTTTCACATTTGTGTAAACAAAACATGAGCAATAAGTAATTTATTCAATTTGGTATTGTTTTAAGAATGATTAGTTTGAAAATAAAGAAACTAGGAATTAGAAAAAAAAAATACTTGTATTCCTTAAGCAATATTGTTCGATTATTTAGCTTTCAGGTCTTTTGCATTTTGTATTTTGAATTCGATTTTTATGATTTTTTTTTTCTATTCCGCAATAAGGCTCTGGCCGCGAAAGGGGCGTCGTGCTCCAATTTATGCTTAAGAGCCTGCCTCTTAATTGCCCTGGATACCAACGTCACCCGCTACCCATACTAGGTTACAGAATTTACTGTAGTGCTTTGAGTGCGTCTTGGCTGTCTGACAAGATGGCAATGTTTTGGTTTTTATAGTTCCTTTGGAGATTTTGGTCTACAAATTTGCCTTTGGCTTTTACTTCTATCTGGAATAATATGCTAGTTGACTCTCCAATTCTACACTAGTCCCTTGAGACGTTCTCGATCCAACAGTATACCACTTGATGACATTTGCTTTAAGAGTATAATTCAACATTTCGCCTACCCACTCCTTCTTGCTATGTTTGATTGTATAGACTAAACTCGATGGTTTCAAGTAACGTGCTAGATCCATGTGTTGTTTTCTGCAATAAAATTTTTGTGTTGATGTACACCACCAATTTACTATCCTAAATTCCACTATACTCCTTTTTTAAAATAATAATCTTCCATTTTATATATTTTTGTGTTTTTTTTTTTCTTCTAGGAAAAAACTCTCTCGAACATCGCTCCAATTCGCGTTTTGAAAAACCTAACGATTATATTGAATATCTTCAGAATGGAGAACACGCCGAACACAAGATCTATCAGTGCGTTGAGAGTTTGCGTGTAGCTCTTACTAGTAATCCGATTAGTTGGATCAAAGAATTTGGTGAGAATGGCATCGATGAAATAGTAAATCTCCTTCGTCGTTGTAAGAAAGAACGAAATTTCGATCGAATTGAATTTGAATGCATTCGCTGCCTTAAGGCATTTATGAATAACACATGGGGCTTAAATCTTGTCCTCACTCCCGAACAGCACACTGTTGTTCTTCTTCTAGCGCAGAGTTTAGATCCACGTAAACCGAATACCATGTGTGAAGCAATCAAACTTTTGGCTAGTTTTTGTCTTGTCTCTGAACGAAATGGCTATGAAAAAGTTCTACGTGCCATAACCTCAGCCGCTTCGTCCACATACAAGAGTAGTGAACGCTTTCGACCAATAGTCGATGGTCTATTTGTTCAGGAAAAGAACGATACAAAACGTGATCTGGCATGTCATAGTTTGATATTCATCAATACCCTCACCAACACGCCCAGTGATATGAACTTCCGTCTTCATCTGCGATGTGAGATCATGCGAATGGGGCTCTATGACAAACTAAATGAATTCACTGACATCGTCAATACCAGCAATAATGATGATTTAAAGAAGCACTACAAGATTTTCAACGAGATCCGCGAGGATGACTTCGAGGAGTTCATTCAGCGATTTGACAACGTGCGTTTCGATATGGACGACGTGAATGACTGTTTCGATGTACTTAAGAATCTGGTGGTTGATACGTCTTCCGAGCAGTACTTTTTATCTATTCTGCAGCATCTGCTATTTATTCGGGATGACTTCTATTTCCGGCCTGCCTATTATCAGCTCATCGAAGAATGCACATCACAGATCGTCTTTCACAAGGGCTATTGTGATCCGAACTTTGACAATCGCAATTTCAACATAGACACTTCGCTCCTACTGGACGATATAGTAGAGAAGGCCAAGGCAAAAGAAATGAAGCAAACGGAGGAATATGAGAAGAAGATCGAGGAGCTTGAGAGTGCTAAGCAAGAGGCTGAGGCCAAAGCAGCACATTTGGAGGAGAAGATTAAACTAATGGAAGCTACAGGAGTGGTAGTGGGATCGCCAAGCAAGTTGCCGAAAGTAAACATACCGATGCCACCTCCCATGCCAGGTGGAGGACCACCACCACCACCTCCTATGCCTGGCGCAGCACGAGGAGGACCACCACCGCCTCCGCCACCTCCAATGCCCGGAATGGGTGGTGGGCCAAGACCACCACCGCCCCCTCCGATGCCAGGAATGGGTGGCCCACCACCACCTCCAATGCCGGGCATGATGGGAGGTCCTCGAGGTCCTCCACCGCCACCCTTCATGATGGCAGCCACAAACGCACTTCCACATGGCTTGAAGCCAAAGAAAAAGTGGGAAATTAAAAATCCAATGAAGCGAGCCAATTGGAAGGCAATTGTGCCACAGAAAATGTCTGAGAAAGCCTTCTGGGTAAAATGTCAAGAGGATTCGTTGGCTTCCGATGATTTCTTAACAGAACTCTCAGTGAGGTTCTCCTCGAAGCCCGTTAAAAAAGACAACAAAGATTCAGTGGACAAGCCGACAACGCTCACAAAGAAGAACATTGATCTGAAAGTTTTGGACGGCAAAGCTGCTCAAAATATTGCCATCCTCCTGGGTGGTTCCCTGAAACACCTGTCTTATGAGCAGATTAAAATATGTCTTCTACGCTGCGATACAGACATATTGTCATCAAATATTCTCCAGCAGCTTATTCAGTATATGCCCCCGCCTGAGCAATTGAAGCGGTTGCAAGAAATCAAAACTAAGGGTGAACCATTGTCGGGAGTCGAGCAGTTTGCTGCAACAATTGGCGAGGTAAAACGTCTCGGTCCCCGTCTGCACAGTTTGAATTTCAAGCTTACCTACACTGACCTGATATCTGACATTAAGCCAGACATTGTTGCGGGGACGGCCGCATGTGAAGAGGTGCGGACAAGCAAGAAGTTTGCACAAATTCTCGAACTCATCTTATTGCTGGGTAATTATATGAATTCTGGAACAAAGAACGAGCAGGCGTTCGGCTTTGAATTTTCCTATCTGACGAAGTTATCTAATACCAAGGATGCGGACAATAAACAGACTCTTTTGCACTACCTCGCATCGATAGTGGAGACAAAGTTTCCCGATGCCCTGACATTTTACAACGATCTGTCGCATGTTGACAAGGCATCCAGGGTAAATCTTGACAATATTCAAAAGGCTATGCGACAAATGAATGCTGCCGTTAAGAATCTAGAAGCCGACCTTAGCAATAACAAAGTGCCACAATGCGATGATGATAAATTCGCGGAGGTGATGGGCAAATTTGCCAGCGATTGTCGACAACAAGTCGATGTCTTGGGCAAGATGCAAGTTCAAATGGAGAAACTATTCAAGGAACTGGGCGAGTATTACGCGTTTGATCCCAATAAGTACACAATGGAAGAATTCTTCAGTGACATTAAGACATTCAAAGACGCATTCTTGCAAGCGCATCAAGATAACGTACGAATTAGGGAAGAGGAGGAGAAAAAACGTAGAATGGCGGAAGCTCGTGAAAATGCACAGCGTGATCTGCTTGAGAGACAGCAACGCAAGCTGGCTCTGGTCGATATGGATGCTGCACAGACTCAAGAAGGTGTCATGGACAGCCTATTGGAAGCTCTGCAGACTGGCTCAGCGTTTGGTAATCGAGATCAGAGACAAAAGCGAAGACAAAGGCCAGCTGCGGGGGCAGAACGAAGAGCTCAACTAAGTAGAAGTCGATCGCGAACGCGGATGGTTCCGGGAGCTCTGATTGCTAGAGAAATGATATCCAATGAAGCTTTGCTTGGTTCGGCCTGAAAACAAATAATACAAGAAATTATTTAGGAACTAAACAAATGTACATACATAATAACGATATAATATCTGGTATTAACTAAATATGATACTATTTTTTTATACAAATTATGAAAATCGAAAAATATTTAACAAAGTGGGGAGAGGAAAATTCTGTTTGAACGAAGAAGGTTCACTCTTGAAATAGTTCATCGACCAGTATATCTCCCAAAAACACACAAAACGAACCTGAACTATCCAGCCCATATCCCGCCCTTGACGATAGAGGACGTACACCATCGAACATAAACAAACACCATGTGCACCAGTTACTATCGTATTTTTTCATTAACTTTTTGAATCATTTTTGTTCAACAAGCTCAATTATTATTTCTTGTGTAAATAGGACTTTTTTTTAAGATACAAAGAAAAAAATCGAAGATCAATCAAAACCGAAATATAGGAAGAAAAAAAAGAAAAAAAACAAATGAAATATTTTTTATATTGTTTTTAAGTTTGAATTAAGAAACAGGAATAAAATTCCAATCAAAAAGATAAAAAAACGTATTTATTTTTATTTGATGGAGAGAAATTTCAATTTTTAAGAAAACACCCGGACTCATCAGATTTGCTATTCCACAGTTCTTACAGCTTATACCTAGTCACACTCTTAATTTAGTTTTAGTTTTTCCTATTTTGGGAAATTCGGTATAGTGAATGAACTTCGAAAGGAAGACTTTATTTAACTTCTGAAATTGCAGCTATCGTCAATCAATTTTTTTTTGCGAGCTTCATAATTATTTTCTGTCTATATTTTTCTTTTAACAAAGTGTCGATTTTTCTCCTGACTCGTTGTCGGGGAACATCACACAAGCAAAATATAAATATTGAAAGAACTTTTTCTATAATATAATACCAAACTTTTAAACAAAAACAAAAAAAATTACTTTACAAATATTAAACTTGTACATTATGAACCTACCTTGAATATTTTTTAAACGAGTCCATTTAAATATCACTGTGAAAATATCACAAAGCTTTCAATAATAAACTTTATAACCCTAATGATATGAAATAAAATAAATTGTCTAAGCACTCTTCAAACAAAATATGAGTATAAACTCATTTGGATCCTATAAAACTTGTAAAGAAAACTCTTTAGCGCCAAATCATGCTTTGATACGTTGTGTTAACAAATACATACAGTTATGACAATAGAAATTAAATGAGTTTTATATGACTTTTAAGTCATATAATCACAAAATAAAACAAAATCATTCCAAACAATGACGGCAAATATAAATAAAAAAGCTATAAACGGTTCACTTCAATTATGTACGTTTTGTCTTTGGCATTGATCTATTTTGGCAAGATCAAACATATTTCGTAGTGGCGCTGCCACGTGTCTTTTAATTACTAACGGAAAAATCGATTTTGATCATTTCAATTTAATACAGAAGCTGCTTGAAAATATTATACAAAAATATTCTATTTCAAGTTATATTAAACACTTCGTTTTTAAACAATAATTCTTCTATATTCTATTCTATTGATCTTCTTGAAACAAACTAAGCACGAGCGCTTACATTTTTTAATGTTGGTGAATCGAAGGGAAACAGAGCGAGACAAAATTTTAGTAATGCTTACATAGAAAAAAGGTAGAAGAGAGTATGTGCACAGTTTTTCAACCATAAATCAATTCAAATTTGTAACTGCCCGCCTGGAAAACGAATCATGTTCTTACCGAGGCCCTAGAAAGCATTAAATTGATCTTAACAAGAGTCTAAAAAGGGTAACTATCGAAATTCTCTTGAGCCTTCGCCCAAGGGTAGATCCAGACTTTTGGCCAGGTGGATGGAGGAGGAACATTTTCTACTGTACAATGCACACCCTTAGCTTTTATCACAATAATACCGTATTTGAACAACAGGATCTATTTTCGATTTTGTCTCACGAAATGATCTATATGTATGACTTTTTCTACGTCTGTCAATTGTAATGTCTTCGTGGACAAGAGTACATGATGACCGCAGCTCTAATTATCCAAATTCAAGTAGAGAAGGACAAAATAAAGTCTCTGGACTTAGGGAGAAAGCACCGAGCACCATTTTCCATTTAAAACAAATTACATGAAGTGGTTGTACCCCACACAAAAACATTTTCAACCTCTCGTCCCCACTACGGGCGTCAACTAAATCCTACCAGACGTTTGTATTCGTTATCAAGATGCATCCACCTACAAACCCTCTTAATTTTGGTTATGCGTTTACCCACAAAATTTACTACCGGCTCTTAGACTATATTGTTACTTTACTTTTTTATTTTATAGTTTCTTGTAGGTATCTCAAAAGTCAATGAACTTTAAAGAAAAAAAGTCGAAAATAGGTTTAGGCAATAAATTCAAAAAGCCAAGAAAGGTAATAACGGGTAAAAAAAGGCGAAATAAATTACATATTTTTTTTTTTGGAGTCCGGAGGACATGCATAACGCATAAAAAGGCAAAGTTTGCAAAATTTCTTCATTACTTTTTTTTTAAAGGAGACAGGCTGTCTTGTAAGTTGTCGTCAAGAGTGTTCTGAACTGAACAAAACCAGTCATTTGCTAACTTTTTTTTTTTGCATTTATAAGACCGATTTTTTCACTTTCATCAGATACTTTGTTTTATAAAACTTTGTATTTTTACTAATTGGTCACTAGTAGGCTTATTATTGTACTAAAAAAATCATTTTGTAAAAGTAACTGATTTTAACAAATTTCCATGAATTTGCTGTTAAAAAGTGCCTTTAAGGAATTAAAAATGTCAATACCAAATGATACAATAATTTATTATGATTTATAATTAATAGTATTGATGAAAATCGTGAAAAATAAATTGAATTTATCCACTAAAAAAAATTGTCAAAAAAATACCGTTAGGTTTAAAACATTGACTGTCAAAAACGCGTTTTTTTAAATTTACAATCATTTTTATTTTGTATTATTAAAATTTTTATTAGGAACAAAGTTAAAAATTTTCTTCAATATGGAGTTCAGCTCATTTGAACTCATAACTTGAATTAATATATTCGCAGTCACTCCACTCAAACAGAAGAGTTTTCTTTTTTTAATTTTCTTCATTTTCTATTTTTATATTCTTCTAATGGATTCGGTTATTAACGACAACTTACCTTTTTTACCTTTTTTTTTCAAAGTTCATTGATTTTTAAGATACTTACCTACAAGAAACTTTAAAATAAGAAAAGAAGGTGACATTATGGTGGTTGGATATTGTAGCAACCGGGGGCCTCGAGCTGTATCTTTTTCTACACATCAAGTGCTTACAATACCTCCAAGTTGGTAGCCGCCGGATACTGGTCTTGGCTTAATGCCATGACTTGCTAAACTTGTAAGTGCGAATGTTGATCAAGGAAAGAATTGCAACATTAAACCCATGGCCCTACAGAGGCCATTTGCTATATACACTTTTGATAAATATTTGCAAGGTGTGATGCAATTTTAGAATTAAAATATAAGGGATTTTCACGATCGCATACAAATGCCTTAGTATTCTTGCTTGCAACTGAGTGCAATGTTTTCGTGTACATCCTTTTTGTATTAGGTATAGGTACCTCAAATTTTGACTTCCAGAGCACATAGACCTATGATCAAAAAGACGATTTGAGTGTCACTTATGTAACTGCCAAAAAATTTGAAGAAATGGCGGTGGCTACTTTAACGTCTTTCATATGCATATCCATACACACTCTGGCCTTATCCATAATATTATAAGTGATTAGACAAAAGTCTTAAAACACCAAAGAAAAAAAAACAACATATTTTTAGGGACGTTTGCTAATGGTCTCGACTATTAGGCATCCGTTAGTAACCATTTACATATGTACATAATCAGGGAGTCATGGGCGTCAATGTGTGAATTTGAATTTTCATTTATTCAACTTTCATGAGAATTTAACTTTTGATGCGTTTTTCCGAGGTAAAGGTACCACTGGGTGCAGGTAGACGGAAGAATTTGTTCTTACCCAGCTATAGCTGTAGCTATAGGTTGGAAAACGTTTACAACCAATTTTTTTCGTTAAATCTGTGGTTGATCTGATGTAATGTTGATTTCTGATTCCAGGGTCAAAAGTGTGAATATCCTTCTTGACTTTTTTCTAGTTTTTGTAAAGATTTCAGTTATTTTTCGTTCATCCCCCGATGTTCTTGCTCTTTTTCGTCCAGGGGCCCAATTCCGCAAGAGTGAGTTTTTTCTGTGTACACATCGATTTTTGCGATTCCGCAAGAGTGAGTTTAAAGTTTTTGACAGATAACGCATGCACAAACAGTCAAATTTATTCACACTTGTTTTGGGTGTGAATAGAATGTGTACACAGAAAATCATTCACAGTTGCGGAATTGGGCCCCAGGTTTTCCGACTCTTACAGGCAATGTGCTAGCATTTTCGGCCATTTTTTAATAAATTTTGTTCACTGGAGACTTTGACATCTCTGCCAATAAATTTTGTAAGTACACGAATTTGATTTCAGTGTATTTGTGTATATGGAGGCTTTTCTTCGGTACACGGTACCACACTAAATTTCGGTACTGTATTGGTAATTTTGGTACAGGTGGTCACGCTATAAATCAATTTATAGCAAGTAATTTTTATATACGACGAAGCAGAAATTAAATCAGCACCGTGGCTAGAAGCTACACAAACCCCACATCCATTCAAATAGAAAACCAGATTTGAACAACCCGAGATATGAATCATTTACGTATGTACGACCGGGCGTATACGCACATATTACTAAATGATGGGTGACTCTCAGCGAACTGAGGCCAAGTTCAACCGACAATGCACAGCACGTTTTTTCGCATTAAAAAGTTTAAGAAATGTAATATTTTTTTTCGTAAATTTTGCACTCACAAAAGTACAGTTTTACAGTTTTTAAAATAATTTTTATAAAAATAAAATACATTGCATAAAATTAGGCCCGTCATGTGCCAAAACAATTTTAAATATTAATTTTATATAATGTAAAATAAGGAGGCCACACGAGCGAGTTGGGTACATACATTAATTTTCAAATCACTCGCCACTCTACTCGCTTCCCAACTGGCTTCGAAAAAGGCAAGCCAGTTGGCAAGCGAGTAGGAAAAGTTTCGATGTATGTATAAGTAACTCGCTTGCGATTACTCGCTCGTGTGGCCTCAGGGTAAGAATCAATAGTAAATACATATTTCAATTCAATAAAGGTTTAAAATTAATGAAAAAAATTTGTCTTTTTTGTACACTTGGGCGTATACGTACTTTTTTACTGTATGCAATCTTTGTCATACTTCCTTCATTTTTTATTTGTTTGTGCTTGCATCTTTGTTAAAGTCATTTTTAATTTTTAACTTTTAACAAAATGTTAGAGATGCCACTTTTGTTTCTATTAAAAAACAGCCTTTTGGGTCGCTTTAAGCGCCAGTTATAGATATCATTGAAACTCGTCATTGAAATTTTTGTTCTTCAATTTTGAGATGTTTTGAAAGGAAAATCAAAGATTATTTTGATGCCAACATAAAGCTTAAACCTGGATTATTGTTTCTAGCCAAAGAAAAAATCAATTAGGGACAACACTTTTACTTAAATGAATTTTTAATATTTCAATGATCATCGGTAAGGTAGCTCAAAAAATAAATAAGAAAATTAATTATATGTGGAAATTTGGGCTTAATTTAAAATTTTTAAGCTAAAAATAATAATCAAGTCTAAGGTGCGTGTCTATTTCTCCACCAAAAGCTTATCTCAGTTTAGGTTAACAAACGGTAAAACCAACTGGGATGGATTTAAGAAAGATATCGAGGACAGCGTTGAATTAAGAATATCATTACACACGTCTCTCGAACTTGAAGACGCAGTAGATACCTTTGTTGATATGATACAAAAGGCCGCATGGAATAACACACCCTATCAAAGGGAAATGCCGCGCCGCAAAGATATAAAATATCCGCAAGAAATTAAAGATTTAGTGAAAGAGAAAAGAAAAGCACGCAGGAAATGGCTAATTTAAATCGATTGTGTAATTTGCTTAAAACGAGAATATCAGATTTCAAAAACGGTGAAGTTGAAAATTACCTCGAAAATCTGACAGCAGGAAAAGATTATAATTACTCACTTTGGAGAGCTATAAAAGTAACAAAAAGACCAAAGCTTCCAGCGCCTCCTATTAAGAAAGGCCAAAATGAATGGGCTAAAAGTGACAAAGAAAAAGCTATGGTATTCGCCGATTACATGGAGGAAACATTTAAGCCTTTCGATGGACAAGTACTCAACGAAAATTTTAATATGAATTTAATATCAAATGACAGCTACATAATTAGAAATGCTACACTTGCCGAGTTAAAAAGAGAAATAAAGAAGCTTAAGTCAAATAAAGCTCCAGGTTATGACTTAATCACGGCAGAAATTCTAAAAATGCTTCCTCGTAAAGGTTTGATCAACCTTCTTTATATAATAAATGCCGCCCTTAGGTTAGAATATGTTCCGAGCCAATGGAAAGTTGCGGAAGTAATAATGGTTTTGAAACCTGGCAAACCATCTCATGAAAAGAAGTCTTACAGACCGATTTCGCTTCTTCCTGTAATATCAAAAGTTTTTGAAAGAATACTACTCCTTCGCCTGCAGCCGATAATAGAAGAAAAACAATTAATACCTGAACATCAGTTCGAATTTAGAAGAAAGCATTCGACCATTGATCAAGTGCATAGGATAACCGACGTAATTGAGAGAGCTCTTGAAGAAAAGAAAATCTGTTCGACGGTCTTTTTGGATGTGTCGCAAGCGTTTGACAAGGTGTGGCACGAAGGCCTCAAATTCAAATTAAGACAAGTCCTGCCTGAAGGACTTTATAAAATTCTAAACGAATATCTAGAAAACAGACTTTTTCGTGTAAGACACGGGAATGAATATTCTAATTTCAAAGAAATAGTGGCTGGGGTACCACAAGGTAGTGTTTTAGGTCCAATTCTGTACCTTCTATTTACACGTGATATACCTCAAACAGAAGACACTATCGTAGCAACGTTTGCTGATGATACTGCAATACTAGCAGTAGGCAAAACGATTAACAAAGCTACGATTAAATTACAAAATGCTCTTAATAATGTTAATGAGTGGACAAAAACATGGCGAATAGCGCTCAATGAACAAAAGTCAGTCCACGTGGACTTTACGTATAAAAAAATAAATAGATTGCCCGTCTTTCTTAATACCGGTCGTATACCATTTGCGAATGAGGCAAAATATCTGGGAATGACTCTAGACGCGAAATTAAAATGGAAGCCGCACGTAAAAAAGAAATGCGAAGAATTAAAAAGTAAATTAAGAGATATGAACTGGCTACTCGGTAAATATTCCAAGCTTAGTATTGATAATAAGTTGATTTTATACAGGCAGGTACTTAAACCTGTCTGGACCTATGGTATACAACTCTGGGGTTGTACCTGCGATACAAATTTAAATATCTTACAAACGTTTGAAAATAAATTGCTTAGGTCATTTGTAAATGCACCATGGTATATAAGAAACGAAGATCTTCACAGGGATCTCGGGATTCCTACGGTTCGAGACGAAATTGAGAGTTTCGCGCGAAAACATAGAAATCGGCTATTAGATCACGCTAATCCAACGATTATTGACATTCTTGACGAGTCGAATTCAGTACGCCGTCTGCAAAGAACAAAACCTTCCGACTTGGTGCGGTGAACACGAAACCGCTTTAAAATCGCGGAGTAAGCAGAAACTTTCACACGTTACTTAACTTCGTTAAAAATAAATTGCTAGATAAGTTTCAACTTAGTTGCAATCGGGAAGTGGAGGTGGTTTTAGTGTAGTAAGAATCTCACACTTCTATGAGCACGCGTTTTCCGGTCCTCATAGAGCCTGATGCAGGTTTTGCACCTACCCACGGACAAAAAAAAAAAAAAAAAAAAAAAAAGTTTAGATTGAATAAATATATTTGGTGTTTCCACCGCACAAAAAGATTTAAAACAGATTTACTTTGAAAGACCCTTTTAAAATGCAAATGGTGTTTTATTTTTTTTCTCATAAAGAGGAAGTGAGATAGAATGTTTCATTTGTGAAGAACTGAATTCAGCCATGAATTAATCCTTCAGCGGCATATAAGAAAAGGTGAGTTCGATTTGTAAAAGTATTTGTCCTAGGAAGATTTAACAAGATCAATTTGTATGGTAAATCTTCAAGATTTAAAGGAGATTTGAGGTAAATCTTATTAAATTTCAGATAAGCGTCAGGTGGAAATGTAGCATTAGTCGGTAAACATCGATATAAAATTGCGTCTTGGAAGAGGGTACGATAGTCATCTAACTGATGAGCCCAACTATAGCACAGCATACAAATCTTAGGTATTATACTGCGCAGGTTGTCAGTCGGAAATAAAAATGGCTGTGAACGTGAGGAAGAAAACACACGTAAGAACAACAACAAATCAAAATTGAAATTGTGAGAAAAAAAATGGCTTGAAACGTGATGACTTAAATACACAACAACAAATATTGACATTTGACACAAATTTTGATATATGCGCAGTAGAAACAAAAATCAAAACTCTAATGATATTACCTTTAATATGTGTACTGTGCAACTATCGTACCAGGGCAAAACGCAATATGGAGTTAAACTCATTTGAACTTATAAGTAGAGGAATATATGTATGTATGTACATAAACTGCTCTACAGAAATATTTCTCATGTTATATGTCCAGTTTATATTTCTGAGGGCTCAGAGAATTTCCCCAGTTTTGCTGTCAAATACTAAGTAAAAAAATTTTGGATTCGTCTGCTCAGTTGAGCGCTCTGGTATATAAACTGAACAATTAATTTATGGTGTTTTCTTTTGGTAAATTCAGATTTTGATCCGAAAATTGATTTTTTTCGTCGCGAATGGTATACGATTTCAGATTGATTTTTCTTTTTCAGTGCATTGGTGAATAATTTGTGTCCGTGAAGCTATAGCGATCCAGACATGTCAAATTGATGGCTTTCAATTCTTCTGGCGTGTAATGGTGTAAGTAAAAGAGGGGTAAATCTGCCGAAAAATCCATATCTGCAAAATTGATTTTCGATCAAAAAAAAAAATTGATTTTTAAGCCCATTGGAAGGCTTTAATTGCCAAAATCTGTGTTTTGACAGATCTGAAGGGGAAACAAATCAATTTTTGTTACCAAAAGAAAACCCCATTAGTAAGTTTTTGACTCTTTGTGTGGGTACGGTTGTCATGAGTATGGACGGCTTCGCATACGGATCCAAATATGGGTCCTCGAAATTGCGTTTGTTGTTTCAAATTAGTATGGAAATTAGAATCATTTTCATAAACATTATGCAGAAAATACATCAATCGTAAACGTTTTTTAATCTTAACTTTATCTTTAATTAGTGCAATGCATCCATAAGAATTCAGACAAGAATTGAAAGGGGGTAGTCCGGTCATGAAAGGAAAGTCAAAATTTAACATTTGCACGTGCTGCTTAGTTGTGTAATTCGTCATGGTGATTTGGCATCCGTGATTGAATAATAAATAACACGTTTGAAAGACGCCACCAAAACAACATATGGCCACCGAGAGCTAGAACTATAATACTCGGAGGGGCTCTTAAGTGGTGGGAAGAAAACAAGCGAATACAAGGAAAGCATATGAAGCAGCTATAATTGCAAAGTGGAAGGTTTCGTTTGAGGAAATAGGAATGCCAAAAAGAGATAAATGATAAGTAAAGTATGGGTGTGTTCCTCTTTTGACGATACGGAAATCTATTTTTCTTGTTTTTTGACATTAGCTTAAAGCGCCCTTCCGACCTTTATTGTTCAACTTTAATTCTCGAAGGCTTACTATACCTAGTGAAAGTATTTCAATGACGAGTTTCAATGATATCTATAACTGGCGCTTAAAGCGACCCAAAAGGCTGTTTTTTTAATAGAATTAATAGTGGCATCTCTAACATTTTGTTAAAAGTTAAAAATTAAAAATGACTTTAACAAAGATGCAAGTACAAACAAATAAAAAATTAAGGAAATATGACAAAGATTGCATACAGTAAAAAAAGTACGTATACGCCCAAGTGTACAAAAAAGACACATTTTTTTCATTAATTTTAAACCTTTATTGAATTGAAATATGTATTTACTATTGATTCTTACCTTGAGGCCACACGAGCGAGTAATCGCAAGCGAGTTACTTATACATCGAAACTTTTTCTACTCGCTTGCCAACTGGCTTGCCTTTTTCGAAGCCAGTTGGGAAGCGAGTAGAGTGGCGAGTGATTTGACAATTAATGTATTTACCCAACTCGCTAGCGAGTACTCGCTCGTGTGGCCTCCTTATTTTACATTATATAAAATTAATATTTAAAATAAAAACTGTCAAACTGTACTTTTGTGAGTGCAAAATTTACGAAAAGGAAATATTACATTTCTTAAACTTTCTTAATGCGAAAAAAACGTGTGGTGCATTGTTGTGTGAACTAGACCTCAGTTTGCTGAGAGTCACTAATCATCATTTAATAATATGTGTCGTACATGTACGTAAATGATTCATCTCGGGTTGTTCAAATATGGTTTTCTATTTGAATGGATGTGGGGTTTGTGTAGCTTCTTGCCACGGTGGTGATTTGCGCTGTATCTTCGTAAAATTTAATTTCTTCTTTGTCGTTTATAGAAATTACTTGCTATAAATTGGTTTGCATAGCGTGGCCACCTGTACCAAAATTACCAATACAGTACCGAAATTTATTGTGGTACCGTGTACCGAAGAAAAGCCTCCATATACACAAATACACCGAAATCAAATTCGTGTACTTACAAAATTTATTGGCAGAGATGTCAAAGTCTCCAGTGAACAAAATTTATTAAAAAATGGCCGAAAATGCTAGCACATTGCCTGTTAGAGTCGGAAAACCTGGGGCCCAATTCCGCAACTGTGAATGATTTTCTGTGTACACATTCTATTCACACCCAAAACAAGTGTGAATAAATTTGACTGATTGTGCATGCGTTATCTGTCAAAAACTTTAAACTCACTCTTGCGGAATCGCAAAAATCGATGTGTACACAGAAAAATCTCACTCTTGCGGGATTGGGCCCCTGGACGAAAAAGAGCAAGAACATCGGGGAATGAACGAAAAATAAGGGAAATCTTTACAAAAACTATAAAAAAGTCAAGAAGGATATTCACACTTTTGATCCTGGAATCAGAAATCAACATAACATCAGATCAACCACAGATTTAACGAAAAAATAGGTTGTAAACGTTTTCCAACCTATTTTGTCTGCGTATATTTGAACCATTTACTGCAAAAAAGTATTTTTTGTTTGGTGGCCGTAATAAATTGATCACCCACTGTTATCTTTAAATAATGTACGTAATATTCATACTAGCTGGGTTATTATAAGAACAAATTCTTCCGTCTTCCTGCACCCAGTGGTACCTTAACCTCGGAAAAACGCATCAAAAGTTAAATTTGCCTGAAAGTTGAATAAATTAAAATTCAAATTCATCACACATTGACGCCCACGACTTTCTGATTATTAATGTAGGTACATTAGGGTGGTCATTATAATTTTCAGTTTTAATATTTGGATGGGCCTAAATCAGCTCTAAATGAAGAAAAAAATATTTTAATTTAATTTTTTCAGATTTTTATTTTCATCCCTATAGTCACTGTAGGGGTAAATTAAATTTCCCTTAATTTTTGGAAATTTGCGTTAAATCTGTCGAAAAACTCAGAGCATGTAGGTGAGAAGTAGACAAAAAAAAAATTCTATCGGAGGTGCGTTATATCTCCCACTGCTTGGACGGGATGGGCAATTTAATAAAATAATTGCATAAAATAGAAACAAATTAATAAAAAAAAACAACGGCAACACTCTTGCAGTAATGTTTTGTTGCTCTTTGAAATGCCAGAAGTCCATTTTAATAGTTGATTATAAAATAAAATTCATTGAATAAACAATTTCACAAAATCTGTTTTCAAACCAATAATTAAAAAAAAAATAATAATTTTTCTTCAAAATGTTGAGTTTGAAACAATTTGTTGCCAAAACTGTTCATCAAAAAAACAAAACAAAAAATAAAAAAAACAAGCCGTAAGAATGGACTTCTGGCTTTCCAAAACTGGGTACAAAACATTACTGTAAGTACTGCCGTTGTTTTTTAATAATTTTGTTTCTATTTTATGCAAATATTTTATTAAATTGCCCCTCCCGTCCAAGCGGGGGGAGATATTACTCCCCTGCTATTGGATTTTTTTCTTGTCTAGTTCCCACCGAATTTTCTAGTATACAAAAAAAAGGGGAAATTTAATTTACCCCTACAGTGACTATAGGGGCTGAATTTTTTTTTCTTCATTTAGAGCCCATTCGGGCCCATCCGGGATGACCTTTTTTTAACGACCACCCTAATTGTACATATATGTATATTAGGGTGGTCCTTATTTGTATGGAGGAAAAAAAAATGTTTGTTTTTACTGAGCACCATTTTTTTCTGTTCTTCTACATTAAACATGTGTACCAAAAAAATTTCATGCTAATCGGATTGTATTAACACGTGCCGCAATGAGTTTGAAAATTTGAATTTTCATAAAACCGACCAAAACCGGTTGCTATTAAAAATTTGATTTGCAGAAATAATAAAGTGCACTTTCAAATCTGTTGCCTACTCTTGCCTCAAAATAAAAAAAAATAAAAGGCACGACTGGGTCGCACGTTCTTGCTCAAAAATTTCAATTAGCTTGGAAATTAAGAATTTTTAAAAATATTCCAGTAACTATACAAACATTTTTAAAATTATTATCGAAATCTTTTGACCTGTTTTTAAGACAAATAAGGTTTTTCATAACGGTTGTATAGCAAGTACCGTTATTTTTAGAGCTAAAACATTATTTAATTAATCCCTAACTCTCACAGGGACATCAACTTTAAGCTCAATGCGGCAAGTGTTAAAGTGATTAAAAAAAATAAAAAAAAAAATAGGGTAGCGTTTTAAGACGTCAATGAACAAAAAAAACGGGTGCTCAAAAGTTTTTAAAATAAGGACCACCCTAATGTATATGGTTACTAACGGATGTCTAAGTGGTCAAGACCACTAGCAAACGTCCCTAAAAATATATTTTTGTTTTTTTTTTTTTTGGTGTTTTAAGACTTTTGTCTAATCACTTATAATATCTATAAAGCCTGAGTGTGTATGGATATTAGGGTGTGTCACTTTGGTATGGCGAAAAAAATACTGTTCAGATTTAAAATCTTATACCTGCCAAAAGTTGCATTAGAATCGTAGGAATAAGAATATATGAAAAATTTTTGAAAACAGATGATGTTTTGGCTCTCTAAACAACAAGGTTTATTTTCGAAAACTGTGTTTTTAGTACTTTTCTGTCTATTGCTTGGATATGGTTATAGTTAATCTGAGCTGTTTTAACTAATTTAAATAATTTTGCTTAAAGAATACAAACAATTAAAAAGATACAAATTTAAAGCAATACAAAGGAGATGGCCAAAAATGTATGGACAAAAAATCCAGAATCGACAAGAACAAAATGTTAGCCAATGTGTACCTTATAATAAGCAATTGACGTCACCAAAAGGGCAACCCCGAAATCCATCTAGTATAGGAGCTATATGAGCCACCAAATATGAATAGGTATATGAAAATCCCCTTCATATTTTTTTGTGTATAAAAGATAGCTAAAAAATGGTTTAAAAGAAGTTGTGTGTGAGATGTCAACGATTTTTCTGTTTCAGACAATGTTCATTTTTAGCCATTTAAACAAAAAAATGGTAGTTTTTCAAAAGAAAAAAATGGCAGTAAAAATGCAAAAACCAAAGGTCAAGTTAAAAAAAAAATCCTAAAACTAACAAGCTTTTGGATCACATTCTCAGAAACAAAAACGAAAAATTCAATAAATCACCCAAAAAATAATACAAAAAATAATAACCTTAAGACTTAAATTATTTGTTCCTACTTCACAAAGCTAATAATAAAAGCACCTAGATATAGCTTGAAATCGTATATATATATTTGCTAAAGTTATAATAGTCAGACCAGTTTTACGGTTGAAAGTCCTTGCCAGACGAGCTTAACATTTTCTTAGTAAAAAAAAAAAATGCGGCTTTGCACTTTTTTTGCAATGACTTTTTTTTGGGTTGGCTACGAAATCTCGCAAATCAAAATCTCGCATTCGAAATCTCGCATAATGAAATCTCGCAATTACAAAATCTCGCTTTTCATAATCCCGCAATTACAAAATCCCGCTTTTCATAATCTCGCAATAACGAAATCCCGCAAACTGAAATCTCGCATATCAAAATCTCGCAAAATTGAATTGCATTGCAACAAAAACATTTTTTTAATCGAAATCTCGCAAATAAAAATCTCGCGCGAGATTTTAATTTGCGAGATTTTGATTAAAAAAATGTATTTGTTGCAATGCAATTCAATTTTGCGAGATATCCTACCTACTGCAAAATATATAAGTTTTTACGTGGGTGTTATGGTTAACATTCTTTGTTGCCCCTCCCCCTTAAAAAAAACACCCTTTCACCATGAATATTTTTAAGGACTCTCTTGATTCTTAGTTCCTAAGACAAATGAAACATTTATTCCAAGTTTCATTAACATACCGTTATTTTCAAAGGGGTTTCGGTAATATTTTACCTGTTGTACCTGAAAAAAAAGTCATCATTACATAAAAAGGACTATAACTTCTTTTTGTGTGGTTGTATCATTTTGAATTTGGTCTCATTAGATTCGGCGTTAAAAACTACCCTTAAAGCATGTATCATATGATCAGGTTTTACCCAAACAAATATTTAAGTTTGATAGACCTCCAAATTCTCCCCGTCTGCACCTCTTCAAATGCATCTACACAAAAAGCCAATGCGGGGACTTTGGGGGACTTTGGATATGTTATAGAGGTTGCAATTCTGCGTCAATTCCAATTTTAATATTTCCTGAATTAATTTTGTCAACCTCGGAACCTATTTTTCCTGGCCTATATACCTAATAGAAAAAGGAAGTGCACGAAGTTGCAAGAATACTAAGGCAAGGCATTTGTATGCGATCGTGAATATCCCCTATATTTTAGTTCTAGAATTACATCACACCATGCAAATATTTATCAAATTCGTCCACTTTAGCTGCATTTAGAAGACCTATGGTGTTTAATCGTGCGTGTACGTGTACGTTGTTGTCCGTAGGCGGTACAGCAAAGGTGTTAATGATAACACCGAACAACGAAGGAATTCAAAGCCCTTTTGAATTTTCGATCAACTTTGTACGTTGTTCGTTGTTTGTGGTTCAACGTTCACCGAATGAAGAACGAAGGTCTAAATGCAGTTTTATGTTTAAAATATACAATCAGTAAAAGTTCAAACCATTACATTTATCTGTTTTAACGGTCGCACATATAGCTTTGAATGTTTTAATGGCCAGTTAAATTTGCTAATCAATACTTCATCTACATATACATCAAAATACTGAGAGAGAATTTTAACTACTAGTTAGACGTATTCAGATATTGTGAAACGTAAATGAGGTTTTAATTGACGAATAAGTTTAAAGTATGTGAAACAAGCCCTAAATAAATTAATTAAAAAAAATATATTTTCTTGTGTACCGAAATCGGGTTTGGAAAAATTGGTCATGGTCACCCTTGGTATACATGTGTATAAATTATGTAGATACATATTCGTAAAAGAATGGAACTCGAGATTTTGATCAAACTTGTTATTAAGATGATAGGGAAGATGAAAAAAGCATGTTAAATACAGCAACAATTTGGGATAACTCCGTATTGTTGTTTTTAACATGTCAATTATCTTTAAGGGAAGATTAAAATGCATTAAAAAACAGGGCTAGTGTTTTTTGTCATTCCCCCACATATTTTTTTAATTTTCTTAGAGCCAAAAATATAACATACATTATGTATAAAGAGTATTGTCTACCAAATTTGTCAAAAAACCAAGTTTTGAAAATTATTCCAAAATCTTTTTTTCTTAATTCAAATATGTATTTCGGAAACGACATTATCGATTTTTTTTGAAACTCGGTACCTGCGTAAAGAAAAAAATTTACTTTTATGAAAAAAATAACAGAAGGTACGTACCTTCGATACAAATGTTGAGAAACCGTTTAGGAATATATTTTTTTCTCAAAAACGGCTCCTAAGATTATGATGTTAGACCAAACTATTTTAACTTCCCAATTGAATGACCCTTTATCTCTTTTAGTAAGTCCTTGCTTAAAAAATTTGTCTTTTTATCATGAAGGTTTACGTATACCTTAATTTTAAGGCATTGAGGTGGTATTTAATTTTTCTTTGAAAATTCGCAAGCCGCAGTAAAACACATTCGAAGATATGTATATGTACATATTATATACCTACATAATGTTATGTACATACCTACTTATATTAAGAAATAAAAAAAGGGAAATAAAAATGCACCTTGATAAATTTGTAGCTCAATTTGACAAATGTCTCCTAGAAAATTTTATAGCCGATTGTAAAGCGACACGCTATTGACAAATAATAAATTTATTGCATCTCATATAAACCACGGCGGCGGCCGGTGTTGTGATGATAACAGCATTGGGGCGAGTAAACTGTAAACGCATATATGTGTACATTATGCTCTATGGTGTGAGTATGTACAGTACATGCATGTGTTTTTCACTACCCTGCATCCCCATCGCCATACGACAATCATAATTATTGTTATATTTTTGTCGCAGTTCGAAAGATATTTATGTATAGCACATAGCTTATTAGAGCAACATATGCACATATGTATGTACATACATATGCATGTGCATAAAAGATGAAAAATGCAAGACAAATATTTTCAGAGGCGCCGACCACGGCGCGCGGCGGCGTTGTCGTCGGGTACCGCGGTGCGGTTTTACACAATCAACTTATTGATTGCACAAAAAAGATGTACATACTTTGGAGTTGAATTAATTAATTTATTGCCATCACTTAAATAATTTACGATACAGTGCAAACTTAACAATTGTTATTTATATATAGTACTGTCATTTCCTAAGGTTGCTTTATTATGACATGTGAGAAGAAGATCTCGGTAAACTACAGTGAATGTCAAAAGTCAGTAAATACCAAAATGATTTCTGGAGTGACATGGGATTTAAAACCAAAAAGCGCATTAAATATAGTTTTTAGTAAGAAAAAATGCATAAGTTTTATTTTGAATATTATGGTTTTGATTGATAACACTGTGCTTGAAAATGGAACTTATTTTTTCCGACAGATGGCGCACATATCTACTAAAGATAATTCGGATGTACTGAACAAGATGACGTACTTAGTTTTTCGAGATTAGGTCAAATAAGAAAGATTTTCGATTTTAAAAATTTGCTTACAAGCCTGAAATAAACGATACAAATCTTGATATTTTTGATATGTTTTGATTATAAATCGATGTTAATTGATCAAATATGTATTTTTTTTAGTTAAATTACAGTTTGTAAAATTTATAAGGTCAACAAAACTTACAATTCGACATTTTAAAAAACGATTTTGACTGAAAAAACATCATTTTTTGTTCAATTTTACCTACAATTTTAAATTGAATAAAGTTTGTTCATTTTATTTGAATTATATTCCATTTATATCTACATATAATTGTTTAAATATACATGGTGTCCGGTAAATAATGGATAACATTGCAACTGGTTATAGAAGGCATTATGACCTTTCCAGAAAAAAAGATTTTCCCAGTGGTTACTATGTTATGATGTTTTTTTTCCAAAAGTTGTTAACAAGTACTACTTTCCTCAAATACGTGTAGCGTTCACGTTCAATTTCTAGCAAATTCAATTCTCTTCAATTTATGTAAAACACTTTTTACCCTAAAGCTGTAAATAAAAAGTTATAATCGAAAACATATGAATTTTTTCAATGTTTAAATTTTGATTATAAAAGAAAAGTGTGTTAACGAAAATTGAAGAGAATTGAATTTGGTATAAATTTGTAGAAAAGTTTTTTTTCTAAGACTAATAAAATTTAAGTTGCCACGGAAAAATTTTTAGAACTCGTGTTTCAATATGGTGGCCAAATGGTGGGGCTTTCATTCTTTCAACACCTAAAATCGAGTTTTATACTTGCACTGAAACCCCTTACACATCAAAAGAGAGAACCTTTGTCCAAACTTGACTGGGAAGTTATTGTTATATTTTAATAGTTTTTTTTGCGGAAATGTTTAAAGCTGCTTTATTAGATAATTGACAAATTTTCTTGGTTATTTTGTTTATATGTACATAAGCATGTGTTATAGCATTTTGGAAAGTGCATTAAATATACAACTTTTTTAAGTAACTGGCCATTCATGTTCTTATTTTAATTTATTAAAGGTGGTCAAACTTTTTTGAAAATAAATGTTTGTACTGAAAAAATATTTTAAAAAATTATACAATAACTACTACAAAATTTTACCACCCATCTATTACAAAAGTTATTTTAGAATATTACAAAAATAAAAAAATAGTAAAAACTGTTCATCCATGTTCGTAGCATTCATGTATTTGAGGGAAGTAGTTCTTGTTAACAACTTTTGGAAAAAAACATCACAACTTAGTAAACACTGGGAAAATATTTTTTTAATATTTTTTTCTGGAAAGGTCATAATGCCTCCTATAACCGTTGCAAGGTTATCCATTATTTACCGGACACCATGTATATTTAAACAATTATGTAGATATAAATGGAATATAATTCAAATAAAATGAACAAACTTTATTCAATTTAAAATTGTAGGTAAAATTGAACAAAAAATGATGTTTTTTCAGTCAAAATCGTTTTTTAAAATGTCGAATCGTATGTTTTGTTGACTTTATAAATTTTACAAACTGTAATTTAACTAAAAAAATTCATATTTGATCAATTAACATCGATTTATAATCAAAAAATATTAAATATATCAAGATTTGTATCGTTTATTTCAGGCTTGTAAGCAAATTTTTAAAATCGAAAATCTTTCTTATTTGACCTAATCTCGAAAAACTAAGTACGCCATCTTGTTCAGCATATCCGAATTATCTTTAGTAGATGTAAGCGCCATCTGTCGGTTTTTTGAACTAGCACAGTGTAACTATTGAACAATGCTGTTGTTTTTTTTTTTTTTATTGGGATGCAATTTTTGTTTTTTGTTGTTTAAATTTCATGTATACCTAACTTCAAAAATCATTTTTGAGTTTACTATAATTTTTGATGCTCACTGTATGTTTGATCTAAGATTTACATTATGAGTCAGGATTTCACCAATACATCTTACAGACTGTGTCTATATGTATATCATGTACCTATATTTTAGAAAATGAGAATGAAATGTTGTTGGTCTCACTTTACACAGTATTTACCAATACATAAATTATTTTGAACAATTTAAATCGTTCTTTGAATTGTTTAAACAGCCTGATAAATAATTTAGAGCTCAAAAAACGTATGCCATTTGATAACTTGAAAAAATATCAATATATGAAAAAAAAACAGTTAAAATCGTTGGAGCCGTTTTCATAAAAAATCATTTTTTACATATAAAATTTGTATAACATTTTTCAAAAAAAAATTTGGTATGCTAATTTTGAGTATATATTAATATACATTTTAAACTGAAACTTCTAAATAATTCATCAACCCGTTTTTGAAATATTGAATTTCCAAAAAAAATGTTTGAAACTTTTTTTAAAAATCCAAAATTTATTTTTTCCAAAATTTTGGTATGCAGTATTATTTATATTCTAACAAAGCTTTTGTGCAAGAAAATTTATTGAAATTGGATTAGTGGTTAATGAGGAAACCGAAAATCAAAAAAACCGTTATTGGCAAGTACCGTTAGTAAAAATGTTTTTGGTAATTATTTTTCTTACCAGAAAGTACACCATAAATTCAATAATACACTGTTTGTTTCTTATCAAAATCGTTGAAGCCATTTTTGAGATAAATAAGCTTTTCCTTAACGGTTGTATGGCAAGTACCGTTAATTTTAGAGCTAGAAAAAAAATTCAATTTCTCCTCTGGAGAGTTACAAAAAAAACCTTTAGTTCAAAATTTGAAGAAAATCGCATCAGTGGTTTAGGCTATAGATCCAGATACAAACAGACAGACAGTGCCACCCACTTTTTTGTGTTCTCTATCATCGTAATGTTATGTTTGATTGTTATCTCAAAGTTCATTTGTGCACGAATCCAAAACTTGCCCTATATATCGCAAGTAAAAATGTAGAGTAGCATTAAATAAGTCATTTAAATTGTCTAAAACAACTCTTTTGACAGTTTGAGGTGAAAAAAAGAATGCCATCTTAATTCTTTACTGAATATGATTGTATGGGAACACAAATTTATAATCGTTGGAGCGGTTTTTTAAAAAAAATAATTTTTATATATAAAATTCTTAAGACATTTTTAAGAACAAATTTTGGTATTTAAATCTAAAGTATATATTTATGTGTATATAAAACCAAAATTTGAATTAAAAAAAAAAAAATATTGAAATTTTTTTTTTAAATCCAAAAACTTTTTTTTGAAAATTTTGATATGCAATATTATTTCATTTTATCTAAAATTTGTACATACAAACATTTATTTAAATCCGTTTAGCGAATAATGAAAAAACTCAAAATAAAAAAAATGTTGTATGACAGGTACTATTAATAGTTGCTAAGTGTAAAATTTTATAATTTTTGGTAGTAGATCGTACTAATGTATATGAAAAAAGTTTAATCAAAATCGTAGGAGCCATTTTTGAGAAAAAAATATTTTCATTAACGGTTTTTTAACTTTTGTATGGTAGGTAGGTAAAAATGGTGGCAAGAGCGTAACACTCGCTGCTGCCCAACTAGCACTGGATTGCGCCGTTTTGATACCATAACTCGTTTGACCTGTGTATGAAAGTAAATAAAAGCGTGCCTTGCTTTGAAATAGGACGGCTGTGGAGTATGTTTAATGTATCTTGTGAGTTGGGTCATAGGACACTCACTCGATCGGATCGCATCTCGCCCGAGCTTGCCACATTATGCCGAGCTCGCAGGTTGTAGAGTAGCAACGAAGCGATCGATCAGATCATGTGATCATCAATTGCCATTGAGCATCATGAAGCTCCTCAGAAACCCGGGTTCCGATTACTCGCGGACTTTGGATCTGGGGGGGAACATGATGCAGAACGCAACAGATTTCTAACTTTTGTATAAAAGGTACCGTTATTTTTTCATAAATGTAAATTTTTCAAAAATATTTAAGAGAATTCTAAAAACAATTAAATATTGAGTTTCAAAAAAATCAATCATGTCTTTTTCGAAATATTTGATTTTCCAAAAAACTTTTGAAACACTTTAAACCCAAAAAATATTTTTTCAAAAATTTTGGTACACAAAACTATTTATATTTTTTGGAAGCTTCTGTATAAAAAAAAATAATTGAAATCGGTCGCATCGTTTTGATGAAAATCAAAAATTTAATAATGGTTTTTTGGGAGGTATCATTAATAACCATTTTTGAAAAATGGTTTTCCACCCAAAGGAAGACTTCACTAAAATAAATTTATTGAATTTTTTTAAGAAAAGTTGTCCAGCCGTTTTTGAGAAAAATTCGATTATGTAAAGTTGCAAAAAAAAAAAAATTGTATGACAGGTTCCGTTAATTTTGGTTCTAAAAAAAACGTATGGGCATAATCACCAAAAACCACTATGTACAAAGTTTGAAGAAAATTGATCGAGCCGTTTAGGCTGTAGACAAACAGACAGACAGGCAGACAGAAATGGTGCCACCCACTTTTTTGGTGTTCTCTATCATCGTAACATTTTTTTGCACGAATCCAAAACTTGGCTTATAGTATGTATATACCTACATACATCCCAAGTAAAAAGAAACCGATAGTGCACTGTTTTTGCACTAATCCGCATCGTTTTATTTTCACGAGGTGAACCCTATGGGTTATGAGCGATAATAAAACGCGGCTATATTTATTAACACATTGAAAGTTATGGCCGGGAACTTTATTTCAAAATTTGCGGACATGATTTTTCACCTTCAAAAAGTATTTTTCAATCTAATTTCGTTCAAAGGTGTATTTTGTTAGTTTGTGAGTAGATTTACCTTTGAATCGGCGATATTCTTTCTTTTTTCAGATCTTCTTTTATTGTTGTTTGCTAAAATTAAGACATCGAAATACTAATCTGAACGCACCCAAAACTGAAAATCGATTTCTTTCCCATCACTAAAATAATTTTGTTACATTTTTATGATTTTGAATCATTAATGCAGTGGAACATTTTTAATTTGGCAATTTTTTGGCGTTTTATGTTTAGTTTAACAGTTGGCGATTCCACTTTTTTAAACTTGACAGCCCTGGTGAGTGATAGCAAAAAAAAGAAGTATAGAAGTCGAAAGCTTCATTAAAGGCTATTTAAAAAATCAAAGTCTTGTAGTCCACAACTGGGGCTTTTGCGAGAAACAGTGCATCGAAAAAAAAAATATGAATGCAACTTCGAGGATATAAAAAATTCAAAATTCTAAGTGAAAACTGTTTTTTTTTTAAACGGTCTGGCAGGGCGAATTAAACACTGAAATGATCTCAGATTCCGTGATTCCGCGGGGCTTTTCTAGGGAGGGGTGAAAACCAATTTCGGCTAACACGATTATCCTCGAAGTTACATCCATATTTTTTTCGATGCACTATTTCTCACAAAGGCCCCAGTTGTGGACTGCAAGACCTTGATTTTTTGAATAGCCTTTAATGAAGCTTTCGACGTGTATACTTTTTTTTTTCTATCACTCACACCCAAAATCTGCTATGGGATCTTAGTCTATAGGGTTTTGAGCTTCTGATAACAAAAAGTGACTTTTGGAGAGCTATTTTGCTAAGTTGTTCGAGCTGCGAAATATGCGGCGATACAAAAAATTATTGATAGTTTCACTTTTTAAATGAAACATGCAATCTTTTTTTAAAGCGTATAAGGGTACTTTTTTCAATTCAAAGTCATATTTTGTGATTTTCTATGGAATCACCCATCTATTAATTCTTCAAAAACTTTTGTAGAAATTAAGGCTTTAATTGTATGTTCTCAAATTTGGCATACGTTTTTTTTTTTAGATGTTAGAAAAATTTTATATATGTACAATGTACATATAAATTATTAATTTCAACCTTTTGTTTTAAGCGTTAGTTCAGCAGAACATTTAAACTCAGTTCAAGGTTTTAACGAGACTGTAAAACTGAGCATGAGAGAATAAGCATTCGAATCAGGAGCTTTTTTTCCACGGGTTTTATAGTACTCTAAATGGGTTACGTACGAATGACCGACAAAAAAAATGTCGACTGGTTAAAATGTCGACTTTTATCGACTTTTTTGAAAGTTAAAATACCGACTTTGTTTTTACAGACTTATTAAAATGTCGACAGTTTGAAATGTTGATTTGACAAAAAGTCGACTGCCCTGATAGAAGTCGAGAAAAATATCGACTTGTCGGAATTTTTCCCATACAGAAAAGTCGATATAAAATATAAATCGACATTTTAACCAGTCGACATTTTGACTTGTCGATATTTTGTCTGTCGGTCATTTGAAAGTAACCCAAAGAACAACGCTCTGCCTTAAATGTTTACATGGAATAACTATAAACTCAAGAATCATAAATTCTTGCCTGATTTTTAACAGGAACTTAACAGTTTTTTGATGCTGTGGAAAATTTAAGACTATGTTTAAGATACAAGTTCTTATTTGATTCTTATAATAATTAACTTATTTAGGTAGTTATGAATTTAATATTACCTACCTTTTGTTTAGCTTCAAGAAAGTTCAATAGAACGCATTTTTGTTGCCTACCTACCTAATATTTCGAACATTTAACTGCCTCATTTTCTGGATGTTTTATTATTGTATTACAATTAAAACACGTTACAGACCCTGAATAATAGGCAATTAAGACGTCAAAATATATAGGCAACAAAAATTAAATTACAAAAAATGCGATTTATTGCACTATGACAATGCGATATTAGATATTAATGATCAGATCATAGTTTAAGGAATGATGTTTACAAGCGCACGATTGTAAACATCATTCCCTAAACTATGATCTGATCAAAATGTCGACTTTCAAAATGTCGACTTTTAAAATGTCGACTGTTAAAATCTCGATCACTGTCGACATTTTGAGAATCGACATTTTGAAAAATCGACATTTTAAAAAGTCGGTTAAATTTGTGTCTATATTTTGATCTGTCGTTCTTTTAACCAGTCGAGATTTTTTCTGTCGAGATTTTAAAAGTCGATCTTATGGAGTCGATATTTTAAAAGTCGACATATCGTACCCAATCCCTCTAAATTTATTATATCATGCGGGTGTTACTATTTATTTATTAAACTAACTGTTATTTAAATATTAATAACTTGAAGTGTTTAATTGAGATTTCAATTTTTTTGTCATTTGTTTAAGTTGACTAGATGTGTAATATGCTCTTTTCAAGAACGCAGATGTAATTTTTTCTCGGCTTATTCTAGCATCACTAAGGTTCACTGAGATTATTCTAAATCACCTTCAGCCTGGTAGTTAAATGGACTGAAATAAAAATGAAAAAAACCTTAATACATAAAACATACATAAGATATATATTAATGTATTTAAGTGTGCATTGTGTGAATAATTTCACCAGATTTCCTAAAAATTAAACTTTACCCAAGCAGTTAATAATAATTGGAAGATATTTCGTAAGCCGCAATAAAATGCAATTTTTTTCAAAACATGACCATAAAATCTATGCGCCTCTTATACAAAAGGTAAAAAAATACCTACCTTTACCTACCTAACTTTGTTGATCTTCATAAACATAATTATGTATGTATGACGTTGTATGTATCTCTCGCTTTATTGCAGCATCATATTCTTTTCTTGGATTTTGCAAAACTAAATCGAAATTTTGTGTTTGGTTCCTCCCACAGACCTTTTTGATTAACCCGATTTAGTTGGCAAGCCTTCTGGAGATGGCTTATGAAGATATTTTAATTTTATGACTTCAGTACAATTATTGCAATTCTGAATTTAAATTGTCGACTCTGTAAAAAGAAATTAAAAAAAAAAAATGTCTTGAATATGAAGCAAAAAATGGGGCTTTTGCTGTTACCGGTGGATGGTAATTAGTGACGGCTTCGTTTGATCTATTCTTCATACTAGTGCAGTGGTTGTCAATGCTTGAGTTCAAGATTTCTGTTACCTGCCGCGTAAAAATCACTTCATATAAAGTAATATTCCATTTCATTTCTCACCTCGTAAATTGCTAACATGAATAAGGATATGTTTTGGAATATTCTTTGCAAGTTTTAGGTACACACCAGCAGATATCATATAGGATAATTATTTCCTCGAAAATGGGTTTCTAGAACTCGAAGTTATGTTTGATGGACGACTGTCGACATAACAACCAATCCTTAAAATACATACTTTGAATTTTATTTCGAACTAAGAACTCCGAAACTCATCAATATGGGTGTTTGTGTATTTCTGGGTTTTTTTATGGCATCAGCCTTTGCTTAGTCTAATCCTCTCTAACTATGCCAACATCTTATATATAATATAGAAATATTGGACAGGTAAGATGCACCAGCGTACATGCTCTTGTCGCCTTCTGGTGACCTTCGAAACTGTTATATAGGGTCTGATTTTGTTGGTAAACAAATTATATTGCGTCCTTTTGTTTAGGGCTTCTTCTCATCACTGTTGATGAATTTAATTATTTTTAAAATAATAAAATATTGAATGGGTAGTTTTATGTTTGATTTTTGTTCCTTTTGTCGCATTTGAAACAATCCGCCACTGTGTGTTGTTTGTGTTGCAAAAGAGCTATAATAATTGTCGTTTTTGTTTATGCACCTTATACGACATACTATGGTGGTTTTTCACTGCTGAGTTTTTGTTATAAAGGTATAGTTACTGCATAGGAAGGTTTTGTTTTACATTTTTGAATGAAATTGCTTTTGAATCTAGAATGATATTATTTGAATATTTGAAAGGCCCATATATGTTTGCCAATGCCATTATGTTTAGAATATTAAATCGTTCAAATGCCCACCGTGGTTTCACATAGTGGAACAGATTCTAGAATTCTAATTTTCAATTACTCTCTGGTATAGATCCAGCTGAATTTGAGTAATTGCCTAGGTTATGTTGACTTTGAGGGTATTGGTCGATTGCAGCTTATTGGCAGATACCTGCGACTCTAGAAAACCCACAAGTCGTGGTAGCCAATTAACGTAAACTCCACGCCATGAAACTCTACTCTCAAAACTTTCTTAATGCAGAATGTCGTTTCTGGCATCAGCTGTGTAACACGCTGATGCAGTGCTGTCCTGTTGAAATCACAATCATGTCGTTCACATCCATATCATCCAATTGGGGCCAAGCCAAATGAAATTTATTTATTCACATCTACGATTATAAATCTACAGATCTTGATATGCTTAAAACTATATTAAACAATACATACACAAGGAATTATAAAAAACTTAGGGCCAGTTTCAAATGTTCATTCGTCCGTTTATGTACTGTTTAAAAAAAAACTACGGGATAGACGGATCTAGCAGTGGTCTAATTTGGTTGAGTGGCTTCCTTTTTTTGTAGGATATTTATACAAATTCGTCTTGCAGAAATTAAAATAAATCCATACATTTAGGCCCTACTGCATATGCTCTTCAACGAAAAAATGGTCTGAGACTATATTTTTTCCAAACGCTTCAAATTAATAAGGGTATTCATGCAACGTCGTAAGTTTACAAATTGTGTAAAATGATAAGTTTACGCAAAAGTTTGCATGAACGACCTTTTTATTAATTTGGTTAAATGCTGTGTAATTGAATCAGCTGTTCGTTAAACGTCAAATATTTGGGCGCGTTTGGCTTGGGTCGAGGAGTTGATTTTACAGATAGTGCATTATGGTCTGTTTATTTGCATGTGTGTGAACAAATATATATTTGTTTTAATAGATACGTGTAGTAAGTACTCCTGTTAATTCAATTATATTTGTTTTGCATTGAAATAAATACATCAATGCCATTCATTTTGCTGGAATCCCAATACCATTTCAACTCAACTCAAGTGAAAAAAAACCTGGAGCTCCTGGAGAAGTGAGGATAAGTAAAATGAATCATCCCTCTCTTTTTTTTGTAACATCTTCCGACTATTTAGAATCTTCCAAACCAGTGCGAATCATTCGTTGACCAAAAAACTGTATTTGTGAATGCTTCTCTATAATTTCGCGTTGGTTGGGCAGAGCCTTTAATCGTTGAGTAAATGTAGTTCTTCTAATTATTTTTTTTTTGTGTAAACTACGTTTTAATTCACAACTTTTATCACCAACTAATTGCAATGCAATAATTACAGAACACATTCAGAGCTTTTTTAGTCTTCCGAGATATCATTTGTATCATGTTCCCAAACATGCCTAATTCTAAAAGTCACAATGACGTTTGGATTTGGATAAGTTTAACCAAATATTTGGTTAATTTTCCGCAGCTAAATCCTTGGATAAAATTAACCAAATTGCGTAAACCATTTCCCATACAAAATTTGACAGTTCATTAACCAAAAGATAAAATTAACCAAATCGTAAACTTATCTAGTGTTTTACGCAATTGCATGAATACCCCTAATATTTTTTTATCTTCTGGATAAAAACTTTAACAGTCACTTGAACCGGGCGGCGGTGGCGGTTAGGCTACCCGAAACTTTATCTGTTGGATATCACTATCCGAGACGTTTGAAACCAAAAATGAAGTTTATCTTGTGGATAAGTTCCGGATAGGCTATCCGAGACTTTAACCGGAACCTTTAAGAGTGTTCCGGACTGAAATGGTGATTTCATGAAGAAGATTGTGAAGCGTGTACTTGTCCGATCAAAACAATTAAGGAGTTTATGGACAGATAAACTTGTTTTCTAGGACATCATTGGAAAAAAATTTTAATTTTGTGCTCTCGTTTATGGTAAAAGCAACTAAGAAAACGAGAAAATGGCAAAAATGTCTGTTTTTCAAAGTAAATGTAGCTTACACTATAGCATTTTTTGTAAAAACAATGTTTAATAACATAAAATTCCATGTTTTTATTATGCCAATATTGGAGAAAATTTTATATTTTGTACCTAAAAAAAATTTTAATAATACAAAATAAAAATGCTTGTAAATTTTGAAAAAACGCATTTTTGAAATTCAATTTTGTACACCTATTGGTATTTTTTTGACAATTTTTTTTTGCAGTGGATATAAATTCAATTTATTTTCCACAATTTTCATTAATTATATAACCATAATTGTATCATCTGATATTGAAATTTTTAAATCTTAAAAGGCACTTTTTGACAGAAAATGTATGGAAATTAAAATCCGTTACTTTTACAAAATGTTTTTTTTAGTACAATAATACGCCTACTAGCGACCAATTAGTAAAACTAAAAAGTTTTGTAAAACAAAGTATCTGATGAAAATGAAAAAAAAAACTGTCTTATATATGGAGGGCTCACAGCTGTACCGAACCAAGTCACAAAAAGTGAATTCGAAGATAATAAGAGGTTTAGTAAATAAACTGCCATTAATTACCAAAATAAATATTTGACTTGTAATAAGGAAAATTCTAAAATTTATTCTCCAATTTATCTTCTTATTTAAAAATGGAAAAGCTAGAGTTGAAAAATATTCACAAAAATTTGCAAAGACAAAGAAATTTGTGACTTGGTTCATTGTTGCCTCGAAAAATTTTGAAAAATTTTCATTCAAGATAATAAAACAGGAATAGTTTTTGAAAAAAGTAACAAAGCAATAAATTCATTTATTTCAAAAGAAGTATTATTAAATTATGGAATTTATTTTTGGAAAAAAAAACATTTATTAGACATACAAAATTTCTTCATTTTCATGGACTTCGCTAATTTTTGTTTGTTTTTGACATTAGCTTTAGTCGATTTCCGACAATTATAGTCAGTGGTGTAACTACGGGGTGGGAAAAGAGGGCAATTTCCCCCTCCAGACCATACAAAAACAAATTAAAATGTTTGATATAAAGGTTATTTTTACAAAATGTTCCGAATACAAATTTTAAAAGAATGTAGCAGCAAATATGACACTACCTGATCACAAACTTAAAAAAACTCCTCCACATTGTACCTAATAGCTGGCCTCTTGCCCGTACTCATTTATCGCCTTGCTTCTCATTGCTCCTTTAAACTTTTTTGTTGGTACATTATACACAGGTTGGTTAAGTCAGTGTGAGTAATAGCGTTTTCGTTTGGTCGTCCGGAAGCACTCCGAATGCTTCTGAAAACGTTCGTTTGGCACAAGATTATAGTTCTTCTTCTAAAAAGAAGAGAAAATTGATTCTGGATTTGAAAAAGAAATCAAGACCAGAAACACCCACACATACGCAGATTTCAATCGTCAAAATAGTGAAATATAATTTTTTTCGTTATTTAAATTTCGAATCGTGATCTTGCATTTTGCTTAAATGCTAAGTTAAAAGCAAACAATCGGAAAAGCAAATAGCTTTGACATTTCATCGTAATCTTCATGTTATTTTCTGGAATTTGTTCTTAAGTGAGGAGTTTACTCAACTTAAAACTCCCAGATGAACAAATTCCTTTAAGTTATTGAGGTATTCAGAGATACAGCTGTTTGAACGTTTCATCATCCAAATGCACAAATACAACAAAACCCAAACTTCAGAATCAAAAAAAAAAAGTGTTGCAACTCAATCGCTTGGCATTCTGGATCGGAGAGTTCCGGAGACCTCTTCCGGTTTACCAAACGAAAACCCTATAACAATCGTATAGCATGTGAAAAAGATCGTCGATATTCTTGCTGAGAAAAGAATTGTCAAATTATAATAATAGAGTTTTATATTTTTTTGCATCTAAAAAAAAACCCCCAGAACAAAATTATAGTTACGCCACTGATAATGGTTCTACCTCAAAACTTACAAACACTGCATACATCACTGACACGTTCCTGAAAAAATTGGCATTAGCTGAAACACTGCAAAAAATACAAATACTGCATATCATTGGTTCGTTTTCGCTTCGAAAGAAATTGAAAATGCAAGTTACTGACTTGGTTTTTTTACCGTTAACTTAGGAACTAAGCACTTTCTGACTTAGTTTATTACATACATGAAAAGAGTTAAGGTTTGTGCAGAGTATAGCAGTAATTTTGGGAAAAAAATTTTTTATGACTTGGTTCGGTACAGGTGTGAGCCCTCCATATGTAGGTATGCAAAAAAAAAGTAAGCAAATGACTGGTTTTGTTCAGTTCGGGACACACTTAAGAATGTGCTTTTAAGCTACATAATATGTATTTTGATTAACGGCAAAGAAAGTTGTACATAACAAAAACTTTTGAAAAATGGCGGGCAGAACAGAAGAAAGCTCCTGATGTTAAAAAAAACACCTGTGCATTCGTAGATTTTATATTGATAGTCAAAATGTATATTTATAAATCAAAGGGAGTTCTAGATACTTTACAAAATTAATTTCTTTCAAACTCAACATTTTGAAGAAAAATGATTTAATTTTTTTTCAAAATTTTAAGCTTGAAAACATTTTTTGCTGAAAGCATATTCATTCAAAGAACTTTTCTTCAAATTAAACGATAAGACTAGGCTTCTGAATTTCCAAAAAGCTACAAAACAATACTGTAAGTGTTGCCTTTTTTTAATTATTTTTTTTTTGTATTTTATGTAATTTCTCTTCCTGTTAAGCGGAATTTTCTTGAGTTTCTTGTATTAAAAAAATCTACCGATCACAAAAAAAAAAAAAACCTTTCTATCAAAATCAAACGTTTTTCACTTAGAATTTTGAATTTTTTAAACGGTTTGACCGGATTCCGTGATATGTGATCCAAGGAGAGGTTAAAACCAATTTCGCCTAACAGAATTAACATCGAAGTTGCATTCATATTTTTTTCGATGCATTATATGTATCTACTCCTTCCAAAGTTATTAAAGGTCAAAGTGAAATTCATGGTTAATAGAGATCTCTACCAAATTGTCAAAGTCAAAGTGACAGCTAACAATTCGGCACGTTTGACAGACGCTATTACCAAAAAAAACAAAATTCAAACATTTACACTCCACTTCAAATGAATAGGGACACACATTTTCAAAGGTTCTTTTTCAATTTTTTTTTAACATTTTCCTTAATGAATCATTTGATTATCCTTATTATTTGTTTATGATGTTGGGAAAAGAATACAGAAAGTTTAATTCAAAAAGCACTGCTATTTTTCCTCCGGCTCTGTTCAAAGTCTTTCCATAAGGGAAAATGCAGTCTTTTTGTGTCAACTGAATAAGCTCAAATATTGAAACTGGTAATAAAAGTTAATGGATGGAAGTAAAACAATTTTTTTTGAAATAGTTTTTATGTTTATATTTATTCTCGGACAATGCACAATGTTTGAAAAAAATTGACAAACCAACTATGAAAATCCGTGTGCTCATTCTGTTGAATTGGAGTGTATTTGCCTCCGAAATAAAAAAGAAAATGCGTGCTACCTAAATGTCATTCGTGCCGAGGTCCTGAGTTTGACATCTAGAAATGAACATTGGTATTTGCTAAAAAGCTCTATTCCACAGTTTTTTGGATTTCACGTTGAAAATATCAGCTATAATACAGGGTGTTTGTCAGAATGTCTAACAAAAACAACGAGGGCCCAGACTTGGAAAAAATTGTTTTAGAGCGGGGCTCTACTTCTCCCCGTTTAAGCGTGAAAGGCAACTTTTGTAAAATATTTAAAAACAATAACGGCTACACTAAAACTGTCATGCTTTGTCTTTTTTTAAGCCAGTAAATCCATTTTCTAATTAACTTTTTAAATGAATTTGTTTTTGTAAATATTTTTTGAAAAAATCATTTTCAAACTTGAAATTAAAAAAAAAATTTTTTTTTGTCAAACTGTATTTTTTTATAATTTTTGTCATTAAGTCCAATTTTTATTTTTAGTGAAAGCCATATGCTAAAACTTAACTAAAACTATATAGACTAAGAGCTGGCAGCATATTTTGTGGGTGAACGCATAACCAAAATATGAGTATGAGGGTTTGTAGGTGCATGCATCTTGATATCGAATATCAAAGTCTGGCAGGATTTTTTTGGCGCCCGTAGAGGGGACGAGGGATTGAAAATAGCGGTTTTTCCATTTGTTGTGTCAAGGGTACAATCACTTCATTTTATTTTTTAAAAATGGGAAATGATGCTCTGTCATTTTCCCTAAGCCCAAAGATTTTATTTTTAAGGATCCAATTGATAATACTCAAGATATAACCATTTCAGGCACACCATATCAAGAGAAATTTGGAGATTTGAAAAATATTTAAGATCAACAAAAAAAAGTCTCCAAAATAAGGCTGATAAGGTTGGCTTCAAAAGGGCATATCTTGAGTTTTATTAATCAGATCATTAAAAATAAAGTTTGTGGACAAAGGAAAAATGAACGAGCATCATTCCTCATTTTTAATAAATGAATTGAACTGGTCTTACTCATGACACAACAAATGGGAAAACCGCTATTTTCAATCTCTCGTCCCCACTACGGGCGCCAAAAAAATTCTGCCAGACTTTTATATTCAATATCAAGATGCATGCACCTACAAACCTTTATACTCAGATTTTGGTTATGCGTTCACCCACAAAATTTGCTACCGGCTCTTAGACTAATACGTCTTGTATAGTTTTTGAGAAAATTAAGAGTTAAAACAGGTCTCTACTTTGTTACTATTATAAAAAGTGTTTCGAAGAAATAAAAACTTGAAGTCCAGGGTCTTAAATAACAGGAAACTTAGTTTTTGTTATTTTAAATTTTCTCAGCATGGCATTGTGGGTGTTGCCGTTGTTATTTAATATTTTATTTTTATTATAAGTTTTGTTTTAATTGCCGCCAAATGGGGGATAAGGACGTCCGCTCTAAACGATGTTTGTCTTGTCTGGGACCAACTCAAACGCTCTAGCGTTTTATTACACCTTTTGAAAAACTCTCTGTTTCATAGCTGTAGCAATGAGCGACCCTCAAATATTAATATCTGTGGTGTTTTGTAAAAACATTATAGCTCCATTTTATAATTCGCGTCCTTTATAATACCTTAAACGGTTAAACCAATTTTTTTCAAATTTTAAATACATATAGGTAATGTTCATAAATATTCCAAATTTGAAGAAAATCGGGTTTTCCGTTTAGGCTATAGCCCGATGTAAAGTGAACGTAAAGACACAAATTGTGAAATGGAGTTATCATGTTTCTACCAAACATCACCACAGATAATTATAAAGAGATGAAATTTTACAAGGCTTATAATTTCACTAAACTCTAAAAAAAAGCTAGTAGCATTGAAAATCGCAGACATTTTAATTTTTTTGAATCAATTTAATATATGTACAATGTACATATACCTATGTACCTACATTACATAACATTATGTATACATACCTGAAATTATGGAATTCCAAATTTCTTTTTTGTTTTTCCCGACTTTCAGAGAAATAAAAAAGTGTTATAAAAACCCACTCCTCATTTCATTCATTTTTCTACAAATAACGGGCTTTTGTATCCCAAATTTATATTGCAATCCTTTATCATGTGTATGCAACAGATTACATATGTATACCTACCTATGTCAGGTGAAATGATAAACCCTAAAAAAACCTATTTCTACCTATTTCAACTACAAAATGCAGGTGAATTGAACTAAACAAAAAATGGTAGACGTCACTCAATCAATATTAACTCTACTTCAGCTAATCATCAATTTGAAATAGGGGAGCTACATAGAAAAAGACCAAGCGAGCAGCCATATTATACCTACTTGTATAGAAGTATAGTCAAAAACCGTATGAGAGAGATGTCTAGTATAATTATTACCCCAAGGTACTATAAAATCCAAATGAATGAGAAGGCGAAATAATTTTGAAACAAAACCCACCCATAAAAATATCCATCCATCTTAATGATACACGAAGACATAGCACAGGTAAAGGTAAAAATATTTAAAAAAAAAAATAATCCCCCATAAACACCTTCACTACTTACCTGTGCATTGAATCTGTACACCTCTCACTCTAACTGTAAACACAGAATTAATAAAACTTATCCAACCCTTAAATGTAGGCGGGTCTTTCACACCCTAAATTGGAACTCACCTAACATGCTTTCTCCCTCCATCACATTCATCTTATGCGATATACAAACGAAAGAAAAATGCCATTTTGGTTTTCACTCTCCCTCTATCAATTCTACTTCCATACTTTTTTCTCTGTCATTCTAATGACTAGCTTGCATGTCATCGGTTGTTTTCTTTTCATCTTTTTGTTCTTTGCGCAGTGGTTGTTTTGTTCCCTTTGATATGATGGAATAATAAAAAAAAAAGTAAAAAAAAAATAATAATTAAAAACGAACGAACAAACTGCAAAGTGGAAGAGCGGTTGTTGAGAATTTGTCATTAATCAGTTAGCGGCAAACAAGTTCGGTGGACGGTTATCGGTTAAGAAAAATTCACACCACGGAAGAAAAGTTGACTTTTATTAATTTTTTTTACGCGGTTGTTTATTCTCTTTTTAACTTGCCCACCTATAAATGGAAACAATAATTGTTAAATTTACAATAAATTTTTATTATAATCAAAATCGTTCATTGGTGCCTTTAACGGGTTAAATAAGAAAAATAAAAAAAATAATAAATATACATTTACGAGTCATCCTGTACCTACTTACGGAGTGTGTAACAAATGTTTTGACAGGTGTCATTGTAATTTAATTATTAACAAATTTGTTTATAAAACATAAACGTGGTGCTTAATATAATAATTAAGTGCAAGCAGTTAAGTCACATTTTGGATTATAGTGTTTTTTTTTTATGAGGATTAAATTGTGTGCCTGATTTTTCATATTTACACGTGTAGGCAACAGAAGCCTGCTCTGATTTCTTTTTTTAAAACGATAATTCGTCTCGTGAATAATCAAAATTGATCTAAAATCCAGCATGGTTTCATACTATAATTCACTGTCATACTCGCAAAAACACAGTGCCGCAAATCTGCCATATCCCGCCGGCCAACCATGGGCATGGCAATCGAACTATCATCCGCCTCCGAATCATCAATTTCTGGGCGATGTTGATTCCCCACACTCGGTGGGCCATCATCCAATTCAATATTACAATCACATGTTTGGTAATCATCCATCGACGGCGGACTGGCATACATCAGAAAACTTTCAAAATGCCACCCAATCGCACTTGTTGCAGCATCAGCATCAGCATCAACAACACCAACAGCAGCACGACCATCATCAGCATCACCAACATCAGTCGGGTGCGACGCAATTAAATGATTCTGCAAGTAGTGTTGGGGAGCCACAAATCGCCGATGGATTACCTTCGCCACCGATTACCGTTTCTGGAAGTGAGATCTCAAGTCCTGGAGCACCAGCATCATCATCTTCGCCTCACGCTAATATGAGTACAAACAGCAACAATAACAACAACAACAATAACACCACACCAAACAACAATAACACCAGTAGCAACACCACAATAAACAACAATACAATCCGATCGTCACCTGTCAAGAGTCCTTACTATGATTGGATGAAAAAGCAGTCGTATACAGCGCAACCAACACCAGGTTAGTACAAAATCTTCATGAATTATAAATAAATGAATTTATTATTAATTAATATTTTTATAAATGTTAATATAAAATATTTTTTTTTCAAGTTAATTAAAAAAACTACATAATTTATTTTTTATTATCTTAATTTCTGTGTAACTTATTTGGATATTAGTTGATGGACAGTCTAATGATAGGACCTTTTTTTGTTTTGTCTGTAGGCCTAGGCACTTTAGGTCTATAGGTAGGTATAAGAGATTGATCCTAAAAATAATTTGGGTGAATTGAGCTACATACATACATATTGTATGAATCCACTATAATCCGGACGGTTATATTTTAATGATCTGAACAATATGTCTACTTGACTTCTACAAAATTTAAAAAAGGGTGACTAATTGGACCATAAAGCTTTATAATTCTAGAAACCGTTTTACCGTTGAACAAAGAAACACACTTCGCCGCTTAAAGACCAGTCTTTTCTCCTGATTTCTGAGTTTAACCCCAGTAACTTTAAAATTTAGTCCCAATTTATTCATCCTCCATTAAATTTAAAGTTGCCGTTAAAAATGAGAAATTTATATATATTTTTTAGTTTTCCGTTTTAAATGGCCACTTAAAATTTAATTGAGAGTGAATTAACTTAACTTTGAAAGCGCAACATAAGCGCTTTTATGACAGTTTACTCAAATGAAAAAGTAGACCATAAGCATTGAAGTAGAACATAAATATTTAAGTTTCTTTTCAACAAACGGGTCTAAGAGAGAAACTGGATGAAATTGGATTAATATTATCTGTAAATTTAGCTTAGACCAGTCTTTCATCCGAGTTTCTGAGTTAAACCCCAGTTAACCTTCACATTAGTCCCAATTTATTCACTCTCCATTAAATTTAAAGTTACCGTTAAAGGTCGGATTTTTTTTTTTAATTCACGGTTTTAAATAACGACCTTTAATTTAATTGAGGTTTATAAAATTGGGGTTTAAGTGCAACATAAGTGCTTATGTGACAGATTATGCGCAGAGATTTGACTTGAAGATTTGACCTTCAGAACCTAAGTTATAAGTTTATCAGATTTGTAACTACTTACTACATGCATAGGGACTTTGAGATATTCCAAAATTAAGTGCCCATAAATCGTCTTTTTTGGTATAGGTATTTGAGATTTTGTTACACCACGAAGTGCTTGTTTTTCAAGAACATAATTTTAGCTATCTGGAAGTAGTTTTTTCCCTTCGAAATGCATTTCGAGTTTTTTTTTCAATATTTTTATTTCTCTCGGAGAACTAAGTACATACGATCTACGATGTGCTAATTTAGTATGATAGATTGATAGTATAGGCTAAAGCCTCGTACGCAGATCGAGCTAAAATTTCGCTCCCATACAAAATTCTCTCCAAAATTTAGTCAAACTAAAATTTAGCCAAACATTTTAGCCGAGAGGTACGCAACTCCAGCTAAAAAATCAAAATTTTCGTTTCTTACTGAACGCACTCATCTGTCAAAATTTAGCGCGTGAAATAATTTTTCGGCACATTAATTCTCGAGCTAAATTGTGGCAGGTTCATTTATTTGTGAGATTATGTGAGCTTTACATTGCGAAAATGAAAATTGAGACCGAGAAATATTCAAGGACAAATGATTTAGCAATGTCAAAAGGAAAAATCTATTTTTTTATTTTAACTTGAAATATTGATAGAAAATTCTTTGAAATTGTTAAATAAAATTTCTTTTTCAGAGAACAGCTGTTTTCTGTAATGTATTCTCCACAAAAATCTTGTGTCACAGTTTAGCTACGTTTTTAGCTGGTGTTTGGAGAGAAATTTTAGCTCGATCTGGGTACTAGACTTAAAAGAGGATTTGGCCAATTATAATCGAGTGAAACAAATCCCACAAAAACACACATTAGGTCTGTTCCTTTATTTTGAATTTCTGTGATTTTCTGTGCATTTTAGTTCATGGCTCTGACAAAGTTCATATACAAAAAATTGTTTGACAGAAGTTTTGGCTAAAAATCACAGAAATTTCGAGTTTCCCAAACTTTGGTTTTTTCTCCTATCTGACAGCCAGTTGCGGAAATTTGTGGAAATTTGCAAGAAATTTCACGTTAACAAATACACCTAATAGCCGTTTTCCTTTGAAGGTGGCGAAGTACTTGCGAGTAGATGAAAACCCTAATCTAGTACTACCAACTGCACATGCTCTCATGCGCGAGTAGATACATTTTACATGGGAAAGCAGTTTGATGTGTTCCATTGAAAAAAGCTGGCAAAGTACTTGCTAGTACTTCGCCACCTCCAAAGGAAAACGCCTATTATGACACTCACTTAAAATAAAAGTAAACACAAAAAAACGCCACTAGCGCTAACCTTACGTATAACAGTTATAGTAGTTATAATTTCGTTTTTATATGCACTTTATGTAATTCATAATGTTTATTACCCTTAACTTAGCCGAATCTTACAACAGCCCTGTTTTTTAGTGCACTTTTATCTTCGCTTAGAAAAAAGTAGCATGTTAATTACAACAACAAACTGGTATAATTCCGTATTGTTGTTGTATTTAACATGCTACTTTTTTGTAAGCGAAGATGAAAATGCACTAAAAAACAGGGCTAACATAAAAATAATTTTTTAGCGGAGATACGTACACAAAAAACACTTGTTGGAATATTAGAAAGATTAACTTTAAGGTAGAACTTTAATAGACGAAGCTGTCGGAAGCTTATGTCCGTCCAACCGAACGAAAAGAAGCCTTCCGAAACGTCAGTTTCACTAGTCACCCATAATGGGCCTTAGTGGTTGAAATAATATTGTTTGTTCAATGTTAATTCTCTTGTGTCACTTCACTCTTTCATCAAACGCAGAAAAAAAAAATGCAAAACTTGCACCTTGTGCCAAATTCTTTTTAGTTTGATTCCATTTTTTTTTTTTTGCAGCAAGTTGTCAGTCTAATCCACTAACGTAGGAGTGGTATCTTTACTTCCCACGGCGAAAGTTAACGAAAACGTAATGAAGAGTACAAAATTGCGTCATATAAACTCCATGTATTTACTTGGATTCGTATACGACCACTTGCGTGGCCTTCTGGTCAATTATAGTTCTACCTAGAAATGCTTTTCCGACGGTAACATACCTATGTACATTGACAGTCAAAATAATAGATTCACAGCTTTGACTAAAAATACAACTTTTTTTTTGCTGCAGAAAGCTAACGATAAAGATTTGTTTAACATATTTTCTGTAAGTTATTTGATGTTCTTGATGGCATTGTTCTGCTGGACAGACCCGTTTAAGAGTCCTAATATTTCATCAAACTTTCAAAAAGCCCCTTTAAGAATGCATTTAAATCTATGAACTGGACGTCTTTCTAGATAATGGAAACTCCAGTACAATTTTGAAAAAATAATAAATCTTTTCTGAGAGGTCGTAATAATAATAATAATTGAAACCATCGGGCCTAGGAGCCCCGCTATTGTGAATTTGATGACAGGCCATTGCTCTTCTCATGAAATTTTGTATGACTTTTTGACAGTTATGTCACTGTATCTCACGGATGAAACGTTGGATTTCAACCTTGAGGTCAGGAATTGTTTCTGCTTGATTCGCATAAACCCGTTATTTTATAAACCCCAAAAAAAGATGTCGCACGGAATTAAATCGCATGATTTTGGTGGCCAGGGGTCCAATTCCGCAAAGAACGCCGTTCACAGTCACTGCAATTGAGGCTAGCTCATTTTGAAAGAAAAGGAAAGCTCATAACGCCACCTGACCAAAATCTGCGCCAGACAGTTGCTCGTTGTGGATGCATTTGATTTTCTCATAGATCATGTGAGGATTTTCTACGCCAAATTTGGCAACTTTAGGTGTGTTTTTTTTTGCAAGGCCGGGGGAATTGGACGAAAAAAACGACATTGGGGCTTAGCGACGCCATTACAGAATAAAATGGAGTTTCTATACAAACTATCGATAATATGTATGAAATTCATGACACAGTTTTTATCAAGGATAAATGTAAGCCCCGAAAATTCTCTGGGCTTAACTAAGCCCGAAGGGGCTTAGTTGTTGTTGCTTTTAACATGTAAATTGCTTAGCCCCGACGTCGTTTTTTTCGTCCAAGCGCAATCGGGCAAGGAAAAAAAACACACCTTTTGTTTATTCACAGGCCATTCAGATGAGAACGCACCTCCATATGGTGACTCATGAAGAAGATGATTTTTTTTCTTTCTAAAACTTGGCATTCTTCACTTTACTTCACTTTTTGTTTCCAAGCGCGTTTTTCCCTTGCGTAAATGCTCAATTTTTCACTATAAGCGATAGCTGTCACATTTCAGAGCTGCCACTTGCACACAAAAAAATGGCATAAAACTTAAATAGTGCACTCTTAGAGCCTGTTCTTTTTGACACATTGGGTGAGGGGAGTAGAAATGTAGGGGGAACGAAGTAACGAAAACACTTTTGAATTTCGTAAATCTTGAAGATTAGAAATTAATCTTGTTAAATCTTCCTAGGACAACTACTTTTACAAATCGAACTAACTTATTCTTGTATGGCGCTGAAGGATTCATTCATGGCTGAATTCAGTTCTTCACAAAGGAAACATTCTATCTCACTTCCTCTTCATAAAAAAGATGAAACACCATTTGCATTTATAAATGTGCTGTCAAAGTAAATCTTTTTTAAATCTTTTTGTGTGGTGGAAACACCAAATAGATTTAATAAATCTGAACTCAGATAAACCTTTGGTGGAAACATAGCATTCCTTAATTTTCACTTCAATCTTCAAAGAATCCTGAAGTATTAAAAGAAGTGGTTGCCAAGAAGTATGATTTCTTGGTATCAGATGCGTAAAACCTTAACTTAAAACCTAAAAGATCCAAAGTCTTATGCTATGTTTCCACCAAAGGTTTATATCAGATTAGATTTAATAAATCTTTTTGGTGTTTCTACCGCACAAAAAGATTTAAAAAAGATTAAATTTGACAGCACCTTTCAAGAGTGCAAATGGCGTTACTATTTTTCTTATGAAGTGCGAATGAGACAGAATGTTTGATTAGTGTGAAACAATAAAGAACTGAATGCGAATCTCGAATGAATCGTTCAGCACCATGTAAAAATAGGTTAGTTCGATTTGTAAAACTATTTGTCCTAGGAAGATTTAACAAGATTAATTTCTTATCTTCAAGATTTACGAAATAAATTTGTATGGTAAATCTACGAGATTTAAAGGAGATTTAAGGTTAATCTCATTTAATCTCAGATTAGCGCTAGGTGGAAATGTAGCATTAAGAAGTTGCAGCTTTTTATGTCTTTCAATTACCTTTTCTCTTGGTCGCTTCTGTTTCTATTCCAAAATCAAATCCAGAAGCATTTCCCTTCATTTCAGATCAAGAACTCTCACTCCAACAGCATTCAAATCGACGGCAATTGCAAAAAAAAATTACACTGCAGTAGTGTTGTGCTTTAACTGCCTTTTTGAACAAAAAAAAAAACGTATTTTTAACTATGGTACATTAAATTGGAAATTGGATTAATCTACCGGAAAACTGTTATAAACTGTAATAACAAACACAATTGAAGTGATTTTGAAATAAAGCATTAAAATTTTAAAATTGATTCAATCTTAAAAGAGTTATAAAACCTCATAGGTAAATAAAATTCATTTGCCGCAAGGAACCAAAAAAGTTTTTGATATTTACCAAAATAATAAAAGATTTTTTTTTATTGTTTGTTTGTGGCGCATGAATATTTATAAAAAAAAGTAAATTAGATGTTAACACACTTTCAGGTTAGCATATCTCTAGCTCTTTAAAACGAGTATAAATAGTTTCAAAGTAATATATAGGTAGAAACAATTCGAAGTTGATCCTTAGACAATCAGACATGCTAATTGATGTGAGATATAGATCTCTTCAATTATAAAATTCTTGACTTGAAAGATACAAGACATCATGGTCCAATATGAAGACATAAAATTCCACAAATATTTCTAATTTTACTGATGCATCGATGAGCCATATCTGTTGATTGATTTATGAATCAAAAGCAACAACTGACATCAGACATTGATGAGTTTTCTTATTTCTTTAAGGCAACATCAGAGGTTATAGCTAAAGTCTAACAGAAGATATTGGTAATTTTTTATGTTTTGACTTCTATTTGATTTATTGACTTGAATCTTATACCCACACCCCTCAATTCGGGATGTCTATACACGAATAAAATTCTACGTATAGGTAGGTGCCTATTTTATATTCTTTCCTAATGTTACTGCTTTATGAGAAGTGTAGGTTTTATATGTGTGTTTGAGATTGAGAAAAAAAAAATAAGTAACGACCATCCAAACAATTTGACACCTTTAATTGGGGTACTGTTTGACGAACACCATAACGCTTTTCTTGTTTTGTATTTTTTTTGTTGTTCTTTCAATTCGAATGAAGCAACAAAAAAAATAAATTCTTTTGAAACATTTTGTCTGTCAAAAATTTGGCTTTGCAATAAAAAGATTCTTGCGGGATTTGGAACCAGTTTTGTTTAATTTTTATTATTCGGCAGTATTCAAAAACTTTGTGAAAGCGTGTCCTGTAATAAAAGCTTTAAAGCCATTGCGATGACATAAAAAATGCATTTAGCTAAAAGGTTCTTAAGAATTTTTTATATTTTTAAACATAAATCATGACTTTTGATAGCAATTTGATCCTAATTTGACACTTTTCATGGTGTGTTGGAGCGGTTTTACCAACATAACCAAACTAAGAAGATTATCGATAGGGACTAATGAGTTCAATTCAACTGGGGTAAAACGAAGTTCATATACTTAGTCGAAACGTATGTAACAGCTTAAAATTTTCTCTTATTTGTTTAGAGATGCACAAATACATGAGCAAAAAAAAAAAAACAGTTTGAAATCGCATTCCATTGGCAACGAAAAAATCAATTTTTAGATTGAAATCTGAATTTACCAATGGAAAAACCCATTAATTTTTGTCCCTTGAAGGCATCGATCTACCTACATAATATTGAATCGTATGACAGTTCAGTGCTAAGATGAGTTTCAAAATTATATTGGAAAGCTCTAATCATACTATGCTCAAAGCTAACTTCAATCTTTCAAGGTCTGCTCCATGTTCTGCTCAGAGCTAAAAAAGAAAAACACCTTACACAAATAACGAATTTTAAATTTTTGAGCCATGAGATCGTCATAAGCTCGCTCTAAAGTTGATCTACGTTTTTGCTGCAATGTGTTGAATGAAACGGTCATAGTGACACTTTTGTAAAGGGTGGTAAAATTTTAAGGGCCGATGTTGATTTTGAATAAAACACAAACTATTTAGGAAATTACTGTAATTTCTTTTTATTATGATAATATTGGTATGGTACAATTACATATGTATGGAACAAAATATCGGCCAAATGGCCACCGCGACCTCGGCAGCACACCACCATCCGTTTTATGCCGATAATGTGCCGAATTATCTCATCTTTTAGCTCTTGAATTGTTGTTGGCTTATCGAAGTTCACCTTTTCTTTCAAATAATCCCAAAGAAAGAAGTCCAACGGTGTCCAATCACATGATCTTGGTGGCCAATTGACATCGCCACCACGTGAGATAACACGGCCATTAAATTTGTCGCGCAAAAAAGCCATTGTTTCGTTAGCTGTGTGGCAAGTGGCACCGTCCTTTTGAAACCACATATCGTCCACATCCATATCTTCCAATTCGGGCCATAAAAAGTTTTTTATCATCTCACGATAGCGAACATCATTCACAGTAACTGCCTGACCGGCCTCATTTTGGAAAAAATACGGCCCGAAGATGCCACCAGCCCATAAACCGCACCAAACAGTCAGTCTTTGTGGGTGCATTGGTTTTTCGACAATCACTCTTGGATTATCATTCGCCTAAATGGAGCAATTCTGCTTATTGACGAATCCACTGAGGTGAAAATGTGCCTAATCACTGAAGATGATTTTCTTCGAAAATTGATCATCCACTGTTGCCATTTCTTGCCACCATTCTAACCATTGACGACGCTTAAAATCGTCCATGGTTCAAATTGAGTTGGTCTGAAATTGAAAAAATGTCAAATGAAATGCAGAAAAAACTTGACGTTTAGGTGTGGTTCACATTCAACATAGGCCCTTAAAATTTAGCCGCCCTTTACTTTCGTTCAATTGTCAAGCATTTTGTTGTAAATTTGCGTACTGTATATACTTTCACATATTATAGGTAAGTGTATTCAAGCAATGCAGTAAAATCATCAAAACATCTATACCAATTTTGAAACTTTCGTACGTTTACACTTAAACAGAATATTATTAAGGGTATTCATGCAACAGCGTTTAGTCGGCGTAAGCGTAGTAAAGTTGTAAGCAGCGTAAATCTGTCAAATTGTCCATACAAATTGTGACAGGTTTACGCAGTTGTATAAATACCCTTATTATTTTTAATTTTCTTCAAAATCATAAGTTGGTACGTATACAACATTAACGGTGGTTTACTACATTGTATGAATACCCTTAAGGCCATCAGCTTTCCAGTACTGAGATAATTTTGAGTTAAATCAGAGTTAGCTGATCATAAACATTCACCCCGATTACAAAATCCGACGAATGAGCTGTGGAGGTTAGCTGACTCAATTTTGACATTTGGTTCATAGTAAAAATGTCAAAATTGAGGCTGATTAACTCCGCAACTCATTCGTCAGATTCTGTAATCACGGTGATTAACTTTACCTTTAATTAGTTCAAAATCTATTGAACTTGAAGTGTGACATTATACATCTCATAGTGAAAAACTGGCCCTTTACCATAGTACATAAATAAGAGGTACTATACTCCGCAGGTTGTCAAAATTGAAAGTGTCAGAAATGAAAATTGTCGTTAACGTGAGGACACAAAAACAAACTTAAATTGAAAATATCAGAAATAAAAAATGGCTGTGAAAGTAAGAACGTAATTACACGTAAACACAACAACAACAACAACAAATATTGGCTGAACAACGTAAGAACTTTAATGATTTCACCTTCAATATGTTGTGTACTTCGGACTGTGGCCCATTATAATCAAGAATGAATCAAAATTGAAACTTTTATGGTTTTTGAGAACCAAAAATTAGGCAAGTTTATTTTTGACAATTCTTTTGATGTTGTCAAGAAAACCTGGGTGAACTTTGGCTAATCTTCAATAACGAACAAAGCTAGTATTTTAGGCATTAGAGCCTGTTTAGATTGGAAAAATTGAGCCCGGAGTCGTGAGTCTTATCGTGTCTACATTAGAAAATTTGAGGAGCCTCAAAGCACATAGAAACAACAACAACTTAAAAGTTTTGCGTATTGAAACAACAAAGAAATGAGACTCATGAGTCGGATGTTTATGTTTCCTTCATGCCTCACAACCTCCCTGACCCCCCACTTCTCTTGTCCAGAAGCCACCGTGAGACCGGTCTCAAACTTCCCAATCTAAACAGCGTCTTAGATGTGTTCCGCGTTTTGGTCTGTCAGATAAATTATTTCGAGTTTGAACACTGAAAAAGAAGATTGAGTAAAATATCCCAGTTTTTTGATAAGAGAAGTGGGTGTCAGGGCTTTCGTGAGGCATACAGAAAACAAAAACGTCAGATTCATGAATATCATTTGTTGTTGTTTCAATGTGCGAAATATTAAAGTTGATGGGTTTCAATGACGTGTTTAGATGCGCTGAAAATGTATAATAGCTGCATTTTATCATCCACATGATCTGATCCTGATCAATTTTTAACACTTTATTGCAAAAACAATATGAGATCTTGCTTTTTATCTCTGGACCTTTTTTCAATTATCCAAAAGCTAGTTTGCACTCTGGTAGCCTGGAGGCTATTTACTAGCCCCAGTAGTGCGAAGAAAACTGACAGATGAAAAATAAACAAACGTAAGACAAAAAGTGACGGTTATATAATACTCCTGTGTCCTGTCAATAAGATCCTGTTTGTTTTATTTATCATGATCTGATCCGGATCAGATCATGTGGATAATACAATACGGCTACTTCCCAAAACCTGGAATTTCTACTAATTTTAGTGCAATTTTATTTTTTTATTATGAACTTTGAAAGAACTTTGGGCTTAATCCGTAAAAATTCTAAGTTCTGGGAAGTACGTGAACAGACATAACGTAAACGATGAGACTCACCCGCCTGCACTCAATCTTCTTAATCTTAACAGGGGCATTCTTACTGAAGAACTTTAGTATTTCAAATCGTTTTAGAATGAATAATGAAACGTTTGTACTAAAAATTACACGTTTTATATAACAATTTAGCCCAAACTTCATTAGAGATAAAAGGCAGTTGCAATAAAATATTAATTGTCACTTTTAAGTTTGACTGATTCGTATAAAGTTCCCTATTAATAGTTGAACATGGTTCATTTCCAGTGCAGGCATCCTGTAACAAACAATAAAATACTGATTTCCTTTAAACGAATCAATTTTGCCTTAAAGTTTGGAAACGAGAAAAGTTTGTGGTGGCGGTGTCAAAAAAATGTCTGTCTGTAATTTTTGTGCTTTTTCTAACGATAAGGAGATATTTTATTTTCGATTCGTCGTTCACTCAGTAAACTTTGGACTTATGTCGATTTCCTTACAACAATTTCAAATCGATTTTTTTTGTTGGTTGTAAGGAACACACAAAAATCAAATTTTTCGTGTGGGATTGTGTGTGTGTCATTTGACAGTAGCTTTGAGGCAAAAAAGTAAACAAACTATGCGCGTACAAATTTGTTACAAATATTCCAAAGTGCATTCAGTTTTTCGCGTCATTTTGTTAGATTAAAAACATATACATTTCCAGGAAAAGTTGCAAAAATAAACAGAAAATAGTTATGTGGCCATTAAAGTAAAAAAAAAAACCCCAATTCATCCAAGAAACACATCATTCGAGAAACACATCGGCGAGCGCCGAATTGCTTTGAATCGAAGTTAGTTGATATTTTTATAACTTCTAACTGACCATTCACTATTTTTTGATGAATTAAAATTAGTTTTAATGATTTATTTGCTTTTAATCTATTTAAATGACCGACGAACACTTTAGAACATTTGTTAAACCCGCCGCAAAATACTTTCAACTCCAGAGAAATGTCAAATCTTGTTAGTGTGTGTGAAATCGATTTGAAATCTTGCTGAAAATGCAAGATTTGTTTTGACAGAATAAAATCGATTTTGTTTAGAAAAAAATCGATTCTTTTTAGAAAAAAAATCGATTATTTGGTTGTAAGGAATTCGACATTAGATTCAGCAGCATCCGAAAGAAGCAGGGGAGGGGGAGGGAGCAAGGGCAGGTATTTTGCCCCTACCATGGACTTTTGACTAATGTCGAATTCCTTACAACCAAATAATCGATTTTTTTCTAAACAGAATCGATTTTTTTCTAAACAAAATCGATTTTATTCTGTCAAAACAAATCTTGCATTTTCAGCAAGATTTCAAATCGATTTCACACACACTAACAAGATTTGACATTTCTCTGGAGTTGAAAGTATTTTGCGGCGGGTTTAACAAATGTTCTAAAGTGTTCGTCGGTCATTTAAATAGATTAAAAGCAAATAAATCATTAAAACTAATTTTAATTCATCAAAAAATAGTGAATGGTCATTTAGAAGTTATAAAAATATCAACTAATTTCGATTCAAAGTGCCCAAAGTCAATTAAAGATATAAATCGCGCGCTCGCCGATGTGTTTCTCGAATGATGTGTTTCTTGGATGAATTTGGGTTGTTTTTTTTACTTTAATGGCCACAAAACTATTTTCTGTTTATTTATGCAACTTTTCTTTGAACTGTATGTTTTTAATCTAACAAAATGACGCGAAAAACTGAATGCACTTTGGAATATTTGTAACAAATTTGTATGCGCGCATACTTTGTTTACTTTTTTGCCTCAAAGCTACTGTCAAATGACACACACACAATCCCACACGAAAAATTTGATTTTTTGTGTGTTCCTTACAACCAACAAAAAAAATCGATTTGAAATTGTTGTAAGGAATTCGACATAAAATACTTGTCTTGTTTCTATTGGAGTCTGAAAAAAGTCCTTCGGGTGCCTATGCTAATAAAACACCTCATTGACAGTGGAGTTGTCATAATGGAATACCAAAAAATATTTGATTTCAAAATAAAATTTTGCATGAAGTCAGCATTCATTGATTTCATCACATGTGTAATATATTAATGATGTTATCACAGAACTTTTTTTTTACTATATTTATCCGTTAGTTCCTATTTATTTATTCACCTGCTTTACCATTAGTTCAAATATGATAAGTTTTTCTATATGTACATAGGTACATAACACCAATTTAGATTCTTATCACATATCTTATATCTTATATATACAAAAAAGCACCGATCAAAGTTGGTATTTCCCATAGGTTTTATTATACCTTTCATATCAAAAATAAATTTAACAAAAAATTTATCATGTCAAAATCAAACAAAACACAAAATAATTTTTCTATTTTATTTTGATCAAACAAAAAATACAAAACTAAACATACCTATAGTGAAGAAAATGCCATTTTGGTAAACGCCCTTAATCTATATACAAAACCTCTCTAACCAACCACAGCCAATCATAAATACAATTTAAAAAATGTTGCCGCTAAAAATTCTGTTTGTTTCTATTCCTTTTTTTACATTTCTAATACAATATTTTGACAAAAGCTAAAAGCTATTCCCGCACATATACAATAATGTATATCGGGTTATCTAGATGTAATTTTTTTCAGTTTCAGTTCTATATGACATTTCGTCTCCTCAAATTATAAAGGTGTGGCAACAAGAATTGATTTAGATTAGATTAGCTGATTTAATCAGGAAAGGTTATATACGAAATACGATATGACTGTATTATGGTGTTCTATTATCTTGCCATTAATTACAATGGTATCAATAAAAAAGCTATTGCATGGATATAGGAATAATAATAAAGAAATAAAAAAAAGCCTCTAATAAAACAATCTCTAGCGACAATGACGCACATAAAATATACAACAATCGGTTCTTCAAGGTATTTTTTACCTTCTTTCTATTTTTCTACTTGTTGTAGGTACTTATTTTAAATATCAATTCTTTTTGTTATTTAATCTACATAATGTCCATAACTTTGTGGAAGTGACAAGTCGAAAACTAATTTTCAAAAAACACAGTCTGGTCTAAACGGTGCTTTTTGTTTGACAATTTAAATCCTCCATCGAGACCTGTCAATCTGCTTCTGACATTTAAGAGTTAAAATAATCATCAATTAGAAATACAAACAGATTTATTAGTAAACATAAATATATCTAACAAATAACCACCTTATACGAACGTATTAGTACCTCATAAATATTGTATATTTTGTTTTAAATAAATTTTCTTCTAAACCTTTGCATGTGAATAGGTCACATTAGGAAACAATGCGTGCGTTCAGATTGTAGAAACATTATAGACTCTGTTTAGATTGTGACTTTTTGCTATGCCAAGATGACACACGGTTTTGTTGGTGAAATCAATGAGGAGAAAAGAAGTCCCCACAGATCTCACCCATGAACTCATCGTCATGGAGGGCGTAGTGTGCAGCCACAGTCTAAAGAGGGTCAAAAAAGACAATAGATATCCCAAAAATATTATGATACCATCAACTATTGTTGCATTATCTATATCTTTTCATAAGGGATAACAACAACACAAACCAATCTTTTTGGCTTTATGGCGAAGTACCAAAACGCGTCCATTTTTATTTGTCGGTGAAAAGACGCCATTTTTGTAGAAAAATTATCGAAAATAGTTTATCAACCATTTTTCGTTTCGTAGGCGTAAGTACACACGTTTGTGTTCGTCCCAAACTTACCTAGAGGTATCTCTAAAAAAAACACCAACTGTCAATAATGCTAATCCACATCAATTGCATTGCAGTTTGACAGGTTTTGACAGTACCCATCTTATATGATAAGTCAAAATGATTAAACTAATATTTATGTATGTTTAATATTTATGTACATATCGGTTTTACGATTTATATTGGTGCCGTGCAATATATCTATACATTTATGTACACTTCTTTGACAGTTATGATAATTTATGAAATTATGACAGATAATGCTCGAATATAAAAATAAAGAAGCTTGTCATATAAAATAAAGTAGGTAGGTAGTAATAATAATAATTGTTATTATTATATTGTTCAATTGTAAAAAAGAATATGATGGCAGTGATTTGTTATTTCTACTTTATATATAATTGCAATTAATCATAAATATAAACCAAATTGCCCCTGGTTTAAAATATAAACGCACCTTCTACTCCTATATAATTATGGTCGTTGGTGTCGTAAATTTGAATCACAACATTTATGTCAAAATTATACTTAAAACTTATTTATAATTTTGAAATTTTTATTGATATGGCTACTATACTAAATTAATTACAACTATAAATTTGTTTTAATTTATTTGTATATTGCCTACCAATTTACCAAACTTATATTTATATTTTTAGAACTTTAACAACTTTTTATTTTATTACTTAAAAATTTAAATTATTTTCCTTTGATTTGGATTAATTTTAAGAATTATTCTGCAGGTACATTCGATAAGAGAAAAAATAAAAATGAAATGCTACACGTTTCTTTAAATGGTGTTTACAAAACATATATCTTATATAAATCTTTTTGTTAAATCGTTTGTTTGTTTTTCTTTTTTTTTTGTTGTTGTTTTTGTTAAATATGATGGCGATATATTAATTCCATGTTTATAGTGCAATCGTTGGTTAAATATCGCGACACAAGATAACAAACTCTGATCTTTTAGGTTATGAATTGTTTGTTTTAGAGTTAGATTAATGCATAGGTACCATCATAATGTGTTTCGATTTAGGGATTCTCGTGCTGGTTTGTATTTTTGTTTTGTATGTATTGGAGGTCTTTTGTTATGCCAAGAATATGCATATGATGATAAGCGATATTTTGACTTTATTTTTGGAAGAAAAGAATTGTTTTAAAGTATTTGTGTGAAGTAAATATTTAAAATGGTTAAAAGTGTATCAAAACATACACGAGCAAATCTTGTGATTTATGGGATCATATTTTTTATAGGGATTAAAAAATATAGGATTCGTACTGATGTCGTGACATTCTTAAACTCGTTTTTTTTTTTATTATGTTTTTTTTTGTCATCACCTTTATTTGGCCTTTGTTCATAGGTGATTTAAGAAAAAATGAATTGAAATTATTTTGAGAATCTCATCCCGCTTACAGAATCCGGTGAATGAGCTGCGGAGGGAATCAGTCTCAATACTAGTCGTATTTTATTATCCACATGATTTAATCCGGATCAATTTCTAATACGTTATTACAAAAACAATATGGGATCCTGCTTTTTATTTGGATCTCTTTCAATGATCCAAAAAATAGTCTTCACTATGGTGGCTTGGAGGCTATTTACTATTGTGAATGTGCCTCAGTAGTGCAAAGAGGTAACAGACATATAAAAATAAAATAAACAAGTATAAGGCAAAAAGAGACGGGTATATAACACTCCTGTCACAAAGATCCTGTCTGTTTTATTTATCATGATCTGATTCAGATCAGATCATGAGGATAATAAAATGCGGCTAATTTACATTTTTATTATGAGCGAAATGTCAAAATTGTGAATGATTCTGTAATCGGCGTGATAATACATCCTTTACTGTATTCCGACAAACTTCCCGTGGGTTGACTTATTTTGACGTTTCTTTTTATCTCACTTATCTCTAAAAAGAGACAGTTGCCAAGTGAGGTAGAAGTTTTTAAATTTTTTGAAAATTTCTGCCTAACCTGACCATTTCTTTCTTACCACCAGATAATAAGAGTGAGATAAAATAAGTAGACTTCAAAATGAGTCGCCTCAAGTGAAGCTTGTCTGAACATATATGTACTATTAAGAGACACTACTGTCAAACTAAGAAAATTCGATTTTGACAGATCAATACATTTTCCCATATTTTGCAAGACACCTATTGCGAATTCAGCTCTTGGAAAGAAAATTGGTTGTTCTAAAGCTGGCCATACACAAACGAGCCGTCCGATCCATTAGGTTCGGTTGGGTATCAGATTGGCTGAAAATCAAAATGGATCAATCACCACCCCTCACACGACCGATTTAGGATCGACACGGGACCATTCGGCTCGTTGGCTCTGTCGTGTATGGCAAGCTTAATGGTAGGTAATTGTGAATTGTAAACTAAATTCAATGTTCATTATTTTGAATTATTCCAGCGGCGGCAGCCATTGTTTTAAAACCAATGTATTTCAATCGTTCAGCACAGATTAGGCCAGAGGGTCAATTCTTAATATGTGAAACTGTGAAATAAAAAGAAAGTTACTATTTCAGTCACAGAGTCTCGTCATTTTATCACTTCTCAAACACGCACAAGGCAATTCCCAATTTCCATATGAAAAATAGCTGTCATAGTCAGTACTAAAAAGTATTTAAATGAAAAATTCCACCACTTGCTTTTATGATGATTGTGGCGTTATCAAAACACCAAGATGGCGACTTGTGTGTATAAAATGAGAACAATTTGTTTCTGTTTATCATTTATCTTTTCACAGGTTTTCACAGAATGAATTGATTGTGATAAAAGAATCATCATATGAAAATGCTTTTTGTTTTATATAAACTTTGGATGAATTTTGGACTATAATTGGTAGAATTTGACAGTTTTCAGGGAAAAGTACCTAAACGATCAGAAGTAAAATTTCATTGCTTGAAAGGGATCTTATCTAGAAGACAAAGAAACAGGTTTTATTAAAAGATATTGCTTTGTTACAAAGTTATTCCTAAATAATCCACTTAATATTTATAGCCCATCTCCGGTTAAACGAAAAAAAAAAAAAATACTTTATGATACAATATTTCTAAAACAAAAAAGTAACTGATTGTTACTCGTTTTATCGATAGGTAGAGGTACCTACTCTAATCATTTGCAAGATTCTATCAAAATATAAAAGCTGTCCAATTTTTTGCAAGCAATAAATTTCCTTGTGAAAAGTTGTAAAACAAAATCATATTTATCATATTTAATTTTAATCTTTTAAATAAATCTTTTTTTAAACATCGAACTTTTTTTATCATTATGCCTTTTTGGTAACGTGTAATTTTCACTAAGTTTCCTACACTTGGGTTTTTTCTCCTATGGTTTCTGACAGCAAATTGTAAAAATTTGTGAAAATTTGCAAGAAATTTCACATTACCAAACACACCTATTATGTATATTCTGACTATGCGAGTACTTCCCAAAACTGCCCATTTTAGTCCAAAGTTGTGTGTATTTTTTTTTTTTTTTTATATGAACTTTAAAATAACTTTGGACTTAAATTAGTAGAAATTGTCAGTTTTGGGAAGTAAACGAACAGATCGAGTTTCTATGAGTTTTAGTACAATTTTATTTTGCTTATACATATAAACTTTGGTAGAACTTTGGACTTAATTCTTTGAAATTAGGTCTGTTCGTTTACTTTCTAACTCTGCCAATTTCTACTAATTTTAGTTCAAAGTTCTGTCAAAGTTCATATAAACAAAAATAGTATTAGCAGAATTTTTTGGTAGTTTTGGGTGGTACACGAACAGACATATTATTTGATACTTAAAAATATCAGAAAAGTGTGTTTGTTTAGTTTTTTAAATTGTTTTCAGCTGCAATTTGTTTAGATCAAGCTTTCTAGCATCCGCGATAAATTGGTTTTAAAACGGAGCTGCAAAGCTCCATTGAATTAAATGCTTGTCATTAATGATTTGATGGTATCCATTAATTTTCCAGTTAAATGACAGATTTAATGGAACTTTATCTCTCGTCTCAATGTGGCATTAGCCCAGTTTCAAACAGTTTCAGATAGCCAGATTTACTAATCTTTAGTGCGAACCAGTACAATTTTTCACTTGTGGAACGGGATCGCACTAAATCTGAAGGTCTGACACTATTTGAAACTCGCCAGGGAAAAGGGCTATTATGAACACTAAAAGCGTTTGTTCGTTTAGTTTTTTTGCAAGCTGTCATTGGCTTGGGCGTGTTCGTATGGAAAAGTGCTAGTACTTTAAGATTAGGCTGTTTGAAATATTAGGTGTGTTTGTTAACGTGGAATTTCTTGCAAATTTTCACAAATTTTCACAACGTGCTGTCAGAAACCATAGGACAAAATACCCAAGTTTGGGAAACTTGGTGAAAATTTCACGTTACCAAACAGGCATATTATGTGTGTTTGGAAACGTGAAGTTTCTTGCATATTTTCACAATTTGCTGTCAGAAACCATAAGAAAAAAATCCTAAGTTTGGGAAACTTGGTGAAAATTTCACATTACCAAACATGCATATTGTCGAGTCTTAAGCATGTTTTTTGTGAAAACTAACAGATATTTTTTGTTTAAACTATAAAAGAGAACATTTTCAGGTACGAACTTTATTATATTATGTGCTTGAAATTATGAGCTTGACGCTGTGGCAAAAAGTGACCCAGTGATGTCACGGGTTAAATTTCTTTGCCAAATTTTCAAATTTGCTGTCAAAAAATATAGAACTTATAGAAAAAATATAAAGCTTTTGACTTTTTTCCGGGAAATGATTTATTTACTCTTCTGGGTAAAAAAAAAATATTTAGTTAATGACGTGAAATCTACTGGTAAGCCAGAGACTAGAGACTTATCCAATTCTTTCATGCGTTTTTCTAATCGGCAGGAATGGAGGGGACCTTTATTTTTTTGCTGATTTTGAGCGAGCAGCTTAGATGAGAGGCACTCCCTCACAAGATGCAATACCCCCAACAACCAACATTTAAGCTTCTTCGAAGCCAAACATGCCTACGTCAAAGTGACACAGATACTAATGGCTGCTAATTTTTTTTTTTTTGAATGCAGTAGTTATTCTTAACGTATTTTCCGTGACTAAATTATAGTGAAAAAAGAACGTCATGTTCAATCGAAAATTTAATATTTTCAAGTGAAAAGTTTTGTAGGTAGCCTATAGCTTAGAACTGGACAAAGAAGTTAAACCGCAAAAGCAAATTACCATCCCAATACTATGTATGTCCTTGTTTTCTAAAAATTGCACTTAATAGTTTAGTTCAGGTTAGTATTAAACAACTTAAATTTTAATTAATCTTCGTTATTTTTACTTCTTCTCTAAAAATGGCGCCCAACGCTTTAACCTTAATTTATTATAAAATAAACCTGAGTTTAATTTTGTCAAATTTATATGTTAAAATCAAGTTGATCCTTAAAAATGACTCCCACTACTTAAAAAATAAATAAATTAAATTTGGTGGCACAACAGCTCGTGGATAACCAGGGTCTAGTGACTTACAACTATCAACCATTCCTGTGTGCATGTTGTTGGCAGAAATGGAGGGGACCTACAATTTTTGCCGAATCCAAACGGCTAGATGAGAACGAGAAGCACTTTTTCATGACAATTATATACTCTTGGAGTAGTACCTCGTGGCATAATGGTGCGTTGGACTGTCATGCTGAAGGGTATGGGCTGTACAGCGACACCGACCTAGCCACAAAAGTGAAAAGCCAACGACTGAGATGGCTGGGTCACCTACAGCAAATGGACACCAATGCTCCGGCCCGGAAAGTCTTTGAATCCAACCCCTATGGGACATCGCAGTAGAGGTGGATAGCGTAAAAGGTGGCGCACGCAAGTTGAAGACGACCTCAACCAACTTGGCGTGCAAAACTAGAGACAGCTAGCTAGAAACCGAGTCAGCTGGAAGAAGCTTGTTTGTTGAGGCCCTGGTCCACCCCGGACTGTAGCGCCACTTAAAGTAAGTAAGAAAGTCATGCTGAAGGTGTGGGTTCGATTCCCAGCCACTGCCATCTAAAAACAGAAATGTTTCATCCGAGGTACTGCCTCTTGCGAGGAACTGACAAATCCTCCAAGGGTGTACTTGTCGTGAATAAGTGCTTCTCATCCAACCATTCGGACTCGGCAAAAAACTGTAGGCCCCCTCCATTCCTGCCAACAACACGCACACAGAAATGGTTGAGAGATGTAAGTCACTAGGCTCTGGATCCCCAATTTATTTTATTTATTTATTCTCTTGGAGGATTTGTCAGTTTCTTGCAAGAGGCAGTTCCTCGGGAAAAACTTTTCTGTTTTTAGGTGTATTTCAAGCTGCATTATTATTAAAATACCATTGAGTTTGTTTGTTCTATGTTCCCAAAGTCAAAAAGAAAATAACGGGCTTAATACTTCCTAGCCCGCAACTTATCAACTTAACTTCGAATTAATTTCCTTTATTGTTTACTTTTTTTGTTAAATGGCGCCCAACGCTAAAGCTTGAAATTTAAAAACTATCTTTGTTATTCATTACTTTTTCCTTAAAAATGGCAACCAGCAATCTTAACGCGGATTAGTATAAGAAAAAAACTTTAATATGACTATTGACTTGTTTCTTAAAAATGAAGCCTAATGCTTTAGCTCGAATAGTTATAGAAAAACAGGATAAGTTTAAAGCACACAACTAATGACTTGTGTTATTTCAGATAAAAAATACATTTAACAACTAAAATTTGAATTAATCTTTATTTGTTCTTAAAAAATGGCGCCCAATGCTATAGCTTCGAACATTGAAATTTATGCCGTTTTCATTTTATTTTTCCAATAAAATTAAACCAAAGCATTATTATCATTAATATTATAATATACTTTTAAAACTGGCACCCAATCCTTGCCATTTAGTTCGTGTACTGAATTTCCAAGGTTGGATAAGAAAAGCTTTGAGGTAGAAACTTAATTCAAATATTGAAATACATGCTTAGATATTCACTTCCCGATAGTAAATTAATTTATCAACTTATTACTATTTACTTTTGCTCAAAAAAACACTCAACGCCTATCTTCGGAAGTTCAAAGTTAACTATGTTATTATTTTACCAACAAAATGGCGCCCAACACTTTTGCTTGGATTATTTTAAAACAACAATAATTTGTGAATTTATCATCGTTAGTATTTACTCACACGTTAGAAATGGGGCCAAACCTTGTTCCTGGAATTGTTATTAAAGCGCCATTTAGTTTCTATTTAGTTCACAAAAGTAAACAAAAAGAAAATTTAGATTATATTTTTCTGTTGTTGTTTAATTTTTAATTTTTTTTTATCTAAAAATAAATACTTTAAATTAAACTCGTAGTTTTCTATGTTTATCTAGTTGGGTTTGTTTAATTTATAATTTCATAAATAAAATAACAATTTTGTAAAAATTTACAAGTAATTAAATGTATAAATCTTATATTTTTGCTAACAATTTAGGATCCATTGACGATGATATATGCACTTCAGCACCATGCTTACAAGATTTCACCACCATTTTGGAGGCAAGCGGTAGGCACAATGTAAAGATTATTTAAGCTTTTTTAAGCCAATGTTGTTATAAGAGTCAATGTATTTAGAATTTGAGATGATTTTGTTTGCCTTTTGATACACTTTTTTCTTTTAATACTTATTTTGTATACCTACTCCTTCAAACCTTACAAAAAACAAAATGGAAAAGCATTATTTTATTGGATGATTTTTATTTGTTTCTTATGTTTTATTGCTTTTAACTGATGGCTTTTGCATGAAATTAACATTTAGTTTATTCAAAGAAAAAAACCTTGCGTGTTTGGTTGCTTATTTATGATTTCATTCTGAACCTTAGTTTTCTCTATTCGTTTGGAAACAAATTATAATTAAGGCAGCATTTGTTTATAGTTACTGACATTGCATGTCTGAATGTTTTGAAATTACATACAACATACCTAGAAATTTTTTCTTTTTTTCCTGTTATTTTTTTCGTTCTGCCCTCTTTTACTCATTAATCAAGAAAGAAAAAACCAACCAATGATGGTTGGAACTTCATGTTGTTTTGTTTTAATTTAAGAGCGATTTTCTTTTAAGCCACACGCGATCCAGATTTGTATCGCTATATAGTAGAGGTACACACTGACATGCGAAGTGGCCATTTTGTTTCGTTCATTTTATGGTTTTAGTGTGTTGTGCTTTTTTTTTTATAGCTCACTTTTTTCTTAATATAAACCTTATGTCTAATTGGTAGAAAATATGCACATAAACATTTTATTACCATTCCACATCTAGTTCATATTCATATGGAATAAAGATTTCATTGAGAGACGACTTTTATCAATTTGACAGATGTCAAATGATCAAATTACAGTAGGTATGTCTGGATATCATTTGTCATCTATAAAAAGCGAGAACATGTAGAGCATTGTTACTTACCCCTTCCCATTGGGACAATTTCTATAAAACAATACAATAACATTAACTATACTGCAAAATAAAGAAATAAACGTTAAATCGCAAATAAAAATCACATTTATGACGTCATTTGGCCCTAATATTTACGATATAACAACACCGCATAGGTATCTCTATGTGATTTCATGATACCTCTTGCTACAAGTTATAAGACAAAAGTCAAGAAGCTGAGGTATAATATAAGAACAAGCTACCACACAAATATTCTTAAAGTTCTCTTGATGTTGGTCGTCTACTTATATAGAAGAAAGAAACTGAACTATAACAATTTCATAGAAGAAAGTAAATTCACAGCAGCATCAACCACACAACAAGAAACAAATTGTTGAGTGCGAAAAAAAACAACAAACAAAAAAAACATCCCTGGGGTGCAATTTTCAAAATTACGACTTCTGATTTAGGGGTAGTCAAGTCATGTTTATCTCTGCTAGCTGATGCTTTGAATTGCGTGAAGATGCGGGAGGATGAGTTTTGTCAGTCTGCATTCCCAAAGGATCATCACTCCTTCGCACTCTCAATTTTTTTTTCACGTGCTGCATTGCTTTGGCTTCTGACACTTAAAGCAGTCTGACAGTATACGGTCTTTAAATCAGCATAACCATGAAGTCTCAATTATACAACTGTATCGTGTTTTGAATTGCATATAAGAGAATGGACGATTTTTGTGGTGAAAAATGTTTCCCAGGACACTTAACTTGCCACATCTTTTGGTTGCGAGAAAGCCACACGAAAATATGTGTTGTAGGTAGATGTTTGAAGGTGATGAGGATTCCATTCGTGTTTTTGTTTTATTTTTGTGACATCACACAAAGACTGCAGGAAGTCACTTTAAAGCGTTTACTGGCAAATTATTTTCCTTTTGCGGTTTTTTTTTGTCCATGGATTAGGTGTAGGTACCTAACCTACCTAGTTTTTTTTGTTTCATAATTTTGAAAAAGTGACAAACCGATTGTAACATTATGTCAACAAAATTGTCATCCCCCATTGTGAATGAAATCATAATAAATAAGTGACAGCGCGCCATTGTCGTTATTGGATGTCCCTAGAGAATTGTGGTGTTGAACGGTTATGATTTCTTTTAAAGTGTATCTGGGTTTTTTTGTTGTTGGTGGTTCAAACTTTTGTTGGTTGGCATTGTTTCAGGAAATGAAGATGTAATTTTTCCTTTATTGTTATTACATCTGGCGTTAGATTTAATTGGTTTCGTTTTGGTGATTTAAAGAGTTTTACTTTGGGTAGCGGTTTTGGAATGTTTTTTTTGTTGTCACCGTCGGCATTATTATTTTTATTATAAATGTATTTTTTAGCTACACAGACATTCTTCGAAAAGATTTTAAATTGGAAAAGCGGGCAGTGGCAGTGGGTGTGTAGAAAGTAAAAACCTCTAGTGATGTTAACTTTTGAAATTTAATTAAAGTGTCACAACTCACAAATCTTCACTTTTTCTCAAATATTTTTCAGTGACAGGAAGAAATAAATACAGTTATTAATTAAGTTAGCGAATTTAAAATGAAATTTAGCCACATCGTCCCAAATCGACGCAAATAATCGCAGCAGCGAGATTTTGACAGTTTTCGAAAACGTCATCTGCCTTAATAATGCATTTTCGAAATCTTTTTAAGAACAAACAGCAAAAGTCTTCTGTTGCAGAACGATAATACAAATGTCCCTTCATTCGATCATTGGCATTGAGGCATATTCAGAGATGAAGTTAAAGTTGTTGCTATACAAAACTGGAGTTTACATGATGGATTTTCAATATGATAAACTCCAGATTTTCCTAGCAACAGCTTATATAACATGTATGAATATGCCCCATTGTGCTCGATAATGCAATCCAATATTTTATCTCCTCAGTTATTTGACAGCTGAGAAACTGAGAAATTTAGCTGAGTAATCCTGTTCACGAGACTGAGATTGCTGTGGACTCTGGAGAACTCATTTTCCTGAACATGCCTATAAGGCCAGAGAGCGTGTTCGTAAACGTCATATGCGTTTGCTAGTAAATTGATTAGACTGACGTTGTTCAAACTGATTTTGACTTTGATTTGATGTTTGTCTGTCAAATAGCATTTATCATTGCACTAACTTTGCCGACTTTATTTTCATGTCTCAGTATCCACATCTCATTTCCACTTAATCGTGAGAAGGGGCAACCAAATGGGCAGTTTCTATCTCACCATCAATTGCAAGCGAGATGTGGATCTTGAGACGCTTAAATAAGTCAAAAGAGAGTATAAGACGAATAAGTTCAGTAAAGTACAATTTGACGCGTATTGTTCCGTCACTGCTCCCGAGCGCACCTCACTTAAGTAAAACTGACATTTGGTGAAATAGGAATGCCAAAAAGAGAAAGATGATGGTTACATTATGGATGTGTTCCCTTTCGACGGTTCGGAAAGCCACTTTTCGTTGGTTTTTGACATTAGCTTCAGTGCCCTTTCGACTATTATAGTTCTACCTGAAAGGTGGAACTACAGTTTTTGTTAGAACTCGGAGGGGCACTGAAGCTTATGTCATAAACCAATGAAAAGTAGTTTTCCGTATCGTCAAAAACGGAAAACACTCATTTTGTTTTTATGTTCCTATGAATTTCACTAAATATCAGTTTCACTCCAGTGACGTGGGTCGATCAAATTTATGTAATGACAGCTAAAAAAGCACCCATTTTTAAACATTCACTGTTGACAGCCATAGCTTTTTTTGTTGTTGAATTGATCTTTCATAAGTCTTCTTTTGTTCGGTTTTGATTTTATGATTATAATGATCTTAATCAGCTAGTTAAAAACTAACGAGTATTATAGAATTTATCCCACAAAGATTAAAAACAAAATATTCCAGGAAACCTAAATTAAAAAATTACAAATTCATTTTTAATTTGCTTTTTATTTGTTTTGCAACTATAAAAACTTAATTATTATTAACAGAGTTCACATTGAATGACTGGAGTCGAACGTTTAGCGTTAACATTCCAACGCCTGAGATACCCCTCGATATAAAAATATATCTGCAACACTCTAATTTACAAACAATGTCCGGAAATATAATCTCTGTATAGCAGCCTTATTCAGGTACTGATAAAGTAAAACTGTGAGACACGCATCAACTATTCACAATAAAGTTAGAAACAATTTCCGTAATATTTGCTAAGACGCCATTCAATTTTCCTTATAACGAAAATAATCGTAGTAAATTCAACAATAATCTTAGGAGCTACCTATACAGTATACACAAATATATTTTTTCCTTGAAAAAATCTTGTTATTGCTAAATATTTTTTAAAATTATTTATGAGTGAATGCCAGGCGCCACACCAGCACAGCCGAATCAAAAAATAAATAAACCAGAGAAGATTACTATACCGTGAATCAAACATACATAAATGTACCAAAAATTATTTTGTATTCCATTGCAATTGATTCTGTTTAGATAATGACTACGCTATAAAAACGGTTTGGTAGGTGGCGGTTCGTGAGAAGAAAAAAACTCGTCATCGATACCATCCATGAATCGTCATGGCGGGCTTAGTGAAAAGTTACAATGTAAACAGGATCTTAGATCTGTTTGGTAAATTTGTCTTTATTTTTTTTCAAGTTTTTGCAAGTCAAAAAAATTCAAGTTGCCAAACAAAACTAAACTTGACAGTTATCTTGATAGATGCGTTCAGAACTTCAAAGCCAATGTGAGTGCGTTCAGGTGAGAAATATATTTGGTAATGCGGGCATGTTTACACATAGAATTTTTGTGAAGTGTATGTATGCAAACAATGTAAATATTAATTTAGAAATGGTGAGTCAAGCTTTGCAAACAAAATGAAAATAGTACCATTGTATATAAACTCTATAGTATTCTCATGTTGGTAGTACCTCGTGGCTTGATGGTTAGTGCGTAGGACTGTCATGCCGAAGGTGTGGGTTCGATTCCCAGCCGTGCCACCTAAAAACAGAAATGTTTTATTCGAGGTACTGCCTCTTGCAAGGAACTGACAAATCCTCCAAGGGTATACTTGTCATGAAAAAGTGCTTCTCATTTAGCCGTTCGGACTCGGCAAAAAACTGTAGGTCCCCTCCATTCCTGCTAACAAACACGCACACAGGAATGGTTGTGAGTTGTAAGTCACTAGGCCCTGGTTCTCCATGAGCTGTTGCGCCACCCAATTTATTATATTTATTTTATAGTATTCTCATGAAGCCAAAAATCTCGTGGCCATGTAATCCTGGCTACATGTAATCCTAATTTTTGTTAAAGGATCTCGAAAAGCGATCACAGCGAAATTATCGACCACATATAAACCTACAAAATCGTGTTGCATGAGAATACTATAGAGTGTATATACAATGATAGTACTCATAATTACGTATATTGACATATTGTGCGATTGTACTGTGAAAATTAAATAGTATTAATAGCTATCGGTTCGAATGTAGCAAATGTTAGACCAAATTATCGGAAAATACATGTAGATACACAAGAGCTCTGTTCCCTAGCGAGTTTCAAACAGTTCCATACCCCCAGATTTATTAATTTTTAGTAGGAACCAGTACAATTTTTCCTTTGTGCAACAGGTTGGCACTAGATCTGGGTCTGAAACTATTTGAAACTAGGCAGGGAATAGGGCTAAGATCAGAAGATAGCGGTCATATGGCCTGCAACGAAGTTGACGGGCAACTGTAACTTTTAAACTGAATTACCGTCGGTAAATGTCATCGCTGTCATTTTATTTTAATTTTGTTAATCCACTCTTCGCTTAACGAGAACCTTATCGACAATACAATCACTAGATATACACACACGTGATAGTTTAAACTAAAAAGAAGTACCTAATATTTGTATAAGTACCTATAAGTATACCTATACACAATATCAAAGAGCAAAGTCTAAATTTCAAAAAGAAAACAAAAATACACTTCAAAAAGTGACAGCAATACACTGTAATTTGTAATCTCTTAAAATTTATTGCCATTTCAATGATTATCGTTAACATTTTTATTACTTTCAGCTTTGCAAAAAGAAAATAAAGAAAATCCTCAACAGTAATGCAAGCATAAGCCCTCTCTTCCTTTGTCGGTGCACTTGGATTCTATAGATACGATATTTTATAATGAAAAGTAACTCCTTTGAAAGTTTTATTTTAGCGCAAAAATGGGACGATACTCCAGTTTCATTTTAGTTATTTCCGTAAAAAAACCATTTTTCTTTTTTTGTAGGGTATTATCTGTCCCTCTAAACAACAACGATGAACCCATTTCCAATGCACCTTCGTCGATATTGTTATACTGTTGACAACTTCATTTTTTGTTGCTCTTATGTTTTTTACCGACATATCAACAACAGAAATTGTGTTATCTCTCCTCGGTGCACTCTTTTTTTTGTTGTGTATGTGTATTAATAAGAGCTGCACATTTGTTGATTTTTATATCAAGTGGGATTAGAGTTTAGTTTATAAGGCGGTGCTTTGATCTGTTTCATTTTGATTCGATATAACGTTTTTTTTTTTATTTCTAAGTTGTCAATATCTTTGAAGCTAGGGAGAGAGAAATCCATCATCGTTATGGAGTGCATTTCTGTCAAAGATTGTCAAGCTAAGTTTTTTTTTTTTTTTCTTTTTCAAATAGCGTCACTACGTCTAACGAAGTTAGCTTACCTTTGGTTAACAAAACTAAAATATCCAACAAAATGTCTTTTGATGTTTACATAGCCTGTGTTTGATGGATTGTTTTTAGATGAAAATGTGTCACTCTTTGATATAAGTATCTAGTATCTAACTATTTATACCTAATCAGAAATAGAAAAGTATTTGAAGTACATTGTTCGGTGCTTTTGACTATTATGATTATATTTCAATAAGAAAAAAAAAATAGCTTTCCAACTGGGATTAAAGAGTCAAAAAATTCTTTAGTTCACTTTTTTTGATATAAAGAAAATAATTCTTAAATATTTCTTAAAATGTAAGTATGTATGTGAGAATAAAAGAATGACAGCTGTCGTAGGTGTAAGTTATCGTCGGCGTCGCGTTGTCTTCCCGAGTTTCCATAACCCGTACAAAATATCGCCATTTAAAAAAAGCGCTTCTTCAAGTATTTATCACTTTTGACAAGTAATGCGACAAAAATTGTATATGTTTGCGTGTGTTCCAAAACAACTGCTTCTTGAAATCCAATCGAATCTAATACTACGTTTTCATCAAAAAATAGTCCTGGATTTAAGGTAGAAGATTTATATGGTGTTTCCACTGCAGATTAACTTTGACAGCACACTCCAAAATAAAATGGGGTTTCATTTTTTCTTATGAATTGGAAGTGAGACAGAATGTTTCATTTGTGTCAAAGTATAAAGAACTGAATGCAGCCTCCAATAAATTATTCAGTTCAATATGAGAATAGGTTAGTTTGATTTGAAAAACTATTTGTCCTAGGAAGATTTAAATAAAATAAAACATGTCCCCTCACACATGTGCAAAAGATGAACATACTGTCAAAGCACTCAACTGTCAGTTTTTTTCACTTTTAATTTGTTTCTTATGTGAAGTAGACTATCCAAGTGGTAGATATGTAACTTATAAAATTTTTATTTGTTTTTAAATTTAACGCAAAGTTTCAAAAAATCGAACTAATGGAATTTAATTTTAGATGAGAATGGATTTTGTCGTAAATATGATTCAATTTCTTGCAATTTTTCACAATTTTTTAAAATTTGTTTTCATAGAAGAAACACAGGAGAAAAAACCAAGTTTGGGAAATTTGGTGGAAATTTCACGTTATCAAACAGGCATAATAGGTGTGTTTGGTTACTTTTGCAGCACGAAGTTCAAAAACTGTCAAATATTTGAAAGAAAGGGAAAGTTATCTATGAGAGGAGAAAACTGGCTACAAAATTAACAAACGCATTGAAATAGATTTGTATCAATTTGTGTATTAAACGTGACACACACTACCCCTGTTTCTTAGTTAGTCTCAAACAGTTTCAAACAGTTTTAGGCCGCCAGACTTCAGGCCCCGACCCATAGAATCCGTTGCGTCCGTTGGTGCGATGAAGCCATTGACGTTGCCGGATGCGACGAGTTGAGGTAACCCAATGAATGCGTTGACATTCACATAATAACCAGTTGAAATTCAAACATACAAACATAAAAAGTTCCTGTCAACGCATCTGCCGGAGAGAAAAAGTTAAAAGTTCGGCTACTATGTACATTGCGTCCGACGTTTGCGTCGTTTATAGGCCAGGGGGTCAATTCTCGATCTGTGAAACTGTTAAATGAAAACAAACTTATCATTTCAGTTTTCACAGAGTTTTATCATTTTATCACTTCACAAAAACGCGCAATGCGATTCCCGAACTCGTTATGAAAAACAGCTGTCAAAGTGAGTACTAATATGAAAAATTCTACCACTTGCTCATAGAAAAAGATGATTGTGACGTCATATAAAGACCAAGATGGTGACTTGGGTGTATCAAATGAGCACAATTTGTTTCTGTTTATCATTTTTATTTTCACAGGTTTTCACAGAATGAAATAATTGTGATAAACGAATTATCATATGAAAACATTTTGGCATTTGTTTTCATTTTTTCACACTTTGAGAATCGCATTTGGCATGAAGGCGTTACAGTTTCACAGATCGAGAATTGACCCCCAGTTCCAATAAGAAAACATGCGTTTTATCGAGCTGTCAGTTAAATGCGTCACCACAACGGACGCAACGGATTCTATGGGTCAGGGACTTCAGTCATTTTCAGTTTTCCCACTTGTGGAACGGGTTCGCACCTAATCTGGAGGTCTGAAACTGTTTGAAAACTCTGCAGGGAACACAACTACTATCAAACCCACAAATATTTAAACACAAAAAACACTCAGACGTGCTTTGACAGTTGTTTACTTCCTGCACACAGATATTTGTAAGATTTTTCATAGAGGGGAAGTTTCTTACTCCCTCTGTGCTATCATGTTGATACTTTTTGAAGTTAACAAACAGGAGTTTGTGAAAAGTTGTGCAACATCGACTTCGTACGAATTCGTACAAAATTTCAGTAGCCTAACAGGCCTAATTTGCCTGAAATTTTTAAAATATTTTCAAAACACACCTATTATGTGTGTTTGGTAACATGCTACTTTGATTTTTTGACAGATTATAAACAAAGTAGCAAAAGGTAGCAAGTTTTTTTTTAGAGTTTGATCTGTTTGCTATATCAGTCGTATTTATAAGCACAATCGTTCCACCAAAGTACATAAATGTCTTCTAATGTGGATAGTTGTTGTCTAATTATTGCAAAACCACAAACATTAAGTGTGTTTGGTGCGTGAAATTTCTTGCAAATATTCACAGTTTGCTGTCAGATACAATAGAAGAAAAAACACATGTTTGGGGAACTTGGTGAAAATTTCACATTACCAAAGAGGCATATTTGTTATCGATTTTTTAATAGGTGTGTTTTGTAACGTGGAATTCTTGACCTCCTTTGCAGGAAGTTCTAGTATGCCTTCACCAAGTTTCCCAAACTTGGGTTTTTTCTCCTATGGTTTCTGACAGCAAACTATGAACATTTGTGAAAATTTACCAGAAATTTCTGGTTACCAAGCAAAATTGCGTTAAGTCAGCAAAATTGGTCATCTTAATCTTGGTAGATTAGTAATTAAACAAGGTAAAGGAAATGTCTAGTTTCTAATTGACTTAATGCGTTTATAATATAGCAAAAGCTCAACTATTTAGAAAATTATTGTATGATTCCAAACTACGGAAGCCTCTTTTCCTGTCAGTTGCTTTCATTGGCTGAATGTCAAACTTTATTTTGAAACCTTCAATACTATTCTCGATTTTAAAAACACTACCTACTTAACATCTTTTATACTGACATTATGTAGATTTCCTCTGTCAATTATTGCATAATAAAAATGACTACGAGATAATAAGTAAATTAGGTAAACAACCTCTACGTATCTAAATCTGTCAAGGGTATCAATGTTTCATTTTTTTTTGTCTTAGGTACAACAATAATAAGTTGTCATAAATTTTTGGTTTCAAATTAAAAACTGTAAAATTAAATGACACAATTTTCAAATGGCTGACTGACTGACACAATAAATTAAATAAAAGAACGATTTCACACCCTCAACTTGCTCCAGTTTACCCCTTTACGGAACAGTAATAAACTAAAACCATTTATGTACCTTACTATACGATAAGCACATTTTAATTGTTTAACACTATTATTTGCTAAATGACATACGAAATTTATGTACCCAGATAAAACCTTCTAAGGAGGTTACCTGTATGGTTATACTTTTACTTGTATTTGTATGTAGTCAAAAGAAGTATAAAGTATCAGAACACCCAATTTCAATCCAGCACGTTCTTTAGTTTATTTTTTTGAGAATCAAGAATTCTTATCAAATTTCTCGTCGTCCGTCGGTCGTCGTTGTCGACGCCATAGTCAATGTTGTTGTCGTCTTGATTGCTCTCCATTCGTAATGTGTGCATTGTAAATTATTTATTTAGTGTTAAAAACGTTGTAAAACACTAATCATATTTGATTTTCCAACCACAACAAAAAATTATACATAAATACATACTGAAGGTATTCACAAGATGAGATTTTATACGTAGAAAATAAGATGAAGGTGTATCTACCTCTACCTCTACTTATACCTTATAGCGGCTAAGGCAAATAAAATACAAACAAAACCTATTTCGTTTAACCTGAGGGTGAGAAGTTGTATATTTTTATCATGATTTGACGTTTTTATTTACTCCCCGAAATCCATCTTTGAAAAATGATAAGAATTTATATATTAAACCCACACATGCCATTTTGTGTTGCCTCAATTTGCATGATCATCATATGCAGATAACGTTGCTATAAGAACTTAAAACAGAAGAAAGGAATGTTTATTTTTGTGTTGTTTAATTTTGCACATTATTAAGTTTATTTTAGAAAATGATTGCACAAAAATGAATCTGTGGTAAAATATACCTAAGCCTAAGTCTATTTTATCTTGTTACAAATTTTTGACATTTAGAATGACATTGCACACTGTGTCGGATGTTTGTGACATTACACTGACATTGATTTGACTTATAGTTGACAGACTGGGTGATTGACAAATTGCGCAGTCAAAATTGAAAAATATTTACTGTAGATTCATTCATATACCTAAGTCAAAACAATATGATTTTCTTTGAATACGAGTAGGAACATGGACCTTCAACTCAAAAATTCTTTGTTTTCGCCAATTTCTTGTTACAAATATTTATAAGACAGTTACTATGTAGACAGATCTAAAATAATATCCGGAACCTTTAAATATAACGAACAGTTATCATTTGTGCGTCCTTATTGTATTGTTCCATTTAAGATAAAACAAAGGCCTTTTTCGAATAAGTCATTTGTGCCAAAAAATGCAATTGCAAGATGTTCTTAAAATCAAACTGCAAAAGTCAATTACCTATTGTCTTAAAACCGAAATTAAAATTAATATGTAAAAGCAATAATTGCATTACAAAAATCCAGTTGGCGACAAAGATATTGAAAAGCCAGAGAGTATCTTCGTAAACGTCAAATGCATTTGCAAGAAAATTGACTGACGTTCAACTCAACGAGCCTGATTACACGATTCGTTTTTCGTTTTTTGACACATTGGGGGAGGGTTGTAGAAATGTAGAGGGAATGAAGTAACGAAAGCACGTATGAAAATTTTAAGATTGTTGAACTTTGACGTTTATGATTTGACAAATGAGTAGAGGCGGGGAATGCTATTAATAATGAGATTAAAAAATTGTTTTTCATAACTAAAAAGGTATAAATTTAGACAAGAAGTGAAATGAACCTCAAATTTTTTGAACGTCAAAGTCACGAATGGAGTTTTTTCATTGTGTGTAATCATGAATGTAAGTACCTGTCAAAAAGACGAAAGACGATCTTATGCAAGCAGGAAGTTGGCATATTTGACAGTAGAAACTGTATCAAAAATTGACGTTCATTTGACGATGAAATTGACGTTGGTTTGACGTTTTAAAAAATGACTAATAATTACTTTTGATTTGAATCAAACTTTATCTTCTCTTTGGAGTTCTTAACGTGGGCATCTTTTTTCAGGGGTACGTGGTTGGTCAAAGAATGCCCGTTTTGTAAGTTTCAATTCACTCCTCGAAGTTGGCTTCGATTTTAGTAGTAAATAATCGAGGAGATTACCCCAGGATGGCGTTAACAAAGTGGCATTAGGCTCATGTTACAGCAGTAAATTACATTGCAATATTAGGCGTGTTTAAAAAAAAAACGATGTTGGGGGTAAACTATTTACTTGTTAAATACAATTTCGACCTAGGCAAAGCTAATCCCAGAGAATTATCAGCGTCCCGAGAACAACTGTGTTACTAGCACGAATTATATTCTTGTTATCGATAGCTTATATCAAAGCTCCATTTGCTTTTCTGTTTAGATATCGTTGTTTTCCCTAGGCTTGCAAAAAAACATTCCAAACAAACTGGATTTATGTGTCATTTCAGTATTTACATCTCGCTCCCACTTAAATGAAGTGTGATGAAACGTCAAAAATCCAGTCCAATGTGAACACCGCACTGGAAATTTTGTTTTTTCGTGTGAATGGTACAAGGTGCTTTAACAAATAGCAATATATCACTCTCTCGTTCAGTTACAAACGTCAAAATCAGCATTGATTATCCATATATGGAGACTTGTGGTGGAATTTTTTCTTCTGCTTTGTGGCTTTGGAATTCGACCCTTGCCACACAATGATAGCTGTCACTCTTGAAATTGACAGATTCGTTAAGCTCCCTATTAGATGAAGTGTGAGAAGGAATGTCAAAAATTACTTCAATGACGGTGTTCACATTGTCCTGAAACACTGGATTTTCTTTACTTTTCAGTATTCACATCTTCATCTCCTTCATTGAAGTGAGATGTGAATGCTGAAACGTCAAAAGATCCACTTTTTCAGTCGAATGTGAACACCGTCAAATCACTGAAAGGGAAGAAAGATTTTATTTACTCTCCTCCCCTTCTACATGCCCTTCTCACCATAAAACTAAAATTGCTGGAAACAAAAATTTCCTTGACCGAAAGGGGTTCTAAGAAGAGGTTAAGGCCCAGTTGTACAAAAATGTTTACTCTTTCAATTCTATACGAATGAATTTAAGTACATATACTTCAAAAACACACGCGCATACATACTAAGGGTATTCATGCAAAAGCGCAAACTCGTCGTAATCGTTGTAAAGTTTTAAACTTCGTAAATCTGTCAAATTTTCCATACAAATTGTGACAGAATTACGAAGTTTTAAACTTTACAACGATTACGACGAGTTTACGCTGTTGCATGAATACCCATACTATATTATTTGAATCTAGTAAATAAGTTTTTGTTTTTTTATTTTAACCATCAACTGCTTTTGATTTTTTCAACAAAATCTCACCTTTTCCTTCTTTTTGTTCATTTTCAGGTAAGACCCGCACAAAAGATAAATACCGTGTAGTCTACACCGACTTCCAGCGCCTTGAACTCGAGAAGGAATACTGCACCTCCCGCTACATTACCATCCGTCGCAAAACCGAACTTGCACAGTCTCTTCAGCTATCCGAACGGCAAGTTAAAATATGGTTCCAAAATCGTCGGGCCAAAGAACGTAAGCAGAACAAAAAACGAGACGACCCAATGTCTGCGGTTGTCCAACACTCCGATCTTGCCAGCTACATGGATACAAAGCCTAAAATCGAACCAGGCCTTCACCATCTACAACACTCGCTACATCCGATGAGCTCAATGGCAATGAATATGCCAATGAGTTTACACCATCATCATTCAGTGCTTCATCATGGTCACCATCCTTTGGCAGTTCCACCAGCACCGCAACACCTTCATCAGACGCATTCACAAATGTCAAGTGCAGCGGCTGCCTCCGTAGGTGCGCTTTCAATGTGATTTCAAAATGTGGATTTAGACAGAAATTTCTTTGCACCCACTCATCATCATCATTAACATGTGTGTAACATCACCTTTAAACTGTCACAAATAATGTCAAAATTCATAAGAGATTTCTGTGCGCGATGTTTGCACAGCCTTAGTTTGTTTCTTTTTTGTAATCACGTGTATGTAGGTCGAAACTTATAGCAAGAATTTTGCTATAATTTTATGGTATATAGTATGTAATATAATATAAATATAAATAAATGTAGATTTTAAATTATTTTATTATTTTCATTTTAAATAAAAAAAAAAAAAAAAAAAACAAAAAATAAACGTGATTTTGCGCAGCATTTCGTTAACAATAAAAAAAATATAACGTCTTTCGTTAAATTTGAACGAAAAGGTATAACTATACCAACTAAGCAACAACAACTGTCGTCATTCAAAACAGCCGTCCCAAGTAAAAACTTAATAGTAAATAAATGTAAAATAAATGTAACGTAATGTGCAATTCTGAAGCGTTTTCTCTTTTAGGAAAAATGTGAAAAATAAATTTAAAAAATAAAATATGTAAATCGTAAATGTAACGTTTTTAAACGTAAAAAATAAATAATTTAAAAAAGTATGTTAAAAAAGACCTTAGAAAAAATGTAATTCTTAATGTAAATTTGTGTGTTTTTCAAACGCATTATTTAACTTTAAGTTTAAATGTATGCAAAAAAAAAAACAAAAATGTAAATAGATTAAAGTTTTATGATTTATTGATTTATTTTTTGTTTTCCTAAACAAATTCCTTCCTGTGTATATCAGTTAGTCTTAACGATTATTACTTTGTAATAAAATATTTACCTACTTAAACATACATAGTTAAAAATTATGGCTAAACGATGTAAATTTTAAAGCTTAATAATTAATTATAGGTTTATTTTTATTCGTCATAAAAAAAAAAAAAAAACAAAAACAAAAAAAAAACATCAAATATTTATTGATTGTTTGTTTTTTTTATTACATTAAATTGAAACAAAGAAAATATTTGAAACAAATAAAACAATATGACCAGTTTGTCAATAATAATTTGCGTTTATCTGCATTATTATGTTCTTATATTATTATTGATTGTCGACAAAATTCAATAAAAAAATTGATAATTATATTATGATTGGAATTTAATGCGATTTTTATTTATTTATACTCATTCAATTAATGGGGTTCATTCAAATGGAATTTCATTTTGTTGGTTTTACTTTTATTTTGTTGGTTTGTTGACATCATTCGAATCTATCAGGAATGCTTTAATCGATACAATCCTCTACAAGTTCAATTTGGCAACAAGTTTTCAAGCACGCTCCTCAAGATAGTTCTATTGCCATGTGGAGTTGTGCCAATCCATGAGTAATAGTCGTAACTCGTAAGTTACGAAATGCAGTTTTGGTCGACTCGATTGGAAGGTCTGCTTTGGATCTTGTCAACTCTCTATCAAAATAGGTTGAAAAGAAGTGAGTTTCACTAGGGACCCGTTGACTTCAATCACAGGTTTCTTATACTATAGTTCCAAAGATATCACACGAAGAGGATACAAAGTTATCAATTTTTATGTGGGACGTAGCACAAATTTAGTCTGGTACGTGGTAATATGCCTGTTTGGTACCGTGAAATTTTCACCATGTTTCCCAAACTTGGGTTTTTTTTATATGGTTTCTGACAGCAAATTGTGAAAATTATGAAATTTTTCAAGAGAATTTCACGTAACCAAACGCACCTAATATAAATATGGCCCAGTGACATAATGCCGATTCGTGCGATCTTGTTGATGCAGCCTGGTAGTGGAAATAATGGGCTTTTGTTTCTTAGAGGCGGAGATCTTTAAATTTGCAACACTGTTTTCTGTGATAGCTGATTTGACAGTACTGAGACATTTTGAGGTTAGTTTCGTTTGGCGATAGGTGTATTTGCTAACGTGAAATTTCTTGCAAATTTTCACAACTTTTCACAATTTTTTGTCGGAAACCATACGAGAAAAAAGCCAAAGGAGATGACCCATTTTCCTATGGAGCTTGGGCCCAGGGCGTACACTAATGAGGCTAGTACCAAATAAAAGCTAACGTTTAGCCTAATCTATCTGCCAAATATTTTCGAATTCGGCTCCGGAGATTTTTAGATAATTGAGCTTGAAGTTGACCTTTGCAAATTAAAAAAATCTGGCTTTTTTGCAAACAATTACTTATGAATCCTAAAGTATGGCACGTAGGATTAACATTTTGATATCAAATGAAAGATCATAAAAACATCTTTCAAATGATGTTAAACATTTTTTTCTACACCTGATATATTTTGAATAAACGAGCCAAAAACTTTTTTTAAAAATAATTTTTGAGTTACTTTCGAATTAGAGGTCTGCATGAATGGTTTAATTTACTCCCTTTCAACGGGTGCAATACTTCAGTGTACACCATTCATTGCAATTTTTCGACATAGTAGGTACCTATACAGTGAAGTGAAGTACCAGTTAGTGTATTCTATTCGATCACCAAATTTCAAAATGAGTACACCGTTTTCTTTTTCTCGCACGCTGTGTGGCTTAATTTGAGCCAACAGTGTACAATGTTTACTGAGGGAAATACACTGAGTACACCGAGTGGATTAAATGAAACGATTTCAATGTCTACTTGGTTTCTAGCTTCGTTGAGAGAAGAAGAAATTGAGATAAAAGAAAATACAAAAATAGAAACTACTAGTCTCATTAGTGTACGCCCTGGGCACAAAAATGGGTCATCTCCTTTGGGAAACTTGGTGTACCAAACAGGCATAATTATGTGAATTGAAGCCACACGGTCATTGTTGTGGTGGTACAGAGACATGATTACTAACTTTTTCGCACCTCAATCGGAGGGTTGCAGACATTTGGTTACATCAGGACGACGCACGCGACGCAACGGTGCCACATGCCCCGCAGCACGTAATACAATAATTGTAAAAATTGACATTCCATGCTGCGAACATTAGTTAAATCGTTAACCCCGAGGCCACACGAGCAAGTACTTGCAAGCAAGTTGCAATACATACACATTTGCTTACTAACACAAACAAACCCAAGCAACTTGCTAATCAACTGGCATACAAGCTTTGACGCCAGTAGCGAAGCAAGTTGAGAAGCAAGTTGGGAGACAAGCAAGTGGAATGCAAGTGGAAAGCAAGTGGGAAGCAAGTGGAATGCAAATTATGAATTTGACAGGCAGTGTATGTAGCCTAGCCAAGTTGCTTGCAAGTACTTGATGGTGTGGCCTCAGGGTAAATGAGAATCTCGAATTGGAATTGGACCTTATCCCGAGAGCCACACAGTCCCGAACAGAGAATATCAAAATAAAGAAGCCAATCCTCAGTTGTCAATTTGATTTACCTACAAGCTGAAACGAAAAGCTATGATGATTAGATTTGCAAAGTATTAGTGAAAACTGAAAAGCAGTGTGAAACGCACATATAGAATCAACTAGTCATTCAGCACAGGCCTTTTTATTGTTGCAATTCACATCCATTCTTCGACACGAAATGAAATTACAAATACAACAATGTAAACAAATGGGTTTTGGAGGGTGAAACGTACGAAAGATTGGCTTCTTAATTTGATATTCTCTGGTCCCGAATGGACAAAATCCCGAACAACAAAAATACCGAAAACATTCGGGACTGAGCTCCGAATTCCAATATACTTTTTAAGTACTATTTCAGTACTTTCAAAGAAACCAAATTGTTTTGTATTGCTTGACTTCTTTTCATTTTGACATCATGACATCTCGAATAACAAACACTTCAAAATAATCACCCATATTCTGCAAGTCGTATTTTGTCTCGTACTCGTAGTCGAACTCGTATGAGTACACAGTACACATATTAAAGGTGATATCATTAGAGCTTTGATTTTTGTTCAGTTCTGCGCATAGATCAACATTTGTGTCAAATGTCAATATTTTTTGTTGTTTTTACGTGTGTTTTTGTCATCACGTTCACAGCCATTTTTTATTTCAGCTTTGACAACGTGCGCCTGCGCAGTATAATACCTTAGATTTGTGTACTGTGGTGCGAGTACTTGTCTCGTAGCAAAATCGTTTTTCTTCAAATCGTATATGTACGTTGGATGCGAGAAGCCTTAAAAAACCAAGTCTATCGTTTAAAATAAATAAAAATAGACAGCTCGTGAAGAACAAGGGCCTAGTGAGTGACTTACAACTCTCAACCATTCCTGTGGTGCACGTTGTTGGCAAGAATGGAATCGTTGGTTGTAGATAATTGTCAAATAATTAAAATGTCATTAAATTAAATCATTTGTTCTGTGTTTCCTCTTTTTTCACAAATCCCGATACAAGTAACAAGAATTTGCCACAAAGAAGCCAACGTGAAGATGTTTGTACCTGGTCGGACACCATTGAGATCGCAGAGGTTTCCCCAAATGATACAACAGCCTCCTCTAATTAGCCCATGAAAAATATACAAAAAAAAAGCCAAATTGCGGAAAATATCCAAGTGAAGGTTTTTAAAAGCAAGAATCTTTATTTTGGTATACCTAAGGAATACTCATCCAAAAGTCCATTGACAAATCATGTGCGCATCAGAAGTAATTCAAGGTCAAAGGTAAAAAAAAATTGATTTTTAGCTTATAACTTTTAAACGGAAAATGCTATCAAAATGTACTTCATACAAATCTTGTAGATCATATAATTTTCTATAAGAAATGTTAACGCACTTTTTTTTCTCCGACTGATCGCTTAGGAGATATCACCATTTAAAAAAACGTTATTTGACGAAAATGTCTGTTTTTTGCCTGTAACACATGAACGGTGATTGCTATCGAAAACAACTTCATTCGAAGTTTTTACACTTTTTAATTCTCTACAAGTCTACAAGAAAAACTTTTAACTTTTTCTTCTACGAGTGATAGTTCCAAAGATATTACTATATTAAAAACTTCGTCAAAATTTAAAAAATCTGGTTTTTTGCTTTTTACTCTCAAATGACGAAGTTGTCAAAGATAAATTTATACCTACTTTATGTGTTATTATATTGTCTACAAAAAATACAATTCAACTTTTTTAAAAAGAGTGATCAGTTAGAAGATATTATGTAGTACTTCAAAAAGGTGAAAAGTTCAAAATATGGGGTTTTTCGCCTACAACTTTTAAACAACAAATTTTGTCAAAAAATTTTGTGCACAATTTACAGATTATATGACTCTCTATAAAAAAACATTTTCATATTTGTTGTAAAATTGACCATTAAAATCATATTACTATTTCTAAAATTGGTCAAAAGTAAAAAATACCGGTTTTTACGTCTTTTCTCTTAAAAGACGAAGTTGTCGAAAAATAATTTATGCTCATTGTTAAGATAGTCATATTTCCAACAAGAAGTATTAACATTACTTTTTTGATACGAGTGCTCAGTTGCGAGATATTGCTGTTCTAAAAATATTCGAGTGTCGAAAATATAAGTTTTCCAAGGTATATACACAGAAAAACGTGATATAGTTTCCATCATCTACTTCAGATGATGATAATGTTCCTGACAAAAAAAGTTAGAAAGTCAACCCTGGAGTGAACAGTGGAAATCAATCGCTGATACAAAAAATACAGACATTCGCTAATGGGACTCAAAACAAAGCACACATTATTTACGAGTATATAATTCTTCGCACTATAATTAACATAAGAATTACATGGAATTTTAAAGCATTGCCGCCAAAAATATAAATCCGTTCAAAGAAATACCTAAATCCTATCAACATCATTTGGATATGCATACGTGTGGGAATCATCGTTTTCCTCCATACAAAATGTGTACAGAAAGAAAACATACAGAAAATTAGTTTAGCATGCAAGAACTAGCCAGATTTTGGAAAAGTGTTCTAAATTTAAAAAATCTAATAAATTTTTGTATTATAGTAAATTTAAATCCTTTTTTTTTATTAACACATAAAGTAATTCATGTTGCGGCCCGAGGCACCAAAGCTTAAACGTCTTTGGTGGCCCTTAAGAAAAAAAGGTTGAGTATGACTGCTCTAGAGCAGCCATACTCAACCTTTCTTTCAAAAGGGCCACAAAGACGTTTCAGCTATGTTGCCTCGGGCCGCAACATGAATTATTTTTTGCACTTAGGTGTAAAGTAATTAAGATTGAATGGTTTATTCATTTTAATATAAAAATTAATTTGATTTCTGAAATTTAGAACACTTTTTCAAGATCTGGCTTGTTCCTGCATGCTTAACCTATTTCGTTTATTTCTTTGCACATTTTTTGTAGGATTGAAAATGATGATTCGTATGTTGATCCAAAATGTTAATTTTCAAACCAGCGTCAGCCTTCTGACTATTTTTTCTGTCACGAAAATTATCTATATTACCTGAAGAAGAAGGAGGAAAATTTATGTTGTGGTCACTCATTTGACATTCTTACAGCAGTATTAATAAAAAAACTGGTATCCGCTTCTTAACACACGTGTTAACTGGCCCACGGATAGACAACTTGTCCGTTTGATAACTTTTCTTATTTAAAAAGATACCTTTCCAGTATTTATCACTTCACCAAATTCACCACTTTATCAAATAGTGGTGATTTTTTAATACATGTGTCACATGCATTCACTGCTTTCAATTATTTCGATGATTCTCGATTTTACATCAAAACTCAATCATTTTGAGGATTCTCGTTTCTCGACTATCCATCCCAATCTCAATCATTTTGTTGATTCTCGATTTTCCATCCCAATCTCAATAATTTCGATGAATCTCGATTTTCTTTTCAAAAACTTGTGATTTCTTAGATGTTTTTTAGTCCATCGACATCGTATCCATCCTTCAAAGGAATTTGATATTTGATGTCTTGACGGATAGGGGCCAAATTTTCACAAAAAGTATATTTCGATCCAAATGTCAACCAATTGACATAAAATCAACTTTTTCCGGAGCAGTAAGAAACTGAAAACTTCATTTTTTTTTTTAACTTTTTTGATCCATCCAAATTGTATTATTTTGCATTCGATCAAAATCGGTACAGTTCGTTCCATCAGAGAAATTTAATTCCATCGAAATCAAAATCGAAATGAAAATTGAATCGGTAATAAATTCTGTGAAATGTAAATGATGGATTGATTGAAATAATCGAATCATTTTGGTAGTCGATTCTTGAACGATTCTATTATTTGAATTGAACAATTTACACCGCTCTATTACAGAATGCCAAACGAACAAATTGAAGCCCTTTTCTTGATTCTGAATTTTGGGTTCGTTTGTACCTAATTGTGAACTGGGTTGTTGCATTTGGTTGATAAAACGTTCACACAGCTGCTCTCTGAATATTGATATTCCTCAATAACAGCAACGAATGTCTCAACATTGGGTTTTTATTTTGAGTTAACTCCTTTCCTAAGCAAAAATTCTGCAGCAAGGTATGAAGATGACGATAATGGAGAGGATGAATGTTTGGCCTATCCATTTTTTTTTTCATAATTGTTTCCTTTTAACTCCAAATTTCATTATAATGAAAATGCACAATGGCAGCTCCAAAATTAAATAACAAATAATTTTTGACAATCTTCTGGTTTTAATTCTGTCTTTAAATTCAGAATCGATGCTCTCTTCTTTTCAGAAGATGAACTGTCATTAAGTGCCAAATAAACTTTTTCAGAAGCATTTGAAACGAAAATGCTGTGAGTAATTCGTGAAAACGAAAAGACAAAGTGACATTTCGTTTGTCGATGGAGCTATTTCCACTTGTGTTTCAAATTTGGTGTCTTTCACTGACAACACTTTTTGTTGTGAAATGTTTCCTATTTTGGGCTTTATCTCCCATTTGATTGATTTTTCGGGCATTGGTTCAGTTTATAAAAGAAAGCGATGGAATCAGGAAATATCATTTAAAATAATCAGTCTTTCTTCCAAATTTCCCAAAGGGCTGCAAATTTTAATTTATAGTATTAGGTTTTTCTATGAAATCGCATATTTATGTAAATATGCCAGGTGGGCCACTGAAAAAGCTCCACGGGCCACATGCGGCCCGCGGGCCGCAGGTTGAGTATAGCTGCTCTAGAGTGTCTAGTTTGAGTCAAAAGGAGAAAAAATAGTATGGGAAAGGGGTAGTATCTCCCCGTTCAGGCGGGAGGAGCAATTATCTAAAAAAAAGTGACTAAAAACAGAAAAGCAAATATTCAATAACAATGGTAATATCTGGAGAAAAAAACTTTTAGCTCCTCTTAGGTCAGGAATCCATTCTTCGATACTCTTTTTAAATAAGGTTGATATTTTCTTGGTTACAGTTATTTGCATCATTTATCATATTTTTTCTTAGAACAACAAAATATTGCACGTACGCCTCAGTGAACAATATTATTTATTTGCGAAAAAAAGGTTCACATTCATATACGCCATAGAAATGATTAAAATCTTAAAAAAAATTAAATATCGGGCTGAAGGATACGGTTCTTGTATCATTTTTTCAAAACTCTTAAAGCCTGCAAAGCTTTTTTCAAGCATGATACGATTATTTATCGAAGGTTTGAATACAACAAAAACAACTTGCCTTTGTCGTTTTTCAATCAACTCAGATTTAGGGGTCAGATTTCAGATCAATCGTGGTGAATGGAAACGAAAAGAGTTTGATCTGTTTCTCTAAGGCCCATTTGCTGATACGAAACTTAAATATTTAAGTAGAACATAAGCGCTTATGTGACAGTTTAAGCAGAGGAAAAAGTAGAACATAAGCTTTTAAGTAGAACATAAATACTATCGTATCAGCAAATGGGCCTAACTGTGTAAAGTTATGGTTGAGTGTGATTGAAATAAAAAAAAATCAACCTTTTAAGTTTAGTTAACTATGTCAATTCACTTTAGTGTGCGCGTAATTCTGTGTAAAAATTCATGCAAATTAGACATCACATCGAGATTTGATCGGATCAATCTGAAAAAAAAAAAACTGAATCCGATTAAAGTCAACATGTTTGGTTGAAAAAGATCCATTTGACGCCCATACAAATATAATTTTTGGTTGAATTGAAAATCATAGTAGCATAAGCTCCACAAATTCTACACTATATCTTCACTTTCAAAGTCTTAAGAAGGTCGTTTAAAAGTAAATTAATACCTAGGTATAAGTCTTCTCATTAAATTTCTTTTAAATCTTTAACATTTTGTTGACCTTTAGAAAAATTCAACAAAAAATCATCATTACTTTTTTTAATTAGCAATTCACTTTTGAATTTCATAGACTTCTAACGTCAGTCTTTGGATGTTGGGATTATCAATATATGTAGCTAATTTATGTTAATTTATTCTTAAATTTAAATATAAGATAATTTAATTAAAAATGATTTTTTTTCATCATTTGTTGATCTTGATTTGATTGATATATGATTTTATTTGCACTTGGAATGTTAAATTATCAACGATTAGATACAGATTGTAGTATATTTTCGTGATTTTTTAATTTGTTGCAATTTAAAAAGGAATACATATATTTAATTTGGGAAGTTGCGCAATAATTTTTAACACTTTTATATTTTGTTCATGAAAGTGAAATTTTAGTTTTATTTATTAAAATTTGGCTAAAGCAAAGCATGGCAAAGTTATAGCTAGCGAAATGATGCCAAATTATCAAACACAATTTTTCACGTAATCTAGATTTTTGTGATTTGAGAGTGAAGTGTAGATAAATAAAGGATGTGTGTGACTAACGTTATATATCTATAGTTTTTTGGCAAAAATAACAAAATTATTTATAACTTTTTGAATATAAAGTTTATAGGTATATCCTCTGTCCATAAAATTTATGTTTCTTGATATCAATTTATTTTCTTTTGTTTATACAAATATGCAATGATAATCAAATTCTGAACAAACAAAAATCAAAATACAACCTATCGAAATCCACGCTTCAAGGCACTAAATAAAATAATTTGGGTCGACGATGACGGCCAAGGGATCATAAATCTATTAATTGTCAAAATTTTAAGCTGTTAACATTTTTTATGAATGATTCGCGGAAGATAGAAATGGAAAAGCAATACAGACATAATTTGAAGCTTCAAACATTCAAATTTGGTGGTTGATAGATGGATTTTTTGTTTCTTTTCAAAATAATGTTGGGATCAAGGTGTTCCAATAAAAAATGAAGGGCGTTAGTATGTCTACGTTTATAGTTTCTTTGAACCCTCTATTTACACAAATTTATCCACATGCAAACATAAATCAACATGGAGTTTGGTGTTATCAATATTATAGTTTAGAAAAAAGGTTAGAAAGAATTTAAAGCCTTATTATTAATTGTTCGTATTTACCTTCGATTTTAATATCAAGCGTCAAAGAGTCTGTCATGAACAATATTGCTATGATGATAGAATTAGGGAGTGAAAGACTTTTTTTCCATAAATGTATGCATTGACACAAATGTGTGAAGGGATATGATAAACTCAATAGCAATGGCGTCGTTTAGTCTAAAATATTACTATGGGGTGATTGAAAAATGCAGAACTAATGGCTAAAATAGATGTGTAGATTTTTCCACACGGGAGCAGACTCACAAAAAGCTGCACGATATCTCTATTCCTTAATTGGATGCACATGCACAGCTTCATTGCAGCCATTCACAACAAAAAATAAAATAATTGGTATCTGGCAATACTAATATTGACATTTCCTGTCATTCTCAAGATAATCATTAGGCGTGTTCAGGAAAATGAGATCTCATAGACATGGACTAAAAATTAATTGAGTTGGTGAAAGAAAATAAGCATTTTATTCCATATAACCAACTCTTCATATAAAAAAAAATAAATTGGGTGGCGCTACAGCTCGTGGAGAACCAGGACCTAGTGGCTTACAACTCTTAACCATTCCTTAGTGCGTGTTATTGGCAGGAATGGAGGGGACCTACAGTTTTTTGCCGAGTCCGAACGGCTTAGTGAGAAGCACTTCTTCATGACAAGTATACTCTTGGAGGATTTATCAGTTCCTCGCAAGAGGCAGTACCTCGGATAAGACATTTCTGTTTTTAGGTGGCACGGCTGGGAATCGAACCCACACACGGCATGACTCTTCATATAAGAACATAAATTCCTGCGTGACAAAAAAATTAATTTAATTAATTAAATCTAGTTTTTCATCGCACAGATTTGTTAGCAGATTTAACAGAGATTGACAGATCTTCGCATAATAAATGTCACAGTACATAAATGCACATCTTTTTTGATTGCAGCGCTAAATGTATATGTATATTGCTGTGTGCAGAAGTGCTGCACATCTGATAGGTGTGGGTTGGTTGTAGGAAGACTCGTGTTTTTTTTTCAAAAAAAAAAATTCAATAAGGTACTTTCGATAAAATCAACTATATTAAGATGCAATAAGGGTATCCTTGCAAGAGCATAAGATCGTCGTAAGTAGTAAAATTGTAAACTGCGTAAATCTGTCAAACTTTCCATACAAATTGTGACAGAATTACGAAGTTTAAAGCCTTACAAGGCTTACGACGACTTTATAGTGAGGGAGCCAACCGTATGATTACCTATCTCATCGCGGCCACACAGAAATTGGATGCCAAATGATAGCTTTAGTGCAAACATTTACAAAACTAATGGTTGGACAAGATTTATCTGGTCACAATGGTTAGAAAAATGCACTTTTCAGGTTGCATTTTCCGCTAAATTTACCAATAAGCAACTGCAATAAATGGGGTATTAAATGACAGGTAGGACTGTCCTCTAAACGAAAGCAATGGTCGGACAGACTTTTTTTGGCTGTAGCCACAAGTCCGACCACTTCTCTAAAATTAAGGATTTTGTGCATCCTTGGATGAAAATGAAAAAAAAAGTGGTTAAGGCCACTTTCCTAGCTATTTGATATGATTTTACTCAATTTTCCTTGATGTAAAACGCAGTGCTAAGAAAATACCATTTTTTTTTTAAATGGTCTGACTCGTCGTAGCAGCCAAAAAAAGTCTGCCCGACCATTGGTATCGTGTAGAGGACACAGGACAGTCTTATACCTTTCATTTGATACCCCATTTATAGCAGTTGCTTATATTGTAGGTACATACATTTAGCGGAAAATGCAACCTGAAAAGAGCATTTTCTAACCATTGCGACCAGTTAAAGCTTGTCCTACTACCAGTAGTTTTGTAAATGTTAGTTCTAAAGCTATCAGTTGGCATCCAATTTTCGCGTGGCCGCGTGACATAGGTAATCTCACGGTCGGCTCTCGGACTATATGGAAAAAATTTTTGAAAAAGATCCAAGCCTTGAACTCATTTTTTAATGAGTTCATATTGTGCCCTCGATAATTTCTTTTAACAAATATTTATTATGTTTCCCTAGAAAAGTTTCTGCCAGTCAAATAAATTAACAGAAACACGTGCCATTTCTTCATTAATTGTTTATAAGATAACAGCTCTTATCACTTTGGCATATGTATTCAGGTAAACAATAAATATAATCTAATAAATTCACTATGCAAGGAGATTTTCATACTTATAGAGGCTCTTCGAGAACTATCAAACACTAAATATTCTACTAAAATGTACCTATACAACATGTTTTTGGAAATTTATGGAAACTCTCCTTACGCTCTCCTCATGCTCTTATTTGATATTTATTGTTGTCTACACCCACACCCACTGGGAGTTGCCTAGTTTCGAACAATCCCAGTAGTCGAACACTTTTTGACAAAAAAGCTTGCATATAATCTGTGTAATTTCTAAGATAATCAACTTATATGAACGCAGAATAGTGCACGTGTAAACCTTGAAGACCTATCAACTAGTCCAGTTTCATTCCAAAGTTTAGAAAAAGATGGCTTTAGGATATCTCTGCAGTGAATCCCAAAGAACATAAAGAGCCACGAAATTTCTTTCCAAACATCACTTGTTTACCTGAGTGCTTTTTGCATATTTTGCGTCCGCCGGGAAGGTATACTACTTTGTTTTGCCGCCATTTTGGTAAACATTAGTCTTGACAGTTCATATTTGGCAGTCGTGACACGTGGCAAATTTATTATGGAAAAATATTCGATAAACCAACGTATTTTAATTGTTAAAACATTTTATCAAAAACAATCATCGATTACTGTGACGATGAGAAAGTTTCGTGAAATTTTTTGGACAAACAACGTGCCAACAAAACGCACTATTTATCGTGTAGTGAATGATTTCGAAGAAAGAGAGTCTATAGGTGATAGGCCCAAGCATGGACCACAACGTACTGCAAGATCGGCTGAAAACATTACTGCTGCTCAATTTGGTCAGGAAGAATCATTGGACCTTACTTCTTTGAAAATGAAAACGTCGTAACGATAACTGTGAATGGGGAGCGATATCGTGATATGATTGAAAACTTTTTAACGCCACAACTGCATGCTTTGGGCTTGATTAACATGTGGTATCAACAAGACGGTGCCACATCGCATACGGCCAGGATTACAATGGAATTACTGCGAGACCTCTTTCCAAAACAAGATATTTCAAGAAATGGTGATGTTGATTGGCCTCCACCGTCGCCTGATTTGACTGCTCCGAACTTCTTTTTGTGGGGATATCTGAAAATAAATGTTTATGCAAACAAACCAGAAATGCTTGAGCAACTCAATCAAAATATTCGTGATGAAATTAATGAAATACTGCGTGAAATGTGTGAGAATGTAGGGTAGAGTCGCCTAATTTAGAACACTTTTTGAAAAAAAAGCTTATAATCTGTTTTAATTCTCAGATTTTCAACTTCTATAAACGCAGAATAATTCATGTGTTATTCCTTTAAACCTTGAAGTCCTTACTTACTTACTTAAGGTGGCGCTACAGTCCGGGGTGGACCAGGGCCTCAACCAACAAGCTTCTTCCAGCCGGCTCGGTTTCTAGCTAGCTGTCTCCAGTTTCGCACGCCAAGTTGGTTGAGGTCCTCTTCCACTTGCGTGCGCCACCTTTTACGCTGTCCACCTCTACTGCGTTGTCCCACGGGGTTGGATTCAAAGACTTTCCGGGCCGGAGCATTGGTGTCCATTCGCTCTAGATGACCCAGCCATCTCAGTCGTTGGCTTTTCACTTTTGTGGCTAGGTCGGTGTCGCTGTACAGCCCATACAGTTCGTTGTTGTATCTTCTTCTCCATTCCCCATCTATGCAGACGGGACCAAAAATCACCCGGAGAATTTTCCTCTCAAAACAGCCTAACGCGTTCTCATCCACTGTTAGCAGTGTCCATGCCTCTGCACCATACATCAGGACCGGGATGATAAGCGTCTTATACAGGGACAGTTTAGTTGCTCGAGAGAGGGCTTTGCTTCTCAATTGCCTTCTTAGCCCAAAGAAACAGCGATTGGCAAGAGTAATTCTTCGTTTGATCTCAGCGCTGGTGTCGTTCGCTGAGTTTATAGCGGATCCTAGGTAGACAAAGTCTCTGACTACCTCAAAATTATAGCTGTCTATAGTGACGTTCTGTCCGAGACGTCGGTGTTGGGTGTCCTTTCTTGTGGACAGCATATATTTTGTTTTGCTTTCATTCACCGTTAAACCCATCTTCTTGGCTTCCTTCTCAATGCTCACAAAAGCACCACTGACATCACGCTTTGTTCGTCCGATTATGTCAATGTCGTCAGCGTAAGCGAGTAATTGGACGGACTTTTGAAAGATTGTGCCTCTGGTGTTGACGTGAGAGTTTTGCACTATTCTTTCAAGAACGATGTTGAAGAAGTCGCATGACAGCGCGTCGCCTTGCCTAAAACCTTTTTTGACATCAAAGGTGTCGGTGAGGTCTTTGCCGACCTTGATGGAGCAGCGTGCATTCTCCATCGTTATCCTGCACAAACGGACGAGTTTGGCAGGGATGCCAAAACTAGACATTGCTCTATATAGCTCGTCTCTATAGATGCTGTCATATGCGGCCTTGAAATCGATAAAAAGGTGATGGGTATCGATTTGGAACTCCTGGGTTTTCTCCAAGATCTGCCGTAGTGCGAATATTTGGTCGATGGTGGACTTCCCTGGCCTAAAGCCACACTGATATGGACCTATCAGGTTGTTGACGAATGGCTTCAGGCGTTCACAAAGTACGGCAGAGAAGATCTTGTAGGCGATATTAAGAAGACTGATGCCTCTGTAGTTGGTGCAGTCCAGAGGATCGCCTTTCTTGAGGATCGGGCAAACAATACTGAGGTTCCATTCATCGGGCATACTTTCTTCCGACCATATTTTACAGATGAGCTGGTGCATACTCCTAACCAATTCATCGCCAGCCGCTTTGAATAGCTCAGCCGCAAGGCCATCAGCTCCAGCAGCTTTATTGGACTTAAGTTTAGATATGGCTATCCTCACTTCGTCAAGATCGGGTGGACGGAATTGTTGGCCTACGTCGTCCAGGTTGAATGGTGCAATTTGCATGGTAGCGGAATTCGGTTCGTCATCGCCGTTATACAATTTGCAGAAATGATTTTTCCATATCCTCAGCACCGACTGCGTTTCCACCACGATGTTCCCCTGATCGTCCTTGCAGGCTTCGGTTCGGGGTTTGTAACCTTGGGAGGTTCTTTTTACTTTTTGGTAAAACTTCCGAACTTCATTCCTGCAGTGGCATCCCTCTAATTCCTCGATCGCGCGCTTCTCATGCTCTTTCTTTTTCTTTCTGAGAAGCTTGTGTTCCTCTTTCCTCTTCTGCTCGTAGAGCTCGCGAGCAGCTCTGGTCCTTCTATGCAGCGCCGCTTTGTATGCCTGTTGTTTGGCTGCATGTACTTGCCGGCATTCCTCGTCGAACCAGGGGTTTCGCTGTGGTGGTCGTGCGAAGCCCAGCACGTCAGAGGCGGCATCTCTGATGGCTTCCTGGCAGTTTTTCCACTGGTTCTCGATGTTTGCAGTTGGCGGCAAAGGACTAGTTAAGAGGGCGCGAGAGACTCGATCGGAAAAGGACCTGGCGATTTCTTGCGACTGTAGCCGTCCGACGTTGAACTTCCTGATAGTATTTCCCTGTTTTGGCTTTGGTCTGGATATCCGTAGCATTACCTTTGCTACAACGAGGTAGTGGTCCGAGTCAACGTTGGCTCCTCGGAACGTTCGGACATCCTTGATACTGGAGGAGTGCCTTGTAGAATATAGAACTCGTCCTTGGTGTCGTCATCTTTCCCCTCTGTGGGGGCATGCGCGCATATCAGGCTGATGTTGGCGAATTTAGCCTTGATGCGAATTGTCGTGAGGCGCTCGTTCACATAATTGAAACTCAAGACCTCTTGCCTCAGTCTGCCTCTAACAACAAATCCACATCCAAAAAGACGCTGCCCTTGTGGTCGGTAACAGTCACCGTAGTATACATCGCAGTCTTTCAGTTTTCTTTTGCCCGGCCCATCCCATCGCACTTCTTGGATGGCGGTGATGTCTGCTTTGTAGCAGTCTAGGGCCTCCGCTAAATGTTCGGCTGCACGTGGTCTATAGAGAGACAGAACATTCCACGTGCAGATCCGAAGTTCGTTGTCCTTATTTCGTTTGCTAGGTTCGTCAACAGTAAATCCGTCCGTATCCGAGGCTTGTTGATGCTTCGCAACTAAAAATAGCTTTACGTGGCCGGGAAGTCACCCCGACGGCATGACCCCCAACCTGGAGGACTAGACCCTATATATATAACTCCAAGGGCGGGGAGCCGGATTAACCGCTCCTTATAGGCCTGAGCTCCGAATATGTCGTAGTAGCCCGTATAAGGTGTTCACTAAGTAGTTCAGCCTAACTGGAACTGTAGACGCCACCGTTGATTCCATCTTGAGAATTCTTCCGCTGCCGCCTGGATGAAGGAGAAGTGCCTTAGTGGGAACACTCCTCCCCCCCTCTCTCGTTTGCTGCCCCCTAAAACCGTCCACAGGGATTGGAACCCCATCTTCAGTTAAAGGTACTAGGCACCCGATGTTCACCGCGGGGAGGTGAGAGTAGGAGTTGATAGACAGAGGTTCGCTTTGAAACAAAGCTTGTGGACGCTTGTGTCCTCTTGAATGCACATGTCTACCCTTTGAACATCACCTTGAAGTCCTATTAACTAGTCAAATTTCATCCTTAAATTCTTAAAAAAGGACTTAAAAAAGAAACTTTAGGAAATCCATTTCAAGTTTTTGTAAAAATCAAAAAACTGTTGGAAGTGTTCTGGGAAACTGTAATTTTTGGTGTGAAAATTAAGCTTTATGTCGGTTTTTACGCGTTTTCTTGTTAGGTATTTATTTATATATTTATATATTAGTTATTTTATTTATGTAACTTTAAGTTTTAACTTAAAGCTTAATAATTTATTAATAAATTGACCTTTCGAACATAGCAAACCAAATTTGTAACAGCTGCCTGTTCGAACACTAGTGTTCGAATATAGGCAACTCCGTCAAAAATGTTTTTTTTTTCGTTTAGGCAATAAATATTATAGAAAATTAAATTTTGTTTACGGTTTTGGGTCAAGAACACTGAGAGGAACGTTGGGTCCAGTATTCGAACATCTTTTTCTTCTTTTCTTCCAGTGTTCGATTCAAGGAAACGCATGTAATTGCTAGCTTCCTTTGTTTGAACAGTTTTTGAATTGTGTTTTAATTCAAACTAAGAATCCGTTAAACTGTTTTTTGTTTTAACTAGCTCTCATTTTTATATAACCTCAAAAATGGCAAACAATTATTTTTTACTTTTTAACTGGAAATATCTTAAAGTCCCGAGCTGATAGCGAAAAATGGATAACGGATTTCAGCTCAGCGCAAAAAAAGTATTCTTCACTTTTCGTGTCAAAAAGTTAACCGATATAACCCGTTTATAGCTATCGGAGGGTCAGTGAAGCAAATGTCATAACCCTAGGAAAAGTAACTTTCCGAATAGACAAAAGGGTAACGCACCCATAATATACTTCATCATCTTTCACTTCTTTGTATTCTTATTTCACAAAATATTAGTTTCACTTCAGTGAATAGAGCTCGTGAGTGAACCTCATTGCCAAAACTCAAATGAACGAAACTGAACGAAACGTCCCACTCCACAATTATAACGGTGACAAACTTATAATTTCCGTGTATATTTGCTTGTTTTCTTCTGATCACTTCAGTGCCCTAGCCCTTAGCCCTTCCAAGAATTATAGTTCTCTTTTTAGTCTCCTTGGCTCTCATTTTATATAAGAAGTAGTCACTGTAAAATGTACCATCTTTTACTACTTGCTTCTCCTTTTTTATTGCGTTGTGGCTGCAAAATACTGGTGAGGTTGAGGGCAACCATGGTATCATCAACCATTGATGTACTAAGCCGGCATTTTGCAAATGCAATAAAAGCAGGTTTTCGAGTTAATGGTGTTAACCATTGAGTGGGTGGTTCCGAAGCCCATACGCTTATTTAAAAGCGGACGGGTGGTCTCATGTAACGAGGAGAAGGCCAGCGGATGAGCTGAACTCTAAAACCAACGCAACAAAATCCTAACTTAAAACTAATTTAATTTTATATTTGTAAAAAAATGGGAAATTAACGCGTCTTAGTTTCTTAAATCTAAAATTATCAATTTCTAAATATTCTACAAAAAGACCATCGGAATGAAATTATAGAGTAGGTTTTGAATTGTAAATTGGAATGTTTCCTCCCTTCTCTCATCTTGAAAATTGGTTTCGAAAAAATTAATTCGTATTTCGAATCACTCGCGAGTATTTTATATTAACTAGGAGAATGCTTAGCGAAGGCTTCTTCTCGATTTTAATTCTTTTTGATTTTTCTCGAAAGTGTAGTTTGTAATAGGTCTGAATTCGGCCATTGAGATTCGACAAGTTTTGGAAAGGCATGTAACAACTTGCCAAATTTGTGTTTGAGAGAGTGATTCAGCAAGTTTTGGGAAGACACCCAACAACTTGTTGAATTCGTGCACAGTACACATATTAAAGGTAATATATTGCGCATGTTTTCAAAAATCGGTTGTCAGATACTGAACAAAAAAAACAAATTAATTCTCAGAGACCTTGTCAAATTGACAATGGGTACATTCAATGCTTCAATTTCAGTACTGAATCTTCAGATTTCTGAATTCTGGCCAATCAGAGGCTTGGAAAATTGAGAAAACTGAAAATCTAATTGTAAAATTTGGAAAGTGTTGAACATGTCACAGTACACACTTAATGAACTGACAGGGGTCTCTGAGATTTTGACATATGCGCGAACTTGAACGAAAATGAAAACTCGGAATATATTACCTTTAATATGTGTATACTGTGGAATTCGTGTGGTGTATGTGAGAGTGAGAGTAAAGTTTCGTTGAGATTCAACAACGGTGGTTTTCTGGGGAGCGAAAAAGCCTTCCAGGAAGCCGATATACCGTGACGTGACCGATGATCACGAAAACGAATGGCGGAATGTTCGAGTGTCTGAGTGAATGGAATGGTCGAGGGAGGAATTGGTTGAAGGTTGAAAAGTCACTTTTTGGAGAGTTTACCAAACCATAAGTCATATTTTTGAAAGTTTCGAGGAAAATTTGGAAAATTGAAATAAAAATCGAGGAGGAGTAATTTGGGAATTTTTAAATCGAGGAAACCAAAAAACAAGGAGATAATTAAGTTTTAGAATTTAACTAATTTGCAAACAAAAATTCCTGGCGCCCACTTATTATTGCAAGTACACATTTGGTATATTTTGATTATTAAAATCAAAATTCATTTTTTTTATTGCAATCAAATCCTTCCGCTGAACCCAGCCTAGCTGAGCAGCCGTGGTGGCAGCTTTTTTTATCGTGCTGCTGTTTGCACTTTTTCCATCTTCTCTTTATCCTATTCTTCGTTGTGTAGTTTACATGTCAGTTGTAAAAGTTCTTCTTGTGGTGCGTAAGTGCACATTAATTTTGTTTAAATAAATATTTAATTAATTCACGTTGTTTACTTCCGATTATTTCTATTAAAGTAATAATAAAATATAAATAAATATAGTTCCCCTATCCCCAAGAAAAAGTGCAACAAAGTTAAGCTGGAAGCCTAAAGTACCTACCAGAAAAAGTCAAAAAGGCCACAGTGGCACTTTTCTCTTTTGCAAAACAGCTATTTGTAGTAAATGGGGTCTCCAATCTGGGGCCTATAACACAAAGCTACAAGTACTTGTAATACAAGTCAATCCTTACAAATGTAATTAATTTCTGTAACACAAAGCTACAAGTCGACTGGCTCTTTTACAAGTGTAATGAACATTCATTACAAGTGGGAAATTGTGCAATTTCCCTCTTTCTGTAACACAAAGCTACAAGTGTAAAGAAAAACTAATACTTAATAATCGATGAAATCTTACAGGTGATTCAAGACTTGTAGGATGCAGAAAATGTATTTTAAAATGCTAAAAATCAATCTTTTCAATTAATCAGCACTTCAATAATTTTTGTTCATCATGATTTTTGCTTTTTTTAACCGAAAAAAAGTTCCAATCGTCAATATATCAATGCAGATGTGTGTTTCTACGTTTGTGATCGAAATTTAAGGAAGTGTAAGTTGCTTTAATAGTCTCCTAAAACATTTATATTGTATATTTATGTACAATATTGAAAAAAAAAATTAATTATTGAATATGCCTACTTTGAATAAAATCTTAATATCTTGTGTAGGTATATATAATTTTATATAAAGTTACTGTGACCTTAAGTCCATATGTGTTTCGCTCAGGTACAACTTTAAATTCAAAAGTGGACTTTTTAATGTTATTCAAAATAAATAATGATTTGTTTTTACTCTCTTTATCGTACCTATAATTTGTAATCTTAGTAAAGCCCGTATGACACTACATTTTTTCTTCATTATACATATTTCTCATTAAATCAATCAAAGTGTCAGCAGAGCAAAAAAGAGATAAAAAGTGTTTTTTAAGGGCTCTGGAGACGCTCGAACATAGTGCGAGTGAACATTGAATATAGTTCGAGTACTGTGTTCGAGTCGATTTTACTTGTTTGCGGGCTGGTTAGAGTACCAAATATTTGGTGTCACTAAACAAAAATTCGGTCTCACCAAAATCAAACAGAATTTGATTTTGATCGAAGTTCAAGGTCGGGGCTATTTTTTTGTCGTACCCAAAGAAGAAGAAGTAAAGGAACTGGCATATCGTGGAAACAGTGAAGCATTTTTCAAAATAGTGTGAGTTACACAAACACAAATGCATTGCCCCAGGGTCGCAGTGCAGTTACACGGCTGAAGGCTGGGGCGCCCAAGGGAAGCCAGATTTAAAAAAAAGAAAAAAATAATTAAGATGCTTCCGTCATTTTGCCGAGCTGTAGAAAAGTGTAGAGATTTTAAATCATAAAAATAGTGAAAAAGCCTATTGAACTGCATAAAAAAGTGAAATGAAAGTTAATATAGTGATTACTTTGAAAAACTTTATTGATAAGAAATATATAAAAAAAAACATGTGGTGATGCATTAAATCATATAAAAACGCCTATAATACGGTGCACAAATTTTTCTTTTCACAGAACAGTTTTCTCTCATATTCTTCTTAATAAAGTGATGTTTTTTTTATAGTAGTGTACTTTTAAACCGAAATAAACACTTTGTGACGAGGATACAAATCCAACAAGATAAATAGAATTCTGCTGTTACCCTTTTAAAAATATTTTATTTGAAGCGTTAAAAAATAACTCTGCACTACGGGCGCTAAACGGATTTGAGCGCCTTGCTACCACCAACAAAAACTAGATCGACCCTGTTCGAGAGTTTCTCATTTGACAGATGAGTCTCAACGAAATCACTGGATTAAAGTATATTTTTGTTTTCAACAAATTGGTTATTTTTATAGCAAATTGCGATAAAATCTTAATTTTAAAGTATTCTAAGATAATTTATTTACCTAAATAACATCACTTCACGTTACTTTATAGGAAAATATCAGAAAAACTAACTTGTAAAAAAAAATGTTTGTTTACTCCTTAGTATAGGCGTTTTTAGAGGATTTAACGTAGCCATCACATGCTGTTTTATATTTTTTAAATAAATTATTGATAGTATTCACTATTCTAACTTTTATTTCACTTTTTTATTTAGTTAAAATAAACTTTTTCACTTGTTTAACAAATTGAAATTTCAAAACACTTCCTTTCAGCTCGGCAAAATGACAGATGAATCTCAATTTGTTTTTTTTTTTTCAATTCTTGCTGCTTCACTCACGTACACTGTATATGTGATATACACCACTTCCTTTACTTCTTCTTCTATGGTCGTACCAGATTCGGCTGTTTGCAGAATGGTTTCGTATGTTTACTCGAATATTTCAGTTTAATTTTGAATTTCAATTTGAAAATTTTGCAAAGAAAAAGAAAAATATCAAATATCCCGAATAAAAAATAAATAAGTCTTTCAGTGAACTATTGGAATGACGTATAAATCGTAAGAATAATAAAGTTCGAGTAGTTTGGTCGCAGTTTGGTTTGAGTGTCTGCGGAGTTAAGTCGAACTATGTTTACTCGCACCATATTCGAGCGTCTCCAGAGCCCTTAAGAAAGGGACATCATTTCTCTAAATAAGTTTTCACAATTACTATGTGTGACATTTTTACAATTTTGGATATAGTGCGTATTCACTCACACCTATCACAGCTTGAAGAAAAAATAGAAAAATAGATTAAGGATAATTTAGTGTCATACGAGCATTAATGAAATAAAATTTATATTAAAGGGATTCACATTTTTACTTTTCGCTCATTTCATTGCGGTTAACACATCGGAAAATGACAAATACAATATTTTTATTTTCTCTAATTTTAGCCAACAAGGACATTTTTCCTAAAGAAGTTAGTTAAAAACAAATGTACAGTGCTCCCCGCTTAATTGACCACCCATTTTGTGTAATTTTTAGATCAATTAACCGAAATACATATTTAGATGTTTTTATTTTGTTGGTAGCAGTTTTTTAAGATCAACTTAAATCAATTAAGTGAGGTGCAACTAACCGGGGAATACTGTATAGCATGTCTACACGCATAGATGCATACAACACCAAATCTTTATGAATTTTGATATAGGACTTAACATTTTTAGTACGGAATTAAACGGTGCAGGGAATTAACTTCACGGGAACTACCTTCACATGGGAATTAACTTCACCCCTAATGGGAATTAATTTCACTTTTTTGAAGTGAAATTACTTCCCACTGAAAAAGAGTAATAATTTCACTTTTTTGTGGGAATTAATTTCACTATAATGTGCGTTTCTTCAAGTCCAGATTCATTAAATGCAAAAGAAACTTTGCATACACCCAGCTTCGCACCCACCCCAAATCCTTTAATGGGCCCAAGCAGGGGGGTTGCAGGGGGGCAGCATGCCCCCCCATACATATCTCACTGTTTATTCGCCGTAATTCTTGCTGCTAGCACTTTATTTATGCTTGCTGCTAGCACTGTATTTATGCTAGCAGCAAGAATTACGGCGAATAAACAGTGAGGTATGTTTGGGGGGGCATGCTGCCCCCCTGCAACCCCCTGCTTGGGCCCATTATAGGATTTGGGGTAGGTGCGGGGCTGGGTGTATGCAAATTTCTTTTGCATTTAAAGAATCGGGATTTAAGGAAACACAATTTTACATTTTTGTAATTTCTATCATATCATAGGTGGGAAATAACTTCACACAATTTTCGGATGAAATTATTTCCCACCTTTAGGGGGAAATTACTTCACCAAAAAAAGGTGAAATTAATTCCCACTACTGGTGAAGTAAATTCCCATGTGAAGATAGTTCCCGTGAAGTTAATTCCCTGCACCAATTAAACACGAATATAGTTTGATATTTTGATTTATAATATCTTAATCTCAAATATCCGAGCATTAGAAGCAAATTGATAATTTTTGAAGCTAATAAAATCGGCGTTGCATTAAGCCTTAGTACACCACTCACAAATTTGTAGAAGAGGAAGAGGATTGGGGCAAATACTTTATACAACACAATTTTCAAAATAGTATAAGTTTTCATCCACTTTTGCATTTTAAAAATTGAAAATTAAATTAATGGGAGACTCAATCTGCCATCTAGTATTAATTTTTGTGTATCTCATCAAAAAATGCAATACAAAAATATAGCCTCATATTAATCCTTTACTTTAAGTCCTTAACTTTGAAGATCGGACAGTTAGAACCAAGTTATAAGCTTTCCAATGGGTCGGTTTTAATGCTTTTTGTGCATAACAGAAATTTTCTACACTGGATCTTGTCGGTCGGTCGCCGACGAACACTCAACTTATTGAATGCAAAATGGAATGCCTACAAGTGTAGGGAAATTTTTGTTTCTACAACTGTAAGTTTTGTTTTTGTGTTACAGAAATAATCTACACTTGTAAGACTAACATAATCCTACAAGTGGCTCTTGACTTGTAGACTTGTAGCTTTGTGTTATAGGCCCCTGGTCTCTGGATTCTGTCCAAATAAACTCTTGAACAGCCCTTAACTGTCAACCATCTATGGTGGAGATGGTGCAACAGTTTAATATTCTCGTTTGTTGGGTGCTGCGCCATAGCGACATTCCAAAATATTTCAAACCTTAATGAACTCGCTAGGAGTAGAGCAATACGACCTTTTTTACTTGAAAAGCTAAATATTGATTTACCCATCGCTACGTATGTATATAAGAACATTTGCTGAGGCATCAATATGCTTTTAAGAGAACAAAAGTGGAACAATACCACCACTTGTTTGGTGACAAAACAAATCTGGACTTAAAGCATTCTAAGTGCTTGGCAGGCAGGCAAGCAACGCGGCTTGGCATAGTTCCAAGCGATTGGAGGAGGAAGAAGAAACGATTCCTCACCTCTGAAAAGCACTGTTCTTTCCCATAGACTTTTATGCCCATACACGAAACAGACACTTCGGTGCAGATGCAGACCTATATATTTTGTAGTTGTGTTCATATCTGCGCTGACCGTATGTGTCGTGTGTATCCATGTCGACAGTTTGCAGTGACCATCTGCGTCAATTCAATTTTTTTAGAAATTTTCTTGGTCTGCAACGACATGTCTGTGTCGTGTATGGAGATTTGTGAACAGACGAGCGAGAAAATTATTCACTCACAAAGCAATGATTATAGAGTTGCACAAGCAGTGTCCGCCACTTTTCTGACCCGACGACCACGACATAACGATACAAACTAATTGTCTGCGCGGCTACGTGTCTGTGTCGTGTATAGGCCCTTTTAGGCACCACTTTCTAGATTACATCTACATATCACGATCCTAGTGATCTGTCTAACATTAGACATTAATATCCTCATACGTTTTTTCAAAAACTCTAAAGTGGTTTGACAAGTAAAGAAGAAGCTTCCTAGATGCATGTGGTATCACAACCAGTGTCCAGTGTTAATTACTGAAAACCACTTCTACCACAGAGTTGACAGTGCAGGCCCACGTTCTTATAAGGCAGTTTTTTTTATAATTGCGGCGCGGCGCACTCAAGGGGTTATGATATGAATACCCTTAAAATGTTTTCACACAGTGCGAGTGTTTAGGAAATAGAGGGAGAACAGAAAAGGAGATAACGATGTACATTTGTCTTAAATGTCTAGATATTGAAATGGGAAGGAAAAACAGAGTTGGGTAAGGAATTCCACATTCGTGTGGTACGGCTAAAGACAGAATCTCTATATTTGATGGTACGTCCAAAGTTAGGCTCAAGGGTATACTGATAAGTATTCCTAGCAGTTCGGGTATTCCGCAGAAATTGTTTAAGGGGAGGAATGTAATTAGCTACTTCCACAGAGCAACGTTTGAAAAAGTAGCGATAAAATAGTGATAAGCATGAAACATTTCGACGGTGTTCCAACGAAACAAGTACTGTCGAGATTGATCCGTTACCATTAGGTGCAGTGATGTTTTGAAAGCGCCTGACCAGATATGAGAGTTATACTCTAGCTTTGGGCGTTTGTATGCTTTATATATAATAGCCAGATTAGAAGGGGAAAAATAGTTCTTACATCTTCCTAGGCATTTCACAGCATTATCTTGTATGTGGTCGTTCCACAAGAGCTGATCAGTAACGCACATACCAAGACTCGAAAGCTTTTCAGTTTCCTCGATGTAAGTTCCATTCATGTATAATGGTAAATTGGGTATATTCCACTTTTATGACTGGAAACAACTTTGGGTTTTGGATGCATTAAATCCCACACGACTATTAATACCCCATTTGTCTGACAGTGACAAAGTGATGTCTTCTAACTCAGACAGTGATTAAGTAAACTTTTCAATCTCAGTCTGAGATTCGGTGAACACAGTTAGCCTTATTATTTGGATTTTAATATGTTTTAAAGTAAACATGAAAATTTTAATAATATAAAAACAGACAAAGGGAAAAAAACCTGGAATACAATAATGTTGCTCCTTTGTTAAAATCCTTTTGCAAAAAAAATTCACAACATCAAAGACTCAATGCTATTTTAACGAGATATGGGTCTTAGGCAAGCTTCAGCAGCTTCTGATCAATAACAATAACAATAATTGACAACATTTTACCCTTGTGTAATACTTGCCTTTAACATCTAAGAACACATGACAAAAACTTTTTTCCACATTTTTTTATATTTTGTAAATGTTTAATATCATTAAACCCTAACCATACCTTTCAAACTTTGTAAGTGTTCAACTTACCTGGTTCCAATGGTGACGTGATGGACACAGAAATATTCCTTTAATTTTCTGAAGCTGATCTCGCGTGTTTAATTGGAAGTCAAACTGATGTTAGAAAAGATAATAAAGGTGTGAAATAATATTCGTATCGTCACATTGAGTTCTTGGTTCTTCAATAATTGAGTCACCTTCGCGATCGCCCACTATATTTGTTTTCCCCGAAAGTAAAGTTACTCTCTCAGTGTCTCCATTAGGACTCTTCGACTAATTTAATTAATTTAAAACTCCAAGCAATTAGGCTGGATGGGAATGAGCAACCACAAAACCAACATTTCATCCAAATACAAGAATTCCATTCACTCTTCGATCCAAAACAAAAGTGCCTCGAAGGTATGTTTTTGTTTATTTTCGTCTTTTTTTGTTGTTGTTTTAAGTTGACCGCTAATGTGCTAATAAGTCAATGTCCCACGATCTGTCACCTCAATTCAAAGTGTAAAGATTAAATAATTGATTAATTAACAGATTTTCGTCAAGTTATCATGAACAGTCAAAAGTTTTATAAACAAAAAACAAAAAGGGATGACCTCTTGCAAAGTTTTATTAATTAGAGCTTTAGTTTTGTCAATATGTATTTTTTTTTAAACTGCGTAGCTAAGCTATGCTATGTGGTTTTACTTTTAAACGTAAATTTATTTTTTCACCAATCTTAACGGTTCAATGAGTAGTCTATTATGGGTTGGGTAGGTATATATGTATGCAGCCAAAACAACTTTCGAGATTTCGACACAGAAGAAGAAATATTTAATGTTTAAAAAACGAATATGTTAATTACTTTGTAAATAAGAACGCGGTATAAGATCTTAACCCATCAATGTTCTGCTTTTTGGCCCAGTTAACATATTGCTTTTGTTCTTTACCTATTATATTTTATTTATTTGTTTAAGGGTTAACACCAACCAATAGCAAAATATTGATTGATACCTTCGCATAGTGATTATTTGAATAGGCTTACTTGGGTCATATTCCTGCTTCATAGTCGAAAGGACCTTAAGTTTGCTTAGATTAAGATAGATTTTAACTTTTCACCAATTTTGTGGGTTAAATCTGCGCTAACTGAAAAGATATTTTTGACAGATAAGTCAGGATGGAAAGCCATTTTAAGGTTTGTTCGTTCAGCCTTGAAGTCACCCTGGGGGTCAGCCTAAAGTGTTTTTTTTTTTGTTTGAAAAACCTGAACTCACCCTGACAAGCCAATTCTGTTTTCTTTGAAACCTGAGATCGTCCTGAACTCGCCTTGAAGTAGAATCAAGTTTTTTGCTGAGGTGAGTTGAGGTAAAAAATAAACTGTCAATGTGACATGAGCATTGAAGCTTTTTTATTGTGGACTCACGTGCTGAAGGTAATTCCTTTGTTTTTGAAGTGGTCATTCAAGGAATAGAAAATGGAAATTGTCGCTTGTTTTCATTAATTTTTAAAACAAATTTTGTTTCTTGCTTCCCTCAACAACACAATTTAGAGCCCTTTGGTGTTTTTTGGGAACCAAATAACCCAAGGTTTCTTTGACAGTTCTTGGGGTTGTCAAGAAAATCTTGGTCAACCCTGGGTAAACTTCAACGAACGAACCTTTAGTGTCGCATATCGATTACAATAGATTTTTGACAGCTGAAAGCTTAAGTCTAATATCCACTGAAACACTCTTTCTGAGTTAAGACTCTTCCAAACCGACGCACAGTGGATCGCCTCCATATAATTAGACGTAAAAAAATCAACGACATAAATTGCAAAAAATTTAAAAAATTTTAAAAAATTTACAAATTTGCAAATTTTACGGGGCTACAGCCCTTCGCAAAGTTTAGTTTTGGCCATAATAAGTGCAGTCATGCAAATTTTTGTTTTTTCTTTTCGGTTCTTAGTAGCATTTTTTGAGCATTGTGCTCACAACTTTTTTGAGCATCGTGCAACACAACTTTTTTTTTAAGAAATTTTCAAATTTCGCAAAAAATTCATTCGTAAAATTTGCAAATTTGCGAATTTTTCAAGAATATTTACAGCACAAGTTGAGCACAATGCAGCACTACTTTTTTTTTTTTGAAAATTGCAAATGTTGGTGCTAACCTCACGCTTCGCAAAACTGATTTTTGGCCTTAAAAGTTACAAATATGCGAATTTTTTTGTTTTCTCTTCGGAATATGGCAGTACAAATAGCACAGAAAACAGCACAGCTTTAATTTTTTACAATATTGCAAAATTTGAAAAATGTTCATCCATAAAACTTGGAAATTTGAAAATTTTTAAAAAATATTAACGGCACAAGGCAGCACAATACAGCACAACTTTTATTTTTTTGAAAATCAGAAATGGCGGTGCTAACTTCACGCTATAGCTCTTTGCAAAGTTTAGTTTTGGCCATACTAGATGCAATTATGCGAATTTTTGTTTTTTCTTTTTGGTTCTTAGTATCATTTTTTGAGCACAATGCAGCACAACTTTATTATATAATAAATTCTAAAAATTCGAAAAAATTTTATTCGTAAAATTTGCAAATTTGCAAATTTTTCAAAAATATTTACGGCACAAGCCAGCACAAGCTGAGCACAGAACAAAAATTGCGGTGCTAACTTCACGCTAAAAAAATGGGTACCCTCTAAAAACCCACAGTACACATATTGAAGGTAATATCATTAGCGTGTTCATTTTTGTATAGTTCTGCGCATCCATCAAAATCAGTGGAAAATGGCGAATCCCGTGACCCCTACTAGTTTAACATCAAAATTTGTTGTGTGTTATGTGTTCATTTGTTACTTATTTATTTGCAAATACAATTATTTCAAGCTTTTTAGTGTTTATTAACATTATATTGTCATGCAAACAACATTCGTTCCTGGTTTTTAGTTTTATTTAAATTATGCTTTTGTGTTTGTTTTCTTCGTTGTTGTTGTAATACAGCGGACGGGGTCACGTAAGGCTGCCATCTTGAATTTCTTTGACAGTTCTCATTTCAGACAACATGCGCAAGATAATACCTTAGATATTGTGTACTGTGCTAAAAACCTAACCATAATACGGTTTTTTTAAGAAATACGGCATATAGTAGCACAAGTAGGGCACATTACAGCACAACCTTTTTTTTTGAAAATCCAAAATGGCGGTGCTAACTTCACGCACATATGCAGGGGCGGACTGGGCCACCGGGCAACCGGGATTTTGCCCGGTGGGCCCCCGGGAAAGCAAAAAGTTTTTTTTAAGAAAAAATTGTCATAACAAATATGGACTCACACTAAATATAGACTTTATGTGGATCAAAATGGATATTTTCAGGCCCCCAAAAACTCGCTTGGTGGCCTCTTCGGATCTTTGAAGGCCTCAAAAACTCGGATGGTGGCCTCTTAAAATCTTTGGAGGCCCCCAGAACTCAGTTGGTGACCTCTACCAATCTTTGGAGGCCTCCAGACCTCAGTTGGTGGCCTCTACGGACCTCTGGAGGCCACCAGAACTCGGTTAGTGGCCTCTACGCATCTTAAGAGGCCACCAGATCTCGTTTGGTGGCCTCTACGCATCTCTGGAGGCCTCCAGACCTCGGTTGGTGGCCTCTACAGATCTCTGGAGGCCGTCAGACCTCGGTTGATGGCCTCAACGGATCTCTGGAGGCCACCAGAACTCGGTTGGTTGTCTCTTCGGATCTCTGGAAGCCAGCAGAACTCGATTAGCGGCCTCTACTGATCTTTGGAGTCGCCCAGATCTCGTTTGGTGGTCTCCAGACCTCGGTTGGTGGCCTCTACAGATCTCTGGAGGTGCCCAGAAATCGGTTGGTGGCCTCTATAAATCTTTGGATACCTCTAGAACTCGGTTGGTGGCCTCTACGGATCTCTGGAGGCCTCCAGACCTTGGTTGGTGGCCTCTACAGATCTTTGAAAACCCTTAGAACTCGGTTGGTGGCCGCTACGGATCTCAGGAGGCCCCAATAACTCGGTTGGTTGTCTCTTCGGATCTCTGGAGGCCTCAAGAACTTGGTTGGTGAACTCTATGAATCTTTGGATTCCTCGAAAACTCAGTTGGTGGCCTCTACGGATCTCTAGTTATTCAAAAGTTGATAGAAAAATTTTACAGTTCCAAAAAACTTAATATGCAAAATAAAAATAAATAAAAATGACTCTCAGTGATGAGTACTTTAAAATGTTTGAAAGTTAGGTGCATAACTTGAACTCAAAAGATGAGAATAAATTGCCGTATTTTATCTGATCCGGATCTGATCATGATAAATAAAACAAACAGGATCATAGTGACAGGAGTGTTAAATACCCATCTCTTTTTGCCTTAAGTTTGTTTATGTTTCATGCACCTGTTGCCTCTTTTCTTTGCGCTACTGAGATAATTCACATAGCAATTTTTGGATCACTGATTTGGATAACTTGTTAAAAATTGATCCGGATCAGATCATGTGAATAATAATCACAACAAAAACATAAATGTTAAAAAAGAAGCCAAGTTCTTATGTGTACAAGAAACCTGTGCGTAAAAAGTCAGCCAAAAAAAGTAATGAGATCTAAAATATATGCCAAGTTTTAAGTTCGTGAAGGGTAATATCAAATATCTTAAGTAGAGTAATATCGAAACAATTCCAAATCATGACAGAAATTTGGTAATTAATGATTACTGATTAAAATTTGGTGGGTTCACTGGTCAAATGTTCATACATTTTAAATTTGTGATTAAGTAAGTATTTAAGAGAAAACTTGCCAAGTAAATCCACCAAACTTTAATCAGTAATCATTAATTACCAAATTTCTGTCATGATTTGGAATTGTTTCGATATTACTCTACTTAAGATATTTGATATTACCCTTCATGAACTTAAAACTTGGCATATATTTTAGATCTCATTACTTTTTTTGGCTGACTTTTTACGCACAGGTTTCTTGTACACATAAGAACTTGGCTCCTTTTTTAACATTTATGTTTTTGTTGTGATTTCACTCCTTTTTGCAAAGATTTATCTAGCCAGGTGAAAGTCAAGCCCTACTGCTCCACAAACTTTCATAATTCTACGACAACCGAAAGTGCTCCATACAAAAAATAGCAATTCTGATAAAGTGGGTGGATGGCAACCCCCCTGAATGGACAATTCCAAATTTTCGATTTTTTTTCTTTCTAAGTACTTCAAGTCCTACCGACCTACCAATTTTCATCGTTCTACAACAATCGGAAGTGCTCCATATAATTTATAAGAATTTTTAAGAATGTGGGTGGATGCCACGCCCCCTGTATGGAAAATTCCAATTTTTCAATTTTTTTCTTTCTAAGTACCTCAAACCCTACCAACTTACCAATTTTAATTGTTCTACAACAATCGAAAAGGCTCCATATAATTTATAGAATATTTAAGAAAGTGGGTGGATGCCACGCCCCCTGAATAGAAAATTGCAGATTTTCGATTTTTTCCTTTGTATGTACCACAAGGCCTACCGTTGTGTGAAATTTCAAGTTTCTACGATGTCAGGAAGTGCTCCATAATTTTGATGATCTGTCAGTGAGTCAGTCAGTCAGTGAGTCAGTGAGTCAGTCAGTTACGGTTTTTGCGATTTTTGAAGTCCTATATCTCTGGAACTACTAATGCTAAAGAGTTGAAATTTGGTGAGCCACCTGTGTTTGATCAGCTCAGCATGTTAGAGGGGGGTTGAAAATCGCCTGAGTTTGTTCCTGTAAAAAGGGTGTAGTGCCGCGAACTTGGCTGGGCACTACCGTGCCCTTTGATAAAATGCGGCTAATGATGAGGCAGAGGACGAACGTCAAGAAACAGAAAGAAACAAGAAAAAACAAGAACACTGTGGAGATTGCGCAAAATGCTGCTTCAATGTCTTGCGACGATATTATTTTTACGCAAAAAGGTACAAAAAGCTTCTCTTAGCATATAAATTGATGCTGACATTTTCATTTAGGTACACAAGTTGCTTGCAAAAGATCATTTTCAAGTTTTAAATACATCAAAAATCGATGAACAAATATCATGACGCAAGATCACCTTGAAGCCGCAATGCTAATATTCGTGGAGTTTACTGTCAGAAAAGAGAAGTTATTTAAAAAAATATTTAAAATATTAAAGTCTCTGGTCAATTATCGTTAATTAAGTAGATGTTTTATAAAATGATGAATTAAGAGCCTTTTTTTCTGCAATTTTCTTCTTTTGTTTTTTTGAAAACGTTTTTTTAGTGGAAAGTTTTTGAGAAGTTAAATTTGAAAGTCAATATTTTTGAAAAAATTTTGAACTTTTTTTTTCAATTTTATTGTTATCACAAAATTTTGGGATCATGACGTTATCTCGAATGACTAAAATCTCGAATGCAAAAAATCTCGAAATAAAAAAATTTAAATCTCGAATGCAAAAATCTCGAAAGCACAAAAATCTAGAACTTACAAAAATCACGAAAGACATAATCTCGAAAAATCTCGAAAAATAAAAACAAATTCGAGATTTTTTTTTTAAGTTATTGTAAATGTTAAGTCTCTAATAACACTCATTTTATGATCAGTTTATCAAATTATTGACTTTTCTGGGCAAAACAAAATTTAACAAATGAAATGCAACAAATTATATTTCATAACAATATAACATTAAAAATATATCAAAAAATAAATAACAATATAAGCTAGTATATAGAATTAAAAACTAATGGCAGTGATTCGAGAAATGCCAACAGTCTGACATTCTCACAGAGTGTCGAGTTTTTTTCGGTTTTAAGTTTGGCAGTGGGAATGGCACATTTTTAGGTAAACTTTGTTTTGAGTATGACAGTGCAAAAGTAAACTGCAGTCTAAGAAAATTGTTCCCCTACGTGCCGGCCTGACAATTGAACATAATACATAACCTTAACGGACCCAAGAAAAGAATTTAAAACATTTGAACCAGAGAACCAGGCCACTCAAGGTACCTACTTTTGCTCCACCTCAGTCAGTCGTTTTCTTATACCCGTCACCGAGTCACAGCCTCAACAAAAATAAAGCCTTAAAACATATAAAAAAACAGAATCATAAACTTATTTAACAACAATCACTTAAGTTGGTAAATATCATTCTAAAATTTCCAGTTGTTTGCAAGGCTCAAAATTGTAATTCTGTTAGATAGACAGACATTCTATGTCTAGAATTAATATTAATTTTTGAGACAATGGTTATAATTCGCGCGCGCGAATTATAATCATTGTCCCAAAAATTATTATTTATTCTAGATTTTTACATTCGAGATTTTTTTTTTCTAGATTTTTGTAATTCGAGATTATGCTTTCTAGATTTTTGTTTTCGAGATTTTATTAGTTATAGATTTTATTTTTCGAGATTTTTACCTTAGAGATTTTTGCTTTCTGGATTATTAATTTCTAGATATCGTGGTAGACCCCAAAATTGTATGTAGTTAAGCACCACTTTTCATTTTTATATTCTTTTTCTTAGTTTTTGAGAAAATAAAAAAAAATAACAGAATTTACTTTTTCCAATTTCGTGTTTGTTTTGTTAAGTTTATAATAGGCAAAGGCAGAGCAGTACGATATATTATTAAATCTTTTTTTGGGAGAAGGTACCTTATGTTTTTTTCTCAAAAACTAGGGATCAAATAATACCACTTTTGTCGGTTCACGATTCACGAGATTTTATAAAATAAAACGTGATTTCCAAAATGGCAGCTGATGCTCGCCAACTTGGATTAACATTCGGGGGGCACCCCTGAACAAAATGGCAGTGATTCGAGAAATGCCAACAGTCTGACATTCTCACAGAGTGTCGAGTTTTTTTCGGTTTTAAGTTTGGCAGTGGGAATGGCACATTTTTAGGTAAACTTTGTTTTGAGTGTGACAGTGCAAAAGTAAACTGCAGTCTAAGAAAATTGTTCCCCTACGTGCCGGCCTGACAATTGAACATAATACATAACCTTAACGGACCCAAGAAAAGAATTTAAAACATTTGAACCAGAGAACCAGGCCACTCAAGGTACCTACTTTTGCTCCACCTCAGTCAGTCGTTTTCTTATACCCGTCACCGAGTCACAGCCTCAACAAAAATAAAGCCTTAAAACATATAACAAAACAGAATCATAAACTTATTTAACAACAATCACTTAAGTTGGTAAATATCATTCTAAAATTTCCAGTTGTTTGCAAGGCTCAAAATTGTAATTCTGTTAGATAGACAGACATTCTATGTCTAGAATTAATATTAATTTTTGAGACAATGGTTATAATTCGCGCGCGCGAATTATAATCATTGTCCCAAAAATTATTATTTATTCTAGATTTTTACATTCGAGATTTTTTTTTTCTAGATTTTTGTAATTCGAGATTATGCTTTCTAGATTTTTGTTTTCGAGATTTTATTAGTTATAGATTTTATTTTTCGAGATTTTTACCTTAGAGATTTTTGCTTTCTGGATTATTAATTTCTAGATATCGTGGTAGACCCCAAAATTGTATGTAGTTAAGCACCACTTTTCATTTTTATATTCTTTTTCTTAGTTTTTGAGAAAATAAAAAAAAATAACAGAATTTACTTTTTCCAATTTCGTGTTTGTTTTGTTAAGTTTATAATAGGCAAAGGCAGAGCAGTACGATATATTATTAAATCTTTTTTTGGGAGAAGGTACCTTATGTTTTTTTCTCAAAAACTAGGGATCAAATAATACCACTTTTGTCGGTTCACGATTCACGAGATTTTATAAAATAAAACGTGATTTCCAAAATGGCAGCTGATGCTCGCCAACTTGGATTAACATTCGGGGGGCACCCCTGAACATTCTCGAACAAAAATCCATTAAGTAGTTGATTGCATTATGAACCTACTGTTTCTGCTCTGGTTCTTGGACTAGCATAGGGCCAGTTTGTTCACAGTGGGTTAGATCTGCAACTAGATTATCACGGATTCTGTTTATTCCATAGTTATGAATCTGTGATCAACATTGAGCGTTTATTCACTCAAATTTCAGTTTGATCATGGTTTTTGAAATAATCATCTTCCCATTTTCCAGTATATCTGTCAAATCAATTGTTAGAAGTAATCAGTCACTAATAAACTAATAAACAAAATTTATGGTGAGTGAGCCTTAGAAAGTAAAATGTTTTGTGTAAAAGAACACGGACAGTTAGAAGTGAAGGTAGTGCTGGCATTTTGTGATACCTAGTGATAAAATTATGTCCAGGTTGTTTTTTTTCTTTAAATTTTATCTAAGGCCTTTGCAAAAAAGCACACCGTCTTAACCAATGATGAGCAAAAGAAATTTCAGGAAATCTTTGATTAAATTCTACGCAATTGGACTAAAGGTCATAAAAACTTTAAATATGAATTTAATTTCAATACAGTCCACAAAAACAAAAACAAAAATAATAAATCTCTTATTGTTTGTGTTTTTCTTCTTCTTCATTAAATTCTACATATCAAACAGAATCAGCGAATAAGTGATTTCTCAAATAAAGTGCTCAAATTATAGATTTTCTGTTGAAAATTTTAATGAACGAACGCATTCAATGATAATCAACTAATCATTGATTAAAGTTGACGGGGTGTGAACATACTTGCCCTAAGATTAGGATTGTTCAATAATTGAAAATTTGTAAATGGATTACTAAAGTATTTGTTTGTAATTTTTATTAATCACAGCTACTGTTAGGAGAAATAGTTCTAAAAGTACCTTATTTAATTTAAATTTTTGAAACTGCCGAGATATTGGTGATCAAAAGCACCAGTCTTTATTTTTTCATTCAATACCAAAAATTTCAATCAGAAAAATCTTGCTACAGTGAAAAATTGTGATATTAAAGCTAAATAATTAATTTGATTCACTCGAGAACAAAAATTGAAGAAAATTCGACTTCAATGTATTGGGAAGGGTACAAAATCCCGAATGCCAAAATCCCGAAAAGCAAAAAATGAAAATCCCGAATACCCAAAATCCCAAATGGACAAAATCACGAAAATCAAAATCCCGAATGACAAAAAATTCCGAAAACATTTGGGACTGAGTCCCGAATTTCAAAACTTTTTTAGTACTATTCAGCAATTTCAAAGAAATCAAACTGTTTTGTATGGCTTTTGATTTCTGCTCGCCTTAGCATCATGAAATTGTCTATAACAGAGATTTTAACATAAATAATCACTTATAAATCTTGAGATATAATACATTAATTGAATCTTTCTTTAATGATTAAAAAATAAAATGCACGACTGGATCGCACGTACTTGCTCTTATGTTCAAGTTGTGTGGGGCTTAAGAACTTTAAAAAATATTCAAGTAATTATAAAAAAAGTATAAAAAGCATTTAAATCGTTCTTTTAATTGTATAAACAGCCTGATAAATAACTTAGAGCTCAAAAAAAAGTATGCCATTTGATTACTTGAAAAAATATGAATATATGCAAAAAAAAAAATTTAAAATCGTTGGAGCCGTTTTCTTAAAAATTAATTTTTTATATATAAAATTTTTCTAACATTTTTCAAAAAAAATTTTGGTATGCCAATTTTGAGTTTATATTAATATACATTTTAAACTGAAATTTCAAAATAATTCATCAACCCGTTATTGAAATATTGATTTTTCAAAAAAAAATTTTGAATCTTTTTTTAAAAATCCAAAATTTATTTTTTCAAAAATTTTGGTATGCAGTATTATTTATATTCTAATAAAGCTTTTGTACAAAAAATTTGATTGAAATCGGATGAGCGGTTAAAGAGAAAACCAAAAATAAAAAAAAACGTTATATGACAGGTACCGTTAATAAATGTTTTTGGTGATTTTTTTTCTAACTAAAAGGTACATCGTATCGTATATCTACAATAATACACTGATTTTTTTTTATCAAAATCGTTGGAGCCGTTTTTGAGATAAATAAGCTTTTCCCTAACGGTTGTATGGCAAGTACCGTTATTTGTTGAGCTAAAAAAAAATTTCAATTTCCCCTCTGGAGAGTTACAAAAAAACCTTAAGTTCAAAATTTGAAGAAAATCGCATCAGTGGTTTAGGCTGCAGGTTGAGGTACAGACAGACAGACAGACAGACAGACCGAATTGTGCCACCCACTTTTTTCGTGTTCTCTATCATCGTAATGTCATGTTTGATTGTCATCTAAAAATTTTTTTTTTGCACGAATCCAAAACTTGCCCTATAGTACCTATATCGCAAGTAAAAACAATAGCTTCCAATAGTAACTTTTATTTAGTTTAAGTTTTATTCAAACGAATCTATGTCTACTCTTTACAAATAATGAGAAGACAATGTTCTTGTTCCGTTTCCGCGTAATATCTATTTGTTCTAAAACACGCATCGCCTACTTGGACAAGTTGATTTTGCGATTGTGACATAAATTGTTCTCAGCATCTGCTTGGGTTGCTACACACTCTTATTATGATTGCCAATATCAATTTGGTAGTAGATAAACATCTTTCAAAAGTAAATTGTTAAAAAACTGACCAACTATTCATTGAAAATAAATAATATTCTTACAAAACATTACAAAATTCATATTTTGAAGGCTAGAATCTCGCGCGAATTTGAATACCAAAAAAAGTGCTTAGTCAACTGGGATTTTGGCATTCGGGATTATGGCATTCGGAATTCTGGCATTCGGGATTTTAGCCATTTGGGATTCTGTCCATTCGGGATTTTGTCCATTCGAGATTTTGTCTTTCAGGATTTTGGCATTCGGAATTTTTTGCCATTTCGGGATTTCGGCATTCGGGTTTTCGTACCCAACCCCGATTTAGATATTTTTTGAAAATATTTAATGCGTTTCATTTGTTGTGATTGCACAATAACCGTAGCTTAAAAAAATTATTTCTAACAAATTATTGAAAATTAGAAATATGAACATTTAGAATACATTTTGTTTCATATCTCCCTTAATTCCCATAATTTTTTTGACAAGCGTAATTTTGTTTTGACTAAACTGAAAGTCACACCCACCTAAGGTCGTTAAATTAATGTAATATTACTGCATGAGATCCACAAGAACATCTTTGCAATTTTGTATGCTTGCTTGAATAAAAACTCAAATTAATTACTGCCAGGTGACGCAGCCATACTCTAAAAAAAGGTGTTTCAACAAAATTAAATTCCAACCTTAGAATTCAAAACTATACCTTATACTTAAATCCAATATATATCAATCAATATGTAAATTAAAAAATATAAAAAAAATGACTTTCGAGAAATGTCTGAAAAATCAACTTTTATTTTTAACCATTTTGAGAGTTATTGTATTCTGTGGCCCTTTTTCTTAAAGTCCCGGTAGGCCCTTTGACCCCCAGTCCGCCCCTGCACATATGAATTTGTTAAGAGCTTGCACCAGCTCATCTGTCAGAGGAAAGTATGTCCGATGAATGATAAATCAGTATTGCTTGGCCGATCCGCAAGAAAGGTGATCCTCTGGACTGCACCAACTATAGATCACCAGTCCCTCCCTAACATCACATACAAGATCTTCTCTGTCGTAGTTCGTGAAGCCATTCGTCAACAACCTGATGGGGCCATACTAGAATTAGTATAGTTTTAGGGCAGGAAAGGCCACCATCGACGAAATATTTGCACTATGACAGATCTTTTATAAAATCCAACAAACACCACCTTTTCATCGATTTCAAGGCCGCATTAGGGACTGGTGCAGCAATCTTTGGGCCAAGAACCAAACTTTCTGTACCGATGGGACAGTCCACATGTATTTTCCAGGCGGAAGTTAACGCGATAGGAAAATGTGCGGAAAAAAGCCTCGTAAGAAAATACCGTAATCAGAACATCGCCATCATGACTGAAAGCCAAGCTGCACTTAAAGCACTAGGCTCTTACACAATCGACTCCAAATTAGTTTGGGAGTGCGTGGGTAAGCTAAATGAACTTGGCGAAAAAACACTGTCTCACTCTATTGGGTATCAGGACATGTTGGTATTCATGGTAACGAGGAAGCAGACACCCTAGCCAAAAGAGGAGCAACAGACCCCCTTATCGGGACCTGAGCCCTATTGCGGTGTAGGTGAAAATGTGATCAAATACAAAATCAAATCAGAAGAGGAGACTAAAAGATCAAAATTCTGGGAAGAACTCCCAAAATTGAGGCAGACCAAACTATTGCTTGTTTTGGCCGACTTGGGGCAGTTTCCAAATAAAAACACCTTCTTCAAGGTAATAATTTGAGGAGTTTTTATTTCCTAGAAATTATAAATTTATAAAGATTGTTAATATTAAAAATGGATTACATTTTCAGGCAAAAGAAAAAAATACTTACACTTTTGTGTGTCCTCCCTTTTCAAGTGTCGTTCGTTTAATGAAAATGAAGGAAAAAGCAAAGTCCCCTATTACACGATGATTCTTTGCGTCTGACTCTTGTCAAAATTCAATGAGTGCGAAGGTGAAATCCGATGCTTTTTCTCCTTCGCACTCATGAAAATTCGAAAAAAGTCAGACGCAAAGAATCATCGTGTAATAGAGGTCAAATGAAGCAAAAGGCAAATAAAGTCAAATTGACATTTAGATCTGTTCAGATTTCAATCTCCTTCGAACTCTCTAAACTGACGACACTTGAAAGGGTGCGTTCACACGTAGTGCTTACACTAGACTTTTTTAGAAGAAATATTTTTAACTTTCAGCAACAGCTTGGGAATTATAACCAAGTGCGTTACACATCCTGCATAAACCTAAGTAGGATTCAGAATAATAACGGGTATTCTCACAGGGCATTGCAAGATAAGAAGACATCACAGTCTCCTCGGTTAAGCGAGTAGTGCAACTTGCAGATTCAGCAATATCTACGAGGAAACACCGGACCACATATTAGGAAAATATGCTGCACTCGCGCATCAAAGACACAGGCATCTGGGACATTACCAGATAGACGAGATAGAGTTTCCCTCTCTGAAAATACCCGACATACTTGAGTTCCTAAAAGGAACCAATCTGGAGGGAGAGTTATAGAATGAGCAGTCTCACTCTACTCTTAAAGGGGCACAATAGATCTTTCGGTCACAGTGCGCTTATCCCCTATTAATTCATTAATTCATACAAGGCCGCGTACAATAGTATCTATAGAGACTTGTCCGTTTCTGCAGGATTACGATGGAAAATGCACGCTGTTTCATAAAGGTCAGCAAAAACCCCACCGATACCTTTGATGTTAAAAAAGGTTTAAAGCAAGGTCACGCGCTCTCATGCGACTTTTTCAACATCATACATAAGAAAATATAGTGCAAAACTCTCACCGTCAAAACCAGAGGCAAAAACGCAGTCTTTCAAAATTCAGTCCATTTACGTGCTTACGCTGACGATATTGAAATTGAAAACGTGATGTCAGTGGTGATGCTTTCGTGAGTATTGGGAAGAAAGCCTAAAAGATGGGATTAACGGTGAATGAAGGCAAGACCAAATATTTCCTCTTAATATCATAGACAGCTTTAATATCGAGACTGTGTACCAAGGCTCCGCTATCAAATCAGTGAATAATACTAGAGCAAACTGAGATCAAACGAAAAATGTCTCTTTCCAATCGCTGCTTCTTAAGGCTAAGAACTAGGTGCCCCTGTAAAAGTCACTTATCATCCCGATCCTGATGTATAAGGGGAAGAGGCATGGACAGGGACACTATAAACGGTGGATGAGAACGCTTTAGAGCCATTTCACACATAGCCGGCAACCGGGTAACCGGTACAGGCTAACCGGTCGTTTGGTTAAGGATCTTATGGAAGCTATCACACATGCCGGAACCGGTTCATTTGTTGAAAACCGGGTAACCGATGCCGGCTAACCAGCTGCCGGGCATGTGTGAAATGGGCCTTAGGCTGTTTCGAGAGAAAAATTTTCCGGATGATTTGTGGTCCTATCTTCATAGATGGGGAATGGAAAAAAGCATACACCAATGAACGGGCAGTACAGTGACACCGACATAGGCAAGGCACAAAGACAAAAGTAAAAATCCAACGACTAAGGTGGTTGGGTGACTATAGCAAATGGACATCAATGCTCCGGATTCCGGAAGCAAATACTCCTGAAGCTGCCGAAAGCAAAGAACATTTATCCAAATAACTGACTTGTTTTTACATTGAGCTAATATCTAATATGATACGCGTTCAAATGTCTTTCTTTATTTTCTTGGGAAAAAGTCCAACATACATGCTCCTATACGTATACATATTTTTTCATCGAAGTCTGAAAGATCTAAAACACTTAAAGATTCTTCTAATTTCTATTGATTAAATTGTCTTTTAAATCTTCTAAGACAAATATGTAAAGCTACTTTTTTGGTTGAATCATTGAGTGCTTAAATTGAAAATTAAAATTTTTTATAACCTTATGCCCAGGGAATGTGTATAAATAAATTTATCCAACTTAATCTTATTCATAAACACGCTATGATCAAAGGGTTTTTTTCCAACAAGTTACTTAACTATACAACGCCTAATTTAAAACAAAATAACGAGACAGATAACTTGATTTTTTTTAGTGAATGTAAATGATATACCTTTTTAAATGGAAAAGCCAATCTAATAAATTTATTAAAAAAAAAATATATCCAGACAAAATCATTCTTTCTTGTCTTGTCTTAATTTTCATCTGCGCTAACGTTGACTTTTATGATACAAAATTGACTTATAATTGAATCTTGTTGCTATCTATCGATTCATATATACGAGACCATGAGAGATCCATCATCTGTGCCACCTTTATGACTATATATATATGTTACCCCGGCCCGAATACTGGCATTTTTGTGAGAGGTTATCTATATCTTCCAGAGTGATGATAATGCATTAGGAAATATATAGGGGAAACCTGGTCAGGCTGAAGTTAGTATGAGTTTTTGTTTTAATTAAAGAAATCGGTCAAATGTATCTTCTTTTTGTTTTTAAATTAAATTTAAAATAACTCACTACCACAATCTAGAAGTTAACTTCTACTAAACCTATCATATTGGGTCATTATTTCGGTGAGAGTAAATTTTACTCCCGCAAATTTTCTTGATTTGCTTGGTTATTAAAATGCATATTTTCCTTATGTTGTTGTTTCGGTAGAAAAGTTTTACCAAATAACCAAATAAAGGCTGATAGATAGCTAAAATCGCTTTGTAATCATCCAATTCACGCTTATTAATTCGAGCGATATATTCGTCAGTTTGCGCGAGTAAAATGTATGCTTTACCCAAAACCATGAACTTATGATGATTATGATATGAACATAAGGGAATATGTATGATTTTATAATTCATACATCTCAAGAAAAGTTTTAAATTTGCATGAATGGTTCTCCTTTTAAGATATTGCAGTTCTTGAGACATGACCAAAACTTTCCGCATACAGATAACTATCCCTGTCTCTCCTATTTCTAACATCTGAAAAATCCTATATATCTCTATTAGTGTCCAGTTTGAAATATTCCTTTTTTGACCAAATAAAAAGCGAGAAAAAATATAAAAAAAAATGTTTATTCTTTTATTGCCCCTGGGTTACTTAAAGCAACAAAAAAAAATGAGAGAAGAATCAACAATTCCTTGAAGAACCAAAGTGCATGATCGCAACCTGCTATAGAGTGGCATCAACTGGCAGCAGCATCTGAGCCAGTTTGATATTTTTTTGTTTGTGATGCATTGGCTCCTGCACTCTTTGCCTCAATGGAGCCTCACCTCAGAGGCAACTTTTTTTATGATACCATCATAAATGACTGTCCCCTGATCCGAAGAAGTCGTCATCAACGTTTTGGTCGGTTCGGGGTTGTGAGTTGATGCTTGTTTTTTTGTGTCCTCTCCTCACTCAACCACCTTCGTTAATTTTTGTTTTATTACCTGAGGTTTTATGGAGTTGTATCATGGTTGTATCCCCTTCGAGCCAAAAAAAAAATAAAAGAAAGAAAAACGCATCTTTTGACAGTACACACAGCAAGATGACCGACAATACCTACGATAACATGGCTGATCGACTCGCCGAAAGAAGAAGCGGCATAAGAACCAATTATTGAAAGCCATTCGACCATTTTTGTTTTCTTCTATTCTTCTTCATCTCCATCTTCCAGCTGCAGATATTCTCATGGAAGATAAAGATACTATTCGTTTTAGATGATTGAATGCACGTCCGGTCGTTCTTTGAAATTTCAACCAATGGCAAATGTAGAAGCCTGCATGTGGGATTAAAATAAAATTAAAAAAAAAAAAAACTCTTTAATTGGCCATTGCTTTTTGTTCATTTCATGCGCTATAGCCTGCCTGCTGGTCATCCTTTATTCAATAGAAGGTATAGTAAAACAAAATTCCATGAGTGCGTGTTAGCTGGCCAACTGTAAGAAAGATATATGACTTTATGAAATTCGCCCACTTGTATTTAAGTAAAGATAAATTAGCTGCCGCACGAAAAGTAAGAATTTAGAAATAAGCAGTGGGTATATAAACCTATTTAGGAAATATATTTTTTGACGAAATATCGTTGACAAAATAGAAAATAAGAAAAACAGTATAACATAGTTAGGCAAGAACAATAATTTAATTAAGAAATTAAGTATATACAAAACAAATATAATGGTCCTTTGGGTGTTTTGTTGAAGTTAAGGGTATAGCGAGGGTAGATAAGAAGTATGTAGATACTTAACATTAATATTAACAAAATGGCGTACATGGCCTTAGAAGTTAAACGGTCTTAAGCTTCTTAGAATCCCAAAAACACGATCAATATTTATGTCAATAGGTATGTTTTTTGTATCCTTTTCTTCAATTAGAATAAAAGGAGTGATTATGCTAATTAATGGCAAATTATTAAGGAATGAAATGTTAAGTTTTAGATGTTTTAACCATTTTTTGAAAAAAAACATAGAAAACATATAAATGGCTAGTTAACGATTAATTGTTTATACAAAAACCAATCAGTCTCAGCATTTTTTACCCCTTTTCGAGGTGGTGCTATGCTAACTCGATGTCAAGTTAGCAAGGAACCCAAAAAACGTAGAAAACATTGCACGACAAATTCGAAACTGTCACAACTAATTTAAAGGTAGAGCTATTATAGTCGGAAGGGCACTGAAGCTAATGTCAAAAACCAACGAAAAGTAGCTTTCCGTACCGTCAGAAGGGGAACACACCCACAGTGTAATTATCATCTATCTCTTTTTGGCATTACTATTTCACCAAATGTCAGTTTTACTTAAGTGAGGTGCGCTCGGGAGAACCCCTCACTTCCGTAACCAAAGTTGAACGAAACTTGACGAAGCCTTTCACTCCGCAATTATAGCCGCGTCATATGCTTTCTGTGTATTCGCTTGTTTTCTTCCGACCACTTAAGTGCCCCTCCGAGCAGTATAGTTCTAGCTTAAGACTAGTTAACGACAAATTATTAAGCCATAAACCATTCGGTATTAGTAGTTTGTATCCCTTTTTTTGGCGGTGGTTCACTAACTTCATATCAAGCTAGTAAAGGACCCAAAAAAACATAGAAAACATTGCACGATTGAATTCAATTTTTCACAACTAATTAAAGACTTACTAACAGCAAATTATCAAGCCATAAGACATTCAGTGCAAAAAGTTTTTACCGCTTTTCGAGTTTTGTCAAGTTAGCAAAGCACCCAAAAAAACATAGAAAACATTGAACGACAAATTCGAAATTTTTACAACTAATTAACGGCAAATTATCCACCTATTCATTTTTTGATTCGTCAAATTTGATTTACTAACTTGACACTCATAGAAAACAAATAACCTAAAAACACATAGAAAACATCGCACGACAAAATTAATTTTTTTTCACAACTTATTAATGACTAATTAACGGCAAATTTTTAAACACTAAAATATTAAATTTTAGAAGTTTCTACCATTTTCCAAAACAAAAACATAGAAAACATAGAATGACAAAATCGAAACTGTCACTACTAATTAACGACTAACTAGCGACTAACTATGCACCTATCCATTTTCCGATCCTTGAGAGTTGTTTTGCTAACTTGATATCAAGCTAGCAAAGCACTCATATCAAGTTAGCAAAGTAAAAAAAAAAACATAGAAAACACTGCACGGTCATATTGAATTTGTCTAATAAACAGCAAATTCAAAATATCCCAGCGGTACCACCTAAGAACAGAAATGTTTTATCCGAGGTACTGACAAATCCTCCAAGATTATACTTGTCATGAATAAGTGCTGCTCATTAAGGCGTTCGGACTCGGCAAAAAACTGTACGTCCCCTCCATTCCTGCCAACAACACGAACACAGGAATGGTTGAGAGTTGTTAGTCACTAGGCCCTGCTGCTCTACGAGCTGTTGGTCCACCCAATTTATTTATTTTAATTTAAACAATCAGGTATAAGAAGTTTTTACAGATTTTCGACAGGGTGCTTTGCTAACTTGATAACACGTAAGCGAAGAACCAAAAAAAACATAGAAAACATTGAACAACAAATTCGAAATTGTCACAACTATCTAACGACTAAATAATGGCAAATTGTCTACCTAACCATTTTTCAATTCGTCAAAGTTGCTTTGCTAACTTAACACTCATGGCTTTTGAAGTGTTGGGAGTAAAATAAAGGAATTAAAAAAAGGTGAAAGGTGGGACAAATTCGAAAACGACATTATTTGACAAAAAAGAGAACAGATCCCCATTTTATTGTTATTTTCTAATTGTTTGTGTCCTTTTTTGTCACAAAATTTAACTCTGGCGTTCAACTGAAATGGTATACAAGGCGACTAACCGTTATTACTCTCAACTGCATAAATTAAATGAATTTTTGTAAATGTCATCAGGGCAGAAAGCACCACATTCCTAAGCCAGAGAATGAGAGTTGCACTAAGCTTAATTCCACCACCGCGGCGCGCCGTTAAACTTTTTACTATCATCTGCTTAAGCTAAGTGTACACGATTGGTAGATCTTACATTATTGTCAAATCTGTCAGTGAAAAACATGCTTACAATGTCTTACAATCGTGTAGTCTTACAATAAATTGTAAGAAAATTTGCCTGACAATTATAGGTAGTTGTAAGATCATTGTCTGACAATTAATTGTAAGAAAACTGACAATCATATGTGTTCGCTAGCTGACAGTCTTGAAAACTTGCAATTAATAGTCAGAAAGTGTATCCGACAATTAATTGTAAGACAATAAATTGTGAGGTATTTAATAATCGTGAACACACACAATTTACAGTCAGGCCTGCCAATTTTTATCAATAGGCGTGTCCAGGAAAATGATATCTCCAAAGGCTCAGTGTCAAAAACTGAGCAAGCAAATCCAATATTTTCTTTTCTCAGTTATTTGACAGCAAAATTTCTGAGGAATCCTGTTCACGAGACTGAGATTGCTGAGGGCTCTGAGATCTGATTTTCCTGAACTCGCATAATGGCTTCCTTCAAGCATTTATTATTTTTGACAAGTTATCCAAAACTAAAAACCAGCAGAAAAATACTTAGAATTAGAGCATCACAATGCTCCTGACAGCCAACCAAAAGCTTGTGGAGTTGTAGGTGTGAAAATGGATCACAAAAAGGCCTACAAACGTCTAATTGAAAACGACATTAAAAATATCAAAAGGAAGCTAAGATGCTAATTTAGCTTCCTCCCAACTTTTTTCGATGTATATTTCTTAAAGAGCTGCCCGAAAGTCAATTTTAAAAATTAAATGGTGCCTTAGACTCACAGAGTCTCATGGCCTTTTCGATTGGGAATCCGGAACACCGATTCGATACGTATGAACGCTTCTCATTTCGATTCTGAAATCAAATCTAGAACAATTTTCTCTTCTTTTCAGAACAAGAACTGTCATTCTGTCCCCAATCGAAAAGGTCATTAATAATATGTACAGTAGTACCGCGTGGCATAAAGGTTAGTGCGTTGGACCTTGGACTGTCATGCCCAAGGTCTGGGTTCGATTCCCAGCCGCTCCCACCTGAAAACCGAAATGTTTTTCCCGAGGAACTGCCTCTTAAGCTGGATTTACACCTTCGTTCTTCATTCGGTGAACGTTGTTTCACAAACAACGAACAACGAGTAAGGTTCATCCAAAATTCAAAACGGCTTTGAATTTCTTCGTTGTTCGTGTTCGGTGTTATCATTTACACCTTCGTTGTGAGGAACTGAAAAATCTTCCAAGAGTATACTTCTTATTAATAAGTGCTTCTCATCTAGCCGTTCGGCTCGGGCTCGGCAAAAAATTGTACAAAATAGTAAAATTGTCATGCAAACATGAATGGTTGAGAGTTGTAAGTCACTAGGCGCTGGTTCTCCACGAGCTGTTGCGCCACTAAATTAATTAATTAACAATATATACAGCAACGTCAAAATCAACTTCCGAAAATATGTAACGTTATCATCAACTTTGAAAGGTTGAATCTTAAAAACTATGAGAGGTATCAGGAAACTTTTTGCTACAAAATATAAACCTTAAGCGACGCTATCACACGCAAATAAAAACTGTTAACCTTTACGCTGTAGTTTTCCAAGTAACTAGTGAAACATTCATACGAATGTAACGTTATATGACCGTGGCCGTGACCATATATGTATGTATCTATATGTACTTATACCTACATAATATTACGAGTGTTAATTTATTGGCCCAATATAAATAAGCTATGGTTTTCATATATCAAATAAACATTTTTAAGATTCTATTGATTAACTGTATTTTGGATTAAAAGATTAAAAATTATTAAATAGCTTGCGACTATAACGGTATTTCAGTTAAAATATCAATCCTTTGTTTGTTTGTTAGTGTGTGGGGAAAAAGTTGAATTGTGTGATTAGATTTGTTTTTTATAAAAATATTAAATAAATTTATCTTAATGTTGCAAAAAATAGAAACTTTTGTTTATAACTTCTTTAAAACGTTTAACTTTTTATAACATCTATCATAGATTAACTACCTACGTAAATTTATAGCATGCTTACAAGCTTTGACGTAAACAAAAACAACGAAACTATACACGATTTGCCATACTACCATAGTTGACCTACATTAGAACCAAAAAAATATCCAAGATATTTATAATTAAATATTTCGCATTTAGCGAAAAATCTATAAATTTTTATTAGTTGTCGATAACAAAGTAGATATTTATGCACATAAATATACTTCAAAGAACATAATAATAATAATTTTAAACGAACAACAAACTTTGAGTGTTACCCCCAAGTTTCTAGCCCATAAACTTGGTGGTAACACACACAGGTTGTTGTTGTTCGTTCAAAATGATTCAATATCATTTGATGTATTCTTTTCTGCATGTATTGCATTTGTGTGGATTTCGATTTACACACAAAACCCCATTTTAATAATAATTTTAACTCTACTATGTCTGTAGAACATAAGGATTTTGAAAATGCTACCTGAATTGAACGAAGATATAGAGAGAGAAAATAGGATAGTAGTTTGATTTGTTTATTATTTCTTTAAATCCCACGGACAGGTGCATGGCGTCTAGTCGAAACAAGAGGTACATATGTACAATTGTACATATAAAGAATGAATGAAAGCCGCCTGGAATGGCGATTAATGTTGTAGAATTCCCCAATATGATTCTTGGAATTTGTCAGAGGTTTGAAACCTTAACCAGAGGTTCGTCAGTCTTCTAAGTCTGTATCTCTAATTTGTAAGCCATGATAAATTGAATGGAATTCGTATAATGCTAGGTTTTCACTTGTCATTTACCAACTGATGTTGAACGTCATTTCTCAAAATGGAAATACTTCGAAATTGGTTGTCTTTGAACTGACAAACACTGTTTGCCAATTAAAGACAGCACATTTGAAAGACTAGTGGAAATAGCTCAATTGAAAAAAGAAATGTCACTTTGACTTTAATGTCGTTTTCGATTTTGATTCCAATCGAATATGAAAACATCGTGTTGTCAAATTTACACACACACACCACTGAATGAAGCCATTTTACAAAATGGTTTCTTCAAACATTTTATTACTTTTGACAAGTAGTCCGACGAAAATCTTTTTGGTCTTTGAACGAGACAATTGCCAGTTCATTTCCACTTGTGTCTTTAATTGACACAAAATCGTTGGTCTTTTCAAAGACAAAGAAATTGACAAAAATCTTCGTCAGATCCTTTTGACATTTTCATTTTGCTTCATCTTTTATAAACTGACATTCACTGTCAATGAGCAAATTCAGAGCTGACAGTCATCTTCAATGAAGTTTGTGTATAGTATTTAGTGTGAAGAGTTATTATTTTTATCTATCAGTCCGGAACATTATCATCTTCTTAAATGGATGAATTATAGCTATGAGCCTGATTACAATATTCGTTTTTTTTTTGTTCGTTTCGTCTTTTTGACAGGTACGTACCTACCTTCGTGATTACACACTCCATTTGCGATTTCGTCGTTCAAAAAATTTGAGGTTCATTCATTGAAAAATAGGCAGTAATAATAATTTTAAATATTTTTAAATCACTTCTTGTTTAAGTTTAGACATATGTAACTATTTAATTATGGAAAACAGTTTTTAATCTCATTATTTAAAGTTTATAAGCATCCCCCGTCTCTACTCATTTGTCAAATCATAAACGTCAAAGTTCAACGTGAAAAAATCTTAAAATTTTTCATACGTGCCTTCGTTACTTCATTTCCTCTTAATTCCTACACCCCTCAACCAATGTGTCAAAAAGACGAAACACGAAACGACTGAAAAAACGAATCGTGTAATCAGGCCCTATGTATGTTGAAGTCACTCATGTCAAGTCAGTTTTATTTTTTTCTTCACTTTTGATAACAAAATCGGCCATATTTTCAAAATCACATTCAAATTGCATTGGATCAGCTGTTACCTTTGTATCATTCATTGACAAAGAATTAATACCTATACGTTGCAAAAAATTTTCTTGGTCAGTTAAAGACCAAGTGACATTTCGTTTGTCTATTGTCAAAAGAGTTTGGCAGTTCAGCGACAACCAATTTTGGAATATTTCCACTTGCAGTTTTGTGAAATGACACAAAAATGCATCTTTCGTCAGTTGGTAAATGACAAGTGGAAACCTAGCATTAGATGTCACTTTGACACTGACAATTTCGTAGACATCCGTTTTGTTCTGGTGTATAATGGTGTTAGCAGAAAGAGGAATAAATCCGTCAAAAACTCCACATCTGGAAAGCAGTTTTCTGATCATTTGTCCATTCCAAGGCTTCAATTCTCAAAATCTGTGTTTTGACAACATATATCTTACGCACTATCTGCTCCAGAACGTGATACCTACCACATTTCCGTTGGAGAAGGTGGGTCTCGACTTGAAATTTTTTTTTGTTGATTTCAGTATTTGAGAAGGCTTGGAACTTGGTCCATGGTCGATTTGCCGGCTTAGAGGTTACTCATGTACAATGTACATGTCGATTATTATAGCCTTGCTTTTAAGTGTATTTTTATTTTCGCTTAGAAAATTTTTCATGAGTGTCAAGTTAGCAAAGCAACTTTGACGAATCGAAAAATGGTTAATTGGATAATTTGCCGTTAATTAGTCGTTAATAAGTTGTGACAATTTCGAATTTGTCGTTTAATGTTTTCTATTTTTTTGGGTGCTTTGCTAACTTGATATCAAGTTAGCAAAGCACCCTGTCGAAAATCAGTAAAAACTTCTTATACCTGATGGTTTATGGCTTAATAATTTGCCGTTAATTAGTTGTGACAAATTCAATTTGATCGTGCAATGTTTTCTATGTTTTTTTGGGTGCTTTGCTAACTTGATATCAAGTTAGCAAAGCAACTCTCACGGATCGAAAAATGGATAGGTGCATAATTTGTCGTTAATTAGTTGTGACAATTTCGAATTTGTCGTTCTATGTTTTTTGTTTTGAAAAGTGGTAAAAACTTCTAAAATTCAATATTTTAGTGCTTAATAATTTGCCGTTAATTAGTCATTAATTAGTTGTGAAAATATCAATTTTGTCGTGCGATGTTTTCTATGCGTTTTTGGGTTATTTGTTTTCTATGAGTGCCAAGTTAGCAAAGCAATTTTGACGAATCGAAAAATGGGTAGGTGGATAATTTGCCGTTAGTTAGTCGTTAATTAGTTGTGACAATTTCGAATTTGTCGTTCAATGTTTTCTATGTTTTTGGGTGCTTTGCTAACTTGACACTACTCGGAAAGTGTGAAAAACTTCTTATTCTTAATGTTTTGTGGCTTAATAATTTGCCGGTAATTAGTCATTAATTAGTTGTGAAAAATTGAATTCAATCGTGCAATGTTTTCTATGTTTTTTTTAATTCTTCGTTAGCTTCATACCAAGTTAGCAAAGCACCACCTTTAAAAGGGATTAAAACTGCTCATACCGAGCTGTTTATGGCTAAATAGTTTGCCATTAACTAGTCTTCAATTAGTTGTGACAATTTTGAGTTTGTCGTGCAATATTTTCTATGTTTTTTGAGTTCTTTGGTAGCTTGACATCAAGTTGGCAAAGTACTATCTGAAAATGGGCTTAAATCTGTTTATACCAGATGGTTTATGGCTAAATAATTTAGCATTAACTAGCCGTTAATTATTTGTGATAATTTTGAATTGGTCATTCTATATTTTCTATGTTTTTTCGAAAAGTTGTAAAAACTTCCAAAACTTAATATGTTATTCCTTGACAGTTTTCCAATTTATTAGTCGTTAATTAGATGTGAAAAATTAAATTTTGTCATGCGATGTTTTCTATGTAATTTAGGGTATTTGTCTTCTATGAGCGTCAGGTTACCAAATCAGTTTTCACTAATCAAAAAATGGGTAGGTGGATGATTTGCCGTTAAAATTATTTTCCGTCGTTAGTACTTATATTAAACAAATGACCAAAATTACATAGAAAACATCGCATGACAAAATTTAATTTTTCACAACTAATTAATTACTAATAAATGGCAAATTATCAAGGAATAACATATGAAGTTTTGGAAGTTTTTACAACTTTTCGAAAAAAACGTAGAAAACATAGAATGACCAATTCAAAATTATCACAAATAATTAACGGCTAGTTAATGCTAAATTATTTAGCCATAAACCATCCGGTATAAACAGATTTAAGCCCATTTTCAGATAGTACTTTGCCAACTTGATGTCAAGCTACCAAAGAACTAAAAAAACATAGAAAATATTGCACGACAAATTCAAAATTGTCACAACTAATTGAAGACTAGTTAATGGCAAACTATTTAGCCATAAACAGCTCGGTATAAGCAGTTTTAATCCCTTTTAGAGGTGATGCTTTGCTAACTTGGTATGAAGCTAACGAAGAATTAAAAAAAAACATAGAAAACGTTGCACGATTGAATTCAATTTTTCACAACTAATTAATGACTAATTAACGGCAAATTATTAAGCCATAAAACATTAAGTATAAGAAGTTTGTTACACTTTTCGAGTGGTGTCAAGTTAGCAAAGCACCCAAAAACACATAGAAAACATCGCACGACAAAATTGATATTTTCACAACTAATTAACGACTAATTAACGGCAGACTATTAAGCCCTAAAATATTGAATTTTAGAAGTTTTTACCACTTTTCAAAACAAAAAACATAGAAAACATAGAACAACAAATTCGAAATTGTCACAACTAACTAACGACAAATTATGCACCTATCCATTTTTCGATCCGTGAGAGTTGCAAAGCACCCAAAAAAACATAGAAAACATTGAACGATGAATTCGAAATTGTCACAACTAATTAACGACTAATTAACGGCAAATTATCCAATTAACCATTTTTCGATTCGTCAAAGTTGCTTTGCTAACTTGACACTCATAAAATGTTCCTGTAAAATTCAACAAAAATACGAAATCAATTTGTTGTTGTATTTTATAGTATTTTTGAGCGGAAATAAAAATGCATTTATAAACATGGCTATTTATTATAACTTCATTGCCAAGTTTAGCAAAGGATAAACATGCGTCCATATTTTAAGAGCTCCGTGCTGCTAATCCACAAGATCCGATGCTGGATATTCGTATGTGCATATATGTTTTTATAGATCAGTTTGCCTCTTCTATATACTGGGTGATGGAACTGGAACTTCAATTATGCTTCATTGACTTGAGGCGGGCTCTCCTCTTGCCCTTCTTTCACCACGCTTTGCGTTTTCCCCTCTTTGGCAAGATTTAAACCAAAAATGAAGCCTTTTTAAGATATACATATTTATTATTGATACCTATTATTTTCAAATATTTATAAAAACATTTTCTTTACCCTATTCGTATTTAAAAACCATCACACTAAATTTCTCCCTCAGAGTTCCAAAAACCTCCCAAAAAAAATCTACCAACACTCAATGAAATTGAGTTATCTTTTTGTTATCATTTTTGCTTCACCTTAAAAAAAATACTTACAGTTCCTTGCATCTTAGCACGTTCTTAGCAGTAGGCTTTTATCTATAAAATTGCAACCCTACCAAGCGAGTTGAATGCGAGGTCAAAACAAAGTACCGCATTTACTATCCACACTCCGAGATATCCGCTTTCATACAAGGAGAAAACAATAAGAAGTTAAATTTTAACATATAGGTGCGAAAAGATTTCATAAAATAAAAAAAATTAAAACAAGATACGTCAGCATACCAAAAGATACCAAAATTCCCAAACCGATAAATAAATTGAATCATCGCATTCAACTCAAAGTGCATTTGCCTCACAAATGCTGATTTCGAAATTCTGACCTCTATTTCCCTGCTGCCAACGATCAAAATATTTTCGTATCCCTTTCAAAACCATCTCGGCAGGAGTAGCGCATTCTTGATGTTGAACTTGTCGGAGAAGGATGCGATCCTTTGTTTAAGAGCGTGTTTCAAAAACGCACAATGGTCACGGTTTTTCGGTTATTTTTCATTGCATTCTTAGAATCGAGTTTTCCTTTTTACGAACAGGACATGATGCTCGTCAGAATAGCGATGCATCGGTAAAGTTCAAAGTATGACGTATTTTGCATATCGATATCGATTACAGTGGCGGATCCTACCTAGCTGGTTGTTAGGTAATGAGAAAACAATTAACAAAACAATGACCTTGTACTTTAGCGCAGCCATAGTGTTTATCTCATCAGGTCGCTCACTTCGTGGATGGTAATGGATGGAAGATCGGATTAGGCGTGGCGTTGAGTCGATTTTCGAAAAGTTTTGCAATATTCCGTGCCAATATTATACCTTGCAAAGAAAGGTTCACTTTTTATATTCCTGGAAGTTCCAAAATAGGTAATTAGTTTATCATAGCAAAATGTTTTCAAATATTTTCAAAAACAAATAACCAAACAGATTTTTGTATTTGCATATTTAAAAGATCTTAAAAGGATTCGCACAGCTCGTAATAAAACAGTGACGTTTTTTTGTTGTACTTTGTTATGAATATACATATTTTTGTGTAATCTTTTTTGGAATTACCAGGAAAAATCATAACTAGGAGAGTATTTTAGTAAAAAAAAAAGTTGAAACAGAAAGGAGTTTCCTGCCCGAGAAAGATATTTCTGGGTCAATTTTTTATAACACCTCATAAAAAGTAAATAAAAGTAGTTGCAAAAAAAATGTAACGACTCTGGGTTGAAGTGCATACCTTTATTGTGTTCTTATTTACATATTTGTATCAAAAGGACTCAAACATGAACAACATAATTTGTGTCGTCTAAAAGGCTTCGAATTAGTGCACAGGTAGGAACAAATAAAATAAAACTATAACCTATCACCATTGCCGACCTAACAAAATAACCGGTATAGACCATAAAGTTGGCAGTAAATTTAGTTGGTGAACGCATAACCAAAATATGTGTAGTAGCTGCATGCATCTTGGTATAGAATACAAAACTCTAGCAGGATTTTTTACGACGGGACGCCCGTCTTGGGGACAAGGGGTTGAAAAGAGGTGTCGGAGGTATAACCACTTTTTCACTTTTTACTAAAATTTAAAAATTTGAGATGACGTTCTGCCATTTCTCCTAAGTCCATCACACACTTTAAACATAAAACAATCCGATTATTAGATCTCAAGATTAAAAATACTCAAAAATCATCAGAAAAGAGGCTTCAAAATAAGTTTTGAAGTTTATTTCTGGAGTTCTTTATTAATCGGATCGTTAAATTTAAGTTTGTGGACTTATGCTATGTTCTCACCAAAACGAAATCCTAGATTTCAGCTAAAAATTTCGAGATTTCAAATTGGTAGAGTAGAATGACATGTGATTTAGTTGAAATTTCTATGAAATCTTATTCCAGCGGTTCAAAATATCAAAAAATTTCAACCGAAACCTTGGATTTAATTTTGGTGGGAGCATATAGCATTAGGGAAAATGACGCTTCTCAATTTTCAAGGAGTCTGAAATTGCCGAATTTTAAAACCAAATAGCTCAAACTGGGATAAATCCTAAGGCACCAGCTATAGCTATCATTGAAACTCATCATTGAAAATTTTAATGATTGTTTTTGAGACGTTTAGGAAGTAAAATCATTTATTATTTTGATGGAAAAATAAAGCTAAAGACTTAATTAATATTTCTAGCCAAAAAAAATTGTTCAAATAGGCCCAACTTTTCACATAAAAAGACTTTTCTTATTTCAATGATTGAACTACCTTACCAATGATCATTGAAAAATTAAGTCAGTTTTTGTGGAAAGTTGGGCTTATTTGAAATTTTATTTGACTAGAAATATTAATTAAGTCTTGAGTTTTGATCGTCCATCAAAATAATTAATGATTTTGCCTCGTAAACGTCTCAATTACTAAAGTTTTCAATGATGAGTTTCAATGATAACTACATATAACTGGCATCTAAATCATAATTTGAAAGAGCGAATGAAAACTTCGAGTAGACTATTTGGCAAAAATTAACCTCTCTGGCAGCACAGATATTTTTTGTCCATACCTTTTCTAATTGGGTCTTCCATTGGTAAAATTAATCAATCATTTTTCTCAATTTTATTGTCAGGGTCAGCGCTGCCACCCTGTAGATAGATGATTGAGCGCAGTATATATGATTGAAAAACGCAGTAGATTGCAATATATCGCAGTAAATCTCAGAAAATACACAATTAATCAAATTCAATCCATTTCTATTACATTTTACTAACGAAAAAATATAGGAGTATCTGGAGAATCAACAATGACTTCAAAAACGAACTCCACTATAAAAAAGAAAAAACACAATCCACTATAATATTATTTTCAGCAATAACAAAAAATAAAAAAGAAGATTTACAAACTAAATTAGTAAAAAGTCACCTTTGTTTGGAGAATTCATACATATACAAATATTTTTGCTTTACTTTCTTTTATATTCGCCATTTATGCATTTAAATTTATTGAAAAAGTCAATAATTTGTGGTGAGTTTGAGGCCGACCAACAATCTTCATTGGGGTCTGTTAGCTTCTTGGCTAACTTTGGATAATTTTCAAATTTTAATTGAATTTTCAAAATGCTCAAAAGAGGAGTAATTCGTCTTGATGCGCAGTAAATTTTCATTTGGGCCTAAACGCAGTAGATTTACTGCTAAAGGAGTAGGGTGGCAGCGCTGGTCAGGGCTATAACCACTTTAATTTATTTAAACAAAAATCGAATGTGTTGCTCTGATATTCTGTCTAATCAGAAACACCTCAATCATGATGGTCCGATAAATAGAACTCAGGATATATCTATTTTATGCGAACCTTATCATTCTTTTTTGGAGATTTCAAACAAAACAAAAAAATCAACAAAATTATGTCTCCAAAAAAAAGCAAATAAGGTTTGCTTAAGAAGCTAATACCATCATGGGTCCTTTTTATCCGATCCTCCAGATATCAGTCTTAAGACTTAGTGAAAATTACAGAGCGTCATTTTGTATTCTTTAAAAGTTGATTGTAGAGTTCATGATCTTAACAGATAAATAGGAAACCATCAAGCTGGTTCAAACACCCCACCCCAACAAAGGCTGAGAAAAATATTTTGGTTATACATACACTCCAAAAAATCTTATTTACCAAGGGAAAACATCATAAATGTTTCGTTATTTTTCTTGAAGATTTCAAAAACATTTCAATTGCATCAGCAGAATAAAAAACTTGAAGGTAGAACTATAATAAATTATTGTCGAAATGCCAAACGTAAAGTGAATCCTTCATATTTGCGATTATTTGTATCTTTTCGTCAAGTCTTCGTTAAATTTAACTTTCGGAAATCAAATTTTTTGTTTATAATTTGCGCGCACTAACTGGCTGAACAGAATGCAAGACGCAACTGGAATAGATGTCAAAAAAGCTGCAGTAGATGTCAAAAATGCTGCAGTAAAAGTTAAAAATTGTTCAACTCTTGCAGCTCCGGCTGCAGCATTTTTGACATCTTTTCCAGCTCCGTTTTGCATTCTGTTCAGCCAGTAAAGGGGTGAAGTGAAGATCACTTGACCGCTCCTTAAGATAGAACTAGAATAGGCGGAAGCTGTTGGAAGCTTATGTCAAAACCGACCGAAAAGTAGCTTTCCGAAACGTCAATTTCATAAGTCACCCCTAATGCACTTATGTGGGTTGAAAGTGGAAAAAATGTAAATAATTTTGTATTCACTGTTAATTTTCTGATACTTATTCACATCACTAAGTGACAGGCTTTTAACTATTTACTTTGCGAAACCACTAAAATTCGATGTATAATAAATTAATTAATTAATAATAAATTAATTAAAAGAAAATTTCTAGCTGATAGTCTCTGGTAGCTAGGCTTTATACAAATTATTGTCAATTGTAATTAATTTACTTGATAATAAAGAAATAAATAAAAAAATAAAAATAAAAATTAAAAGAAAATTTAAGATTTTACTTCACTCATACCTAAAACAGAAAAAAGAGTTGCAAAACTATGCACCAAACGCCAAATTCTTTTTAGTTTGCCTCCACCATTCTGAATTTGCATTCGCCCACTTACGAAAGAGCAGTCGGTGAGCGCTCTTACGTCCAACAGCAAAAGCTAACGAAAACTAAACGAAAAGTTCCGCTTCGCAATTATGTGCGCGTCATATGAATTTTTTGTTTTCACTCGGTTTCGTACGACTACTAAGTTGGCTTCCGACTATTCTAGTTCTAGCATTAAGTGAACTCACAGCTGACTTCAAATATCAAAATGGAAGTTTAAACTAAAAAGAATTTGACGATTGATGAGAGTTTTTCAATTTTTGTTTCTGTTTAAGAATTAAGAGAAATATTTTTATTAATTTATATCAAATCATATGACTTATGTTTATCACTCTGTGAATGAGTATAGCAAAATTAACATTGAACAAACAAATATGTTTCTTTCAATTGATAACTTGTCAATTGGACGGTTCCGAAAGCTTCTTTCGTTCGGTTTTTTCATTACCTTCCCACTATTACGCCTATATTGTTCACTATGGATTCAAATGAGATTTAAGTGAGCTTTAAATACAAATTTATAAAATCCAAAACATTTAAATTTGTGTCCATATTATTCACTCCAAAACATGCATTAAATCCTATTGATTACTTTATCTCTTTATTTCTGGGAACGAAAAGATCATAAAAACTTAATAAAATAACAATAAATTATAAAATTGAAATTTAAAAAAGAGGTTTACAAACACAGTACATTATTAAAGGTTATGTCATTAGAGTTTTGATTTTTGTTCAGTTCTGCGCATATATAAAAATGTGTGTAAAATGTCAATATTTGTTGTTGTGCTTACGTGTATTTACGTCCTCACGTTCACAGCCACTTTTTATTTCAAACTTTTAATTTTGACAGTCTGTAGATTTGTGTACTGTGGTTAAGAAATTGTTTTAAAAAAATATTATTATTACTATTATTATATTATGGGTATTCATGCAACAGCGTAAAATCGTCGTAATCGTTGTAAAGTTTAAAACTTCGTTATTCTGTTACAATTTGTATGGAAAATTTGACAGATTTACGAAGTTTAAAACTTTACCACGTTTTTACGACGACTTTACGCTGTTGCATGAATACCCTTATTATTTATACTACTATTGCTGTAAAGTATTCCCTGCTCTTTTCCATAGATAATTTAGGTAAAGTTGTACAAACGTAGTTCAAATATCCTTTGGTTCAACAATTTTCAAAACCTCGAGTCAATTTACCTAAATCGGTGAGTCAAAACTGCTGCACCATGGATTAAATATGTGTACAACTGGCCCTTAGATTGCCTCTTGGCTGATAAGCCACATTTTATTATCCACATGATCTGATCCGAATCAATTTCTAACACTTGATTACAAAAACAACATGGGATCCTGCTTTTTATCTGGATCTTTTTCAATGATCCAAAAAATACAATTGTGAATGTGTCTCTAGTGCCAAGAAAAGAGGCAACAGCCACGTGAAAAATAAACAAACATAATGCAAAAAGAGGCGGGTATATACATACCTTTGCAGCGTTTTAACTTACGTGAAACTAAAGAGTATCTAAGATATTTAGGTGTAACTATGATCCTGTCTGTTTTATTTATCATGATCTGATCCGGATCAGATCATGAGAAAAATAAAATGCGGCTATTATAACAATGGTTCAATTTCTCTTGCTCAGGAACTGTAGAATAGCTGTGTGGTGTGACTATTTGTCACATAATTTATACTATGAAAATAGAACTTTAAATGTTATTATGACTCGATTTGAAAAAAATGGATTTAAGTGCGGATTCAATGGGTTCATTGAATTGGGAATGGGATTTTATTTTCGGACTTAAATTACTTTAAACCTGGATTAAAAGTTCCACCTTTTATACTGAAATTAATAACTGTAAGTGTGCAAGATTATGAGTGAGGGTCTGTGCTCAAAATTAATTGGCTGGCGAAATAATAATTTTGTGTGAAAGATGACATTTTGCTTGTATTTAAGTTAGTTTATTCTTGCTTCTCCTCCTACCGTCACTGTTTTTATTTGAATCTCAACTGCCTTTTTTAATAAATTTAATGGAAATATCAACTATATCCGGATTCGTTAGTATTCCAGTCAAAATTTCGTTAAGTCAACACATCAACCATCTTGGAATAACATTTGACATTTAATGATTTTTTTTAAATCACACCTAACTTCACTTCGAGTTAAGAATTGTTTGTCATCCGTCATCATTGTAGAACGCGAGTTTTGTGCAAAATATTTTCATTCTTTGATAAATATTAATAATTACCCCTTAAAATGGTAATATTAATAATTTTTAAACATAGTTTTTCGTTTCAAAATCATATAATAACCATTATTACAGCAATCTATCAAAGTAGCTCCATCCCAACCTACAGTTCTCAAGGCATCGCCTTCCGTAGCCGGCCCATCCGATGCCAATTGCCTCATGCAAGTTGCTCACATTCATCAACTTAAAGATTCCGAATTGAATTACGACAAGCATCGTTTGGATTTATCCATGAGAATGTTAAGGAATCGTGAAGGCTTAAATGCTCCACTCAAATTGGGAATGGAATTACATGCAGCTCGTCAAATTGGCCGTCTACCATTCCTACAATCGAGGTAAGAATTTGTTGGTTTTTTGTTGGAACTCTTCGTCTGAAACAAAGAAAACCTTTTTCGTTCTAGCAACCTGATGGAAGATGTTCTTCTTGGACGTGATGAACTAATTGAATTCAGTGATTTCCTTGGTATTCCAGAGAATAGCGAGGTTATGCGTCAACCACACGCAGTGGTCGAGAAGGCATTGGGAATTTTGTAATTGTTTTGTTTTTTTTTGTCGGGCAAAAGGGATTCTTTTTTATAAAGGCTGTTCATTTGTTTCAAATTAAATAGAGGTAACAATTGAAATCTAAATAAATGCTTTCTTTTTTTAATCTAAGATCGATAGACCCACAATAAGATGCATTGCTGAAACCAGGATGAAAACTGATGCATTGATTTTTAAATTTATTTCATGACAATTTGGCAATTATGAATGAAACGAAGACTTTTCTTCTTCCTTATAAGATAAGTTAATAATTTTGGGTTTCGATCGTAAGATATTTGCTGAGATTGAAGAAGTGCCATGTGGTTTAGTTTCTTGCATCTGAAAATTGGGATCTTGAATAATTTATGAGGGTTCCATTCAATATTTTATTGGTATTGAGCTTAATTATCCGGGGGTTCTCGAAAAAAAAAACGATGAGGTTCACTTTAAAAGCTAATTCTTGGTTCTGATGAAATTAACATTTTTACCAACTTTTATCAACGTACCAGTTTTGGGAGGGGTTTTCTGATATAATAGATATTTGTATGGAATCTTGATTCTTTTTTTTTTAATAAAATATGTATTCCAAGATTTAACTTGCTACACTGAAAATTTAGTCAATAAGTTAAAAAGGGACTTTAGACCGGTTGTATGGTGTTCATTTTGATTTCATCGGTATTAAAAAACGACCTATGGTCAGGTGCATTTAGGTGGCCATAAACGAACAAATCGATCCATTTGGATTCATATTAGTTGAAAATCCAAATGGATCGGCGGTCGATCGACACGATGGATTTCGGATTGTTCTGTTGGCTCTGTCATGAATGGCTAGTCTTACGAAGACAAATATTTCATTTTGATAACCTCCAATTTAACTCTCCCCTTCTTTGAAAATAACCATACAAAAACACAAATGTGGTGATTTCGGTGAACTTCGGATTTGCTGCAGCTACATTCATTCTGTTCAAGCGGTAAGTTTCTAGGAATTATGCATACTTTTAATTTTATTTTTGGACTAAATTATAACCTTCTCCAAAGATGTTTCCTGCTCTCAATACGCATGGTTAGTGGGTGAATTAATGATGTGCTGAATCCAAGAAGGAACTGGGTTCGATATTTGGTTGTTGATTTACAGGCCAATATATTAAATTTCGGAGGTTTAATCTGGTAGGGAGCCAGCCTTTTTCACGTAATGTTGCCACCGCGGCAAAACTTCTGAAACGCTAAATCAAGACATGTACTTAAGTGTACCAAAGCTGTGGGTACAACTGCAAGGTTTCACCTAATATCTTAAACTAACGTCCCCACTTAAATGGATTTTTGTCACAGAAACCAAACTTTAGATTTCCGGAGATTTTTGATGCCTTGGATTCGAATCCAACCTCAGAATTGCTCCATAACGTCAGGTTTTTGAGTTAAACCTTAAAATACAAAAATAAATTATGTCGCCATATTTGAAGTTATGTTTCAAAAAAAGTTTTGTCTAAAAAACTCGTTACAGCATCTGAAAATAATAATTTTTACCTTCCCATTTTGAAATCCTCAATTCTTTAAGTTATTTTCTCTTTTTCGTTATGAAGAACTTTTAATTACACTATCGACTGTGGAAATACTGGCACTGAACCTAGCTTTTTTCCTTATTTTAGCCATTTAAACCGACGAATTGGATGCAACCTTTAGAATTTTTCGTCTATAACTTGCGGAAGTAGCAGGTTTTTTGCATACTTTCATATCGACAATATCTTCTTGTTTACTTCTCAGGCGATTATAGATCAAAAAAGAGATTCTGTTCTTTTTCTCCAAAATTTGATGTCCCGTTAGTCCTTGATCATGAAAACTATAAATTCGGGCGTACTCAACCGCGCCAAGATTATTTGTTTTCTCTTTCTCTCCTAATTGGAACATAAGTTCCTTTATTGCACTTAGTTCGGAAATATAACGGTTAATCGCAATCGAAAATTGTGTACCTATTCAAATGAACGGGAGTGTTTGTAGGTCAGTGTTTCAAGTTTCAACAATGGGACGCAACTCACAAATGCCCATTCTCCTCTTACTTACCCAAAGCGAACAATTTTCACAAATGGTTCAATTGATGATTGTCCAGTACAGTACCACAATAGTTACTGCTATTTTTTGATCATACCGTTTTACCTAGATTTGCTGCTGCGATAGCATACCCTCCAATTATTCTCGGAGAGTTGTTTGTTTATCATTTGCACTGCATTTATTTATATATTTAACATAAATTCAAAACAATTTGTTTTTTTTTTTTTTATTAAAGTCGAGTTTTGAGGAAATAGCTGATAAGCTTATGAGTTTTTGAAAGGAGAATGGGCAAATTTTTTACCAAGAATGATTTTGTTGTTTTTGGATGTGGTTTAGTCCTATAATCACCGTTCAGGAGTTTTTTCATTGTGGTGCACTTCAAAACCGAAAACAATTCATTTTTGTTTTAACACTTCAAATAAGTTTTACTAAGGCCCTTATTGCGAGTGTCATTTGCTTTCGATAAACGACTTTTGTCGAAAGTCGATAATCGAAAAAATTAATGTTGGTGTTGAAAATCTTAATTATAATTGTGAGCTTTTTTGTTTTGACTTGTTTACGAAAAATTTGATTCAAAAGATTAAAATTTTCAACACCAAAATTTATTTTATCGACTTTCGACAAAAGTCGTTTATCGAAAGCAAACGACACTCGCATTAAGGGCCTAAGTTTTCTGGCAAACAATGCAAAAATAGAAACAAAAAGTGGACTAAGAAATCTAGCATTGTATATCCAATCCATAGTATTCTCATGAAACAAGATTTTGTAGGTAGACATTTGGTTGATAGGTTCGCTGTGATCGCCTTACCGAGATCCCTTAACAAAAATTAGTATTACATTTGGACGCATAGATGGCCACGAGCTTTTTTTCTTCATGAGAATACTATAGAATTTATATACAATGAATCTAGGCAGTCTCAAGAAAATTTTCCATATAAAAATGCGCATATAACATCACTAGAAAATACATCTATTACAATACCATATATTACAATTTATATAATAAAGCTGCATATAGTCAATCTCTAAATCGCACTCAGTGTCGTATAATCGAATGTCCTCTATTTGGTTTTCGCCAAAAATAGGCCAATTACCAGTAGTGCTTCCGAACGTTGCACTTTGTCTATGCATATTTTTGCGAAAATCATAGCCCGTCAAGTGACGTAGTCGTTTTAAGTGGTCATTATTAATGTAGATGTATAAACGCTATGCTGTATTGGCATTTGGAAAGCGCCAATTAGTCAAACTGCTACTTTCGTCTTCAAACATGGGGTCCTAATCCTGATTAAAATAAAATGTTTACAAAAATAAAAAAAAGCTGTTGAAATTCATCCTGGGTCTGTTTAAAATCGTAACGTGACGTTGAGAGGTTCTGAAATCCCCCAAAATACACTACTAGTGTCAGGAGATGTTTTGAAATGAGGATAAAGTATTTCACACACTAATAATATAATTACTATGCGATATTTCTGTATGCAATTGCATCATATTAACATTGAAATATCTTCTTTTCTAAATGAAATGCAATGTAACGCCCATAGCTAAAGTTGCTCCTGAGTAACATACCTTTCATTTGACACTAATTTCATTGATGGCCGCTAACGCCCAAAAATGCCCATTCTCCTTTGTCCACTATTAATTCCAGAATTCATCCTAACTTATTATGAACACATTATGTACAGCATATCAGCATATACCTACAGTTGTTATGTGCGAAGAAACAGCAAAAAAAAGTAAATAGCTTAAATTGCCTTAGTATCAATTTTCCAAGAATCGCCATTTCCGAGGAGATCCTAAAAGTTTTGTTATCCAAAAGTAAATATTAAGCAATTGAAAGTAATTATGTATTACAAGAAAGAAAGAATAAAACAGTTTATTAACATTTTTCAAGCGAAAATAGTTTGAGCTTAATATAATATAAGTTTTATTTGAATTTTCGTTTATTAAACTATTCAACATACAATAGTTTGATTTTGGGCAGGATTTTTTTAAGCAATAATTCAATATGAAGATTCTAACATGAACATTATTTCAAACTTCTAGAAAATACAATTCACATCTTCTCCTCAATATCAATCTTAACGAATTAAATATGTATTTTTATTCTTTCAAATTAAATTTAAAACAAAAAAAAGAAGTAAAAATCAGGACGGAAAACTACAAGCATACATCTATTATTATGTAAGTATAAAAAAAACAATACCTAATATTTATAAAAACTATCAACAACTAATATTGGTTTTAATACATATTTAATATGTACACAAATTGTACTTTTTTTTTAAATAATATTCTCATATAAATTGTATAAAATACTTTTTAAAAATATTCAAACAAAAAAGAACACATAAATGCAACTAATTTTAAATCGAAACAATGAATAACTATAACATAAGACTTTGTCTAATAAAAAAAAATATGAAATTTGTAAAAAAAAAATGAGATAACCATTGTATAGTCATTTTAAATATATATAATTTTATGTGTACCTATAGTAATTAATACTACGAGCTTTGATTGTTTGTAGATTTTAACTAAATAAAATAAGACACTTGTGTAAATATTCCGCTGCCGTCGATTGATGATTTCTTGTTGTTTTTTTTTGTATCGATAGGAAATTAAAATTTTTAATAAATCCAATTAACTGGCACCCATTGGTGCTCATGACTCATTTGATCTAGAGTCTCCACAACTTGTCTAAAGGTCTCATCGAAATCTTCATTCACAATAACCATATCGAAATACTTTTCGTATTTACGTTGAACAAAAGAGCTTTCCTCTACTGTGGCAACAAGATCATCATCCTAAAGAAAGATCAAGAGTCAAATAAGTATTGCGACAAGTATTAGTTTAAATTAACTTACTTCATAGAGCGATGCTAATGATTCCAATGTTCGAGCTCGTCGTGAGCTAAATCGAATAGAACTTTGACGATCAAACTGAAAATAAAATATGAGAGTAAATATAATATCAATACAAAAGAAGCGTCTTTTTGGGTGTGGATTTGTCGTTGGAGGCAGACCTTTGCAAGAAGTCTTAAGTTTCAATTTTGTGAGCGAGCGCTTTACTACGATTTGAATTAAGGCTAAATATTCCAATATAAGCCTCATATGCGTGCATGCCCCCATATAGGAGAAAGAAAAATGACATCATGTCCTACGAGTTCCTGAATAAGACGCTCATGTGTCTAGTGCCCTAGCTTTGTCATTAACATAGTGGTGATTTTAACGCCAAGCTAGGAAGAGAAGGCGACCTTGGTGGCACAATCGGAAAATATAACCTGCACGGTCTCTGATAACCCAGGTTAATCGAATTTGTTGCGGGCGAAATATTGTGGTAGCTAGCAAGCAATTCCAACATCGAGATTCATAAGGGGACATGGCGATCAACCGTCAACCACATTGTCCACATTTCTTTCGACGCAAGGCACTCCTTCAGTATCAATAATGCCGAAACCTACCTACGGACCAACGTTGAATCGGACCACGACTTCGTTGCAGAAAATTACCTTTAGAGCAATGTTTAATTTTGGCATCCCCTGCACTTTGTGCAGGATGAAAATTGGGAACGCTCCATCACGGTCGGCAAAGACCTTACTCCTGATATCAAAAGAAGGTTTAAGATAAGGTGATGCGCTGTCATGCGACTTCTTTAACATAGTCCTAGAAAGAATATTGCAGAACATTGAGAAGAAAGCCAAGAAGATGAGTTTAACGGATAGCAAGATCAAATTTATACTTTCAACAAGAAAGGACACCCAACACTAAAGTCTTGGACAGAACGTTACCATAGAAAGTTATAATTTTGGGAAGGTTAGAGACTTTGCCTAACTAGACTCCGCTATCAAATCAACCTAGTGCGCAATACTCCTCTCCAATCGCTGGTTCTTCGGGCTAACAAAGTAATTGAGTAGCAAAGCCATCTCTCGATCAACTAAAGTGTCCCTTTATAAGACACTTACATACCATCCATCAGCACTATTAAAGGTGGATGAGAACACTTTTTGGGACAAAAACTCTCCGGGTGATTTTTGGACTCGTCTGCTTAGACGAGGAATTGATTTAAAAGATACAACGACGAACTATACGGGCTATTCAGCGGCACTGACACGACGAGCAAAAAAGGGGAAAGCCAAAGACTTAAATGGTTTGGCCAACAAGAGCAAATGGGCACCAATGCGCCAGCCCAGAAACTCGCTTCGGCCCCCGGGGAACGGAGTATACGAGGACAGCGAATCAACACTCACTTTGTATTTCTTTTCATAATCGAATCTGAATGGAACTCACATTCAATTGAGAAAAAGAGTCTATTTATTTTCGATCGAATGTCTCTGATTATAACATATATAGTGAATGTTTCAATGTTGACTATCTTTGTTACATCCTGTCTCCACTAGCGAAAGCAGGCTTTCTTCTTTTTTTTCCATTCCTATCCCTTTTTTTCTGTTTGATGCTATGAAAATTCATTGTAAGTGGAGAAGGTGTTTATTTTTTTATGATTCACAATTTCAAATTAATGGATTAATCCAGCTCTCTGGCTGGAAGAAGCTTTCAAATCTTTTTCGCCCAGATGAGGTTTTGTAATCTAATAAAGGAATTATCGTTTGTTCCGTTGCTTGCATTATACTTACAGTTAAATTCTTATTTGACCCTGTTGCTCTACGTTCGTTATAGATTTGTTTTAATTGTTCCATTCCCGGAGCGGCTATAAATATTTATTTATTTATTTATTCCATCTACCGAGTACATAAAACTCTAACAGATTCAAAGATTAAAATTTTCAACACCAAAATTTATTTTATCGACTTTCGACAAAAGTCGTTTATCGAAAGCAAACGACACTCGCATTAAGGGCCTAAGTTTTCTGGCAAACAATGCAAAAATAGAAACAAAAAGTGGACTAAGAAATCTAGCATTGTATATCCAATCCATAGTATTCTCATGAAACAAGATTTTGTAGGTAGACATTTGGTTGATAGGTTCGCTGTGATCGCCTTACCGAGATCCCTTAACAAAAATTAGTATTACATTTGGACGCATAGATGGCCACGAGCTTTTTTTCTTCATGAGAATACTATAGAATTTATATACAATGAATCTAGGCAGTCTCAAGAAAATTTTCCATATAAAAATGCGCATATAACATCACTAGAAAATACATCTATTACAATACCATATATTACAATTTATATAATAAAGCTGCATATAGTCAATCTCTAAATCGCACTCAGTGTCGTATAATCGAATGTCCTCTATTTGGTTTTCGCCAAAAATAGGCCAATTACCAGTAGTGCTTCCGAACGTTGCACTTTGTCTATGCATATTTTTGCGAAAATCATAGCCCGTCATGTGACGTAGTCGTTTTAAGTGGTCATTATTAATGTAGATGTATAAACGCTATGCTGTATTGGCATTTGGAAAGCGCCAATTAGTCAAACTGCTACTTTCGTCTTCAAACATGGGGTCCTAATCCTGATTAAAATAAAATGTTTACAAAAATAAAAAAAAGCTGTTGAAATTCATCCTGGGTCTGTTTAAAATCGTAACGTGACGTTGAGAGGTTCTGAAATCCCCCAAAATACACTACTAGTGTCAGGAGATGTTTTGAAATGAGGATAAAGTATTTCACACACTAATAATATAATTACTATGCGATATTTCTGTATGCAATTGCATCATATTAACATTGAAATATCTTCTTTTCTAAATGAAATGCAATGTAACGCCCATAGCTAAAGTTGCTCCTGAGTAACATACCTTTCATTTGACACTAATTTCATTGATGGCCGCTAACGCCCAAAAATGCCCATTCTCCTTTGTCCACTATTAATTCCAGAATTCATCCTAACTTATTATGAACACATTATGTACAGCATATCAGCATATACCTACAGTTGTTATGTGCGAAGAAACAGCAAAAAAAAGTAAATAGCTTAAATTGCCTTAGTATCAATTTTCCAAGAATCGCCATTTCCGAGGAGATCCTAAAAGTTTTGTTATCCAAAAGTAAATATTAAGCAATTGAAAGTAATTATGTATTACAAGAAAGAAAGAATAAAACAGTTTATTAACATTTTTCAAGCGAAAATAGTTTGAGCCTAATATAATATAAGTTTTATTTGAATTTTCGTTTATTAAACTATTCAACATACAATAGTTTGATTTTGGGCAGGATTTTTTTAAGCAATAATTCAATATGAAGATTCTAACATGAACATTATTTCAAACTTCTAGAAAATACAATTCACATCTTCTCCTCAATATCAATCTTAACGAATTAAATATGTATTTTTATTCTTTCAAATTAAATTTAAAACAAAAAAAAGAAGTAAAAATCAGGACGGAAAACTACAAGCATACATCTATTATTATGTAAGTATAAAAAAAACAATACCTAATATTTATAAAAACTATCAACAACTAATATTGGTTTTAATACATATTTAATATGTACACAAATTGTACTTTTTTTTTTAAATAATATTCTCATATAAATTGTATAAAATACTTTTTAAAAATATTCAAACAAAAAAGAACACATAAATGCAACTAATTTTAAATCGAAACAATGAATAACTATAACATAAGACTTTGTCTAATAAAAAAAAATATGAAATTTGTAAAAAAAAAATGAGATAACCATTGTATAGTCATTTTAAATATATATAATTTTATGTGTACCTATAGTAATTAATACTACGAGCTTTGATTGTTTGTAGATTTTAACTAAATAAAATAAGACACTTGTGTAAATATTCCGCTGCCGTCGATTGATGATTTCTTGTTGTTTTTTTTGTATCGATAGGAAATTAAAATTTTTAATAAATCCAATTAACTGGCACCCATTGGTGCTCATGACTCATTTGATCTAGAGTCTCCACAACTTGTCTAAAGGTCTCATCGAAATCTTCATTCACAATAACCATATCGAAATACTTTTCGTATTTACGTTGAACAAAAGAGCTTTCCTCTACTGTGGCAACAAGATCATCATCCTAAAGAAAGATCAAGAGTCAAATAAGTATTGCGACAAGTATTAGTTTAAATTAACTTACTTCATAGAGCGATGCTAATGATTCCAATGTTCGAGCTCGTCGTGAGCTAAATCGAATAGAACTTTGACGATCAAACTGAAAATAAAATATGAGAGTAAATATAATATCAATACAAAAGAAGCGTCTTTTTGGGTGTGGATTTGTCGTTGGAGGCAGACCTTTGCAAGAAGTCTTAAGTTTCAATTTTGTGAGCGAGCGCTTTACTACGATTTGAATTAAGGCTAAATATTCCAATATAAGCCTCATATGCGTGCATGCCCCCATATAGGAGAAAGAAAAATGACATCATGTCCTACGAGTTCCTGAATAAGACGCTCATGTGTCTAGTGCCCTAGCTTTGTCATTAACATAGTGGTGATTTTAACGCCAAGCTAGGAAGAGAAGGCGACCTTGGTGGCACAATCGGAAAATATAACCTGCACGGTCTCTGATAACCCAGGTTAATCGAATTTGTTGCGGGCGAAATATTGTGGTAGCTAGCAAGCAATTCCAACATCGAGATTCATAAGGGGACATGGCGATCAACCGTCAACCACATTGTCCACATTTCTTTCGACGCAAGGCACTCCTTCAGTATCAATAATGCCGAAACCTACCTACGGACCAACGTTGAATCGGACCACGACTTCGTTGCAGAAAATTACCTTTAGAGCAATGTTTAATTTTGGCATCCCCTGCACTTTGTGCAGGATGAAAATTGGGAACGCTCCATCACGGTCGGCAAAGACCTTACTCCTGATATCAAAAGAAGGTTTAAGATAAGGTGATGCGCTGTCATGCGACTTCTTTAACATAGTCCTAGAAAGAATATTGCAGAACATTGAGAAGAAAGCCAAGAAGATGAGTTTAACGGATAGCAAGATCAAATTTATACTTTCAACAAGAAAGGACACCCAACACTAAAGTCTTGGACAGAACGTTACCATAGAAAGTTATAATTTTGGGAAGGTTAGAGACTTTGCCTAACTAGACTCCGCTATCAAATCAACCTAGTGCGCAATACTCCTCTCCAATCGCTGGTTCTTCGGGCTAACAAAGTAATTGAGTAGCAAAGCCATCTCTCGATCAACTAAAGTGTCCCTTTATAAGACACTTACATACCATCCATCAGCACTATTAAAGGTGGATGAGAACACTTTTTGGGACAAAAACTCTCCGGGTGATTTTTGGACTCGTCTGCTTAGACGAGGAATTGATTTAAAAGATACAACGACGAACTATACGGGCTATTCAGCGGCACTGACACGACGAGCAAAAAAGGGGAAAGCCAAAGACTTAAATGGTTTGGCCAACAAGAGCAAATGGGCACCAATGCGCCAGCCCAGAAACTCGCTTCGGCCCCCGGGGAACGGAGTATACGAGGACAGCGAATCAACACTCACTTTGTATTTCTTTTCATAATCGAATCTGAATGGAACTCACATTCAATTGAGAAAAAGAGTCTATTTATTTTCGATCGAATGTCTCTGATTATAACATATATAGTGAATGTTTCAATGTTGACTATCTTTGTTACATCCTGTCTCCACTAGCGAAAGCAGGCTTTCTTCTTTTTTTTCCATTCCTATCCCTTTTTTTCTGTTTGATGCTATGAAAATTCATTGTAAGTGGAGAAGGTGTTTATTTTTTTATGATTCACAATTTCAAATTAATGGATTAATCCAGCTCTCTGGCTGGAAGAAGCTTTCAAATCTTTTTCGCCCAGATGAGGTTTTGTAATCTAATAAAGGAATTATCGTTTGTTCCGTTGCTTGCATTATACTTACAGTTAAATTCTTATTTGACCCTGTTGCTCTACGTTCGTTATAGATTTGTTTTAATTGTTCCATTCCCGGAGCGGCTATAAATATAACAAATGGCATCAACTCTTGACTGTTATGTAGAATTTTAAGGGCATTTGGGGCACAATCGAGAACACACATTTTGCCTGAAATTTAAATTGAAATTAGTAAAAGAATTTTGTATCGAAATATTCTGTTTGTTGAATATACCTTGCTTAATAACATCACGTATCGATTGCAAATGAGTTCCATAGAGATTTCCATTATGTTCTCCGTACTCTAAGAAGTTATTTTGTTTAATTTCTTCTTCCATATCTTCTCTATCGAGGAACCAATATGTACGACCATTTTCTTCAAGTGCTCGTTTTGGACGGGATGTATCTGAAAATTGGTAAATTAAGTTATATACATAAAAGAATAGGAAGGGTTAGATTTTTTGTTTATGTTTTTTTACTTACGAGGTATAACGGCACCAAAGCGATCAAGATCACTGTTGACCAGACGATTTTTTAACGTACGACGACCAACACCTTGGACACCTATTAAAACTAAAGTTTTCCTACGGAACGGTGGCATTCGTGTTACTTCTTCGTACAACATCAAATCTGCTTTATCGAATTCACAATTCGCCACAGAACGATACATTGTCTTACGTTTTCGCTTTGAGATCTTGAATAAAAAAGCAGTTAGAATAATTTTTCAAAAAGTATATTGTATTTAAAAAAAAAAACTTACTCTTGTTCCGCAAATTCCAATTTTGTGCACATAATCTGCTTCAGGAGCTACAAAAGCTTTTCGCCTTTCTTCAAGATCCTGTGATGGAACCAGACCTATTTGATCGTTGCCTGCGGTTATGTTTTTGGCCTGCCACCAGTTGGGATCCTTTACGTTTATAATCTGTTTCAAAAGGTAAACAAAATTAATTCGTTTAAAACACTTGTTGAGCTGTTTCGATTTTTTTTCCGAACTGATTCACGATGTGTGTAGATTGATTACTTGTAGAAGAGTTTAACTTTAAACACATACCTGTAAAATATCTCCCTGCTTAAAGGCTAGACCAATTTCTTTGCATGGCAATAGTGAATCATCCGATGGAATGTAGGTGAACAGAGCCCGCATATAGCACTAAAGAGAAGCAAAACAAGGAGATCAATATAAAAACTATGTTTATTGTATTCGTTAGTTGGATTTTAAGCTTGAGTTTTGTTTTTCATTTTTTATTTTTATTTATTTTCAATTTTGTTACTTACTTTTACTAAGGTCAGTTTTAGAAATAAGGCTACCGATTTTTGAGCTACATATAACATTACATAATTATAACCATGCCACATTAATAAAATAAATATTTAATAATTTTGCAAATTTTGAATGAACAAAAAAAAATAACCCAAACAAAAGTATAAATAAAGAAGCTCTATTTATACATTACAACACCACTTACCGTAAGTTTCTTTCCTGGTTCGAGATTTTGTCCATTTTTTACCTGTCCACCGGCCATAGCCATCCTGGCTGATTTCATTTCTTCTTCAACATTTGGACCAACTTTCATTGTGAGATTCTCCTTGGCTCGGGACACTTCGTTTTGTAATTCTTCAGGAGTATGAACCGGAACACCATTTACTTCAAGTATAACATCTCCGTGATGTAAGAGTCCTTGTTTATCTATAACACCTCCGGCTAAAATACGTGCAACTACCAATTGATTGTGCTCATCTACTTCGACGGTCAAACCTAGAGGTTGGTTAACATTTCGCCTTAGGCCAACCATTTTAATTGTTTCGACCGGCATTTTGCTATTAAGTATTTCGGGAGAGAAGAGATAACCACCTTTTCGATTTTCTTCTTTGTGTATTCGATTTTGAAAAAGTTCTCCTATTTCATCGTGAGCTTTTAGAAGGGCCTGTAATTAAGATGTATTTTAGATTTAGTAAATGATTTATTTACAGATTTATATTGAAAACTTTACCTTAAAATGAGGTTTTGCGACTAGTTGAGCTAGTTCTCGAGCGTCTCTTCCTCTGTTTGTGGAATATTTGCGGGTTATTTCGTCGATAATAGTTTTATTGTTCAGATTGGCAGGTTTAAGGATTTCAATTTCTTGTGGTTCACTTGAATTTAACTAGAAACAAAAAAATACACTTGAAATATACACAATATTTAAAAAAAAATGTCAAAGCATTTAAAGAGAGATAGCATGGTTTAGATTCAGGGTAAATTTTCTGTGCAAATGAGCTTCACATTAATCAGATTTTACTAAGTTTTAGCTAGCGCTTGGGAATTGATTGGATGTCTTACTAACAGATTTAAATTTGAAATTTTGGGAATACCCTATCGAAGGCTTGAGGAAAGTGTTTTGAGATTAAACGTTGAAACATATTATGCTTTCTGTAAAGGTATGATGCTCCAGAATTGTTTGCAAAATTTGTATGGCAAAGCAGAGAAAAAATTATGAAATAAATGGATGTATTGCTTATAGTCTTTAGCTATAAATAATTTTTCTGCTTATTTTCTTAAAAATACTTCTACCTTAAAAATAAATTTTATTAAAAAATGAATATTATATGAAAATATATAAATACATAAATTATTGCATGCTGACAATAATAGCGTAGCACATAAAAATCAGTACTTTTCGCAACTTAACAACTCAAATAGTTAAAGGTTTATAATATCGTTAAGTACATATTTATTCTAAATTTTAGCTACGAGCTATGTGTTCATTTATTCTAAAACTTCGATTACAAAATTCGACGAATGAGCTGCGGAGGGATTCAGACTCAGTTCTGACATTTTTACCTTTAGCGAAATGTCAAAATTGAGTCTGATTCCGCAGCTCATTCTTCGGATTCTGTATTCGGGGCGTATATATATATATATATTTATAATTTTTAAATAACTGAATACAATATCTATCCATCTATTATAGTGTTCATGAAAAATTTTAACCTTACGTTAAATGCCTACGCAAGTAAACGCAAGTTTACGCAAGTCTACACAGGTCTTCGCAAGTCTACCCAAGTTCACTCAAGTCTACGCAAGCCTGCGCAAGTCCATGTAAGTTTACGCAAGCCCACGCAAGCTAACATAAGTTTACTCATGTGTACGCATGTGCATATTGACGCAAGTTTACACATGCTTACGGATATTTTACACATGGTTACGCATAATTTAACAAGTCTGCGCAGTTTTCCGCTAGTCTAAAGGCCCCGACCCATAGAATCCGGTGCGTCCGTTGCGGCGACGGATCCGTTGACGTATGTCGGATACGAAGGATTGAGGTAACCCAATGAATACGTTGAGATTCACATAACAACCACTTGAAATTCAAACACAAACACACATAACAACCACTTTTCAAGTCATACACACACAAACAAGTTGCTGTAAACGCATCTGCCCAGGAAAGGTTAAAAGTTCGGCTACTCTGTCCGTTACGTTCGACGCATGCGTTGCTCATGGGCCTGTTCCCATAAAAAAACATGTATTTTATCGAGCTGTCAGTTGAATGCGTCGTCACAACGGACGCAACGGATTCTATGGGTCCGGGCCTTAAGCACGCGTCCACGCAAGCCTACGCAAGTTTTCGCAAGTCTACGCAAGTCCACGTAAGTTAATGCAAGTCCACGCAAGTTAACGCAAGTCCACGCAAGTGTACGCAAGTCTTCGCATAAAATAGTGATTTATTAATTATAAATAAAATAAATTTGGTGGCGCAACAGCTCGTGGATTCAAGGCCTAGTGACTTACAACTATCAAACATTCCTGTGTGCATGTTGTTGGCAGGAATGGAGGGGACCTACAATTTTATGCCGAGTCCGAACGGCTAGATGAGAATCACTTTTTCATGACAAGTATATTCTTGTAGGATTTGTCAGTTCCTCGCAAGAGGCAATATCTCGGATAAAACATTTTTGTTTTTAGGTGGCACGGCTGAGAATCGAACCCACACCTTCGGCATGACAGTCCTACGCATTAAGCATCATGCCACGAGGAAAGATCAAAATATCAATGATTTGGTTTTGGCATTAGCTGTGTTTAATGAAGAAAAACTGGATCAGAACAGAGCAGAACAGCACAAGTGTGTGAAAACTGTCAGAACAAGAAAGAACAGAAAAGTGCAGCTTTGTATTGACGAGATTGACCGTTGGCTTTCAGCTGTCCAATTTCAAATTTAAAAATGTTTCAATTGTTATTTGTTTGCATTCATTTTCAATTCAATTTTAGTATCAATTCAGACTTTTTTATAGTCTTTTTCTTCATTTTAAGTCTAAAAATATAAAAAAGTACTTCTGTGATAAATTTTAGCTTATTATTATCCCAAACAAACAAATCAGCTGGTGCTTTGACATTTCTCACTCACTTGCTCCACCTCAAAAGTAGGTGCAGGAAATATTGTTCTTAACTGTTCTGCAAAACGTCATGGAACACAAAGTGACAAAATGTAGAACAGTTTGGGGCAAGGTTTTTACTCATGGAACACACAATCCTGTACTTTTCTGATTTTTTCTGTAATTTTCTGTTCGGAACAGATTCATTAAACGCACCTATTAACACTAATTAAAAAAAAAAATTAATACACCTTATATAAAAACGTATAATTTTTCAATATTATTTTTCTAATTATACAATTTTTCATTTTCTTTTCCGTACTTTATAAACAACCCTTTCCTTCAAGACGTTAAACTTTAAAAGAAATAATACTGTGGATCTTTTAATTACCAAAAAAAAAAAAAAAAAAAAATGTAATCTTTTGTGAATGCAATGATGTACATTCATTAATTGAATTCAATTGAAAGATTGCATTCATTGACTTCACTTTGACCGCGACTTCGAACTCTGCAATCATCATTCATTGCAATCATTTAACAAAAATTAATTGCAATCATTTGAGAATGCATGCATTCTTTGCATTAGTTTTACAATTTTTTATTCCTTTGCATTCCTCGCATTTATTTGCATTCTTTTGAGTTCATTTTAATTGTTGCATTAATTTAACAATTTTTGAATTCTTTGCATTCATTTGGATTTTTTGTATTCATTCTTCAGCGAAAAATTTAATGCGATTTTACAAATGTAAAGAATGCTGAATAATTCAAATGAATGCAAAAAATCAAAATTAATGCAAAATGGATGCAAGGAATCCAAAAAAGAATGCAAAAAATTAAAATTAATGCAAATGAATACAAAGAATGCAAATGAATGCAAGGATTGTAAAATGAATGCAAAGAATGCATGCATTCTCAAATGATTGCATTCAATGAATTTAAAATGCAGCTCCGAATTCTTTCTCCGAAAAAAAGACCTGGGGTACGTAAGAGCGAATTCAATGCACGCCCCGTACACACATCGAATACAGTGCAAATAAACTGGGGTAAAAAAAGTGTCTCACATAAAACACCTCAGTGCGATTTCAGGGAGACCCAGTGCCGACATCGAACAAACTTAATGGTATGAACAAGCATGTAATGTGTAGTTATTTATTTTCAACATTAATACAACTGCATTGCGAACTGGCACAAAATTTTGAAATTGGACTGGTAAATAAAGGATCTCAGGACCGAATCTTAAACAAAAACATTTTGCCACTCGATGCAAAAATAACTGGCGAGGCCCTAGAAAATTTCGATAGTTACCCATGTTAGATCCATTTGAACATCAATGTTAACTGTCTAGGCTCCAGGCCCAGCTGGCAAAATGTTTTTGTCAAGTTTAATCAAGGCTCTGGAAAGGCTTTGGTAGGGGAAATCTAGACAAGGAAAACTTGTCAAATACTCGTGAGGTCCTTGCTAGTAAAAATTTGTGGGATAAGGCTCTGGAAAGGCTTTGGCAGGGGAAATCTAGACAAGAAAAACTTATAAAATACTCGTAAGGCCCCCGTTAGTAAAAACTTGTCGGATAAGTCTTGTTATCCCATCACAAATACCCCATAAATGAAAAAAAAAAAACAAATATTTTATACCCATCATACAATAGTAAGAAAAATTTAAGTATGTACATTAGGGTGGTCGTTACAATGTTTTTTTTTTTAGTTTTCATATTTGTATGGGCCTGTATCGGCTCTAAATGAAGAAACAAAAATTCCCTAATTTTTTCAGATTTTTATTTTCATCCCCTATAGTATACTAGCATTGAATAACAACAAATAGAAGGGACACCGGGCAAAGCGTCCACTAGGTGTCCTGGTTTGGCAGCCTGTCGCTGCAGTTGCTCTATAAAATACAACACCCCTGTAATAAATTTGTTCCTTAAAAGTTTGTTCCCTTTGGGAAATTTCCTTTATTGCCGAATAAGAAAGGGAAGACATGTTTTTTTTTCATAGAGCATGAAAATGGCGAAAGGATTTTTTTGAGGCTCTCTTAGCCGAGAAGAAAACCAATAATTGTTTGAATAGTAAATTAGAGCTTCTTGGGCGGCCACTGGATTTGGTGTGACTGTCGTTTGAGCAATGTTCGGTGTCCCCTTCTATTTGTAATTATTCAATGATACTAGGAAATTCGCGTAAAATCTGCCAAAAATTTCAGAGCATGTAGCTGAGAAGAAGAAAAGAAAAAAATCCAATGGGGGGGGGGGGGGGGAGTTATATCTTACCCCGCTTGGACGGGAGAGGCAATTTAATAAAATAATTGCATAAAATAGAAAAAAAAATATTTAAAAACAACGACAACACTTACAGCAATCTTTTGTAGCTTTTTGGAAAGGCCTAAACCGAAAATGGAAAATGGTTTTAAGGAAATGGAAGGTTGTTTTTCCAGATGGGCATATTTGTGTACCCAGTTTTTGGCAAAAGATTTACTTAAAAAAACCATGGTCAAAATTCTTTGAATATTGTTTGTAAGTAACATGACGTCCTATAAAAGTTAATATAAAGGGTGTCCGGTAAACATTAGATAATCCTAAAACGGCGTATAGTCCACTTTATCTGAAAGGGTACTCAAAATATGTGCATTTTTTCGTTCAGTGTAATTTTGTTTAATTAGTTTACGTTTTTGAATACTTCGACTATTATAATGGATGAATTCCATCGATTTCCTTTTGCAGCAATTTTCTACACTATTGGTGCCAAAATATAATCGGTAAAAAATTTGCATAGCTCTTGGAATTTGTTTTATTAAAAAAAAAAAATTATTTTTAATTTCAAAAAATAAAAAAAAAATGAAAAATTTTGTAAAAAGTATAAAAAATTGTATGGAAACTCTAGTCACAAACTTTTTAAAAAATTGGCGAAACAAATGTAGATTGTTAATGATTGTTATGTTTAGAAGATATAAGGCCGCACCTCCATTAGAAATATTTATTTCGGATATTACCTAGGTATATATCAGACGTTATTTCTGAAGTTTTTAGTTCTTAACTATGTGGGTAAATTCTTCTTCGCTAACAATCAAACAATAAAAAACACTATCGAATGGTAAAAATGATTTTCAAATCACATCTTGGTTTTACATGATATAATTTCTATACGAGGTCAAATTATAACATAAATTTTCCACTGGAATGAAGGAATGTAACATGAAAATGTGCAAATCAGGATCAACACTCCTTGTCTTGTGATAAATTTTATGTCGGTGAAGTTGCGGTGTCACATAACGTCAACATTTATTTCTTCTACGAAGACAAGCAATGAATAGACCCGGCTGGAAAAACAATCTAGTTTTTGGCGAGGGGCTAGAAAGTTTTACATAGATACTAGCAAGAGCCAGCAACGGTAACTCTAGAAATTCTCTAGGGCCTCGCCAGTGAAGTAACCTTTTTCAAAAAAATAAGTTGTCTTTACTGGGATTCGATCCTTCAATCTTCTGATTACCAGTCCTATACCTTAACTGCTGAGCTCTTTCGCAATAGAGTTGTGCAATGTTGAAAATGAGAAACTATATACTTTAATTTTTCTTACTATTGTATGATGGGTATAAAATATTTGTTTTTGTCATACATGGGGTGATGGGATAACAAGACCTTACCAACAAGTTTTTATTAGCGAGGGCCTCGCGAGTATTTGACAAGTTTGCCTTGTGTTGATTTCCCCTACCGAAGCCTTTCCAGGGCCTCGATTAAACTTGACAAAAACTTGCCATTTTTCAAGGCAGGGAGAAATTTATGTCTGAAAATAAAAAAAAGTCCAGACATAAGGGGACTCCACAAGAAATATTAACTACATGACACATTTCTCGCAATTATTTGTTTCAAGTGGATGCTCATGTTTATCCGATGTCTACACTGGGGGCATACTGTTGTACTCTGTCAAGGTCTAGGCTCTAGGGCCTCGCTAAAAGCTATATTTGTTTTTCCAAGCGGAGTAGATTCCTTCCGTGTGATTCTAAATTATTTTTTTTTTTTTTGCGAAAATCGAAATGTAGAGAAAATAACGTGAGTAATCTTAGTCGAGCAAATGAGCTGGCTATTCATTGTTGTGTTGATAAAATTCGTACCGCATGTAATGGGTGCATTTACAGAATAATCATTGTTTCTAATTTTCTTACACAAAGTTTAAACGAAATTCGTGCCGTCATCAATTAATTAATGCAAAATTCTTTAGCTCTTTTAAAACGCCTTAAAAATTATTTATCCAATCCGAACCCTAAAATTAACAAAATAACGTTTTTAAAAAACATTTGAGAACTTATTTTCTTGTATGGGGAGAGTTTAATTTGTTTCCCGCTAAATTTTTCATTTAAAACGGTTTAAAACCAATTAACTTCACTTAATTGTTCTTCAATGTGTCTCTCAGCGAAATACTTATAAATTATATTTCGCATGGTAAATTCTATATATGTAAGTATCTACACACAACACATATACATATAAATTTCACTATGTTACACCACAAATCTTGTTGTTAACGAAATTGGAATAGGTATAGTGTATACCTATGTATGCCGTTAAACGTCTCTTGTCTCTATCTACCTGAGTCTGAGACGCTCTTAACAATTTTTACACACAAAACACATTCTTAAACTATTGTTTTGGTAATTAAGCAAGTAGTTCAAGACGAATTTGGCAATTCATTTGGGGCGTGGAATAGGCATAACAACTTTTTTTATTAGGTAGGTACATTATTTGACATTGAACGTCTTTATTCAATTTAGATATTAAAGTCGCACTTAAACTCAATTAAGAAACTATAAAAATTTTATCATAGACTCTTTTTAAGAAACTCAACTATATTACTCACACTGCGGTTGTTCACTCGAGTATAATATTACTCATCCCCACACAAAACGGCTACAATAACTAAACTAAACTAAACAAAACAAAACAACAACAACAATACAAATTGCAAATACCTACGCTATAAATTTATGTCATTACTAAAGTAATAATGGCATTTTCATTTTTCATTGTTATACTAATGAGATTTTCAGTTTTATGCGCACGCGATTGTAGAACTTTCCACTTCAAGCTTTTTTTTCTTTATTTATTTCAATTTCCATCACTATTCACGAGAAGCCAAAGAAAGTGCATTAGGAAAATGCACTTCACTTCACATGGAGGTGTAAGTTCATTGGCCTCATTTAAAGGTGAACAAAAAGAGAATGTTTTCTGTTTTATTTGTTAATATTGGAACCACCTTTTGAGTTTCTGATATGGTTAAAGGGGAACTTGATACACAAATCGGGTTTTTATTCTGAATTACACCACCCAGCCTCACACTATTTGCAGTTTTCTTTTTCGAATATCGATACACTTACAACTTCGAAAATTCCACGAACTAATTTATTGTTTTCGAAAACGCCCAAATAAGCAAATAACTTGCATAAAAAAGAACAACAAAGGGTTGCAGGTTTAAACAAAAACGATGGTTTCTTTTTTTTGTAGGAGCCACTCCCCAAAACCGACATAGAATTACACAACGATGTTCCACTACGTTGACTTGGAAAGACCCAAGGTTTGAGATTTCTTGTGAGAAAATGCAAACAAAATACGGATAGAGACGTGTCACCAAGGTAGCAAACAATAGAAAACAAACAAAAATTCGTAAACATACTTCGAATATCGATTAACACCTGGATGATTGGTAAAATTATTATTGCTTCACACCACAAAAGTTATTTTCAATCAATTGAGTTTAAAATTAAATACAAAAATTCACTTGAGTACATTCCGACCGGAGGAAAGAAAAGACACTGTTAAATTCAATGTGCCCGCAGTTTGAACGAAAGGCAATCCGTGTGATTCAAAACTGGAATTAAGACTGCGAAAGCTCTATTCGAGCCTCACCTCAGTAACCGGATTCAGTTGGTTTGTTGTTGGTGCTGCTGCTGTTGTTGGTGTCTCGTTTAAAGAGTACTCTTTTAGATGGAAACGAAGAATAACTAAAAATTTAACTTAAAGATTTTCGAATTTCGAATTTGAATGGCTAATGAAGAGTGACATCACTCACCTCAAAAATTACAGCTAACCCTAGCCGTTTGGTGCTCTAACAGAGAAACCTGTATGACGGGCAGGAGTAACAAACTAGTATTATAATAAAGACACGCTAAGCACGAACGATTGTGACTGCTGCGACTAGTGTGAAGCCAAAGAGGGCTAAAATGAAATGGAAACATCAGGCACAACTACCAGAGACAGAGACTGACTTCGTCATTACTTTGGTTTCGTAACGAACTAACGATGTATCTGAATGTTATTTATTGGCCGGTGTGCCCCTTTCCACCACCCTCTCTTTTGTTGTTTTGTCCAGAAGAATGGTCGTGACTCGTGAGTGGTCATTAATGTTTGTTGATTGTGAGCTTCGTGACTAGGGTTACCGATTCAACTGAAACTATATGCAAATGAACAGATTTGCTTGTTTGTATAGATATTGGAAGGAACATAACAATAATTAACATAAATACAATTTGACTGCCCAGAAGCACGAACAAAACTAAATAAATACTCGTAAACAGAGTGTCCATCTAGATATCAATTCCAATTTGCGCTAATTGCAGCTTTAAAGTTGAAAACAAATTTGGACAAAATCAGTTCTTAATCTACTATGCATTTTAATACACATAAGCAATAAAAGCATTGTTCACGATATTTTTGGGTAGTTAAGGTGAACATTTTATTGTTAATAGAATGCAAGTCGTAAAAAAAGTAGAGCAGGGAGGTCTTTAATTTACTAATAACGTGTATGACACCATTTTGGAAGTTCAAGTTTGGCAAAAAATCTTAAAAGATCGTTTAAACGGAGAGCTTAGTTACTTAAAACTTAAAAGTTTTATTTATGCATACATACGGGTGTACATACAGTTGTGAACACGAAAATAGCAGTAGGTTTAAAATAAACGAAAAAATGATATATATATATATACAGGGTGTCCCGGACCTGAGTGGAAGTATTTCAGGGGGTGGTTCTTTGGGTAATTCTAAGAAAACAATTGTATGGGGGGAAAGTTGTATCTCCCTGAGGCAGGGAGGGGCAGGTTCTGAAACATTGACTTCAAATGCAAAACAAAACATTAAAAATCAACGGAAACACATTTAATAATGTGCTATAATTTTTTTGAAAACTAATACTCCATTCTTGTATTTGGTTTTTAAATCAAGTTGTTTAAGCGAATAGTTTTTGAGAAATTAAATTTCAAAGTCAAAATTTAAAAAAAAAATTGTTATTTTTTATCCTTAAGTCGATATTTTTCAAAATTTTACGTAATTAAGGGCATTTTTTGTGTTCAATATTCAATGCCCTTATTATTTTTTAGTCCATTACCGAAAACCAAATGTAAAAATCTCTCTTAGTTTTTGAGAAATTAAGAAAAAACAAAAGGTACTTTTACCAAAAAAGCCCGAAAAAGGGTTAAATTATGGATAATTCATGAATAAATTCATTTTTCGGGATTATTCGGGAAAAGTACCTTTTGTTTTTTCTTAATTTCTCAAAAACTAAGAGAGATTTTTACATTTGGTTTCCGGTAATGGACTAAAAAATAATGAGGGCATTGAATATTGAACACAAAAAATGCCCTTAATTACGTAAAATTTTGAAAAATATCGACTTAAGGATAAAAAATAACAATTTTTTTTTTTAATTTTGACTTTGAAATTTAATTTCTCAAAAACTATTCGCTTAAATAACTTGATTTAAAAACCAAATGCAAGAGTGGAGTATAAGCTCTCAAAAAAATTATAGCACATTATTAAATGTGTTTCCGTTGATTTTTAATGTTTTTTTTTGCATTTGAAGTCAATGTTTCAGAAACTGCAGAACCACCCCCTGAAATACTTCCACTCAGGTCCGGGACACCCTGTATATATATTGTGGAATACTGGGGTTAAGGTTCAGTGTTAGGTAGACGTCGCACATACTACCATAAAAAACAACCTTTGACTCATCTGCCCTTAAAATATTACGCTCACAGGAAATGTAACATAGTTTCTTGCAAACTGCATCCGTTTTTCTGCATGTGTTTTGGTGAGGGATGGATTATTCTTCGGCATGATTGCTCCTAAATTTGCCTCTAGGAGTCTTCTTCAGTTCATATCACACATAGACAGATTGAGCTGTTTACGAGTCTCAGTTGTCGATTTTTGTGGATTCTCTCTAGAAAATCGCACGATCCTCCTTCCGTCATTAGGTCCTTCAAAGACCAATATGTTATTTTTCTAGCAACAACAACTGTTGTGCATTTCCTGGTATGACTTGCCTTCTCTGAGCTGCAACAGAATTAATTTTCACTGCTCATCAGTGAAGTGTTTAAATACGGCCCACTTTTGCAAACAAAAAGATTAAAAATGCTTTTTTATGTTCATATTTCTTTAAAAATATTTCTTCTACTACAACTGACTTGCTTTCGGCTTATAGCACTTCAAAAAAGTAAAAAAAAAATAGAATAGTGATGTCCAAGATAATATACTCCTATTACTCTTTGTAATTTTTAATTAAAACAAATCAAAAGTTTTAGTTTGTAACTGAACAAAAAATCTAACTACTAATCTAAGTGAGCTCTACTCCATGTTGCACTTCGTAACAGAACGACAGTTAGGCTTATCAGTTACATGCTGCCGTTCCATGCTGTGATTTCTATATGATTCGGTAAGCATAGATCAAAAGTTGCGTCTTAGAAGCGCTCAGCAGCATCTAACTAGGCCCAGCTGTCGTGCCTGGGGGAAAAAATGAAGTAGAGCTCACTAAAAGCTGCAATATCTTGGAGTTGAGCACCCGTTTGGAAAAAATGTATCATCGAACTTCTTCTAGATAATATTATTATCCATACAATGAACATAAATTATGTTTTAAAAACTTCGCCACTTAGAAACATAGAGCAAAAACGTGGTATTTTTGAGTTTTGGCCAATTTTTAAATTAATAAATAAAGAACTTGGCATATATTTAAGATCTCATTGCTTTTTGTGGCTGACTTTTTACGCACAGGTTTTTTGTACATATAAGAACTTGGCTCTTTTTTAACATTTTATGTTTTTGTTGTGATTTCACTCCTTTTTGCAAAGATTTTATTTTTCCAGGTGAAAACCAAGCCATACCACTCTGCCAAATTTCATCATTCTACAACAACTAAAATTGCTATACATAAATAGCAGAAATTCTGAAAAAGTGGGTGGATGCCACGCCCCTGAATGGAAAATTTCAAATTTGTTATTTTTATCGTTATATGCTCGTCAAGCTCTATAGTTCTACCAATTTTCATTGCTCTTCAAAAATTGATAACAATTTTTTAGAATGTGGGTGGATGTCAAGCCCCCTGAGCAGAAAACCCCCAATTATTTGATTTTTTTTTCTTGTATCCACCTCAAGCCCTTCCTCTTTACCAATTCTCACCATTCTAAGACAACCGCAAATGCACCATATAATTGATAACAATTATAAGATTTTGGGTGGATGCCACGCCGTTTGAGCGGAAAATTCTTAAATTTTTACTTGTATGAACTTTAAGCCCTACCGATTTATCAATTTTTATCGTTCTACAACAATCAAATGTGATTTATAAGAATTTTTGGGAAAGTGAGTGGGTGGGATGCCACGCCCTCTGACTGAAAATTCTTGAATTTTCATTTTTTTTTTCTTTCTATGGACTTCAAATCCTACTGCTCTGCCAATTTTCATCGCTCTCCAACAATTGGAAGTGCTCCATATAGTTTATATGAATTTTTGAGAAAGTGGGTGGATGCCACGCCCCCTGAATTTAAAATTGCAGATTTTCCATTTTTTCTTTTGTATACACACAAGACCTACCGTTGTGCGAAATTTCAAGGTTCTACGGTGTCGGGAAGTGCTCCATAATTTTGATGATCTGTCAGTGAGTGAGTGAATCAGTGAGTCAGTAACAGTTTTAGCGATTTTCGAAGTCCTATACTCAGAACTACTAATTCTAGGGAGATGAAATTTAGTGAGTCAACTGTTATTGACTAGCTCAGCATATTCTGCGAATCTGAAGTTTTTGACTAAATTATTGGTACTGAAATTAGAGGGGGGTCGATAATCGCCTGAGTGTTGATTCTGTAAAAAGGGTTTATTGGGGGGGGGGGTTCGGCTGCAACTCAAGGTATCTGAAATTTGTTTGGATAATGGATAGCCTATCGCCTATCGGGTATATGCCCGAACGCGAAGATTGATCCACCCTCATACCTCTTTTCTGAAAACTGTGCATTTATTGCCACCTTGAGCTATTCATCATCGAAATACCGCATCACACGAAGTGTGTCAAATTAGGAAAAAATAATAATCACTAAGGGTTAATTCCAGTGTATAGGGTAGGTGGTGGGTTCCTTAAAAAAAATAAAACAAAAGTGATTTTATGTGGAAGTCTGGGCCAAAAAGATTTTTTCTTTTTATTACAAGTAGTAGTTTTACTGACTGATATTATCGTCTTAACATCTCAAAATGAACCATTAAACTTTTCAAAGATGATTTTCAATTAAAGCGCTTTATTCATCTTTTATTTTCTACATAATTTGAAGTTTGGTAACCCTTTTTTTAATAAAGCTTAAATTGTCCATCAGAAAATCCGACTGAATATCAGTTCGTGCATGAACAATAAAAAAAAAGAAGCAGAAAACATATACAGAAAATGCAGCTTATGGTTGAATTGAGATACACAGCAGGAACAGGTTATACCTCAGACCTTACCTTACCTTAGTGTGGGTTTAACAACTATTTTTGGATGCAACACGTCACACCTTGAAACAGCAAACAGGTAACAAACCCAAAAAATACAAGCTAAAGCCCCAACCAAAACAGAAGACGCGCACTAAAACTGAATAAACAAGCCTCTCACGTTCTCTCTTTCTATACTCGTACATTATTTTGTTATTTTCTCTTATAAGAAGTAAAGAAATGGATCACTAGAGTACTTAACTTTACTTTATAATGATTGTTTATGTTTTGGTCAATTTTTACAAACGGTAAAACGTAAATCTAGATAATGTTTGAAGTCTTATTTTTAGATTACATTCATAAGCAGCGCTGCGTGCTCTGACGTTGCACTTGGAATTTTTGAGTTTGTCTTTTGTCATCGTTTAGAAAACATCAGGATGAGGGTGAATGTAATGCATGAATTTAATAGGGATGCAAGAATTGGGTTAAACAAACTCAAAAATATTTTTAACAGTTAAACAACAAACAAAGCGTGACGGTATTTTACATGAAAAACTGGTCGTGGCTCGTGGGTATGCATGAGCAAAAGATACAAGTTTATATTAATGGAGTTATGTTTGTTGCTTGTTCATACATAGGTGGTAAGTTCAATGATTTTTAATATTTTATAGCAAGATCCGAAAAAAGGTATTCAGATACAGTTATTATAAAATTAAAAAAATAAATTTTATATGTTGCAGTTTACTAGCTAAATTTTTGTGTATGCAAGTTTGTTTAGTTTGCCATTTTAATCAAATGGTGTCTTCAAGCATTTATAAATTAACAAATAATCTCACAAAAAATAATATGAACATCATAGGTATTATGTGTGTTCAGAGTGCACTTCTAAATTAAATATTGAACGAAATTGTCGATTTTATAATCAAACCGAACACTACGATAGTGGAAAAGTTAAAATGCTAAGGATCTGCATTGGACTTCACTTCGAACTACAACAATGGATTATAAATATATTATAAACTTATATATATAAACGATCGACTATCTTTTTTTCAGAAATGAACATAATCCCACAGATACATAATTTCACTAAGGCAAAGAAGCAACTGCAGACCCGGAACGAAAATGGACTATGACCTACGAATATGCACCTGGAATGTAAGGACACTCTACACACCAGGTGCTACCCAAAAACTTGAATCTGTTCTCTAGCGGTACAAGGCAGATATTACCGCGATCCAGGAGATACGATGGATAGGACCAGGTATACCGAAAAGAAAAGATTGCGACATTTATTACAGCTGTCACCAAAGACTGCACATGCTAGGATGCGGATTCGTCGTGGGAAATCGACTCAGATCGAAAGTCATCGATTTTAAGCCGATAAGCGATCGCCTGGCTGTGATCCGCATCAAAGCTACCTTCCAAAACATCAGCCTAATATGTGCACACACCCCTACCGATGAAGCTGAGGAGTTTTACGACCTCCTGGACGGAGCCTACGGAGCCTGTCCGGAGTACGATGTCAAAATCGTGCTCGGAGACTTAAATGCTTAAGTCGGAAACAACCAGTGGAACCAGTATCGCGACATCATTAAGGAGAAAGCCGAGACCACCATAGGATATCAACCACCCAGAAAAAGAACCCGTGGTATGATGATGAATGCGCGGTATTGAAGCAGGAGATGGAAAATGCCCAAATGCAAATGCTGCAACGGAAAACAAGAGCAGCAAGAGAGGAGTACTGTGAAAAGAGAAGGAAAGAGAAAAAACCCTGCGCAGAAAGAAAAGAGCATCCGCAGCCTCTCAGTTCAAGTATCTCGAAGAATCCAGCACCGCCACCAACACCCGCCGGTTCTACAAAAGTATGCCCGACGACTGGTCAAATGGCTCCATATGCCCAATCCACAAAAAAGGCGATCCTATGTCCTGCAAGAACTACAGAGGCATATCCCTGCTTAATGTTACTTACAAGATCCTTTAAAACGTACTATGTGAGCGTCTAAAACCTTTCTGCAACACTATGATCGGCACGTACCAGTGTGGCTTCAGGCCAGCAGATCAACGATAGACCAAATCTTCACATTGAGGCAAATCCTGGAAAAGACCAACGAATTTCAAGTCGAGACCCACCACCTATTCATCGACTTCAAAGCCACATAGCATAAGTCGCTAAGAGATTCTATTGGCGATGTCGGAACTCGGGATCCCGAAAAAACTGATCCAGCTTGCATGACGTTACAAAATACGCGGTGCAATGTGCAAATGGGTAACAGCTCATCCGAGTTATTCCAGACGTGTACAGGGTTCAGACAAGGAGATCCGCTATCATGTGATTTCTTCAACCTAGTCCTGGAGCAGATAGTGCGCAAGATTGGTGTTAACATGGAAGGCACTATCTTTAACAGGTCTTCTCAACTGCTTGGCTATGCGGACGACATCGACATCATCGGCCGCTCCAAGAGAGCTGTACTTGAAGCATTCACAGCTATTGATGAACAGGCGAAACGCGTTGGTCTTGAAGTGAATGAGGACAAAACAAAGTATATGCTATCAACAAACAAAGCCTCATCAAGAATTACCCTAGCGAACCGCTGCTACTTCGGTTTGGCCAAACAAATGGGTTCAAAACTCCTTTCTCGAAGGACAAAGTGCACCTTATACAAAACGCTAGTGTACCAGTTCTACTCTACGGCGCCGAGTGCTGGACGATAAGTAAAAAAGGGGAATTGATACTGGCACAAAATTCTTCGACGGATATTTGTATATTTGGTCCTATGTATATGCGAAGAGGGCGATTGGAGAAGAAGATTCAATCGTAAATTGTACGAGCTGTATCAAGATGTGGATGTAGTCCAAAGAGCCAAAACACGTCGACTACACTGGCTCGGCCACATCGAGCGAATGGACAACAACGCTCCAGCCAAGAAAATCTTCGAGTCCCAGCCCCCAGGTTCGAGACGACCAGGAAGACCGAACCTCCGCTATAGGGACCAGGTGGTCACAGACGCAAGAGCGCTTGGTCTCGACGACTGGAGGGAGCGTGCCTGCGTCGGTCCACTCCACTTCTTTAAAAAAAAATTAACGGTACATACTTCTGAATAGCCCAAGTATTATTGTATAGCTATACATTTAAAAAAAAAAAAACACGCTTTTGGCACTTGCAATTAGTGATATATATTAATAAACATCTTCAATATTTAACAACTTTATAGCTATACATAGCCTTGAAGCATAAGAGCAAGTGTTGCATGCGTTTTCCCGTCTTGCACTTTGTTTTAAAATTCATGTCATGTTCACTCGAATTATTTCTTTTTTCTATCATCATAATATTAAACTAGAAATTATGATCGATTGATGATTCAAATTTAATTCAATACAACGTGTACTAGTTCATATGACCTACTTATGTGCTTCAGCGGCGCACATAGGAGTATTTGCCTACAAAACTCGGCCAAAAGTCGATTTTTCAAGTGTCAAAATTGAAAGGGGAACTTTTTCCAGACAAAAGCTAAGATCCCATGGAACAATAGGCTAAAATATTTTTTTTATTGCTCAACATATTTTGGCTATGATATAAGTTCAAAGTCTTCGATTAAGAATTTGTCACTTCTTTTTGTAATCAACCTTCAAAAAATTTGAAACATTTTATTAAATTATTTCTTAAAATTTTTGTGTATTCTGATGAAATTTTTGGTATATAAAAATCAACTACAGATGTTCACTATTATATTGAGCCATTTTTACGACAAATATTTTAATATTTATATTTTTTTCGAATTTTTGTTCTAAAAATGCAAAAAAAAAACACTATTTTTGTTGGTTCTTTTTCATTGGGAAGTAATTTTTTTATAGATGTAGGTGGAATTGGGTTCTCATTTGTATATGGGTGGATAAAATAAACGAGGGTCAATTTATTAAAAACGGTATTTATTACATGGTTTAAGATGAAAATATTGCAATCAAGACAAAAAATAATTCTGTCCAGTTTTTGCATACAAATACTCCTATGTGCGGCGTGTCATTTCAAGAATTCTATAAATAAGTTCCAATATGTACATATTTTGGAATCATCAAAGCAGACGTTCTTTATTTAGTGCTTAATTTTTGTATGAAGTCATTAATGCTACATAAACAGCCTTGGCCAAAAGTATTAGGCACCCTTAATTTTTCGCTCTATTATCAAAAAAAAAGTGAAATGTTGGCGTTTTGCCGTACAAAACCCTTTTGATCGGTTTCATAAGACTAGAACACATCTTAAACAGAAAATAAACGGTGACAAAAAAAATAACTACGGAGGATCGGTTTTTAATACGAAAAAATCGTAAACAAAGATTCAAATCAACTGACTGTTGAAGTAACGGAACATAAAAAAAAAAACAATATTCACTATAACCGTTAGAATAAGACTCACAAGTGCGAGGAAAAACCCATGGCACTCGGAAAATAAAAACTAAAATTTTCGCCTGGAATGGGCAAAAAATGCCGATATTTTATCGAAGAGAACAGGTCTTATGTCTTGTGATTAGATGAATCAAACTTTGAAGTAAGCATTAAACTGAAACAACGTACTTGTAAACATTAATTAATTATTTTTGTTTGAGCTTTTCCAACAGGTGTTTTTCTTAACTACACTTGTTTGATAATCGTGGTATAATTCTTTGTGTGGTGAAGAATTCAGCCCAAAACGCATGGCACTGTTAAACACAGAGGAGGAATCCTAATAACCTAGGTCTGCATAGCTGCGGAGAGAGTTGTGAAAATATTCGTTTGTGATGGTCTTATGGATTCAAGAAAACATTTAAGTGATGGATTTAAGTTAAAATGAGTTGCTTGAAAGTATAGCAGCAGTCTTAAAAGCCAAAGGTGGCAACACTTTATATTAATTTTTAGATACAAATCTGTGGTGTTTGGTAGAAACATGATAACTCCATTTTAAAATTTGCGTCTTTGCGTCCACTTTACATCGACCTACAACCTAAACGGGTGAACCGATTTTCTTCAAATTTGAAACATAATTTTTCAAAGGTTATGTTCATAAGTATTCCAAATTTGGAGAAAATCTGTGGCCTCGTTTACACTCTAGCTTGATTTAAAGTGGGCGTAAAGACGCTAATTTTAAAATGGAGTTATCAGGTTTCTACCAAACACCACAGAAATATATTTTTAAGATACATATGCATTAGGGTGGTCCTTAAATTGGACATTGTCTTGGATAGCCCTCATTCGATTCAAAACATTGAAAAACAATTTCCCTAATTTTTTCAGATTTTTATTTCACCCCCCTGGTCTCCCTTTTTTCACTTCAAGGTACAAATAATGGAGTTAGGGCGATTCTTATAACACGCAAAAAAAAAGTCAGAACTTATAGATTAGATTCAGACGAAAAAAAAATCGTATTGGAGGGGGGGTCTATTCCCCCCCGTTCAGGCAGGAGGGGTAATTTTCTAAAAATTTGACCAAAAATAGAAAAAAAATTATTAAAAAACAACGGGACCACTTACAATGGCATGCTATAGCTTTTTTTAAAGCCATGAATCCAGTCTCTAATATATTTTTTAAATCATGTTTTTATTGTAAATAGTTTTTGAAAAAATAATTTTCAAACCTTAAAAATAAAAACAAAAATAATAGTTTTTTACGTTTGAAAATTATTTTTTTCAGAAACTATTTACAATAAAAACTTGATTTAAAAAATATATTAGAGACTGCATTCATGGCTTTAAAAAAAGCTATAGCATGCCATTGTAAGTGGTCCCGTTGTGTTTTAATAATTTGTTTTCTATTTTTGGTCAAATTTTTAGAAAATTACCCCTCCCGCCTGAACGGGGGGAAATAGACCCCCCCTCCAATATGATTTTTTTTTCATCTAAATCTAATCTATAAGTTCTGACTTTTTTTCGCGTGTTATAAGAATCACCCTAACTCCATTATTTGTACCTTGAAGTTAAAAAAGGGAGACCAGGGGGGTGGAATAAAAATCTGAAAAAATTATGAAATTTTTTTTCTCCGTTTAGAGTCATTTGATGCCTATTCAAGTTGGATTTTCAAAAAAACCCAAAATAAGGACCACCCTAATATGCATATCGACGGTTAACTATGAATACCTCCTATGTCGCATTTTGCAAATTTTACAGGAGACACAAAAAACTGAATATTTTCTCAAAACAAAATCGTATCGTAATGAAATTTGACAGAGTTTTACCAATTTTGAATCTCTACTATGTGAAATAGTTTTAAATGCTAAAAATTGTAATTTTCATAAGAAAAAAGAACTTAGGAGATATTCATATATAAAAAAAAAATACTTTTTATGCTGATAAGAGGAATTCATTTATTGATTTAAAATGATAATGCTCATAGCAATAGGAAACGGAAACTTAAAAAAATAATAAATAAAATTTATTATAACAAAAAAAAAATAAATAAAAATATTAATTCATTAGAAAATATCACAAACTTTTCTATTCTTCACATTAAATTAAGCAAAAACGAATAACTTATTATTTAAATGACAAGTTTTCATAAAAATGTCTACAGTCTTCAGGTAAGAACTCTTTAAGTTCTTGTAGATGATTCCATTTCTTCTTTGGAATAGCAAGTTGGCTTGAATTTAAGGCCTTAAACTCGTAGTCTTCATCCAAATTGTTTTTAACACGAATTGGTAAATCCTGCCAATCATTTTCGAAATTGAGCTTTACTTTTATTGTTCCTTGGTCATATAAAATTGCTTTGATGTCGGTTACCTTGCTTTTTACCAGGTCGAATAGATGGATAAACAATGTTTTCGGTAAAGTCCTTGAAGAAAGTATAGTTAAGCGAAAGGACTTCATAGGGATTTTTTTTTCTGGCGTCTTTAGAAATCTTAATGTAATCTGATGGCAAATGTATGGTCGTGTTTTTTAATTTTCTTTCAATACAGCTGTGAACTGAGTCACACTCCATTTGAGTGTGACCTTTAGTCAAATATTTCTGCGTAATTTTGACGCCAAATTTTTTTGAAAAATGTAAAAGCCCATTCGAAACAATAGCATTACGATTTTGGTAAGTGCAACCGTCCGAATAAATTATTATGGGATTTTTTGAAGCAGTAATGGAATGTCTTTCCAAATAATCCCATATACAGGACATGAAACAGGATGCAACTAAATCAGTATCGATATCTGTGAACCAGAAGCATGTTGCTTGATGGCTCTGCAGGTTGAAAATTGTAAAATTGTGACAAGACAGCTTTGTTTTGTAATAGGCAGCGCTAACACTCAATTGGGGGCTTGTTTTTGTTGCTTGTAAATCCATAGTGAGCACGATAGCTTTTCCATTTTCTGCCATTTTTTTATCGTTTGCCATTTCCAGCCTTGCTTGTTCTTTTGATCGAATGTGGGATTCATATTCCTCGGCAGTAGTTGTTTTCTGTCGGAATTTTGTGCAAAGATCACATTGATCTTTTTTAAGCTGATAGAGGGATATATTCATGCTATCAAATACTTCTCGAAATTTTTTTTATTGAGAGAGAATCAACCTTGTGTAAGTTGCAATGCTCTTTATAGAAATCAAACAAACTTTGTTGGGATACAAACTGTGGCTCAAGAAAAAGCTTCGATGAATCTTTTCTAGAGTAATGTGACGGGAGCTTTGGTAATTGTTCCAAAAAATTCTTCAAAAAATCATTTTTGTTTTTTCTTTCAGAGTTATCATTACTATCATATTTCTTGTAAACACTGGAAGCATGCATCGAAAAGGAACTTTTTTTTACCCAAAAGTGAATGGTATGATCTCCAATGCAAATTGTGTTCATAAACATTTGTCGACAAACTTGCAATTTTGTACCTGAAAGGGTTTATTTGTGAAAAGTGTCATTTGGATTCAAAGTTATGTTGCTACCTTTTTCATTTGAGGGTAAAAAATAAAAAAAACTTTGAGACCTTCTTGAGTGCTCTGCAAAAATCTGCCTTCTTGAAACTTCCAATTGTTGGACGTGGTTGCAAACGAAAACTTTCCGTTGTGACCAATCCATTTTAGTCCAAAAATTTTCAAAAATTGAGGTCCTATTGGCTTCAGTAAACGTACTACAGAATCGTTTTGAAGATTTTTTACAGTATTCGGAAGAGCAAGAAGCACCAATGACTCTGGCTTTTCGAATCGTATCTTGTTTAATAGTTTTATTTTTCCTTGTATAGCCAAGGTATTGAAGTCCTTGCATTCGCAGTTGCTTGTTTTTATTGTTTCCAATTTGAATCATTGGCCTTTTTACTTCTAAGTCTTCCATCTTGCATGTCACCATACTCACAATCGTTTGACAAAATGTTGTCCGCATTTTCTGGTACTTGAAGATCGAGCGGTGGATCTAATGTTTCTTCAAGTAAAAGCTCATTGTTTTCTATAGTTTCCGATGTATTATTAAACTCTAGCTGTATGATCAGGTGTTCATGCACTTCAACCACTGATCCCACATCAAGACACGACTCGTCAGTCATTTCGTTGTGGCTAGGAGTTGTGGAGGCTGGCTCAATGAACATTTCATTGGTACTGGAAAAGATGCTGTTAACCGGCTCAATAGTCATTTTGATGGTTCTGGGAAAGATAGAAGCCGTTTGAGCCCGCGCCATTTCGAGGCATTTCTTCGCTCGAGAGCACATTTTGCTTTTAAATAATAAATTAAAAGAGCATTCTAAATCTATAAATTAATTAACCTACCAAGAAGGGTCTATTAAAACCTTAATTTGTGGTACGACGAGTCATTAACTTATTTAAGAACTGAAATAAAAAAATGAAAATTTCAATACAAATCCGTTGACAGGAGATGTTATGGTACCAGTTGTAACAAACAGAATACCTCCTATCATACTTTGCACAAGTTCTGTGAGTTTAATTGTTTATAATTGTAATAAAATCGAAAAACTTTAAAACTTTATACTACAAAAACACTAATTTCTTCAAAAAACAGAAAAAAACTAAACAAATACTTACATTAAATAAAATATGAAGCAAAAACTTCTTGTGGGTCCTTGTGCCAGCAAAACAATGAGTGAAATGTGATGATAGGAGATATTTTAGGCGCCAAGATGATAGGAGGTATTAAAAAATGACAATAACAATATTTTGACAGCTGCTGGAGACATAATGAATGCGTTCAGCGATGCAGATGGTAATTCTTAACAAAACTACATCAAAAAGTGATTTTCACAAAAAATGTTTGTTAGGAGGTATTCATAGTTAACCGTCGATATATCGATTTTTAAAAATGTACTTCCTGTTTAAACTATGGCAATGGGTGTCGAATACTTTTGGCCAAGACTGTATATATTTATTTCACACTTTCACATTCAAAATTGCTATTGCACAAGACCTAGTAGTCTTATTTGAATGTCGTTTTCGCTTGACTACTCATCATGAAAATTGAATTCAATTACGAGTCATTAGAAAGAACTCTAAATCGACTTAAAGGGGGTCTCTTGTCAAGAATTGTGCGAGACTCAATTATGACAAAGTCGATAGCCAAGATAATAACACAGAGCACACTAGTTTTACAGCCTTTTCTTCCCCTCGATTGAGAAAAGTTCGCTTAATTCCCATTTGGGATTATTAATGAAGTATATAAAGGTCAGAGTAGTTAACTCGGATGGAATCTTGAGTCACTAAATGAAGATCTTTGATTCGAGCAGTGATCTTTTAGGGCAATTATGTATTAACAAAGAACATCAACAACATTAATGTTGGGGTAAGTAATGTTAAATTGTTAATTGATAAATGTGGATCAATTACAAATGTACCTCGTATTTTTTCGAGGTCAGGAACGAGTTGATTATTGATTATTGACACATTGTTAAAAGGTCATTTAAAATTATTTGTTCTTCAAATTAATTTTCCTTTTTTCTTTCATTCAAAGCTAAAAGCAAAAAAAAATAAGGCGTAGTATTCATCTCTTGTGAAATGAAAAGGGAAAATGTTTCGCAACCTTTTACAGGTTACCTGATGGCAGCCTAATGAGCTGGAAAAATAATCGATTAATGAATTTTGTTACAAAATATAGAAGCAGTTAACTTTAAGATACAAAATTCCCCACCAATGATTTTCTATAAATATTTAATTTTGATTTAAAATGTGTTTAGAATGATCCTGTATAGCACAGGCTGGTTCGTTAATGAGCCAGTCTATCTGAATCATTAGTTTAGGAGCATCTCTGCTTTCTTTTTGTAAGGGGATCACAATGGACCAATAGGCCCCCGTGTACGCAACAGCCTCTGTGCTGTGCACACCCCTCCTAACCTAACCTTACCTATCCTGTATAGATTTATTATTTATCTATCTTATTTCGCTATTTAAATATAACAAACAAAAATAGGTGCGAATATTATGGAAAGATTAATTAATTCATAGTAATATGATGTGAATATAAACGATAAACCACAACAACAATATCATTAAACAATAAGTTTTAAGTATTCACATTCATACATATATATGTTATGGTATGTAGATAGATACTCATTGAATGCAAATGCCATTTGCAAATTTTAACGATGAATCATATGCAATTGTGTACGTTGCATACAATTATTTCTTACTTGCAGCTGAACGGAAGGAAGATACTTGATGATATTAATATTCAAAACGGTGTCCGATTACCATCACATAAAATATGCATGTTGTACCTACCTACAGTATCTAATTATTCTAGAATTTGTAAATAGATAAAGTGACAAAGTACCTATCGCGTAATTTGAAGGATCGCATATTCCTTTCTTTCATTCATTGACCTTATATGTACTTTGAAAAGTCTTGTTAAAAAAATAAATTGCATGTTTGGATTGCACGTACTCGCTCTTAATAATAAATATTCTTGGAATCAACACTGTTTAGAGTTAAAGAAATCCCTAGCTGCCAGAACAAATATTGTAAGATATTTAGCCAGTAAGAAAAGTCAAACTCATATAAATACTTTGTCACATATTACTAAAATGTTAGTCTTAAGCAAAATTGACTATGGATTATACATATATGGCTATTGTCCGAGATCAACTTTAAAAATTATAAAACCGATGTACCACCAAGCAGCCAGAAGCAGTACCAACGCTTTCCGAACTACTCCCATCAAAAATATTTTAGCAGAAGCAGGACTACCGAGTATAGAGGAACGTAGAGACGCAATCTCTTTGAAACTATGTGCAAAACTCATATTCTCCGCCAATTCAGTAATCGAAAACGATGTGAAAAATGCAACAAATCATAAAATAACAAAAAAGATACCATCAGCAATCGCTACTATCATCGATAAAGCATCGCATATTGGACTCTCATCTAAACATACGAAATTCAATGTCCCACGCTATCCTCCATGGTTCATTAACCCTTCATCCTTGATAATGACACAAGCGAAATACAAGAAAACAAATACCAGCAATATAACCTACCGCCAACTTTTCTCAAGTATATCGTCAGATTTAAAATCAGAAGGTTGTAATTTCATATTCACTGACGGATCTAAAACAACAGAGAACACATCATTTGCTGTATTATTTGAAAATGGGGGGATCATCAGTATTTACAGCAGAAGCTTTTGCTGTATTGCAGGCCACCAAAACAGCCTTGAAGCTCCGAGAAAAATATGTAATTTGCTCTGATAGTATATCTGTCCTTGAAGCTATCAAAAACCCGAATAACAACACTGATCTTATAACCGAAATAAGATACGAACTCATCAAATGCCCCAAAAATATCAAATTGATGTGGACTCCAGGACATGTAGGCATCCAAGGAAACGAATACGCAGACATTGCAGCTAACTCAGCAAAAAACTCCCCAGTTTACATGTTCAACGTCTTCTCCAAACTAGATCTGATCAGAGTTACACAAAATTCCATAGTTACCAACACCAAAAACGACTGGATACAATATCACCACCACTACAAGACATTAAATCCCGAAAAACTCCAACCGGTATATCCTACAGACATCTCCAAACAAAAAATTTGCAATTTTGTCCGACTACGATTTGGTCACACCTCTACCACCCACCAACACCTCCTCACAAAAAGCAACCCACCAATTTGTTCTTCTTGCAATACAACTTTAACTCTAAGCCACATTTTGGGGAACTGTCCACGACTAACACCTATTATTCAAAACGTATTTCAAAACGATTCAATTTATGAAATTCTAAAAAACCCTAACACTAAAAATATCGAAAAAATATCAAACTTTATTACAAAAGCAAAAATTATTATCTAACCTTATGATTATAGAGCTAATAGTCTCGGCAGCTAGGCTCGTTAAACAAAATGTTATCATGTAATTTAAATTGCTTGGTAAAAAATAATAATAATAATAATAATAATAATAATAATAATAATAATAATAATAATAATAATAATAATAATAATAATAAATTCTTGCCCATCACATACGAGATATTTTTAGAGCTTAAATTCTTTTTTCTCTGTAAAAAATCACATAAAAACCTTAAGTCTCACCACTCTGCGGAATAGGCTATAGAGTAAGGTAAATATAAACAAACAGATTTTTCGGGATTGATCAAAATCTTTGATCAGAGACTTTTTCCCGCATTTTCCCTCTCCTTAAGAAAAACAAATATAAATTTTATATTTTTGGCAAATTTCCTGTGTGTAATGGGGTTTTCTTTTGGTAAAAAATCGATTTTTCCCATTCAGATCGATCAAACCAACGATTTTGACAATTAAAGCCATCCAATGGGGAAAAAAATCAACTTCGCAGATCTGAATTTTTCGACAGATTTACCTCCCTTTTCCACCATACACCAGAACAGTTGACAGTCATCAGTTTGATAAGTTTTTATTGCTGCAGCTCGACAGTATACACCAATTCAATAAAATAGATAACTCAATCGGAAATCCTATACCATTCGAAAAAATCAAATTTTAGATCAAAATCAAAGGGCACCGTAGTGCCCAGCCAAGTTCGCGGCGCTACACCCTTTTTACAGGAACAAACTCAGGCGATTTTCAACCACCCTCTAACTTCAGTACCAATAAAGTCAGAAACTTCAAATTCGGAGTATTTGCTGAACTGATCAAACACAGGTGGCTCACCAAATTTCAACTCTTTAGCATTAGTAGTTCCCAAGATATAGGACTTCAAAAATCGCAAAAACCGTAACTGACTGACTCACTGACTGACTCACTGACAGATCATCAAAATTATGGAGCACTTCCCGACATCGTAGAAACTTGAAATTTCGCACAACGGTAGGCCTTGTGGTACATACAAAGGAAAAAATCGAAAATCTGCAATTTTCTATTCAGGAGGCGTGGCATCCACCCACTTTCTTAAATATTCTATAAATTATATGGAGCCTTTCCGATTGCTGTAGAACAATGAAGATTGGTAAGTTGGTAGGGTTTGAGGTACTTAGAAAGAAAAAAATTGAAAAATTGGAATTTTCCATACAGGGGGCGTGGCATCCACCCACATTCTTAAAAATTCTTATAAATTATATGGAGCACTTCCGATTGTTGTAGAACGATGAAAATTGGTAGGTCGGTAGGACTTGAAGTATTAGAAAGGAAAAAAATTGAAAATTTGGAGTTGTCCATTCAGGGGGGGGGGAGGTGGGGGGGTGCCATCCACCCACTTTATCAGAATTGCTATTATTTGTATGGAGCACTTTCGGTTGTCGTAGAATTATGAAACTTTGTAGAGCGGTAGGGCTTGACTTTCACCTGGCAAAATAAATCTTTGCAAAAAGGAGTGAAATCACAACAAAAACATAAATGTTAAAAAAGGAGCCAAGTTCTTATGTGTACAAGAAAAGTGTGCGTAAAAAGTCAGCCAAAAAAAGTAATGAGATCTAAAATATATGCCAAGTTTTAAGTTCATGAAGTTTAATATCAAATATCTTAAGTAGAGTAATATCGAAACAATTCCAAATCATGACAGAAATTTGGTAATTAATGATTACTGATTAAAATTTGGTGGATTTACTTGGCAAGTTTTCTGTTAAATACTTACTTAATCACAAATTTAAAATGTATGAAAACTTGACCAGTGAACCCACCAAATTTTAATCAGTAATCATTAATTACCAAATTTCTGTCATGATTTGGAATTGTTTCGATATTACTCTACTTAAGATATTTGATATTAAACTTCATGAACTTAAAACTTGGCATATATTTTAGATCTCATTACTTTTTTTGGCTGACTTTTTACGCACACTTATTCACACTAATTCAACCGAAATCAGCCAGTAAAAATATTTTACCCACACACGGATCAAAATTTGAACCACGTTTGTACAACGTTTTTTTCGTGGGTGTTATGATAGTAATTTTTTCGGAGGGTTTTCGAAAATATTTTACATTTTTACTTCAAAAAAAAAAAAAAAAAAACAGTGACAGATGAACGTTTTGGTTCTGGTGACATATTGAAAAACTGTATATCAGTACAGATATAGAGTGTTCCACAATAAACTACATTTTGTTCATTCAAATGTAGAGCAGACTATAAACTGTATCAGACCAAAAGTAGTTTTTACTGAGTTGGTATGGGTACATTTTAAACTCTGAGAAAAAATTCCTGTAACTACAAACGCTTCATTAAGATCGCATCCCATTTTTCAAAAATGGCGCCCAACCCGGGCAAAATGGTACAATAAAAAAAAATCGTGAATTACTTGAAAAATATTCATGGTTAAAATAACGATTGATATTGACAAAAAATAGAAGTCATTGTTGTAATCCTGCCGCTTGGAAGCCATTTTCAAAAATGGTGCCTAATTTGGGCCATTTTTAAAATTAAAATAAACTCGTAAATTACTTGAAAAATTTCCATGGTTAAAATAACGGTTAGTGTCTTAAAAATACGTGTTGAGCAGACGCACCTTCGGGTAAAATTTCAGTGTAGCCACTTCTCAACAACATACTTCTTTGATGTCAAAGGGTGGAACCACCACTTCCTTGTAATTTTTATATTTTGAACATGGAAGAAATTTGTCCAGTTTATATTTCTGAGGGCTCAGAGAATTTCCCCAGTTTTGCTGTCAAATACTAAGTAAAAAAATTTTTGGATTCGTCTGCTCAGTTGAGCGCTCTGAAATATAAACTGAACAATTGTAGAAACGCCTCAAGATGCCAATAGCGTGTTGGGAAATAACAGTTGATGCCTTAAAAGATAGGTGTTGAGTAGACGCAACTTCGGTTAAATTGTCAGTTTATTATAAATATTTATTTGTTGAAAAAATTAATATTTTCTTGCAAAAAAGAAGTAAAATAGACTTTCAAGAACACAAAAACAATAACATAATGGACTTCTCTCAGTATTTTAGCTGTTGGAGACATTTACAAAAGGCACTTCCATTAACTTTTTTTTTTAAAGACCGTCTGTCAGCTGGATTTAATAGAATTTTGCACACATATAGAAGAATACACCCCTGTTCTGAATTCCGATTATTGAAAAAATCCTTTCGTTTTTAAACTCTCTGTGTTTTGAAATTCTTTTCGTTTTCAATACTTGCGGAATGAGTGTGTTTTGATTTTCGGGTGGATTGAAAACTAGCTTGACGTTTTGAATTAATTTGAAGTTTAATCTTTTCTTGAATTTAAATAATTTAAAAAAAACTTATTTTTTGTTGTAAATACGGGCAGACACACCACTAGATTTTCACTAAAAAGCCACGGACCACGATTCCACTTACATTTTTGATGTCGTTTATAAAATTAATTTATTTTTACAGATTTTTTTAATATACCTATTTGGCGACTCGAATTTTCTTTTTAAGGATTTCGAAACAAAAATAAGGTTTGAATATCGACTATTGCGGACGTGAATTTGTACTAAATTCAGAACATGATTTTTGAATCCTTTCGGAAATCAATTTCGTAAACGGATTTGGTTCCGAGTGGAAATCAGAACAGGGGTGATAGTAAGGCTTTTAAAAAACATTTTTTTCGAAAGTAAGACAAATGTTTTACTAGTTATGCTGTTTTTTATAAAGAGGTGGCTGACTACTAGAGAAGGCTCACCTCACAAGATATCACCTTTGCGTTATTTATTAAAAAAAAATTAGGTATGATAATTTTTCGATTTTTGTTTACTTGGTTTTTGTAAACTCTTTGTGCTAACATTTTTTAAATAAAATAACCAATTGTTTAAAAGAAAACATAAAGAAAAAATTATTAATAGTTAAAACCATCAACAATTATTCCAACATAAATTCTTTTTGTGAAGTTTCAAGAATAAAATTCAATAATAAAGGTTATTGTGGCCTTTACTCCAAAGAATGCGTTTCGCCCAGGCATGGTGGTGGGCTCATCAGTTAATAAAATAACCTTCCATTTTGATAGGAAATCCAATTTTGAAAAAAAATTTAAGCGTAAAATTATACAATTTGGTTTAGTTTCCGAGTTATACTAAACATAATGATAAGTGACCAATGTGACTATTCTCCCAGAAACGCACGTTTGAATTAAGTAACATTTTCGGTTTTAAGCAGGCATTTAACCCAAACAAACATATTCACTAGCCCTGTTTTTTTAGTGTATTTTTATCTTCGCTTAATAAAATGTAGAATGTTAAATACAACAACAATTTTGTATAACTCCTTATTGTTTTTCTATTTAACGTGTTTAAGTGAAGATAAAAATGCAATAAAAAACAGGACCACTGATAAAAATCCTCACACGTAATTGTTCCCTTATAGGTACCTCTCATTTCTCGGTATACCTACCTATTCACATTATTTTATTTACTATTTATTTATGATAAAATTTTTCTAATTGGAAATATTTCTTGGAAGCCAAGTAGGTATACACTGCTGATGCGAAATGAGATAAAATATTATGATTTTATTTTATTTATTTTGATTTAGTGAACTCAATTATAAAATTACTCAAGTGAGATACTTAAGGTTTTTCTACGAATAAGTAGGGGATTTGATTTGAGTGTCTTGCAAGCATTTAGGAAATATTCAATGAATGCATTGTGGCCTCACCCAACAACCTCTTCCAGTCAGCTAAGATTGCTAAATTCAATTATTAAAACCATAACTTGCTGAATAATAAATTATATTTTTCAAAATTTTAAATTATTTAAACTTTCTTCTTGAATGTTTGGGTGATCGAAAAGCATTATTAACAAATTGAAATCCAATCAAGCAGTACGTTTAACCGGAACCAAAAAGATGCAGAAATATTAAACCAATACAAATACCTACCTATCTAGGTAGGTATAATGCAAAATGATCAAACGGCACATTTGACTTAATATTAATACCTTCAAAATACAGTTATAATGGTATACCTACCTACAAACAAAATATACCTAAGCCTGTTAGTTTGCTAGGTATATGTATTTGTTATAAAAAAAAATACACCTACTCACAACTTGAAATCTGATCCCATTGCAGACCAAGTGACGGGGTTTTATTTACATTCATACTTATAAATGAACGGGTGTACGTATGTACGTATCGAAATACAAAATCTAAAATATTCAAGTAACACGAAACCTAAGAAAGACGGTACAATCACCCTTACTAGCTAATGAAGGACTTTTAGTCATTATGCTCCCATAAACTAATAAATAACCCAATCCTGCCGAAACTAATAACCCACTGAACTCCAGCTGTTAACAACTCATTTATTTGAACAATAGGATTCTTTTTTACCCAGATACATTTTTATGTCAAAGAACAAAAACCACAAAGAATACTTCAATTTCAACCCCATTTCCATTAGAACCATAGATCTTACCTTGTCCTTGTGTGGCGTCGAAGGATTACTCAGCAATAAACCTTGCAAAAATATTTCGTCCGTCTCCGAGAAATCCGCCCCATAAGTCGCGCAATGTTTGTATCCATCTAGAAATATATACACACCAAAATAAAAGTGATTTTTGATTTGTGAATCACAAAATTGAAAAAAAAACAATCCTTTGCAGTGGACAGGAAAGAGGAACTTATTCATTATGGAAATAGGCCAAGAAAATAAATGAGAATTAGGATTTTTTTTAATTTTTTCGAAACCTAGGGTTTTCTTCATCTCCCTGTATCTCTATAAATCAGATACTTAAATGGGAATAAGAGCAATGAAGGGTGAGGAAATAATGCAAGAGAGATCTGGTCAATGGTCAGTGATTCTTTCCTCCATGACCCAATATCTTATTGATTACGTAAAAGTTAAAAATACAAAATAGGCTACTTACCGTTGTCTGTGGCTTCGTGGTCATCGCTCATATTAACTTTGTTTATGCTGGCTAGGAGCTCAACTTTATCCTGACGTTCTTTTCTTGTTAGACGGACCATGGCTGGGATTTTTTTTTTTTTGCTACACTGATGAGGGAAAGGGGAGAATGGAATTTGGAAGCGATCAGCAACTCTGAGCTCTTCTTCTTTTTTCAAGCCTTTGCACAACTTGTTTTCAAAATAAACTAGTAACTTGGCGTTGGGTGATAGTTTGAAGACTTTCACTTGGTTAATTTAAGACCTTATCGTCTTGAATAATTGAGAGTAGGTACATAACAATGGAAATGGAATTGTTTTATTTTAAAGAAAACTTTTGGAGCACATTTGTTGCACGCACCCACGCCCTGCATCCACAAAAATAACACTGAAAGAAAATATGAAAATGAAGTGATGGGAATACAAAGAACATCAATTGGAAAGGAAATTGAAAAAAGTTGATTTTATTTATTTATTTTTGTTGCTTTTTGTCTTCGTACTGGAAGAATTGAACCAAGTGGAAATTAAATGTGGATGCTGGATGTGGTATGTGGAGTGGACAAACCAACAAAAAGAAAAACAGCAACAAAAAATAATTTCTTTCGAGGATGTCAAACTAAAAGAAAATATCAAAAAGATCTGTTCGCTTCGACTATTCACCGAATCGAAATAGTGTACAAACAGGGTAGAAGCCTGATTCACAATGCGACGAGGAAACGAGACGTGAGCGTGACGAGATCCCGTCGTTGCTGTCAAACGAATTTCAAACAATGAAAGTATATGAGGGTATACACAATGAAGCGTTTCTCGTCGTCACGTCACGCCAAGAATTCGAAAAATTGAAAAAAAGACGCGACGAGACGACGATTTTTCTTTTTTGACAAGTTATTTACATAATGGAAGTATTTTTTTAAAGAAAAAATACGATAACTTTAAATTAAAAGATCAAGTAATTCCTAATCTGTTGTCTTTAAAGCTTTTTTGGATAATTTTTATTATTTTAATTTAAAAAAAAAAAGTTTTCGTTGTCTCTCTTAATGCTATGTTCCCACCAAAACGAAATCCGAGATTTCAGCTAAAAAATTTCGAGATTTCAAATGGGTGGAGCAGTATTTCATGGAGATTTCGTTGAAATCCAGAGTTTTTATTGAGATTTCGTTTAAATTTATATGAAATTTTTTTCCAGCAGTTCAAAATATGAAAAGTTTTCAACCGAAATCTCGGATTTCGTTTTGGTGGGAACATAGTATAAGGCTCTCCCAAACCAATGCGAATTCATAGCGAATTATTCGCAAGGACAGTTTTTTGTTGTTGTTAAGGCTCCCCTAAACCAAAGCGAAACATTCGCCGACGACGCGAAATCATTCACAATAATACAAAATATGAAAGATACACAATGCTATACAACAACAAAAAAACGCCTTTGCGAATGATTCGCTATGATTTCGCGTTGGTTTGGGAGAGCCTTTAAGCATTGTGTATCTTTCATATTTTGTATTATTGTGAATGATTTCGTGTCGTCGGCGAATGTTTCGCGTTGGTTTGGGGGAGCCTTTAAGATTTCTTAAGGCATAACCACATGGGCAACTTTTTACAAAAGTAAAATTATTTCCCGCTAGCTCAGTTGTTGTTTTGTGAAAAAGAATATACAAATTGTTTTTTAAACCAAAATTTAAGCTTTTTGCATCATTTTAATAAGTTTTTCAGTGAGAAACATTATCCAAAAATGAGTTTGAAAATTTTCACATTTGTAATGCACTTAAGGCTTTATGCTATATTCCCACCAAAATGAAATCCGAGAATTCAAAACTTTTGATATTTTGAGCCGCTGGAACAAGGTTTCATAGAAATTTCAACGAAATCATTTCAATGAAATTCTGCTCCACCCGTCGAAATCTCGAAACTTTTTTGCTGAAATCTCGAATTTCATTTTGGTGGGAACATACCTCTGCGTTACCTCACAAACTATTAACACAAAACTCAAAATCAATTGCCAAATTTATGTGTTGAAAATGATTTTAATATTTTTCTTTCACACTTCTTGCATCCAAATAATGAACTTATGCTATGTTCCCACCAAAATGAAATCCGAGATTTCGTTTGAAAACTTTTGATATTTCAAGTTGATGGAACAAGATTTCATGGAAATTTCAACGAATTCTCAATGAAAACTCTAGATTTCATCGAAATCTTAATGAAATCCCGCTCCACCAAGTCGAGAACTCCAAATTTTTCAGCTGAAATCTCAGATTACGTTTTTGTGGGAACATATAGTATAACACAATAAACCTTAAATATCATGAAAACTGACAGATTTGGAGTTTGAATCACAATTGACATTTATTTTCGGAGGTTTTCAGACAATTTTTCGGTAAAAGTCCTCATAACTAAAGTCTTTTCACACCAGACCAAAATCTCGATTTCGAGCAACAAGATTTCAAAATCGTCTCAACGTTCCCACCAAAGTGAGAGCCGAGATTTCAGGTAAACATTTTGAGATTTCAAATTGGTGGATCAGAATTTCATTGAGATTTCGTTTAAATGCAGAGTTTTACTGAGGTTTCGTTGAAATTTCATTGAAACCCTATCCCAGTGGCTTTTTTTTAATTTTTGTCCCGATAAAAACGGTATTGCCAGACTACCATTGTCGTTGTGTTATCGATAATTTGACAAGAAATGTCAAATGTTTGATGGTAAGATAGTTCAGAACAAAATGGCAGACCAAGGCAAATGTTGAAATGTCCCGATGTCGTTTTTTTCACCAAACTCCATATGGACATACAACAAAACGCAGCTAATATTACATATGCGCACGTGAAAATTTCACGTTAACAAACAGGCATAATCGCTCTGTTCGTGTACTTCCCAAAATAAATTAAATCGACAGAACTTTGGACTAAAATGGGTAGAAATTGGCAGTTTTGAGAAGAACACGAACGGACCAAATAGGAACATTAAAATGAACTTGTCTATTAGGTGCTTAATCAAATCAAACAACCCTACCAAGTGTGAAAACGTCAAAAAAACGCTCTTTTTATCACTTCCACGGACGAAAACGAGAACACATTTGCGGATTTGTCTACTTTGAAAACTAGGCTATTTATTCTCCATAAAAAGATCTAGAAAACAAAGAAAAAGTAAATAATATAAAAAATCGATCAATAATGTCCGATCCAGTTCAAAAATTATTCGTCAAATCCTTTATTGGCTATTTGAAAACACAAGTCGAAGGGCAACTGCTAGCTGCAGACGCCTTGGAAAGTTTGGAAGTGGCCGTACAATGCCTGCAAGCCGCCTTCGATATCGGTGAAGAGGATGAAACGCAAGCCCAGCCGACTGCTTCAGGAAGTGAAGCCTCTCAATCTGGGTCAGCTGCGATAACGGAAAATGAAATCGACCTTTTTGAGATGTTCCAATCGTTGTTCATTGAACGTAATCCAAAATCACTGGAGATGGCCGAGCAGATTAAAAATGAAGGCAATCGCCTCATGAAGGAAGGCAAATACCATGAAGCTCTAATCCAATACAACCGAGCACTCACATTCGATCCCAAGAACCCGATTTTCTATTGCAATCGTGCTGCAGCCTCCATTCGATTGGGTGAGAACGAAAGAGCAGTTAGAGATTGCAAATCTGCCCTCGTATATAATCCCAATTATGGAAAAGCCTATGGACGAATGGGCATAGCCTATTCGAATCTCGGTAAGTTCGACGATGCTCAAGCTGCCTATAGCAAGGCCATTGAATTAGAACCTGATAATCAGGACTACCGAACAAACTTGGAAGTAGCCAAGAACCAAAGACCCGTGGCAAACGAAGCAGCATTCAACTTGGCTCCACAACTCACTGAAGCAATTGGTGCTGTGCTTTCCAATCCAGCTCTCCGGGATATTGCTTCCAATATGCAAATCCATAGAAACGACCCTCGCCTGATGAGTCTCTTTGAATCGATGGGCGCTGGCGGCGAATTCAATGCTGACAATTTGGTGAATTTATTCCAAGCGGCCGCCTCTGAAGTTGCCAATCTTCAACAGCATGGTGCCAATGATCCTTCAAGACAACCACCGCAACCCTAAGTTATAGTAGATGATTCTTGTCATCTCTATTTGCTTCATTCAACGAAAAAGTAAAACAACACAACTTTGCTAGTAGCAGTGACGTCGAGTGAAATTTAAATGTTTACGTGGTAATTTGTATCGAAGGAGTGTGGTTATAATTGAATTGATTTGTAGTTCTTATTTTTTCTTATGTGCATTGTGTTCAAATTACACATTGTTTTCACTTTGCAATTAGTCTATTATATATTTACGAAAATAAATAAATATTATTATTATATTATTTACGAAAATAAATAAATATTATTCATTACGGTATTCACTAATTTAAAAGTTGTTTCAGTTTAAACGAAAGGTTCTTATATCTTTTGGCTGTCTTTGTTTTAGAAGAATTTACTAACAGTTGATTTCTCCTCTATATCACGAGTCTCTCAATAAAGGGCCAGGATTTACTTCTACTCAAACCTAGTCGATTATTAATAATTAGAAGTAAAAAAAAAATTATTTAAGGCGGTTTTCTATAAGAATGGAAACCATACAAATGCAGTACTGCGAGCTGCGAGGTTAGGTATATAAATGAGCATTAAACATTTTAAATAAACAACTACTTTAGTATGCTACCAGCAAGATTATAGGCTGAAGTTATAGCTCTTTTACAATTTTCTACTCTATCATAACGTGGCTTATTTTATATTGAATAATTTTGAATGAACAACTTGTGTGTTACCACCAAATATATAGGCTGGAGTTATTGCTATTTCACGAGAGTCACCTCGATCATCAGACTCCTTTAGTGGTGCTTAGTCTGGTTATGCTCGTATTAGTTGAAAAACTCTTTTGCTGTCATCTGGGAGCGAACCATAAACCTTGCGATTCAGAGGCCGATGCCCTTCACACACCGCCACTGAAACCACATGGCTAGCTCTATCCCAATGCAGGTTTAGTTGTTTATCAATTGCAACAGCGACTAGCATTTTTATAAACACAGTCAGTGGCGTATTTTCATTGCAAATCTATTTGCCAACTGTTTGATCAAGGATAGACTGAATAAAGTCCAATTCAAATTTAAAAACGCTTAAATGTTTATTCCACAAAAATCAAAATAATAACACAACTCAACAAAATAAAAAATAATTTTTGTGCCTGGGTTAATTTCATGATTTTTTTATTCGTCATGCTCCAAAATGATGGAAAAATACCCACAGCCCCCCTGAAGTTTGCTTTTGTAGAGTTGGTAGTCAAAATACAGTTACCATAGTTTTCATAGAAATAATAAATGTTTGCTTTAGTATTTTCTTCAAAAGAGGCGAGGGGAGGGGAATTGCTACGCCCATTTGGTATCTCTAGATGATATTTGTGTCACAAACTACACACATTTTTAATTTGACATTTAAGGACGTTAAAATGATATTAAGAATGTGCTAAAGTGATGCTAATGCATTTTGCTATATATGTGGTTATTTTTATCAAAATTCACATTATTATCATTTTTGAAAATATGTTAGGAAGCTTAAGAGACATGCAGGATGTTTCTAAGGTTGAATATTCTGTACAGTCAGCTAGTGAAATAATTAAAAACTTCATTGGGAGCATACTCAGAAGAAAAAGGAAAACGTTTTAACTAGGATTTTATGGACTTCGAGAGTAAACGTCATTACCAAGGTCAATAAAATGTTTCATTTCAATGATGATAAATTATTCTATGCGTTAAATTTAAGAATAGCACATTCTTAAATCAGTGTGTTTGTTGATAAAAATTACCGTTTTAATGTTGGTACCAAACATTAAATAAAAAAATGAAGAAAAAAGAAGTTTTTGCTATATTTAATTTTAACAAAAATTAAATTACATAAAACCATCTGGTTTTTAAACTTTCACTTAAAATTTGTGAATATTGAAAACAAAAAACTAACTTTTTCAAGTAAAATTAAGAAAATTTTAATTAAAAAAAAAATAATAATAATGATTTTTTTTTCAAAATTCTGAGTTTGAAAATTAATTAAAAAAAAAACTATTTATGGAAATGACTTTATTTAAAAACTTAATTAAAGAATGGACTCCTAACTTAAAAAAAAAATATCTCATGATTTTGTTGGCGTTGCTGTTATTTTTTAATATTTTTTTTGGCTAGTTTAAGTAAATTTTCAAGGAAAATTACCCCTCCTGCTTAAACAGGGGAACATAGACCTCCCCTCTTATATGTTTTTTTTTTTGTTTCGAACCAGCCTACACGGTCTAGCATTTTGGTGTATTTTAGTTTTATATCTTTAAATATCTACTTAAATTGATTCTAACATAGCACATTTTCATTAATTTTCAAATAATGTGCTCCTGACTACAAAAGCAAACTTTTTCAAAGAAGACTATTTTTTATTTAATAAGTAATATGTAAGGAATAAGAAAATCATATGCAGAACCCAGGCACAAAATTTGTGTTGACCAGTGTAATCATAAGAAAAAAAAACAGAAAAATTGAATATGAAGAGAAAATATAACGACAATTGAAAATTATAGAAAAAATATCCTTAAACATACAGTACATTTGAAACCAGTAGGTATAGGAAAGTTATTTTCTTGAATATATATTTCTTGAAATGGATCATATTATATCTTCAACACCAACCATTTGGAGCAATGCATTTACCATGCTAACCATAGTCCTATATTAGTATACCTAGGTGATGGAGTTACCGATGTCATATGATCAGCTCAATCACAATGTAAGTTTTATTGTTTCATGATTTTAAGAAAACAAAGACATTTTTGGAGTGGATGTTTAACCAAAAATATGAGTATTAGGACTTATAGGTACATGCGTCCTGAAGACAAATACGGGTTTTTTCTTAGCCTTTGGTAATGCTACTATCAACTCCCACATCACCAAAGCCTGAGAAAAAAAAACCTACCAGATTTTTGTAGTCGATACCACGATGCAGATACAATTTTCGTACGTTTTTTCGTAAACAGCGCACGGTTTATGTTTTTCAATTTTGATCACTTTATTCAAAAAGTCTAAAAAAAGCCTTCAATGCGACTAAGTGAGACATAACTTTGTCTCTTCTTCATCAAAGTTCCTTTTTAATTACAGTCAGACATGACGAAAGAACTTAAGTTTTTGTTTATGTTTTAAGAAGTCTGCGTGATGTTCTAGGCTTATAACAATAACAACTTTTATGTACATATTTGCTCTTAAATTCATCTCTCAAAATTCTTGAACACAAAAAATGTAGCTGTAGTTTGTAGCAATTGTTTACCTTCTGCATTCATTGTTTTCAAGTCTATTCGATTTGAATTCTATTTTGATTGAATAGACTCTCGCAATTAGACACTAAAAGTACATAGAAACTGCCGTACAAAAGATAATAATCGGTTACTTATTAATTTTAAGAAAATAATATTCTTCAGTACCTAACGTTAGAAAAAAAATAAACAGGAAGTTAGTCGTTTGTTTGAAATTACAAAATAATATGGGTATTCATGCAACAGCGTAAACTCGTCGTAATCGTTGTAAAGTTTAAAACTTCGTAATTCTGTCACAATTTGTATGGAAAATTTGACAGATTTACGAAGTTTAAAACTTTACAACGATTACGACGAGTTTACGCTTTTGCATGAATACCCTTAATATAAATTTTGAATTATAAAACGAATTTGTATTTACTTATAAGATAAAGACATAAAATAAAACTAAAAAATACGCACTCAGCTAGGTACAAAAAGTAGAAAAAAAATGTTCACTCATTTGGTCAAATTTGTAATTTCCCACAACAGTCTATACATAGACGGACAACTGTTTGTGAACGGTACTTCGGCATAGTGGGCAAAATGCCTGCCGCATTGAAGCAATAAATTCTGCACATTCTTCGCACATACAAAGATGTTTGCATGGCAGAAGCAGAACACATTTGGGACGATCACGGCACACAACACAGCAATTGGATTCGTTGCTCTTGTTTAGGATGGAAGTGTTATTAATTGGAGAACGCGGTTTCATGCGATTTTGAACTGGAGGACCGGGCATTGGTCTGGGCGGTTGAAGAACAAAGAGGAAGCGATAGATCCTTAAAATCCACTGAAATAAAAAATATTTAATGTCATGATAATAAAACAACTCTGTTCAAACATACATTAACAGATGTCCGACCAATCCTAATTGTCCAACGCCGGCTAGCTCTGTAGATGCGTCTGCGATTCCTTAAAGCTAGCGCTATTACAACAATTGCTATCGTGTATCGAAACAATTCATCAATAACGTTCTGGGCAAAGCGGAGTATTAATTTCCAGGCACCACCGATTCCGAAGGCAATAAGATCTCCCATTATGATGATCACTTCAAACAAAGTCTTTGGAATGATGGTCAATGCAAACCAAACCGAGTCTGCTATCAAAATAAGTCCCCCACAGACAATTCCGAAAAAATTTGTAACCCATTGACCGGCAGTCGAAGCAAGAAGTTTGGAATGCAATTTCCCATTTGTAAAAAATCGTCCCATTTCACTGGCAAACAAAGAGAATCCCTCAAGCACACCAGTCACCCCACAGTTCGTTGAAGTCTCGATATAAATGAACATGTCGCTTAAAATCAAATTCAGCTCTCTTACGAACAACCATAATTCTTCCACAACAACAGCTATGCCCTGAAAAACTACACAGAAGAAAGTGAATATTTGTTCGAAAAAAGCGAACATTCCTTTCCCGATGAGGAAGCTAATAACAAGGACATAGTGCACTGCATTTGTTACGAAATTGATAATTTCAAGAAATGGATTTAAAATAGCCAGCATCTTTGGTGGTTTTCTATATGAAAATTGTACAATTTTATATAAAATATGAACGAAAAAATATTAAGATTTATTTACTTTTTTGCATTTTATAATATTCTCTATGCTTTATTTACAACATACATTATTTGTTTTGATTTCAAATATAAAATATTAAAATTTGTATTTTTGTTTTGATAAGATTTTTTAGGTTATGTTTTCAAACTGTGAGGAGTGTCAAGTTGTACCTTGGTAACTTGGTTTTAGTAGCGTTATCAAAAAAGTACTTCGGTGAAACAGTTCAGTGCTGATGTTTAAGACCCTGTTTAGATTTTGTGTTATCACTGCGTATTGAAAAGTCATGCCGTTTGCATACTTGTAGACAGAGAATATGAAATAAAGAAGCCAATCCCTCGTACGTTTCACCCCCCAAAACCCATTTGTTTACATTGTTGTATTTGTAATTTCATTTCGTGTCGAAGAAATAGATGTGAATTGCAACAACAACAAGACCTGTGCTGAATGATGTGCTGAATGACTAGTTGATTCTATGTGTGCGTTTTGCACTGCTTTTCACTAATACTTTGCAAATCTAATACATCAGCTGTTCGCTTCCAGCTTGTAGGCAAATCAAATTGACAGCTGAGGATTGACTTCTTTATTTCATATTCTCTGCTTGTAGACGGTGTCCACATTGGGTATGAAAAAGTGTATTTTTAATGACTTTTCAGTATTCATATCTCGCTCCCACTCCTGCATTGAAGTGAGATGTGAATACTGAAAAGTCATTAAAAATCCACTTTTTCATACCCAATGTGGACACCGTCGTACAGCCTATCCATAAACGCTTCATAGTGCCCTTTCACACGAGGAAACTGAGTTGCCAGCAACTTTTAGTTCCTGGGTGAGAAGGGCAGGAGTAAAGAGGGGCGAACAGAATCTCCCCGGTCGAGGGGTTGAGGAGATTTTTTGACATTTCCTTTCACATCTAGGCTTAGGTGTGTTCAACCAATAGACTTTCAAAGGAAATTTCAAAAATTTCCTGGAGTTTCCTTGTGTGAAAGGTACAAGCGATTTTTAAGGAGATTAAAAGAAAACGTCAAAAAAATCTCCAGCAACTTGTTCTTCGTGTGAAAGGGGACATAGCGGGTCCATAGCGCTATGCGCCCTTTCACACGAGAATACTGAGTTGCCAACAACTTTTAGTTCCAGGGTGAGAAGGGCAGGAGGAAAGAGGGGCGAACAGAATCTCCCTGGTCGAGGATTTGAGGAGATTTTTTGACATTTCCTTTCACATCTAGGTTAAGAGGTGTTCAACCAATATACTTTCAAAGGAAATTTCAAAAATTGTCGGAGATTTGTTTCCTCGTGTGAAAGGTACAAGAGATTTTTAAGGAGATTAAAAGAAAACGTCAAAAAAATCTCCAGCAACTTGTTTCTTTGTGTGAAAGGGGACTATGCACGCGTTATAATGCCAACTATGGCGCAATTCACATTGAAGTGACTTAGTGCTGGTGGTTCTGGCCTGTTACGACGTGGTGTGGTTGTTCACACAGAAGCGACAGGGAATAGTTATTTGACAGAAAAACAATAAACAAATACAGGAACACTTCACTTGAAAATGGCTTCTACACAGAATTAAAATAAATGAAGTATAAAAAAAAAAAATTGTCTTGAATTTTTGGGCTATTTTCAGCCATGTTTGGTCTAAGCGCTCCTGTTACTGTAATCTGCCCTCCCGTAATTACACAAATCCTCATGCATTTGCATTTCATCACAGAATTCAATATTGAACTCATAATAATCTCTCATTTTGTTTTAAATGTCTGACAATTTGACATTTGACTGAGAGATTTCATTGTGGCGTGACGTTTACGTAGGCCACTGGAGTTTTTAATATGGTGTGGCAATGGCATGTGACACCATACCCTTGCCTCGTCATCTGCGTGTATTATCTCATAAGAGAACATGTAACTTCCACAACGTGACATATGTATGCACCAGCTATCAGAACCACACCAAAACATCAAGCCAGTTCTATGTGAATTGGGCCTATGAACGCGAAAACCTTATTCATAAAACTTATGCAACGTTGTGCCACATTTCCAGCAATCGCTAATCTGAGATTTAATTAGATTTACCTCAAATCTTCTTTAGTCGGGGGGTTATAATTTAATTTAAAATATCTTGCGTTGTGCTTATTCTGAAATTGTATCTGTGATAGAGTATTTCAACTTTTATTTCCACTTTTTAATGCCTTATCTTTCGACACTTTGGGTTTGTTGTTGTTTAACAAGGGAAATTTTACCGCATACTATAGGCATGTTTTATTGGAAAAAGTTAATTTTAAACTAAGGTGGCGCAGGATTGAATATAAAAGTGAGTATAGTGTTTTATTGCGGTGCTTGCATTGCTGCACTAGATATATGTAAATACCAATAAAACGCACCTAGTATTGATCGTGGAATAGATTTCTTCCCATATTGATTTGTTTGTAATTATAAAGGCTCCCCCAAACCAACGCGAAACATTCGCTGACGGTGCGAAATCATTCACAATAATACAAAATTTGAAAGATACACAATGCTACACAACAACAAAAAATCGTCTATGCGAATGATTCGCTACGAATTCGCGTTGGTTTGGGAGAGCCTTAATGTTTGAAATTGTACTAAGACGAAGAGTTATGTTGAATTCCTTTCAACCAAAAAATTTGATTTGTTCAGAAAAAAATCGATTTGCTTAGAAAAAAGATCAATATTTCTAGGCAAAACCAAATCTTGGATTTGAAGCAAGATTTACACAGACTTGCACACACACTAGAAAGATTTTACATTTCTCTGGAGTTGAAAATAGTTTGCCGCGGATTTAACAAATATTCTAAAGTGTTCGTCGTTCGTTTGAATGGATTAAAAGCAAATATATTTATGAAAAGGTTTCTTATTGATTAAAAAATAGGGAATAATTAATAAAAAGAAATCAAAATGTTAATAAATTTCAATTTCAAGTGCCCAAAGTCGATTTGTGATAAGAAGCGCAAGCTCGCCGATGTGTTCTTCGATTGATGTGTTTATTAATGGATTTTGGAATATTTTTTTTTAACTTTAACGAGCGCACAACAATTTTTGTTTATATTTTGCAACTATTCTCCAAAATATATTTGTTTTTAATCGTACAAAACGGCACGAATAACCTATGAATTTGTATGCACATTAATTTGTTTACTTTTTGCCTCAAAACTGCTGTCAATTTGCAAACATAGAATCACAAACAAAAAATTCGACTTTTTTACAAATTCCTTCTACCCAAAAAAAATAATCGATTTAAAACCGGTCTGAAATTGTGTAAGGATTCGACATTAGTTTTATTGCAAGATGGTCAGAATCTGATACAATTATTGCAGTGTTGGTGTAGTTTTTAAGGGTAGGAATTCTACAAATTATAGTTTTGGGGAGCAAAAGAACAAGTCAATAAGTGTTGATAGAGTTTTGGGGAAATAGGCAGCTCACCTATTTTGGGTGTGAAGGATAGTAAAAAAAGAAGTATAGGAGTTGAATGATTTAGTAAAACAAAGTCTTTCAGTCCAAAGCTTTTAAGTGATTAAGGGCCAGTTTGTTCACAGTGGGTTAAATCTGCAATTAGACTATCGCTGATTCTATTTAATTAATAGTTATGAATCTATAGACAAGTTCAGGAAAATGAGATCTCAAAAAGCTCAGTGTCAAAAACTGAGCAAGCGAATCCAATATTTTCCTTCCTCAGTAATTTGACGGCAACATTTCTGAGGAATCCTGTTCAAGAGACTGAGATTGCTGAGGGCTCATTTTCCTGAACTTGCCTTATGATAATCAAAGAGTGTTTGTTCGCTCAATTTACAGTTTGATTAATAAATCATAGTTTTTCCAAGAAACCCTACATTTTCATTAGTCAGTCTGTCAAATCCATTGTCAGACATTTGCAAATTGCCATCAACTTTTTTTTTGTTGTTGTGAGTGAACTTTTCGAAAGGAACATTTTGTGTTTAAAAATATGTCTTGGAATTGAATTTTGTATTTAATTTAATTATTTCTTTTTAAATTATTACGCAGAATAACTACCCACGTGAAATTTGTTTTTATTTTTAACCGGCTGATTGATTTTTCTTTTGTAACCTTTCCAAATAAATGTTTACTTGAAGTGAAGTGTAAGTAGTGCTGGCATTTTGTGAAACCAAGTGATGAGACTCCCAGTTGTAGCTTTTAAAAAAGCAATATTGTTGTATAATAAATAAAATAAACTATAACTAGTATTAAGATCCTATAAAGTTGTTTATTATTTTGCAAAGTGGACGATGTTTGGTTTCTCTTTATATTTATTTTCTGTTCGTAGGAATTGGATAGATTTTGTTTCTATTTTGTATATGTTTTGAGAATTTGCAGTGACATATATAAATAAAAAGAATTCCAAGAAATATTTCGTAAAATCGTACTTATCATACAAAATCGGTGAATTAGTGATTCCTCCAATTAAGTGCTCAAATCTGTTTAAAATTTTGCTGAACGAACGCATTCAATGATAATGAACTGGAATAATCATTGATTAAAGTTAACAAGGTGCGAACAAACTGGCCCTAAACAGTGCATCGAAAACAAAATATGAATGCAACGGCAAATTGCTTGTCTCCCAACTTGCTTCTCAACTTGCTTCACTACTTGTACTGGCTTCAAAAATTCAATGCCAGTTGATGAGCAAATTGCTTGGGCTTGTATGTGTTAGTGATCAAATGTGAATATATTGCAACTTGCTTTCCAGTTAAAGAAAAAAGAGTGCTTTTATGTTTTTTGATTTTCTACAAAAACATTAAGGTTTTTATATCCCTCTTTGAAAATTAAGTTCTCAAATAATGATGCCCTACTTACATAGCAGATTTAATCCGTTAATTGCTTTACTATCTCAAACTTTTATCTTAAAAAACAAGTTTCATGTCGGTTAACAAACAAACTATAAAATTATTTAATATTTATTTAATACCAGCAATTTATATGAATAAAATAAAACCACATTTACACGAGTAAGAATGTGATATAGGCAGCACTTGGCGTTCTAGTTTATAATTTTTTTTTTCATGAGCACACAAAGCTGCTGTGCACCAAAAGTCGATAGAAATGAGGACAAAATTGTGTAGGTACACCTGTTTGATTTATGTTTGGTTATCATGACTAAATAATATCATTATTTCCGTTATATGTTTGACATTTATTACCATAATCGTACTGTACCTATGACAAAAATTAATGTTTAATGGCGGAAATACTGGCATTTTTTTAGTCGTGTAAATCCAGAATCAGGCTGGTATCTCTTTGCAGTACTCTTATGGGATTTTCTTTTGGTACTAAAAAATGACTTTTTTCCACTTCAGATCTGTCAAAACACAGATTTTGACAATTCAAGCCTTCCGATAGGCAAACAAATCAATATTTTTTTGGACTGACTTTCGTAAAACCCATCAGGTTTGTACTATACGACAATTGCATTGACCTATTATATATGGACTGCTAGTCGAGTCTCATTTTCATACAAAAGCCTGAATTAAAACGACTTCACATCTTCTTAGCGACATTACTGCTTATTGGAGCAAACAGCAAAGTGGAGAGAAATTGTAACTATTACCAATGTCATCTCTGGCAACTTGGCCTAGAATCTGACGTTTGATATTTTTTATTTTCATACGAAAAATATTTTGCTGTTTTCTTAAAAGTTTTATCGCATCTAATGACCACAATAGTGAAGAAGCTAAAGCATTCGCCGAGTTTTTCAAAAGATAAAAGATCCAAATGAATTTGTTGACAGTGAGGATATTATTAAATTTTCCAAACAATTCCAAGATGAAATAACCCTTGACTCTCTAAGTCGTGAGCAATTGGTTGCACTTTGTCGGGTCCTTGAACTCCAAACAATGGCCACAACGAATCTTTTGCGTTTCCAATTCCGAGCTTGATGAACCCAACCGTGGGCCTATAACATGTTCAATCAGCACCTGGTGCAAGAGATCCAGCAAAACCATCCAATGCTGTCAAATGTGCGTCACAGCTTTACATCGCCTAACAATAGCATGAGTATTAACCCGCATCAACAGTTGCAGCAACAACAACACCAACAACAAATGCAGCAGCACAACCGCATTGAACGGAAACACAGCAGCAACAGCACCAGCAGCAATAGTCATCACCAGAACAATGGCAGTGGTGGGCTGCGTTCGAATGGCAACCTGCCCGATGAGTATGACGAATATGCCAACTTGATGAGTACGCGGGACAAACATTGGCTGATAAGCATTGAGCTGACACACCATACATAGACGACTATTACTACACGGTTTTTAGGCAACGCAAAGCGGAACTAAGTGGTGACTCTGGCCAGAGCAAGACCCACAAGGACAACCAATTGAATCATCCACTCACTCAACCGAAAGGCAATGCACAGCTTATACAAGTATCATTGGGAATTGTCATTTAGAATTGGGCTGTACCTATATATTTTTCAACTCTTCAAAAATAATGTATACAATTTTTTCTCTTACAGATGGTTCAAATTTGATGACCAAGTTGTGTCGCCCATTGATACAACGGACGTTGTATCTAGTGCGGAATACATTCTTTTCTATACATGGTTGCCTCAAACTCCACCTCCTTAAGTGAACTAGTAAATTTTTTACAATTAATATTTTTATAATGTTGTTATACACTTTTTCTTCCTACCTGAATAGTCAAATGTCAAAGAATTATCAGCTGTTTATTTTTTTTATTTTTTTTTATTTTTAAATTGATCATTCTGCATTGTTTTTGTTGTTCTCATTCGCCTTAAATGTGAATAAGTATTTAACTTTAAAATAAACAAAGTTTAATTTTCAAAAAAAAAAAACATAAATGTATGTTTACATACTGTAAAAAAATCTATTACATTACATATTTCATTAGCATGTTCAAGTTTATTAGATGAACCTTAAATGATAGAACAGATACGTATATCTAAATAAATTAACATTAACAAAAATGCTCACCAAATGTTCGTACCCATATAATCCAATTACATCAGATAAATGTATGTATATTAAAAACTAAACTATGCATTATTTTATTTTTAAAAAAGGATGTTATTAAACAAAGTTTAAAATAAAATGAAAACTTGATTTCAATTTATCAAAAGAAGCCTTTATTTCAACGGTGTTCGTAGGAACCTACACATTTGCAAAATATGGTCGGGCGATTAATGGAATAAACATAGTTGTTGAAAGAATAATGCACAACTCTCACGCCAAAATTTTTCAAAAGTCCGTCCAATTACTCCCACACACCCACAATATTGACATAACTGGAAGAAAAAAGCATGATGTCAGTGGCACTTTTTTGAGTATTGAGTAGAAGGGTGCTGCTTCGTCGTTGGTTGTTGCAGATATATCCAGGATTTCCATAACGCTTAGGTACCTTGGTTCCGGATGTCGTTGTTGGTTTATCATCCTTCTCATCAGTTGATTAGGGTGGTTGGCGATGTTTCTAACTAGCTTATCTGCAGATAGCAATAGGTACTTGTCCAGGGGGGCTACCTTAGCCTCAGAGTAGAGTTGCTCCTTCTTGAAATGCTTACGCAACACAGAGCTGTCGGAGTTTTTACTTGGTCTTTTATATGAACTGTTATTTTGTCCAGCTGTTGTTTTTGTCTCTCTTAAATACCTTGAGATGAAACTTTATCGTGCGCTGCAGCTTGTGGTAAGCCATCATTATCCAGAAATTGGACCAAATCTGGATCATTTGGATCTCTTGCAAAATAAGAGCTTGCTTTTAGTTCGATAAATTTTGATTTATAAATATTTCCATAAGCAAAACCTCTTTCATGGGCGGCTTTGTTTATTATCATGGCGTCTTCCATATCATAGCCTGTGTATGAAATCACCGCCACGACTGCATTCCTTCCCCTCATCTAGTCCAATGGTATCGTGATGAACTGGATAAAATTTGTTGGCTGCCTAATTGGATCAGTTAAGACATGGAGCTCCCATGGTTTGCTTATCCATATGACATTGATACATGTTCCTAGAAAATAGAGATCAACTTGAATTAAAAGAAACTAATAGGTTTATTTGTCCTTTTGCTTACCTTGGCGATAGATTTAAATCAGGCGTTCGAATCAAGTTAGGCAGGTTGCTCATAAAGTCAGTTTTTGCCAATTCAATGTGAGTTGTTACTCCTGGATAGGATTCTTTTTCGTCAATAGCGACTTCCATATATGTAAACTTGTTATAACGAACCAATTTATTCGACTTTTCCCAAAGCTAGATTCTTAACAGGACGCATCCTTGGTGCTGGCCCAACAAATAAAAACAAGTCTGGAAATTGTCCTCCTTTTTTAGGTGGGATGTAAGCTATTTGCATCATCTCTGGAAGCGTGCCATCGATCTTCAAGTTTGTTGATGGTTTTTGTTGCATCAACTGGACGGACGTAACCAAGATGTTTACCCTCTAGAAAAACTACCAAAAGCTTTGCGGATGCGTCAAAGCAAGGCGATTCTAGCGGAATCAGTCCAACGTCGACAAGGATTTTGGGTGTGGCCTGAAAATTAATCAAAACATAAAATAAATAAGGAAAACAAAATATAAGGAATCTAATACTGTAGTCAATTACTGTCAAACTACAAGTTGTTGTTGCTGTTGGCTTCCACCGAACATTGAACCTCCACCAACTGCGGATTGTTGAGCGGCTTGGGCGATTATATTGCCCCCAAAAGCATTATTTGTTTGTTGAGATTGGCCCTGTGGTGGGTTGCTAGCAAAACCACCAAACGAACTTTGCCCGAGTAGAGGTTTTTGTGCTCCGAAAATGCCTCCACCCGTGGTGCCATTATTGTTTGCACTAAATGGAGTTCCAAATACTTTGTTCTGCGTGTTAGCAGATGGAGAACCAAACAAACTAGCATTTGTGCTCTGTTTGTGTTTGTTGTTGAGGATTTGCACTGGGTTGATTGTTGGGAACTAGATGTGGCTGTGTGATAAACCAATTTGCGTCCTGAAAATTGAAAATGCTTAAAATTGAAACTGATTATTTTGAAAAAAATATGGCTTTTTTAACTTTTGTAATTATTTTCTAAAAAAGTAAATAAACAAATAACCACAACACAAACCGTCAAACCAAATTGTCAAAAGCTTCACCAATTTTTGTTTTGCTCCAACTAGCGCTCGTGGCGCTTAGTGGTTGAAGATGAACCGTCGTGAAGTTGGCTCCTGGCAGTCCATATATAATAGGTCAATGGACAATTGTATCCCGCTTAAGTGCCTTTCACATGAGCTGCGAACTGCGAATGCGAATACATTTGTTTAGGCAATTACAAGAGCAAATATCAACAAATTAGTGTTTTAACTTTTTGACAAAGTGAATAAACGACCCTATCTACAATTTTAAAAAGAAAATACGAACAAAAATTAGTTTAAATTGTTAAATTTAGTATTTTTATATTTTCTACGCGATCAATGAGATATTTTCTGCGAACTGCCAAACACTTATTCGCAATCCACAACATCAGGACACATTCCACAATTCTGCGAACGAAAAATTCGCTCGAATTTAACCTCAAATTTTGTTTAGCACTCATTTTACTGGTTTATTTTGTTGACAATTCACATCTGTCGGCAACCACTCATGTGAAAGAAATGTCAAAACTCGCGACCATTCGCAATTCGCAGTTCGCTATTCGCGGCTCATATGAAAGGCACTTAAGGGTTATGTTATGAGCAGTGCCGTTCCTAGCCCGTAGAGCACCTGGGGCAAGCTCAGAGGACCCGTCTTTTCCCACACAAATGTTCAAAATTTAAAAAAAATGAAAATAGAAAATTGTGAACCCGTCATTTTCGCCGTATTTTTTTATACTGACTCCAATCAAACCGAAAAAAAGTTAGAGACTGGTTAAAATGTCGATTTATGTCTACTTTCAAGTGGAATTTTTAAAACCCGACTTGACAAAAAGTGGACGGTATGGAAAAAAGTGAAGAAAATATTGACTTTTATTGACTTGTCGATATCTTTCCAAATATATAGGTAGGTACATACAAAAAAGTCGATACAAATCGACATTTTAACCAGTCCACATTTTAACATGTCATCGTTTCTTCGGTCAATTATTCTTGCGTACCTTATCCGGAGGCCACACGAGCGAGTACTCGCTAGCCAGTTACAAATACATCGAAACTTTTCCTACTCGCTAGTCAACTGGCTTGCCTTTTTCGAAGCCAGTTGAGAAGCGAGTAGAGAGCGGCGAGTGATTTGACAATTAATGTATGTAGCCAACTCGCTAGCGAGTACTCGCTCGTGTGGCCTCCGGATTAAAGAACAACACTCTGCATGTGCTTGATTACACATGAAAAACGAAAGTGTTCAGATGTGAAGAAAATTATTCTGCAGATTTTGTTCTCCTCTTTGTGTTTTTCGTATTTTCATAATGAAAGACACGATTTGATTGGTTGGATTGGATAGGAAAAGCAACACAAAAGAGAACGTCAATTTTCTACACCGAATATTTTCAAATATTTTAAAATATTTCATCCCCCTCCCTCTTCTGCAAGTTACCCCGCTTACCATCACAAATCGCAGAAAATGCTTGAATTTCTTCACGTGTGATCAGGGACCATGAAATTATAGTACGGAATGAGAAAACACTCGAATCATAAATCATACATTCTTGACTGAATTTTTGACATGTACTTATCAGTCATTGGATATTGGAAATTGTACTCTGTTTTAAGCACATGTTATTATTCAGCTATAAACAATCGAATGAATGGTGATTGATGATAATGATAGGTAGCATTAATAATTTTACAGTTATGTATTTTACCTAATTGAGTTCGACGCACCAACAGCCGGTGCTGTGACTTACATAGCACGGTGGCACCTTTCACGGAACGGCACTCCCTTTGCGGTTCGGTGGCTTTTGTGGCAAGGTACCTTGGGCAACTGCCCCATTGACCCACCCCTAGGCACGGCCCTGGTTATGAGTAAGCAATCTAACAACAAGAATCTGTGGCAAATGTGTCACAAATTTTACAATGCTGTCTACATTTTGATTGTATCAACATTGTATATACACTCTATAGTATTCTCATGCAACACGATTTTGTAGGTTGACATTTGGTCGATTGGTTCGCTGTGATCGCCTTACCGAGATCTCTTCACAAAAATTACATTTGGACACTAGATGGCCACGAGCTTTTTAACTTCATAAGAATACTATAGACTTTATATACAATGGTATCGAAATGCATTTCTACAATTTCACATGCGTATAAAAGAGAAAGGGTAGACTACATATACATTTTTACTCATGTAGTATCATAGAAATGCCTTTCAGTGCAACGACAATGTAGACAGGCTTAAGCCTCTGATTTATCATCAACACCGTGTTTACGTCATCATATGCTTTGAGGTGCCTCGCGGAGCGCGTTGAAACAACAAAAACTTCAATGTTCACATATTGAGACAGCAAAAAATGAGACTCATAAAATATGTATTTAGGTCTGATCCTTATACTTTGAGTTTTCGCAAATTTTAGTCCAAACTTGTATCAAAAAAAATTTTTTCATATGAGCATTGACAGAACTTTGGACTAATATGCGCAGACATGCACAGAAAATCACAGAAATTCAAAGTAAAGGAACAGACCTTATATTTTGTTCGTGCATCACGATAGCTTATCTTATCCACAAACTGCCATGATACTCAATCTTCCCAATACAACAGGGTCTATAATTATCAGATTTCAAACGTGTAGATACACGTGCCAAGATGATTTTGTCCCAAAACGCTTGTCTAATTTGTGGGGTAGTTCCGTTGTATTCTTCCTCCTATTAAGCCTTTAGATACACCATACCTGCATAGGAATATAAGGCACCAGCTAAAGCTATCAATTGAAATATAAATCAATGAAACATTGGAGTTTTGTTAGACTTCAAATTTAATTTATTGTAACAATAAAACTTAGCCATACAAAACCACATACAATCAATTTTTTTTTTTGCAAGCAGCACATTCTAGGGAGTAAGTTTTATTGAAAGCGAGAAATCAATATACACCATCTTGATAATCAGTTTATTGAAATAAAAAGATAACGGTTTATTTTAAAGTATATCAAATACTTTACTAACACCTTTAACTATTCTTTGGTAAAAAGCAATTTCACCATACTTAATACTCTGTACGGCAGCATTAAATAGCAAACTTGGTACACTATATTTTTGTTCAAGTGCGAGAATTATCAAATGCTTAGCAACTCGATTCCCAACAGTTACCGCATCATTGCCTTGTTCCACTTCTACAAAAGCTTTTTCTAGTTCCTCTAAGGATGATCTGTCAGATTTGATTCCTGGTACAAAGCCCAAGCAAGTTCTGGCAACTATTTCTTGGACTTTTTCACTAACATCTTTAAAGTTCTTCAGATATTTATTCTTTGCTAATGATGGATCAGTGTCTGCTGCTTTTTGAGTATCTGCAAAATTGTCTCTTGCTTGGGATGCAACGTCAGCAAAATCACGCACTGCATTTACAACCATTTCTCTCAAACGATTGACTTTAAAGGTGGAAGCACCTCTGTTTATTGAATCTCTAGCAGCTTTATTAATATCTGAGATTGCAGCTGTAGCGTCACTATTTTTTGCTGCAGCGTGAAAATTTTGATATTTGATCTGTCTTTGCATTGGTATGCGTTGAGCATCTGTGACAGCTTTAGTTGCTTGTTGTAAGGAAAACGAAGTCACGTTATACATTGAAGCAAAAGCAGCTTGAATAATTTGTTGACTGGCTACAAGGGCTTGTTTTTTTGCATCTCCTTGACCCAGTAATTCCTGAGTTGCTAGCGCTGTTGCAATCCTTATTTCGTTAATCATTTCTAATGCAACAGATTGAAGTTGGACGGTGGCCTCTATTAGGATTGGCCTTACTGTGTCATTGGTAAGTACTGAAGCTCTTCCAAGAGAAAAAAGCACAAAAATACCTGAGCCAAAAAATGTGTTTAGAGCGTCGTCAATGGCAGCCTGAAGTTCTTGTATTGCAGATGTGGGTTGGGTGAGTGCCAGTTTATTGGCAAGTGTAAATCCTCTCATTGCTATATTTTCAGCAGCGGCAACAGTAATATTAAAATCTGTAAATCCATTTTTAAGTACGAGCTTTGGATCAGTGGCATCACTTCCTGGTGAGTTATTTGTATTTTCGAAAGGGTTTTCATCATTTTCACATCCATTACCTAAGGTGTTCCCATCAATATTTAATTCTATGCCAAATGAGGCAATTAGGCAATTCGATTGTTGAGTGAAAACAAGCAACACTACAGCAATAGTCAAAAGAAAAATTTCCCAACAGTTCATAATCAAAATATTGAATAACTTAAGTTTGCAGACCAAAAATCTGTACTGATAACTTACTCAGCCGGAGCGCCGTCTTTTATAGTCTACTAAACAGAACACAAATCTTATTTAATAAATTTAATCTTGTTATTTGCTTTCATTTAAGATGCTTGAATAAATAATTTTTTATAATTATGAATTAAAATGTTGATTTCGAACTTAATGCAAATAGCACGTGTATCAGCAGAATTATGTTAAAAATTAACTTTTTAAATTGAGAATTTACAAGTAGAATAATCGCAAATTATGCTTTTTATTTAATTTCTGTATAATAAGAGTTAAGGAGCTATAGCATATGCGTTAGCTGATTTGACTAATGTTGAAGAAAAACAATCTAGTTTTAAGCGGGGCACTAGAAAGTTTTACATTGCCTCTAGCAAGAGTAAATATCGATTTTCTCTAGGGCCTCACCAGTTAAGCAACCTTTTGCCTCGAGAGACAAAAAAAATTGTCTTCACTGAGATTCGATGCTGTGATCTTCTGATGTTCTGATTAACAGTCCAATATGCTAGCTACTGAGCTATTTTTCAATACAGTCATTGTATATAAATTCTATAGTATTCTCATGAAGAAAAAAAGCTATGCGTCCAAATGTAATACTAATTTTTGTTAAGGGATCTCGGTAAGGCGATCACAGCGAACCTATCGACCAAATGTCTACCTACAAAATCGTGTTTCATAAGAATACTATAGATTGGATATACAATGATACAGTTGAATAATGTTGAAAATGAAAACTATATACTAAGGCTTATAAATCAGGAAGGATTCGATTTTTTTGATCCAATCAACAAAAGTATTGATGGTTGAAGTCACAAATTTTCATTTCAATCGATCTCAATCTCAATTATTTCGATGATTGATGATTTTCGATTGTCTATCCCAATCCCAATCTGAATCAGTTCAATGATTCTCGATTTTCCATGCCAATTTCAATCTCAATCATTTGGACTATTCTCGATTTGGATTATTCTCGATCAATCAACATCAGGCATCCGTCGTCAATGGAATTTGACAGTTGATGGCATGAAATATAGGGGACGAACTATATTTTGACAGAAAGTTGTGCTTCGATCCATATACATATATCACCCAATTGCCTTAAAATCACATTTTTCTGGAGCACTACAAATTCATCAAAAATTTCAGATTTCTTAGAGGTTTTTTAATCCGTAAATGGAATTTTACAGTTGATGTTTTGACGGATAGGGGCTAAACTATATTTTGATCCAAATGTCAACCAATTGACATAAAATAACCTTTTTTCAGCGTAGTAAAAAACTGTGAAAATTTAATATTTTTTCTAGCTTTTCTAATCCATCCTAATTGTATTGTTTTGAATTCGATCAAAATCGGTACAGTATTGAATTAAATTAGTTGAAATCGGAAAAATTTAATTCCATCGAAATGAAAATAAAAATTGAATCGGTAATAAATTCGGTGAAATTAAAATGATCGATTTATTGAAATTATTGAATCATTTCGGTGATTGATTCTTGAACGATTGAATCATTTGAAATGAACTGTGTAACAGTTCTATTATATACGTACATATGAACTTAAATTGTTCTTACTATTGTTTGAAGGGTATAGAATATTTTTTTTTTTTGTTTTTTTTTTTTTTTCATATATGGGGTATTTGTGATGGGATAACAACTTATGACTTATTCGAAGTTTTCCTTGTCTAGATTTCCCCTACCAAAGCCTTTTCAGGGCCTTGATTAGACTTGACAGAAACTTGTCATTTTTCCAGGTGGGATAAACAATATCTTAGTCAAGTGATTAAAGTGGTTCTTGCATTGCACTATTAGATAGCTGAAGTAGTTTATCAGATGTTGACGGTTTAAAATTTCGTTGTTGCGATTGGTTTAAATATCAATATGCAATAATGTGAATAAAGTGAAGCAGAGAATCTGTGACTTGAAAAACCACATGACGGAGAAGGTTTTGACGACAATATGTGCTGGTCAAATAGCCAAAACAGGAATTTAAATTTTGGAATAAGTCAGGAGGCCGAACTAAGCAACTACAATAAATTATCCATATTACGGCACCACAAAATCCTTCACAACAAATTGATGACCTACATACCCAACAAATTTAATCTTTTAACGGTTTTATAATCCCAAATATACTAACCTAGTTTTAAACAAAAAAATTTCTGTGTTTACTAACATTTAAATAGTTACTTGTTTAAACAAATATATTTGTAAATAAAATGGCATGTAGTGCTATTGACACTAAAGATCTAAGTCTTTGTTGAATAAACATTTTTAAAACTTGTTATCTTATCATGAAATTTCTTTGGTATCGTCATAGAAACATTAAAGTGAGAAACTTCATTTTAGCTAATTTTGCAACAAAGCGTTGAAAATAGGAGGGCTAGAGTGTCTATCCAAAAAATTTTAAAATAGACGAAATTCAATCAAAAATTCTTGATAGAATAGAAATTTCTATCAAATAAAAAAATACATTAAAATCAAATAGAAAAATATCTATACATACTAATTGATATTTATAGTAATAATAATAATAATAATTAGCTGTATTTTATTTTCCCCCAGATCTGATCTGGATTGGATTTGTATACGAAAATACATGTATTACAAGAACAACACAAAATCCAACTTTGATTTTGGATTTTGATTTTGAAATCCATTCTGACCACACACCCTTAGCATTTCCTAGCAAAAATTAGTTTTTTCTCTGACGTGTAGATGGCTTTTTTGTGTTGAAAATAGGGAGAAAATAGAGAATAGATGAGAGAAAAATACAGAAACAAAAGGATAAATAGAGAAAGGTATATAACATCTCTCGTCGCACTGGGATCCTGTTTGTTTTATTATGATAATCTAATCCGGATCTGATTTGGGGGATAATAAAATGCAGCTATTATAATCATAATAAAATAGTATAATGATATTCGCAATACCGATAATCGACTTTGTAGGCTATTGAATAGACCTTTTAAAAAAGAACAATTACGTTCAAGGGTTTTTACTATTGAATATGTTTGTTTCACCATTAAACATGCTTAAAACCAAAAATGCTAAAAAACCCCTGGGTTTCTGAGAGAATGGTCACACTGGCCACTTTTCATTATTTTTGGTATAGCTCAGAAGCTTAGCTGAATTTGACAGTTTTAATTTTTGTTAAAAATTATTTTCTCTATCGAAATTGATAGTTTAAAAAATTTCATAAACAAATTTTTTTTTTTTTTTTCCGTAGGTAGGTGCAAAACCTGCATCAGGCTCTATGAGGACCGAAAAACGCGTGCTCATAGAAGTGTGAGATTCTTACTACACTAAAACCACCTCCACTTCCCGATTGCAACTAAGTTGAAACTTATCTAGCAATTTATTTTTAACGAAGTAAAGTAACGTGTTGCAGGTAACTTTCCGGTGAAAGTTCCTGCTTATTCCACGATTTTAAAGCGGTTTTGTGCTCACCGCACCAAGTCGGAAGGTTTTGTTCTTTGCAGACGGCGTACTAAATTCGACTCGTCAAGAATTTCAATAATCGTTGGATTTGCGTGATCTAATAGCCGATTTCTATGTTTTCGCGCGAAACTCTTTATTTCGTCTCGAACCGTTGGAATCCCGAGATCCCTGTGAAGATCTTCGTTTCTTATATACCATGGTGCATTTACAAATGACCTAAGCAATTTATTTTCAAACGTTTGTAAGTTATTTAAATTTGTATCGCAGGTACAACCCCAGAGTTGTATACCGTAAGTCCAGACAGGTTTAAGTACCTGCCTGTATAAAATCAACTTATTATCAATACTAAGCTTAGAATATTTACCGAGTAGCCAGTTCATGTCTCTTAATTTACTTTTTAATTCTTCGCATTTCTTTTTTACGTGCGGCTTCCATTTTAATTTCGCGTCTAGAGTCATTCCCAGATATTTTGCTTCATTCGCAAATGGTACACGACCGGTATTAAGAAAGACGGGCAATCTATTTATTTTTTTATACGTAAAGTCCACGTGGACTGACTTTTGTTCATTTAGCGCTATTCGCCATGTTTTTGTCCACTCATTAACATTATTAAGAGCATTTTGTAATTTAATCGTAGCTTCGTTAATCGTTTTGCCTACTGCTAGTATTGCAGTATCATCAGCAAACGTTGCTACGATAGTGTCTTCTGTTTGAGGTATATCACGTGTAAATAGAAGGTACAGAACTGGACCTAAAACACTACCTTGTGGTACCCCAGCCACTATTTCTTTGAAATTAGAATATTCATTTCCGTGTCTTACACGAAAAAGTCTGTTTTCTAGATATTCGTTAAGAATTTTATAAAGTCCTTCAGGCAGAACTTGTCGTAATTTGAATTTGAGGCCTTCGTGCCACACCTTGTCAAACGCTTGCGACACATCCAAAAAGACCGTCGAACAGATTTTCTTTTCTTCAAGAGCTCTCTCAATTACGTCAGTTATTCTATGCACTTGATCAATTGTTGAATGCTTGCTTCTAAATCCGAACTGATGTTCAGGTATTAATCGTTTCTCTTCTATTATAGGCTGCAGGCGCAGGAGTAGTATTCTTTCAAAAACTTTCGATATTATTGGAAGAAGCGAAATCGGTCTGTAAGAATTCTTTTCGTGAGATGGTTTGCCAGGTTTCAAAACCATTATGACTTCCGCAACTTTCCATTGGCTTGGAACATATTCTAGCCTTAGAGCGGCATTTATTATGTAAAGGAGGTTAATTAATCCTTTATGAGGAAGCATTTTTAATATTTCCGCTGTTATTAAGTCATACCCCGGAGCTTTATTAGACTTCAGCTTCTTTATTTCTCTGTTCAATTCAGCGAGCGAAGCATTTCTGGTTCTGTAGTTCTCACTTGAGCTAAAACTCATATTAATATTTCCATTGAGTGCTTGCCCATCAGAAGGTTTAAATGTTTCTTCCAGGTAATCGGCGAATACCGCCGCTTTCTCTTTGTCACTTTTAGCCCATTCGTTTTGGCTTTTCTTAATCGGGGGTACTGGAAGCTTTGGTTTTTTCGTTGTTTTTATAGCTTTCCAAAGTGAGTAGTTAGATTCTTTCCCAGCTGACAAGCTTTCAAGGTAATTTTCAACTTCACGGTTTTTGAAATCTGATATCGCTGTTTTTAGCATATTACACAAGCGATTTAAATGAGCTTTGTGTTGAGGAGCACGGGTTCGCTGCCATTTCTTACGTGCTTTTCGTTTATCTTTTATTAAGTCTTTTATTTCCTGCGGATATTTTATATCTTTATAGCGCGGCGTAACCCTTTGATAAGGTGTGTTATTCCACGCTGCCTTTTGTATTATATCAACAAAGGTATCTACTGCGTCTTCAAGCTCAAGAGGCGTTTGTAATGATACCCTCAATTCAACGTTGTCCTCGATATCTTTCTTAAATCCTTCCCAGTTGGTTTTACCGTTTGTTAACCTGGGTGGTTTTTCAATTTTGACAAGGCTTTCGCTCATAGTGAGTATGACTGCAGAATGATCAGAGAACAGATCATGGCCTTCTGAAATTTCAATACGGTTGGAGGGTATTCCTTTTACCATAAACAAATCGATTAAATCAGGTATTTTTGACGGATCAGTTGGCCAGTAAGTTGGCTTTCCAGTCGAATGAAAATCGCAATTATTTTCCATTCCTGCCTCATAGAGCATTCGACCCTTTTGAGATATGCATCTTGAAGCCCAAAAGGTGTGCTTCGCATTAAAGTCGCCACCAACAATTAAGTTTGGGCTTAGCGACTTTATCAATGTCGTAAATTCACTCTTATCGATTTTGCAACGCGGAGGGCAATATATCGAAGAGACATTGAGAAGAATGTTTTTAGTTCTAACTTGAACACTACTCAATTGCATCGATTCTACCTCTATTTTCAGGCCTATTGAGTGTTCAATGCACTCTTTTATATATAACGATGATCCACCCCTTGCTTTATTTGAAGGATGAACAGCGTGGTAGTCAAGAAACCCGTGGATTTTAAGATTTGATTCATTTTTGGCATGCGTTTCTGATATCAAGCATATGTCGATATCATTTTCCTGCATATACATCTCTAATTCTCCAAGTTTTTGCCATAATCCGTTGGCATTCCACGTAAGAATTTTAAACTTTTCCATCATAATTTTTTTGAGAGAGATTTGGGTCGAAAACAATTTTCGAGCTTACTTAACCTATCAAAGATAAGTTTATTTGTGTCACATTGTTCCTCAAGTTTCGACAGAATTATTGAAAAGACTTTTGAAACCGGGTCTGTTTCAGTGTCGTTGTTTGCGGGTATATTTTTGGCCGCTATTTGGGCATATGTTTCTGCATTTCCTTGCTTTGATATATTCTCCGAAGGTATTGACACTGTTTTCTTTTCCTTACGGATACTAGGTTTTGGAGCTTTACTAGATTTGGAAGTCTTTGGAATTACGGTTTCTATTTGCCTTTGTGGGTTTCTTTGTGTTTTGGCAGATTTTGATCGCCGCTTTTGTAATTCTTTAGCTACTTCGCAGCCTCTATAGTTTGCCGGGTGATTTCCATGAGCCTGTTTAGATTAGGAAAATTGAGTCCGGACTCGTGAGTCTCATCGTGTCTACATTAGAAAATTTGAGGCGCCTCAAAACACATAGAAACAACAACAACTACGATGTTTTGCGCATTGAAACAACAACAAAATGAGACTCATGAGTCGGATGTTTATGTTTTCTTCATGCCTCACGACATCCCTGACCCCCCACTCCTCTTGTCCAGAAACCACCGTGAGACCGGTCTCAGCCTTCCCAATCTAAACAGCGTCCATTACAATTAATGCACGTCGGTGGACTTTCACTTTTTCCGATGCAGTCAACGGTTAAATGCTTTCCGGCGCATTTTACACACCTTGGCTCTTTTTTGCAATAAGTTTGGGTGTGATTGAATTCTTGACAGCGTTTACACTGAGGGACTAACCTTGTGCTCTTTCTTAGAGTTTCGATCTTAACTACGATGTTTAGAATTGTTTTGATTTTATAAATTTCATCTAGTTTTTCAGTCTTATCGAACGAAAGTATAAATAGTGGAAGACCACGTTGTACCACTTTTGTTTCACCCTCTTTTGTCTGTTTTTCTCTTTTGACGATGTTAATTGCATCTAAGATTTTGAAGTTGCACTCTTTTAGATCACTAATGATATCGTCTTTTGAACATGATGCGGGTAAGCCTCTCGCCACAACGCGTAAGGGTCTTTCCGACTTATTTTCATAAGTATACCACTCTACTTTTTCTTCGTTTAGTTTTCGCGACAGAAGACGATAACTTTCGGGGTCTTTCATTTGTTGTTATTGAGCGAAATAACTTTGAAAGCCGATGGTAGTAATGCCTTTAATATGGTTTGCAACTTGTTATACTCCGCAATACCGATAACATTTATCGGTGGCGGGGGCCGTTCCTTAACAGGTTTTTCTTTTACTGTCGCATGTTTTGGTGAAACTATTATTTCAAAAGACGAGGCTGCCTCAGGTGAAGAGCCAGCTTTACACTTTTTACTTAATCTTTTCTTTGAGGACTTTTCCGTTTCACGTGCTAGCTCGTCTTCGTCTGTTTCATATCTAGAATTATTGACTTGTGGCAAGCTAGCTTTGGAGTTAGTTGGAGAATTTTTGCCTTTCAACATCTCATTTTCTTTTCGAAGAAGATCGACTTCTTGCTTTAGCTCTTGATAAAGTTCCATTACTTCATCAAGTCTTCGTCGGAGTTCGTCATTATCTTTTTCAAGATTTTCTGTTTTATCTGAGTCTTTTTTGGCGCGCGCTGGCGTGACGGGTGGACTCTTTTGCCCGAATTTGGATGGTTTTGTACTCGATTTAGATGGTGATGATCGAGAAACCCTTGCACTTTTTAGGAAGGGATTTATTAAATGCAATAAATTGGCTCTCCCCAGAATCCATAGAGCCGACCTCCGAAGAGGGTGGATTTTCCAGTGAACCTGGACTGCCACCTGGGGTACTATATCTTATTGTTTTGCTCATTGCATAGTTGTGTATACATCAATCTCAGTATACGGAGTTTGGATTTTAGTCGCCTCTTACGACAGGCATGCCTACCTCGGGTATATTCTTGCCCCTTACCCGCAGGGGTAAATAAACAAAATTGAGCACAAAAAGTCATAAATTTAAGATTTTTTGATTTTCTTTTTAAATTGCACATAACATTTTTCCGAGCAAAGATACAAACAAAATAAAGTAAACTGAAAACTGACAGAGATGTAGCCACTTAAAGCTCTCCAAAACCAAAAAGAAATCAAAGCGAATCATTTTTGTTGTTGTTTAGCATTGTGTATCTTTCATATTTGGTATTATTGTGAATGATTTCATGTCGTTGGCGAATGCGTTGCCTTTAAACCTTACCATTTCTTATCACTTTTCACAATTTTTGTCCGAAAGCATTTTTTTTGGTACTACATAACAAATTTAACATTCCTTGCACCTAGTACCAAATCTTTTTTAAATCTGACCACCCGTTCAGTCTGTAAGTCTAAAAGCATGTACAAAGAATTGAAAAACAAAATTACGAATTTACATACTTTTCAATATTCTCTACAGTCGTAATTTCATTTTTTACTTTATGTTGTCTATGCAAATGTCTTAACCATTATCTTTGCTTCAAAAAAAAATAATCGAAATTTATTAAAAAAATTAGAAATCTCTAATTTTTTGAATTTTGTTTTTGATTGTTTTGGCCATCCACTTCGATAAAAATTTTATTTTCAACAACAAGTTTTAAGGGTTAAATTATCAAATTCGGCTTAGTTTCCGAGTTATACCAAGCATATTGAAAAGTGACCAGTGTGACCATTGTCTCAGAAACGCATGGCTGAATTAAGTAGCTTTTTTAGTTTTAAGCATGCGTTTGGGCCTAAACAAAACTAAACATCTAACTGATGAGCTAAACAAACATATTCAATAATAGAAACCCTTACACGTAATTGTTCCTTTATACCCCTTATTGTTCCCTTATACCCTTTATTTTTCTAATCAATAGCCTATTAAGTCTACATTTGAATTTGAGTCTTTTGTGAATAGACTCTTATTGCAATTAGGCTCTTACCCTGAGGCCACACGAGCGAGTAATCACTACCGAGTAACTAATACATCAAATTTTTTTCCTACTCGCTAGTCAACTGGCTTGCCTTTTTCGAAGACATAGTTGAGAAGCGAGTAGAGCGGTGAGTGATTTGACAATATTAATGTAATGTAAACATCTCACTAGGGAGTACTCGCTGTCGCTGTCGGGCCCAGATCACGAAACACGATTCGATTGAACGATCGTCGTTTTCACTATTACTCTCTCTATATTTCCCTGTAGAAAAAAAGTCAAAATGACGATCGTTCAATTGAATCATGTTATGCGATCTGAGTCCAGTTTTTCATTAAGTACGTTGCAAACATTGACCAAATCTGATAATTGTTACATTTTTTGTCAAAAGTTCAAGGTCAAAAATCTCTGGAACAAACAACATGCGATGTGACATCATCAGGATTTAGTCGGACTCATTATTTATTAATTTTCACTAAATTCAGACCCGTGATGTCTACCTAACCAGTGCTCACGTTCTGTAACTCTCGCATCGATAAAATCAGTAGAGAAATTTTGAGAAATGGAACAAATCTCATGCGTTTTGTTTCAATTTGCATCGTTTCGCAACCAATTTTTGCGATGTGAGAGTTTCAAAATGTAGGCACAGGCCTCTTATATCGATGCTTGCTTGCAGTATCTATTTTTGTAACCTTTTTTGCACAAATACATTTTTGTATTTCTTCTATAGTATTCATGCAAATGCTTAAAATCGTTGTAAGCGTAGTAAAGTTGTGAACTGCGTAAATATTGTCAAATTTTACATAAAATTGTTACAGAACCACGAAGTTTAAAACTTTACAACGTTTAAGATGGTTTTACGCTATTGTGTGAATACACCCTTAATGACAAAACAAGCGTTAAACAAAAGTATCCAACGTTATACCACATATTTTCCGTTTTGCTTCAACTTGAAGGTGGCGTTTAGTTCTTATAGATGAACCCAACGTATAGTTGGCTCCATTAAATTATTATATAAATAGACTACCATATATAACTAGTAAATAGACTAGCATATATAATAAATAAACAGAAATGTATGTGTTTATAGATCCAATTTCATGCTTGAACCTCAGTTGAACTTCAGTTAAAGCATAGTTTACAGTTCCCATGCGAAAAAAAAATCAAAATTTTCAAAATGATTTTCCACCAATTTCTGTGCACCAAATTGAATAATATAGCTGCATTTTATTATCCACATGATCTGATCCGGATCAGTTTCCAATACGTGATTACAAAAACAACATGGGATCCTGCTTTTTATCTGGATCTATTTCAATGATCCAAAAATTACTATTGTGAAAAGAGGCAACAGGCACGTGAAAAATTAACAACCATAAGGCAAAAAGAGACGGATAACTAAGATCTTGTCTGTTTTATTCGTCAAAATATGATCCGGATCAGAGAATATTTGTATATGTAAACCAGGCTTAGGGCCAGTTTGTTCACAGTGGGTTAAATCAGCAATTAGATTATCACTGATTCTGTTAAACCCATAGTTATGAATCTGTGATAATCAGAGAGTGTTTGTTCACTCAATTTTCAGTTTGATTAATAAATCATAGTTTTTCCAATAATCTTTCCATTTTCCAGTCTATCTGTCAATCAATTGTCAGACATATTCCGTCATTAACTTATTTCAGTGTGAGTGAGCTTTCGAAAAAAACATTTTTTGTGCAAAAAAAACACGGAAAATCAGTGCTTGAAATATAATGTTGTGTTCAATTTAAGATTATTTCCTGTTAAATTACTATACAGAATAGCTACACACGTGAAATTTGTATTTATTTTAATGCGGCTAATTGATTTTTTTTTTCCAAATATATAGTTGAAGTGTGTAGGTAGTGCTGGCATTTTGTGAAACCTAGTGATGGGATTTTTTCCCAGTTGTAGTTTTTCTATGCATATTTTATATTAGGCCTTGCAAAAAAGCACTTTATTTTTGGATAGTAAATAAAATAACTACAATTTGTAGTAAAATCTGTACAAATTGTTTATTTTTTTCTTGCAAGATGGACGATGCTTGGTTTCTCTTCATTCATGTTCTTTGTTCGAAGGAATTTAATAGATTTTGTTTCTCTTTTTTATACCTACGCTTAGGAAATAACCAAATGATGAACAAACGAAATTCCCGAAAATCTTTGATTAAATCATGCTAATCAGACAGAATCGGCGAATTAGTGATTTCTCCAATTAAGTGCTCAAATTATGGATTCTCTGTTTAAGATTTTGCTGAACAAACGCATTCAATGATAACCAACTGGAATAATCATTGATTTAAGTTGACAGGGTGTGAACAAACTGGCCCTTAAATGGGCCAAAATCAGCGATTTCAAATTGTTGAACTTAGGATCAAAATTTGAACCAATTGGCCCATATAATTCTAGGGCTGTCTTAAGTTAGAAACATTTTATAAAGACGACTATGATAAATTTTAAATCAAACAAACAACAAACAAAAACTGTTGGTACCTACGCCTTGCTAACTGGAAGCATTGACTTATTATAAATATATGGACTACTAGTCGTATTTAATTTGCATACAAAAGATGTAAAGAAGGGGATTCAACAAAAAACTGCAAAACATGATATAAAAGAATTGCAAAGTGGTAAGTTGAACATCACTCAAAAAATGTAGTGATTTTTCAATAAAAAAACACTTAAAACTATGTATCTTTTTTATCTCCAAAGAAGAGGCGACTTTCTGAAGAAATAAACAAGTCACTGAATCTATAGAGAAGAACCAAATGAAATCTTTGGGTAGCGTAGCCACTGAAGTTAGTATTGTCACAAGTGAATAATTGAATTCTACATACATTCGCTTTGTCAGAATATGAAATTTGAATACCGGTGATTTCTGCTGTATACATTTCACCCGCTGGAACATATAACATTTTCGATTATTTATTAAATATGTTTAAATAAATTGTTTTCAACACAACAAACATACATTTTTTTGTTGATTGTCTTCAAAATTAAAAAAAAAAAACAAAACAAGCACAAAATTCAAGTGTCAAGAGTTACATCAGTCTTCGGCCTATTCGATGAAAGAGCTAGTAATAGTAATCACAAAAAAAAGCCATAAATGTTAAAAAAGAGCCAAGTTCTTATGTGTATGATTTAGTACCAGTAGAAACGACAAACAGTCGATAACTGGAAGATATGAATTAAGAATTCACAAAGGAAAACACACCCTATATATGCATTTAATCAAGTCATTCTTTATTATTATATTAGGTGTGTTTTTTTCCTTTCCCGAATGGGCTTGGATGAAAAAAACGAAGTCGGGGCTAAGCAATTTACATGTTAAAAGCAACAACAACTAAGCCCCCTTCGGGTTCGGGGTTAGCTAACACGGAGGCCACACGAGCGAGTAATCGCTAGCGAATTACAAATTAATCGAAGCTGTTCCTACTCGCTAGTCAACTCTGGCTTGCCTTTTTCGAAGCCAGTTGAGAAGCGAGTAGAGCAGCGAGTGATTTGACAATTTATTTTTGTACCCGACTCGCTAGCGAGTACTCGCTCGTGTGGTCTCCGGGTAAGCCCAGAGAATTTTCGGGGCTTAACTTTAACCCAGATAAGAACTTTGATACCGACACGAATGTCATACATGTTATCGATAGTTTGTATGGAAACTCCATTTTTTTTTGGTAATGGCGTCGCTAAGCTCTGATGTCATTTTTTTCGTCCAATTCCCCTGGGATTGCAAAAAAAAAAACACACCTATTATAATAATTATATTTGACTTCAAATTTATTTTTTAAATTCAATTTAACTATAATATGGAAAAAACGAATGAGTTGCTGCGTTTTTTTGCTTGTTCATATGGAGTTTGGCGAAAAAGACGACATCGGAATATTTCAACATTGGGTTACCTTTCGCACCTTTTTTAATCTTCTGCATCTCTTAAAAATTATCACTCAAAAACATAAATGTAAAAAAAAGAGCCAGGTTCTTATATGTACAAGAAACCTGTGCGTAAAAAGTCAACCAAAAAAAGTAATGAGATCTAAAATATATGCCAAGTTTTAAGTTTAGGATATTAAATATCAAATATCTGAATTAGAGTAATATCGAAACAACTTCTAATTATGACAGAAATTGGGTATTTAATGATGACTGATTAAAATTTGGTGGATTTACTTGGCAAGTTTTCTCCTAATTAATAACTTAATCACAAATTGAAAATGTATGACAACTTGACCAGTGAACCCACCAAATTTTAATCAGTCATCATAAAATACCAAATTTCTGTCATAAGCTGTGTTTTTTTGTATGTCCATATGGAGTTTGGCGAAAAAAACGACATCGGGACATTTCAACATTTGCCTTGGTCTGCCATTTTGTTCTGAACTATCTTACAAACATTTGACATTTCTATACAAATTATCGATAACACAACGACAATGGTAGTCTGGCAATACCGTTTTATCGGTACAAAAGTTAACTCCAGTTAATTATCTGGACTTAGCTAGCTCTATATGGACATAGTTGTTTGTTGCATTTAACATGTAAATTGTTTTACTTTGTTGTCGTTTTTTTTCACACAATTTTATTTGGACATGCAAAAAAACACAGCTATAATTAGGAGTTGTTTCGATATTACTCTAATTCAGATATTTGATATTTAATATATCCTGAACTTAAAACTTGGCATATATTTTAGATCTCATTACTTTTTTTGGTTGACTTTTTACGCACAGGTTTCTTGTACATATAAGAACTTGGCTCTTTTTTTAACATTTATGTTTTTGTTGTGATTTCACTCCTTTTTGCAAAGATTTTATTTTGCCATGTGAAAATCAAGCCCTTCTGCTCTACAAAGTTAAATAATTCTAAGACAACCGAAAGTGCTCCATATAAATTACCGCAACTCTGAGAAAGTGGGTGGATGCCATGCCCCCTAAATGGAAAATCTCAATTTTTTGTTTTTAATTTTGTCTGTTCTTTAAGTCATACCGTTCTACCAATTTTCATCGTTCTACAACGATCGGAAGTGCTCCATATAATTTATAAGAATTTTTAAGAATGTGGGTGGATGCCACGCCCCCTAAATGGAAAATTTCAATTTTTCAATTTTTTTCTTTCTAAGTACCTTAAGCCCTACCGACCTACCAATTTTCATCGTTCTACAACAATCGGAAGTGCTCCATATAATTTATAAGAATTTTTAAGAATGTGGGTGGATGCCTCGCCCCCTGAATGCAAAATTCTAATTTTTCAATTTTTTCTTTCTAAGTACTTTAAGCCCTACCGACCTACCAATTTTCATCGTTCTACAACAATCGGAAGTGCTCCATATAATTTATAAGAATTTTTAAGAATGTGGGTGGATGCCACGCCCCCTGTATGGAAAATTCCAATTTTTCAATTTTTTTCTTTCTAAGTACCTCAAACCCTACCAACTTACCAATTTTCATTGTTCTACAGCAATCGGAAAGGCTCCATATAATTTATAGAATATTTAAGAAAGTGGGTGGATGCCACGCCTCCTGAATAGAAAATTGCAGATTTTCGATTTTTTCCTTTGTATGTACCACAAGGCCTACCGTTGTGCGAAATTTAAAGTTTCTACGATGTCGGGAAGTGCTCCATAATTTTGATGATCTGTCAGTGAGTCAGTCAGTTACGGTTTTTGCGATTTTTGAAGTCCTATATCTTGGGAACTACTAATGCTAAAGAGTTGAAATTTGGTGAGCCACCTATGTTCGATCAGCTCAACAAATACTACGAATTTCAAGTTTCTGACTTTATTGGTACTAAATCTAGAGGGGGGTTGAAAATCGCCTGAGTTTGTTCCTGTAAAAAGGGTGTAGTGCCTCGAACTTGGCTGGGCACTACCGTGCCCTTTGATCTGAACGCGTTCATTAAATATTCCCACTAATTATCTAACATCCTCCTAATTACTTTTGTAAGAAAACCAGTAATTATAGAGCAGTTGCAGCTGCAGAGAAAAAAACAAGTTTCATCAATTAGATAGAAAGAGACATATATATATAATACGAAAGAGACAAACATATAGCTCTTTTGTGTAAACCACACGGCCGACGGAAATCAAAGCCACCATTGAGAGAAAAGAAAATCTAAAATCCATTCGTCAATTTAATTCGCATTTGTTCGTCGTCTTATCTATCTTCTGAGTTTTTTAAGTTAAATAAAAGTTATTAATGCTAAACTTCTAAGTGCAAATAATAATTTTACTTTTATCCAATCTTAAAAATATAAAATTTCACCTGCAAATAAAAAATAGAATATACAAAAATGGATAATATTGAACATCTGTACAAGTGCTATGACATTTTGTCAGAGGCTGGTGAAAAAATTAAAGAGGTTTGTAGACAGTTTTATTGCAAATAAAACGATATTATTTTATTTATTTTGAAGTTATTTTTTGTGTTAGAAATATATAAATAAACATTATTTGTATTCATACTTTTAGCATGAAAACGAATACAAAGATATTTTAAAAGCCGTCAAAGGATCATCGAAGGAAAAACGTTTGGCGTCGCAATTTATTGGCAAATTTTTCAAGCATTTTCCCGAGTTAGCAGATGCAGCTATCGATGCACAACTTGATTTATGCGAGGATAATGATATGCAAGTGAGTTTAATATTTACTAAATGAGGAAAACAAAAAATAACTATCATAATTTAAAATGTGATATTGTACTTAGATTCGCCGACAAGCTATTAAAGATTTACCCAAACTTTGTCTGGATACGGTTGGAATTACACCGAAAATAGGCGATACCCTCGCTCAGTTGCTGATTCTCGATGACCCACTAGAATTACAAACTGTTAACGCATCACTGCAGACCATTTTGAAGGTAAATTTTAATAAAACAAAAGTTTTTTATTCTATTTTGCTAATTCTAACTTTTATGTCAGGTCGACGCCAAAGGAGCTCTTCAAGGTATCTTCACCCAAATCGCATCGGGCGATGAAACAACACGAGAAAAATGTTTTAAATTTATTGCAGCAAAATTATTTACCATGGGTTCAGAAGTTGTAACCAAAGAAGTCGAAGATTATCTCATCGAAGAGATCAAGAAAATTTTACAGGTGAGTCGGTTGTTGTAAAGTTGTTTCATATTTTTAATATTAAGCCTTATTACGATTGTTGTTTGCTTTCGATAAACCACTTGTGTCGAAAGTCGACCATGGAAAAAATTGATTTTGGTGTTGAAAATCTAAATTTTTGTTTTGATGTTAGCGAAAAATTTGGTTAAAAATAAAATAAAATTTTCAACTCCAAAATTATTTCTTTCGATGATTCACTTTCGATAAAAGTCGTTTATCGAAAGCAAACAACACTCATAATAAGATTTTTTATTTCCCTGGTAACTGACTTTCCTCTGCTCCTTGCAATTTTGTCAGGCTTTTTGTTTTGGTAGAAGTTTGGGGTTGAAGAATTTGCTTCAAAGCTCTCTTACAACAAATAACCTCATCCTCTAGCATTTGGTTACATAAACTTCTGGTAATCTTGATTTATTTTGGAAACTTAATACTAAGCATCAGATACATAAGCAGGAAAAGGTTGACTTTTTGAAAAGCAAGTGTGGTTCTAATGGGTCCAACTGAAGCTTACTACTCTATAATACTATTTGCGCTATAAAAACCGCCATATTTTCAACTTTTTTAACATTAGTATCTGCTGTTAAGATCCCCTGAACTAGTTACTTTTCCTAGAGTTTTCTATCCTTCACACCCAACATTTTCTGTGGGCTCTTAGGATAGGGGCCAGTTATATCTAATCAATAATTGGGATAGATATGACCGAATCCTTGGATTTCTACTCCTCCGGCTGCTTGGGGGTGGATTTGGCATGTTTTGGTTTTGGTTGATTATCATAGGGTTGTTTGCTTCTAATTCCAATTGGACTTTTATTGCTCTCACTGCGTCTCTTGCTTGATCTGTGCTTGTTGTATCAAGGGCTTGTGTCGACCACAACCTGTCTAGAGCTCGCGCTATAGTGTATGCATTAGCTTTGTGTTTTGCCACCAATTGGAGAGCCGTGATGTTCCATGTCTCATGTTGAGGGTCCTCGAGATATCAGAGAGCCACCATAACAGCGGTGAGCTTGGCTGCTCTTTGAGCGGACAGTTCTGTAAATGCCCCATCTCTGAATAGTCTGGCCCAAGTCAATGTTTTTTGATTGCTAGCTGCAATGTCCATTGCGTGATCCCTTATGGCTGTTGCCGTTCTTGTATAGTCGCCAAAGCCCATGTCAACGAGATCTTTTTATCTTGCTATTGACGCCTGGATAAGCCAATGAATTACTCCTAACCCAGTGTCGGACAAGCTCAGCAAACAGGCAGATTTTAATTTGAGTAAATATTTTGTTATAATAAGTATCTAACTAATCTAATTTTGTTCTAATCGTTTGGCTGTTCGGGATTTCTGAATGTTTGAGAATGTGATTTTGTGGTAACATTCTGCGAATGTTTTTCCTTCCATGACATACTTCCAGGCACCTTCCACTCCTTTTGGAAACTTAAGATTCTTTCCAGGTACTACCTGACTGAGTGTTAAGATATCCCCATATAGTAAATTATGTCGTGAGTCTAGTTCTTTAAAAGGGGGTAGGATAATGGCAGTATTCTGAATGAACTGTTCATAAAATGTCTTTGGTGTCAAAAGTGGAGACACTGATATAACTTCAATTTCCTTCCACCATCTTCCACTAAATGAACAAAATGGTGTATAGGGTGTGAATGGTGTTAATATTACTGTTTTAATTAAAGGTTTTATATCTTGTTGATGTATGGCTAAGTCTCTCAAAATTGACTTAATGTCTTCATCTTTCAGGACGTCCGATATAGGTAACACCTTTCTATTCTTCCCCATAGCGGGACTCTCTTTCGACAAGAGGCAAAAACCCCAAGAATTTTCTATGGTTTCATAATAGCAGATATACCAAGTGTTGAGCATATTCATGAATGAATCATGATGTTCTGCTTTGTAATGGGATATCAGATGTAGTAAAATATATTGACGAGTCATTGCCCTCATAATAGAATCGGTCAAAAGGCTGGGTCTCCATCTCGAAGCAATCTTCGTTGAGAACTTTACGAATTGAAACTCCTTTTTCCATGAGCGTATGAGGTTTCCGGGAAAATTAAGCTTGGTTTGATTGTCTGAAATTAGAGATTGAATCCATAGTAGGAATTGTTCTTTCTTGGCTTCTATCATCTCTGGGAATGATATTAACTTTGAGTATTCTGAATGAACTGTACGTGCATCTTTGCTTAATATTTGTGTGTGCGTAGATACCTTCTGTTGAAAGACTTCAAAGGTTTCACTTGTGTAAAATGGTGAATTATATGATACCTCCTCCAGAAACCCTGAATCATATTGAACTATTGATGTTTTAAATGTGACTAACTGAGCCTGACTTCTTTTAAGATAACCTATAATGAATACTTCGGTGTTTCCAGTGTTAGAAAAGTAAGATCTCACAATTTTGACAAATTTATAAACACCTAATACCATTAAGTACTGTACATAAGCTATATCTAGCCGTGAAAGAAATTATTTAATAATCAAGAATTTGTTACTAGGTGAATTGATTGCAACATTTAATAACGTTTGGGTAATAACTAACTGTTTTGAAGGATAATCATGATCAGTTTCAGCATCACAAATAACTATAATAGAATCAAGATCAAGTTTATTAAAGTCTGTAGAATAATTTGAATCTAGAAGGTCAGAATTTATTTCTGTAGTGAAATCCAAATTAGTTAACCTTTGAAAGACTGACGGCAATAAGCTCACAGAGACGGGAATATAATAATTAATACCATTCGAAGGCATCAACTCAGATGCGTGAAATGTGTTGAAGAATAATTTCGCTTTTGGGAAAATTCTACCACAGGACAAGGTGTATCCCCCCAGACCATCTCCAAAGATTGATATAACTTGGCTGGTATTCAGTATTGCTTCACGGGTTATCCACTCTAAAATATGTTGAAATATTGAAGTAATCTTATAAGATGCTGAGGTTGTAGGACTGAACTCTTTATATAGGTGGTTGACAAATGATTTGCCAGATAGGGTCAATGAAATAGGAGTTAGTTTGACAGTGGTCCTTTGATCCTGATTGATCTTCATGGTTTCTAATCTATGAGAGATGATATATTCTGAAGAGCTTGGGAGAGACGTTAAATTGATTTTCCTATTAGAGTAAACATCAGGTTGATCTTTTAGTGATAATAAATCACCTACAACAACACGTCTAGAAAGAGATTTGACAATTGCATCAGGGATGACTTGTAAGAATTTGGGTTTAAATGCACTCTGTACAAATCTGGTCACAGTTTTCAGAGACAGATAGGAGGGGCTAAAGACCAGTTCGGGATGTGTAGACATCACCAATGACAGTAGGTTGATGTTAGCATTAAGACTATATGAGCCACGAGATTCACAAAACAGTTGCTTCTCAAAACCAGAATATTCACAGAGTCTTTGCAGATTGTCTCACGTCCCGATGCCAGGATTTTATAAGATATAGCTGGAATTAGGGGTGAGAATATAAATTTCCGGGATAGGGGTAATGTAGCACTTACAGTGATATTGCACCAGTTAAGATAACCAGTCATTGATACGTGAGATTTTAGTAATATATCAATGGTTCTCTTAAAGAAAGTCCAAACCTCATAATCAGATGGCGGGGACCCAAAAGGTAATTGTAGTGTCGGCAAGAGTGAACGGACATTATTCCAAGACGCTAGATTCAATAACAATGAAACCATGCCTCAATACCACACGGGTGGTGTGTTCTTTATGACTTGTTTTGCATCATGGAATAGTTGTTCTGGGGTTAAGTGGACATGTTTGATGATATTGTGTGACTGATGAAACATATACTCTGAGATTCTATAATAAATCATGTATTGTAGAAATTGAAATACATCTATGTGTGCTATGAGATTGACGGGGATGACAGTTGATGACACATGTACTTGAGGGAGAAAAGATTGACCCACCGGTGGGATAGGAAATTCTGAAAAGTAAAAGTCACACAGCGACCTTAAGAATAAATCATTTTTATTTGACACTTCATCCAAAGACGATAGAACAGGGAGGAGAGAATCAGGATTGTTTTTCAATGTCATCAACAATGATTCTTTGGTGATCCAACAATATGGATTTTGAGGCTGTGGGTTGTATATTTGTAGAATTTCATCACTGATCTCTGAGATTTCTAACATACCCTCATATATTGGCATAATACATTCACGGCATGAAATATGTAGATGACTACATTTGTTTCTTATAACTTTGTTGGATAAGGTTTGACAAGCAAACAAACAGGACGCCCATGTGTATATTGTTTGAAAGGAAATATTGAAGTTATCAGAGTCTACATTTTCAATTCCTTGCTGAGGCTAAAAGTGGTTGGGCATTATATTTAAATAAGATGGAAGATGATACAGTACTGAGATTGTGGAGGAATGACTTGTTCTCTTATCTTGCCATCTTTGCTCAACAGTTCCAGAGATGGTTGAGGTTGCTGGAATGCATAAGCTTGCATCTAAATCTGTCATAGAGCCAAAAATGGTCTGAATCAGTTCAGTGAAATTTGAATGTTTCTCAGTGCCCCAGCCGATGAGACACAGTAAATCCAAAATACCTTGGAGTAAAGAAGGAGCAACAGCTTTTAGTTCCCTCCTTCATATTTGATCTTGTTTTGAGTGGATGTACCAAAAAATGGAGTAAATGGACCTAGTGGAATGTTTTGAGGAGAAAGATCTCTCTTATTATAGTAATCTACCGGAAGTGTAGACATTAATCTAAAGTACCCCATTTCCGAATTGGGATGGTTTTCACTCTCACATCCTTTCCCAGTATAATCATGGAAACTCAACATTTCCTGAGGAACCGCTACTGTCACCCCAGTTACAGGTAATCTCCAGGATGATGTTCTTAACTTTTGAGCATATTGTGTTGAACAGTAATTCATATTTTCATAGAGTAGTTCTCTGTGCTGAAACGCTTGATAAATAACTGATTTTAGATAGTTATCTTCAAATTTTCCAAATTGTTGTTGAAAATTGAAAAATCTAGGTCTTCCACTAGCTTCAAAGTCGTATTCTTTCTGCTGATTGTTTTCCCAAATTCTGTTCCAGCCTTCCCTATGTTTTTTCATCATTCCTATCAAGGTGCCTGTTTTATTAACCTTACTAACAATTTGAAGTGCACGCCCAGATATGGTAGAGCTTAACACTGAATTGGCCACCCGAGGATTAAATGGAAGCATGGTGACTAATAAATCACTTAATGCCGATTGACCGACTTTGGCATATTGCATGAATTCTTTGAATGCTTCATTTTTAATCGGCAGATCTTGAGAGATGAATTAAAAAACCAACCTCTTTACCTTTTCACTTGCCGAAGAGCATCGTAATATACAGCATCACCCTTGATGGACTCAATAAAATCCTCCTTGATTTTTTGTTTTTCTGCGTCGGTGGTCATGTTGATATTATTATAGTTTTTTGTTTGTTTTTATATGAGTAAGCTATTAACGACAGAGAGTCTCGTAATAGAGAATGAGTCTTTTGATATATCAATATCAGGATTCAATGTAGATTAAGATTCCACATATGGAAGGCTTGGTGTTTCTCATATCTATATCTGATGTCACAAGCAGTGTCATGACATAAGTGCAAAGCGGTTCAAACTTCAAATCTACGGAAGTTAGAATTGAATACTGTGCTTCCATTCCATTTTGGTGGAGGAGTTCTTAAAAAATGTTGTGTGTGATATTGTTTATTGCGTACATTTCAAAGGTTGAGAAAGGCTTGACTGTGATCCTACAGCAGGAGAGAGCAATGAAACATATATAATTGAGACAATAATCAATTTGTACAGGAATATTGACATCTAGTAGCAGTGTAGTGTGTATCCTCGTAAGCCATTCACGGACATAATCTAAAGTTATTGCCGTGTCTTGGCGACCGTCTTGTCCAGCTTGAGGGTTGTTGATGGATCCTGCTCTGGCGCCGGTTGAGGTTTCACAAACTAGATTTGATAAAAATATTTACAATTCAGTTTGGCCTTACAATAGTTTTTACATTTGCATTGCACTTTGATATTTTAACAAAGAATTCTTTCTCAAAAACGTTTACACAGTGAAAAAGTTGATCTGACAAGTACCGGTCAGACATATAGAAATATGTATTGACAATATAAAAACAAATAGACATAAAGATCATTTTGCAAAACTTTTCTTTCTCACCTTCTTCTCCACTAGATGCTTGGCTGTAGGCTAACGTCTACCTCCAAATATAACTATACCAAAACTTGTCTCAATGGCGGCCATTGCACCAAACATTCTTGGTATCGAACATACTATTACCCTTGTAAAGAACTTTATTTCTAGCAAAATATCTCTCGTACTCGTACTTGCCTCCAATAGGATGGATCCGCGAAAGGAACTTCAAAACCTTCTGTTATTTGCTCTACATTGACTTGCGGAGTCACTAATGACCAGCCGGTACTTTTACCTCCCTTTCGTAATTTTTGCCGTTTGGCTGGCATCGTTAATTGTCAATCCCCTTTGCGCTTGGATTCTACTTTTGCCAAAATAGCTGATAGAGGTACCTTGTGATTTGGGCACAATAAGCTGTTGTGCTTTAATTTGAATGGACATCTTGGGCACGGAGACTGGAAACACGAGTCCTCATTATGCCCCTGCTTGAGGCAATTCTCGCATAATATGTGCATCCCACAAAACGAAGTCTAGCTAGCTGCTCCGAAGCTCTAAACTGCTTGCAGTGGTATAGCTGATGATCCTCGCCGCATAGCTCGCACTTATGTTGTATCCTCGCTGCTCTGTTCTAATACGTTGCTTGCCGTATTGGAGTTTGTGTCCTTGCTTGCTGTTGTTGTCTTGCCGTGTTCCTTTGCTGTGTCGTTCGCTCGCTGCCAAATTTGTCAGAGCGTGGCCTTGACTCTGCCCTTGCCGCTGCGCCGCTCATCACAGCTGCTGCTCTTGCCTGGTGACTGCTTGCCGGTTGTGTGTATGCCGCAGCTTGCCTATCCAAAAAGGCTAGCATCTCCCTTGCCGTAGGAGTTTCGGACTGGCGCTGTAGTTTCCTTTGGTGCGCTGTGTCCGCATCTAGCCGGTCCTGCAACATGTGCATAATCATCATATCCCATAGTTCGACCGGTATCCCTTGCGCCTTGAGCTGCCGAAGAGTTTCATGTGTCTCATTTGACAGCCGTTGAATATGGTCCGCACGAGGAACAGCTGGTAGAGCTGGCAGATTGATGAACTGCCTCAACAGTTCGCGACAGGTATGATATTTTTTTATCATATAGCTTGTTGAGCCTGGCCCAGGCCTCTAAGTGCTATCTGTTAGCTGCCATTCCCCCATCGTCCTGGCTGCCTTGCCAGTAAGTGGCTTGTTGAGATGCTGAAACTTGAAAGTGGGTTTTACCTGGTCATTTTCGTGGACCGCCGCTATAAATCGGTCCTTGAATCCTTGCCACTTGGTGAGGGACCCATCAAATTCCCCCCACGTATTCTTTACCTCTTGCTGTTGTGGTATCTGGATGGATACCTCGATGGGCTGGCCGCTCGCTCCTTGCTCCCTGCTTATCCCTTGCTATAGCTCCGCTTACCATTTATATTTGCCAAAAGCTTGCAAAACTTTCCTTTCGTGTCGAGGTAGAGTTCCTCAGCTGCAGCTTGCTGCTTTTCAACTTCTTCAAAATCATTCGCCTTGCCGGATATCCATTTTATATGATTTACATTTATCTGGCTCCATATATCCTCTAGCCGCTTCAGCCGTACCTGGAGGTCTTCGCCGTCGCCATCGCCTGGCTGCTCAGTAGCCTCTGCGATGTAGCTCGCTATTCTTTGAATCGCTTTTAAGCATATTGCATGAATTGTATTGTTCGCCATTTTCTGTGATAGGAAAATAAGAAAGATAGTGGAATTTAAAGGTAAATGTATGTAAACCTGTGCAAGATTAATATTATAAGCTTGTATTAAATAGCTTGCCGAACATCTAACATATAATTTTATGGATAAAGATTACTACTAACTTTTATAGTTACCCAATATTCAACAATTTTATTCAATTTTAAGCATTCATATTATATTGTACTTATAGCTTTAAGGTCGCTATGAAAGAATAAAAATTATCTATCTATCAAAGAAAGTATATATATCCTTACAGGCCAACCGAGAATTCGTTAAGATTATTTATTTTTCAATGAAAGTAACTAACCAATTACTAGAGTTGTAAATTATTCTAGTCACGCACTTCTGCCGTAAAACGCTTGCTGGTTTGTCCCATTTGAATTGTAAAAATTCAAATACAAATTGAATTTGCTGAATATGCTGAATATTGGAAATAACTTTTCCGAATCTAAATGTTCTTGCCGAAATTTTTTCTACGGTCGCTGGTCTTATTAATGTGTAAAGTTCTGTTGATTTTCTTTGAGCGTTGGGATTATTTATGGGGTTGATAAAGGGGTATTGAAATAGCACATTACAACCTTTGAACTTCTTGTATCATCATGATCTCCTCCACGCTCAGTGGCTAACGCATATTGTGCGGGTAATACATTGTTATTTTCCAAAGGCATCTTGAAAAATAGTTGGTTGCTCCGTGCTTTGGCTGTGTAGCCTATTCATTATTTTTAATTTATTAAAGACAACTTTGGGGCCTATTTCTGCGCTGCAACAACAGAGCTACATCAACTACATCGTACATTAAAATCCTTTAACTACATCATTTATATTTGTCTGATTCAAACATACAACTGGAGTTATGAAATAAAAGATAAAAAAATGTAATAAATTACAAATGTAACTGATGTAATTGTAGGATGAAGCTGTAAAATGTAGTTGATGTAATTGATGTAGTAGCGCAAAAATAGGCCCCTACTGACATCAGTTGCGTTTTGATGACGCAACACTCTGTTTATGTGACCCTGATGACTGAGCTTAAGTAATCTTACAATTGTGTCGTTGACAATCAAACAGAGGCTCAAAATTTGAACATGAAACCGAGTAAAAGGGCGAAAACTTATAGTTTCTAAAATATTCAAGATAATTAATTGCAGTAAATTTTGTTTAATTTGTGGATGTTTTTTTTATAAGATTGGCTACAAAAAATAATAAAAGGACCTTTTATTTTCGTCCTGTAGTGAAATGCTTTTTTTTTTTTAGGCAGTTTTGTTTGTTAAAAACAGATTTAGCGCATTTTGAAATTTAGTTTTTTAAATGGTACCTTTTTGATTCTCAAACGCCAGTAAAATTAAAAAAGAAGACGAAAAATATGTAAGGAAATGTTTTGTTTTATTGGTATTCATTTAAACTTTTTAAACAGCTATAATAAAGAATATCAATAAAATAAATAAATAATACTTTTTCTTCAAAAACTTATACATTAGTAATAATTCACAGCAATTTTCTTTCGTTTTAATCATATAAATAGGAACTTCGGAACAAAAAGTCAAAATTAAGTCAACGACTAAACGCAGCAGTACTGAGTTTCTTCAAGAAACTCACAGACATCATCCGGTTCATCCTCAGGATCATGCGAAACTGCCGAAATCGATAATTTCCCTGTAAAATTTTAATTCTTCGATTTCTCTCCACTTTTCCCCACAATGATTTTTAAGAAGTTTGTTTACATCATTTTTTTTTAGCTTCTAAAAGAGGAACTCCTGAAGGCAATGATGTAAGCTCCATCATATCAATCCTAAATGTACTTAGGGTTTTATGATTGCATGTGCGATTTTTTGGTGGCTTGAACTGCTTCCTGATGTGTAGTACAAACAATCCTTTAATACTATTCGGATATTAAATAAAACCCGAAATACATTACCTAGAAGCTGTGCGATACTTCGTTTTAGTTTTTTTTTTCTTTGCCAAAGCGCTATATTCCACTTCTTGAGCTCGTGATTGGTTTTCCATCTTCATCTATTGAAATAATTCCTTTTTTCTAAAAAGAATTGAGCGAAAATAATTCTAGAATATTATTTACCTTCATGATAATCCTTAACTTACCTAAAAGAACAACCATTCGGGAGGACATCACATGGAAAACTGAAGAATTTATATAAGGGAATGAGCCAAGTGTCAAATTTTGTCGCCCAAATTATTTAGCTCCTTTTTGAAAATCAATCTTATCTATTTGATTTAATTTAGAGAAAAATAGAGCCGTTTTGAAAATTAAAATAATTTTGTATGAAAGATAGGTCCGTTTTGATTATTAGAAAAATAATAAATAGCCTCGTTTTGATCCCAAACTCAAAATTAAAATGATAATAACTTCTTAATTATCTCGTTTTGAAACAAAATTATTTCATCATCGGATAGCTCTCTCTGATACGCAAATTTTGGTGTATCACACTCAATATATTGGAAAAAGTGACTTTAGCACCGTTTTGATTGTCAACGACACAATTATATGATTTGTCTTCTACCTGCCAAACTTGCAAGTTAACTTTATAGTTAACCTGCTTATCTGCAGATAGCTCTTGCATGTTTTACATGCTTTTTTCAAAATCAAAAATAACCAATCTTAAATATGATTGTTAGAGTTGCCATATAAATATGAACTTAAACTTACTTTTATTAGAACGAGCATGACGATTATGGTTACGAGAGCGATTCGCATTGTCTGTCGCTTTGAATTTTTAGAAAAGAGAAACAACTAAAAGAGCCAAATCATAGTCTCCAAGTATCAAATATAAGAGGAATATACATAATTATCTAAAATATAAGAAGAATAAATTCTATATTATGATTATTCCTGATCTTCTTGCAGAATTAAAATAATCCGTATTTTTTGCAGTACACGCGTCTCTTATTTGTTAATTGGGTTGGGTTCTATTTTTTCTTTTATAAATATAACGGTTTTTGTGGCTTTTGATGCTCTATTCTCTTACTATGAAGATTTTTTGGAGCTCATAATGCTAAGCGAAAAAGAAAAAGTTTACGCTTTTCTTGTGAATTTACCTAGAGCTGAACTCTTTTTATTGATTTTTACTTTGCTATATTTTAACTTGTAAAGCAAAATATACAAATATTTTCTTAATACTATTGTTGGTGATTATTTACTTTATTATTATTTACTTTGTTTATGGTGATTTGGATTTGGATTTCGAAACAAATATCAATTTTCTTGTGGGGGCTTTTAGCTACCTTCACCTAGATTTATTTTTACTTGTCGGTTTACTCTAGCAAACTCTGACTGAGACCCTTTAGCAAAGTTTTGTTTGTTGAGGCCCCCAAGCAGTTCTTAGCTATTTTTGTGTTTCACCTTATCATTAAAGACTGTTAATATTAGAGGTTTAAACTGATTCCAGCGCACACCTATTTGCCTGTAGCGTCTTTTGGAATTATAGAACCGACTGTAAAGTCGTCCCGAAGGATTCTCTTTTGATCCTTTTGGCGGTGGAGCAAAGTGTATATTCCTGTTTTTTTCTTTTGGTTTTGTTTTAACTAATCTGTCCACTTTTCACAATTGTATTGTAGGGGCTTTTATCTACCTTCACCTAGATTTATTTTTACTTATCGGTTTACACTAGCAAACTCTGACTGAGACCCTTTAGCAAAGTTTTGTTTGTTGAGGCCCCCAAGCAGTTCTTAGCTTTTTTTGTGTTTTACCTTATCATTAAAGACTGTTAATATTAGAGGTTTAAACTGATTCCATCGTACACCAATTTGCCTGTAGCGTCTTTTGGAATTATAGAATCGACTGTAAAGTCGTCCCGAAGGCTTCTCTTTTGTTCCTTTTGGCGGTGGAGCAAAGTATATATTCCTGTTTTTTTCTTTTGGTTTTGTTTTAATTAATCTGTCCACTTATACAATTTTTTTTTTGGCTTTCAATTATGTAGCGTAGGTATTTTATTTTATAAATTTAAATTTTTTGTTTGCTAACGCGCAGTTTCTTACTTTTATTTTTCAATTGTTTTATTTTGTGATTTATTTTTTATTTCAAAACAAATATTATAAACACGAATTTATCTTAGTAACCTTCAATAAGCATTCACCATACTGTTGGTTGTGCGAGACCCAAGCTTCCTGCTGGTGCATTTTTCATCATAGCATCTTTAAAGATTTTTCGTTGGTGATTTGGATTAGGATTTCGAAACAAATATCAATTTTCTTGTAGGGGCTTTAAGCTACATTCACCTAGATTTATTTTTACTTATCGGTTTACACTAGCAAACTCTGACTGAGACCCTTTAGCAAAGTTTTGTTTGTTGAGGCCCCCAAGCAGTTGTTGGCAATTTTTGTGTTTCACCTTATCGTTAAAGACTGTTAATATTAGAGGTTTAAACTGATTCCATCGCACTCCTATTTGCCTGTAGCGCCTTTTGGAATTATAGAACCGACTGTAAAGTCGTCCCGAAGGATTCTCTTTTGTTCCTTTTGGTGGTGGAGCAAAGTATATATTCCTGTTTTTTTCTTTTGGGTTTGTTTTTAATTGTTGTGTCCACTTTTCACAATTTTAGCGTAGGTATTTTATTTTATAAATTTGAATTTTTTGTTTGCTTACACACAGTTTCTTACTTTTGTTTTTCAATTGTTCTATTTTGTGATTAATTTTTTATTTCAAAATAAATATTATAAACACGAATTTATCTTAATAACCTTCAATAAGCATTCACCATCCTGTTGGTTGTGCGAGACCCAAGCTTCCTGCTGGTGCATTTTTCATCATAGCATGTTTGAATAATTTTCGTTGGAAAATGAACGCTTCGCTGTGTCTCCTTCTGCTGACATCAGTTGCGTTTTGATGACGCAACATTCCATTTAATACACGAGTTTGTTGTGCACAATACTAGGCGGCTCCTTCCTCCTGTTGTTGTGCTTTATTTTGTTTTAACTTGAGACGCACGGATCTCAAGCGGGGTCTTACCTTTATTTAGTGTTCTATTTTTATTAAGGAATTCAAACAAGGTATAGTTTTGTGTTGTTTATTTATTAAATTTACTTAAGCGTTTTTTCTTTGTTAATTTTAGATCTTATGTCACTAGTTTTAACAATTCTTATTCTTAAATTATAAACGATTTTTCAGAGTTTTATAATAATTGAGTTAGTAAGGAATTGGCAAAGATTTTGTATACTGAGCAAAAGAAATAGAAAAGAAAAACGAATTTCTTAGTTTATAACACGACGATGTGGCGGTCCGATTCTTAGTGTCGGATATCTGCCTCGCTACCCGACTTGAGAACACACAAAAAACATGTCACCGCGTCCGAAGTGTGCCTGTGCACAGCTGGGAGTAATGCACGTTTTTTGTGTCAAGAAAAAGAATGAAATTGGATAGTGTGGACTGGAAAAGAAAGAGTGCATTTGGATTTTGGAGGTAATTAAAAATGAAAGTGATGACCTGCGAATTATGGGTTTTGTTTCAGTTAAGTGGAGCAGGCAATGACATTGGAGAGGTTGACGATTTGGAGTTGGATAGAATTAGTTAATTAGTTAATGTAGTTAATTAAAAGGAAATGATGATATGGGAATTTTAAGTGGTTTGGAGCTGGGCATGAATATTGGAATTTAAATTGGGTCGGATATTAGTCAATCGAAAGGAAATGATGACTGGGAATTTGAAGTGGCAATGGGTACAATTGAAAATGAATTTATGGGTCATGAAAGGGCATGAGAAATGGAAGTGGGTGAGGGAAAGACGTTGGAGGTTGTGAAGTGTGTACTTTACAACAGCCCTCTTGTAAGCAAAATGCTAGACTTTCACCCTTTCTCATCTCTTGCATAGGGCACATAACGCTGTTGTGCATCTGCTTGCCAGGGCATCTGGCGCATGGCCCCTGGAAACAGTCTTTTGGCTGGTGGCCTGCCTTCAAACAATTGGCGCACAGGCCTCTATCTCGTACTAGATCCTGCCTTGCTCGTAAGGTGAGGGTCTTAAATTGTAGGCATCCCCACACAGGGTGGCTGGTCGACTTGCATGCTGGACATGGCTTCGGCTGTGTAACAGCAGTCTCTCGCCGGGCAGTTATCGGTGCTGGGATGGGCACCCGTCTATCACCTTTGACAGTCTGCATGGCTTGCTGTGAAGTTGATGGGCTATCTCTTCTCAGGTTATCCTGAGCACTCTCCAGTGCGACGGCTCTCCTATCGAGGAACTCACACATCTCTTTCGCAGTTGGGAGTTCAGAAACTCTCGCTTCTTCCACTTCTGGAAGTGGAAGAGACATGCTGTCTCGCCATCAAGCTTCTCATGAAGGGTATGCACGATTATCATGTCCCAATGCTCGGTGGGAATCCCTTGTGCAGCCAGCTGACGTAATGTCTCATGTGTCGTATTTGATATTTTCTGTAGTTCATTTGCCTTTGGCGGCCCTCTCAGCACAGGAAGTCTAAAAAAGTTTCGCAGCAGTTCGCGGCATGTCGCGTACTTCCGATTGTATACCGCGTTCATCCTCTCCCAAGCTTCATCGTAGTTCTGGCCACTGAGCTGCCATTCTCCCAGAGTCTGAGCTGCCCTACCAGTTAAGGAACTTCTGAGGTAGGCAAATTTGTATGCTGCTGGGATCTTCGTGTTGTTATGGACTGCGGCCATAAATCTATCGCTGAACCCTTGCCAACGCGTGATCGCACCATCGAATGTGCCCCATGTATTTTTTACGTCATGCTCGGCAAAGGGCATATTCACCTGCACGGCGATTGGCTGGGCCTCTCTCTCTAGTGCGTCTTCTTCTTCGGCTATCACTACTCTACGTTCGACATCGGCTCTATCCAGCAAGTTTTTTGTTGCTCTGAGTCTCGCTTCTCCAGCTTTCACCTTCGCCCAGGCCTCATTGATAGCCTTAAGGCGAACTTCTATCTCTTCAAAACCGAGTGTTTCAAAACGGAGATTTTGCCACTATCACCATTCTCTCGACGGCGTGCACTGCGGCCTCGAATTCGTATTCGGAGTTATCATCTGCCATGACTCTATCGCAATCTAATCGTAAATAAAAATCAAAAGAAAACGAACGTGGATCAGTAATATACCACATTAAAGGAAGAACCTGTGAAGAAAAATTTATTTAATTGACCTGTGAAGAAAGTTTATTTAATTTGAATAATTAATCTCGCAATAGGTACTCTCAACCGCAATTGGAGGAATTTCTCCGATGCTAATATAGTTAAATAATAATAATGTGCACTGTTGTTGTTGTTTCTATTTGCCGCACTTGGATATTTTCTTTCATAAGAAAATTCCACTCTATCTCTCTCTCACATATATGCAAATTTATTTGTTTGCTTCTTTCACTCTTTTCTTTCTCGTATTATTTATGTGTGTTTTATTTATAAAAAGAAAAAACTCTGTCTCAATTCTTAGATAAACAGTGCCTCTTTTTATTTTTTGTTTATTTTATTTGCTTGCAAGCTCTTATCGCATCTTTTCGCATCAACACTCATATGCATTTCATATTTTGAGTGTGATAATTAAGGAAAAACAGATTTATTAATCCATTTATCTATCTCGATCGCGTCACATTACGCTTCTCGGTACACTTCACAAAAACTACATACCGCCCTGCCTAACAAAAAAAAAAAAAAAATAAGAGTATGTATGTATATATGAAAAAGAAATATGAATTAGCTGGTTGCGACCCAGCTAATACTTCGGCATGAAAAAACTTATCTCTTCCCTGCAGCACAACAACAGTACGCTTTTATTTTTAATTTCTTTCACAATCTATCACTTTCTCAATAAAAATCTTTCGCAAATTGTTATTCTATTGTCGAAACAAAAAAGAAAAACAACATTTTCACACACTTCTCATATCAAAAAATTTGTGGACTGTATTCTTACCGTTCAGGTGTTGTCTTTTTTTAAATTTTTGTATTTCCTTCAACTTTGTTTTGTTGTCTGTCACTTTTATTTTGATCTTGTCTCGATTTTATTAATTATATTATGTAATTTGTTTAAATTTCCGTTAAATTTTGCTCTTTAAAAAAGAACTTTAAAATGAAATCGACCGTTTTACTCAAATTTCCACATTGAAGTGAGGAAATATGCTCAGCGGTTGCCATTGCTCGCTATAGGTATGTAGTACATAAATATCTACATAAATTCTTTCTCCTCTCTCTGTTTGTGGTAGTGCAATTTATGCATGACCGCATTTGTGCGCTTCATCTGTATCTCGTGTACGAGTACATAGCACCAGTGTTTGGGAACCAAACGAGTTTAAACCTGAAAGTAAATAAAGGGTGGATTTTTTGTTCTCGGTTGTAAAGCGAGAACTCTTTCGTACGGAGGGGATCATTTATTTACTTGTGACCTGTTGTGTGTGTTTTTTCTTTCTTCTGGAAGTTTGTGGCCGTTCTGAATTGTGCCTGTACGCAGGCAGCACGTTCGTAAAATCTGTAGGAGTAGGGGGGGGGGGGATCTATCCTGGTCCCATCCATCTTGTCATCCACGTTGCTCGATTGAACAACCGGAAGCTCCGATGAGTACCTATAAGAACTCTTGTTGTGACAAGTGCAAGGTGGTTCTTCCTGACCATCCCAAGATCGAGTAGTTGTTGGGAACTCTGCTTGGACCACACTCCTCTCCAGTTGAGAGTGGCTGATGTTACTACCACTTCATTAACACCTAGGAGAGATTGTAGTTCCCTACGGATGGTTGCTGTGTTGTACTTCGCAACTTTCTGTCGGTGGGCCAGGTCAAGGGAGTATGTATCGCTAATAACTTGCGAATCTATGACGATTGCCCGATCTCCATCTTTAACGACTAGGTCGCGTTTCCTGGGCCCATCTTCAGTCATAACTACTGGCTCTTCCAGGGTGTGTAGTCCCTGATTAATTGCATTCCGCTTTATAAAGTTAGTGACACAGTCGTGACGTTCTATACGAGCCACATGTGTTCTTGGGCACTGCTGGGCTACATGGTTCAGTGTTTCAACCTTTGGGCAACCAGCTCTGCACATGCGGTCATTGGTGAGTCTACCGCGAGATGTTCTTGAACGGGTGGGAAGTGCATTAATTTTTGTTTTTATGCAGTGAATGAAGTCACTGCCGGAGAGAAGTCTTGTGGGTTCACGTACCCAACGGTGTGCTTGTTTGCAATCTGGGGCTTCCTTCAGGCCAGCATCATCAACAGATGAGTACAATTTGCCTGCCCAATATGAGTCGAGATCTTGCTTCGACCTGATGTTAAAATTTCCAATTTGCAAACGTCTGGTAGCAATATCCATCTCTTTTGCAATAAATGTGTTTGCTACGACAGCTTCTTCTAGGTTGGGGATGGAGATATTATTAAGCCTCTCAAGTCGGATCAGGGGCGCTGTTAGCCTTACGGCTGGAATGCCAAGACCTCCTTGGTCAACTGGCGCATGAAAGTATGGAACTGGTGTGTCGTTTGGCAAATCTAGCCATTTCCTTACTTCTTTCCTGATTCTTTTGTCGACTTTGTTGAGGGCCCCAATATGGGAATTCCCTAGAGTTAGCCGATGAAAAAGTTGAGGTATGAGAACCGTCCTCAAAACATGCAGACGTTGCTGGGGTTTTAAAGGTGCCCCAGACACACGCTGAAGTTTTGGATCCAGTAACTCTTGAGTGAGGATTTTGCACTTGCCGTCTGGCGAGAAGTCCAGGCCAAGGTACCTGAAGGTGTCGGTACGCTTTAGTGCTGGAAGGGTGTGATTAGAGAGCTTGAATGTTTTTGGCTCAATGACCGTAATCTTCTGTTTGCCTTGTCCTTTTATGCTGATGGTCCTACTTTTGGCAGCGTTGACATGCATACCGCAAGAGGATAGGAAGGCTTGAGTGTTGTTTAACAGAGTTTGAAGGCCTAAGGGTATTGAGGCGCACAGTATTAGATCGTCTGCGAAAGCCAGCGCGTTCACTGATGCAGATCCAATCTTACATGAGATTTCCTTCGGTAGTGATTTTAAAAGCCTGTCTATTACCATGTTGAAGAAGATCGGTGACAATGGGTCACCTTGTTTCACTCCACTCACAGCTCTTATGGGATCAGACGTCCAATCATCTGCCTGTCGCCTATGTGGCGGGGCATGGCAGCTTCTATCAGGTGGCCTCTATCACGTTTAAAAACATGTTTCTTCATGTTTTGTTGTGCAATTTGCTCTTGATGATGTCACCCACTTTCACTCTTTCGCTTCCTTCTTTTTTTTCACTCGCGGATTTTAAATTGCCTTTCAAGGAATATTAACCGCACTTTCCCTGTTTTAATATTTACGGAAAACAAATTTCCTCTTTTCACGCACATATATTTTCTCACTTTTTTGCTTGTTAAAACTTCAAGCAAATTCTATCGCGTAATTTAACTTAACATATATATTTTCTTTCCCGTTCCCTGGCTCACATAGGGCTCGATTAACCAAATGTTTCGGTAGCTCAGAAATTCATGCGAAAAAAAACACTTCACTAAATACAAAATGAAAACAAGGCGATTTTATAGTGGAAAATTAATAAAAAACCACTTCTTTCCATTTTATTAAAAATAATAATCACTCAAGGCCAATATGACCGTCTATCACAAGATCTTCGCACAAACTCAAAGTATCTTTCTCATAGGCTTAGGCAGAAGCTCTTTTTTATGGTTAAAAGCTTTTTATAACAATATATAGGCAATATAATAAATGTAGAAATATAGTAAAATGTAGGAAAACATCGACTGCAGAGTTGCCAGGCTCATGCAGTTCGATACACACTCCTTATTCGGCCGTCCAACCTTCCTGGTTCAGCCTTCGGTTAAGACTAACTTTCATTATATATGTCATTAACGAAGGAAAAGCATATTCCTTCGTTAAGTTTTAATATATTTTATAAAAAGCTCAAAACATCGACTGCAAAGTTGCCAGACTCAAAGCAGTTCGATATAATAATGTTATAAATAAATAGGATTCATTGTGGATGGGCTTCACATATTCTTATCCGTAGTTTGCTTCCACTCTCAAAACTTTCTCCTCATTGTTGCTGTCGCTATCGTTTGCTGTCTACTTTTTTGTTGGTGTCCATCTTTGCTAAAATGTCGTTTAAATGCACTTTTAGCCTTATAATATTGTTCTTCAGTGGCAATGTGGTTTATATCCATTGCTGTCAGGTCACTGGTTTGCTGCCCAAAAATTTCTCGTGTACTTTGAGAAAATGCTGCCATGATTCCTCCATCCAATCTTTTCAGACGAGTGCCCTCATCAGCACTGTCCATTTGAGGAAATGACTCATCCTCGCTGCAGATCACCATTCTTTTATATATCAGACCCTCTTTGTCCTTTTTGAAAACGTGATGGCTGCAAGAATGTGATGGCATCCAACTCAGAAACAACATTGTTGACGCGGCTTTTAATTTTTGTGGCGATGACAGCGGAGGCACCAATAACGTGGTGAAAAAAGAGCAAAACAGTTGTTGAGTAAATCGATATGGTCCTTTATGTCTTGAATTGTACTCCTTATCCAAATGAAAGCGTTCTACGAGTCCTTGATATTTCCGACCCTCTTTGTCCTTTTTGAAAACATGATGGCATCCAACTCAGGAACAACATTGTGGACGCGGCTTTTAATTTTTGTGGCGATGACAGCGGAGACACCAATAACGTGGTGTAAAAAGAGCAAAAAAGTTGTTGAGTAAATCGATATGGTCCTTTATGTCTTGAATTGTACTCCTTATCCAAATGAAAGCGTTCTCCGAGTCCTTGATGGTATATCTCATAACATATTTCCGACCCTCTTTGTCCATTTTGAAAACGTGATGGCATCCAACTCAGGTACAACGTTGTGGACGCGGCTTTTAATTTTTGTGGCGATGACAGCGGAGGCACCATAACGTGGTGAAAAAAGAGCAAAAAAGTTGTTGAGTAAATCGATATGGTCCTTTATGTCTTGAATTGTACTCCTTATCCAAATGAAAGCGTTCTACGAGTCCTTGATATTTCCGACCCTCTTTGTCCTTTTTGAAAACATGATGGCATCCAACTCAGGAACAACATTGTGGACGCGGCTTTTAATTTTTGTGGCGATGACAGCGGAGGCACCAATAACGTGGTGAAAAAAAGCAAAGAGTTGTTGAGGAAATCGATATGGCCCTCTATGGCTTGAATTGTACTGCTTATCCAAATAAAAGCGCTCTAGGAGTCCTTGATGATATATCTGGTAATATGTTTCCGACCCTCTTCTTCATTTTTGAAAACGTGTTGGCAGCAAGGAGGTGATGGCACCCAAATGGGGCACAACGTTGTGGCAGCGATTTTTAATATTTGTGGCGACGACAGCGGAGACACAAATAACGTGGTTTAAAAAGCAGTAAAGTTCTGGAAGAGGCAACGTCGTGATGACGGTTGCGGCGACGGCGCGATGGAAAACCCACAAATCTTATAAATTCCACCAGAAACTACGTTGTTGCAGAGGCTTTAATTTTTGTGGCAGACGACGATGGCGATGTCGGCAGTAACGTGGTGGGAGCGTGGTAAAGGAAGAGCAATAAAGTTCTGGAGACAAGCAACGACGTGATGTGGCGGTGGTGTAGAGGAAAATGAACAGACTTTATATTTCTATCCCACATATGTGTATTTTATACAGAGAACATAATCTCCGTTAATTGTTCTCTTTTTCCTTCCCGCCCGGGTGAGTGAAACATTTATTTGTATATGATCTGCCTATGAAGCATGTTTGAGGGCATGTGACTTCAAATATTTCTTGTAATATGTATTTAATTTGCATAAATAATTATTATTGTATCGTAGCACAGTGGAGTTTAAGATTATTAAAGCGAGTCAAAGAAAAACCGCCCGAACAAATAAAACAACTGATTTATTTTTTTTTATTAAATTTGCTCACACACTGTCCTGAGAATTAAAATAAAAAATATAAAAAAAAACATCACTATCCGCTGGCATATCTCAATAGGAAACAATAATTTTTATTTAAATTTGCCCACTTGCCACTGTCCATATAAACAATTGAAACTACTACACTGTCCTAAGAATTAAAAATAAAAAATATAAAAAACATCACTATCCGCTGGCATATCTCAATAGGAAACAATAATTTTTATTTAAATTTGCTCACTTTGATTAGGTACCTTTGTCACTTTTGTTGTAGGTAATTGTTTTATTACTGTTTATGATCTTGTTATTTTATTTGTTACTTAGGTATATTTTGTTTTATTTATTGCCTTTTTTGTTCCTTTTGTCAACTGCTATATTTTTTGCTGCTGCCGCACTCAACTTTTCACAATCAACTGATTCAACTTTGTGTTTTGTGTCGCTTAGACACTGTACGCTTTCGTGGCTGTTGTTATGTATTCGCTGCTGTCTGGTTGTAGATATATATTTTGCACAAGCTGCTCATGCTACTTTGTCGTTGTATATTCTGGGTGCGCTGTCGGTGTATTTTGTTGCTGATGATTTCATATTCTAGTGTGTTGGTTGTGTGTATATGTATGTTTCTCTGTCGCTTAAATATTTCTGTATGCTGTGCTGGCTGTATATTTTGTTTCTTTGGTGGTATAGATGGTTTGCGCATGCTATCTATTTATTGCTGTCGCTTGAATATTTCTATATGCTGGCTGTACATTTTTGTTGCTGTCGTAGTATAGATGCTTTGCGCATGCTATCTATTTATTGCTATCGCTTAAATGCGATTCAATTGCGGGATTTCAACTGTAGCTTCAGTAATCCCCTTTTTAACGCTGAAAGGCTAAAGATAATAATGTATAAATGTGTATGCTGTCGTAAGTATATATAACGGGAGTTTAACTGTGACTTCAGTATTCCCATCTTTGATGCTGAAAGGCTAAAAATAATAATATATAAATGTGTATGCTGTCGTAAGAATATATAACGGGAGTTTAACTGTGAATTCAGTATTCCTATCTTTGATGCTGAAAGGCTAAAGATAATAATAATATATAAATGTGTATGCTGTCGTAAGTATATATAACGGGAGTTTAACTGTGACTTCAGTATTCCCATCTTTGACGCTGAAAGGCTAAAGATAATAATATAATATTATACGCTGTCATTCTTACTCGCTGCCGTATTGGCTATTTTGCTTGTATTTTATGCAGTTTTCACTTTTTCACTTTATTCAAAACCGAGCAAGACACTAGATTTTTAATACACATTATGCTTTCGTTCAATTTATATCTATATATATATTTTTTTAAATCAAAATAACACTTTCCGCGTTGTGTGGAGTGTATGCCCTTAGGTCGCTGACTCAATTTATCCGGCTCGAAGGACCAATGTTTCGGGGCACGAGAGGTAAAACAGATTTTTTCCAACGAACTTATAAGGAAATAAAAAGATAAAAAAAACTCTAAATTTTGATTTGGGGAAAACCTTTCGGTTAAAAAACCCAACGTTTATTATTCACTATCGTCCGCTAACTAACTACAGATAAATACATTTCATTTTACAAAGCTGACTTGCTGTCCCTTGTATTTGTATCTATTAGTAACAATGTTGTTATATAAGAAATATAATATAAGTAGTGATAGTCCCCTTTCGATGCAGCTGTCCCATCTGATGGTTTTGCTAAATTTGTATTGCTGTTGCAGATTATAGGTAGGTTGTTTCTTTTACTCGTATGGTTCCATACGGTACACATACATCTACCGCTCGCAGCAAGGAATTTGTTTTAAGTTTGAAGTTGTCCAAAATTATAAAGCACTCCTGGGCTTCTTTTTGGGTACAGATAAATGGTTGAATTGTTTCACCACGCAATTGGAGGAATTCTAGATGTTCTTCGATGTGCTGGGTGGACTCTCCCTCAAAAATGAATGCCATCTGTGAGTCCTTAATCGTTTATTTTCAAGAGCATTTTTCACCGGTGTTTGTTTTTCTTGGGTGTGTTTTCGTAGGAATCAGATAGTAATGTATGCTATTGAAGACGCAAGAAACCGCTTTTTCTGAAATTATAGAAAGAAATGAAGAATATAATTAAAAAAATTCGCCGATATGGAGAAAAAATTAACTTTTTATATAAATTTAACAATACATTAAACAATAGATTTATAATGAAATTACCATTGTTAAAATCCTTGTCGTCGATGTTCTTGAGCTTATCCATGGTCTTCCTATCCTTTAAATTGCTGATAAGGAAGTCTTTCAAGGGCTTGAAGGCGCTTTGCCATAATGAAATTAGGTTGGAACTCTCTGGGTACATAGTAAAAAAGTCTGTGTCAATCTAAAAAAAAATAAAAAAAAAGAAAACAGAAAAGTAAAAAAAACATATTTTAGTTCCAAAATAGTGGAAAAAGATTTAAGTAACAAAATTTTAAAAATTTAGCTTTAAAAATTTTACATATACATATTTTGTTATAATAAGGCCATTTTTCAAATATGGCTTTTCGATCAGTGGAGTTCGAAATACCTTGCAGTCGATATTGGCTGCATGACTGTGAAATAACACGCTCGCAACCGTGCTTCCTTTAAGGAAAAAGGGAAGAGTTTGCCGGGGAGAATTTGTAAGAAAAAAAAGGCAACTTTAAGTTTTAGATATATAATAATTTTTTATTAGCTCTAGAGGCCCGCTGTCTCAATGCTTATAGCTGCGACCTTAGAGTTTCGATGGTGTACAAATTCTGATTCTATTCTGATCATCCTACGCCTATTTATACTGAGTTTTGACACAATTTCCATCCTTACTATTCAACCACTTGAGAATGATGTTTCAGCATAAGTCATATGAAATCGTATTTCTTATACAACCCCATTCATTCTCGTCATAATTTTCAATATTTATTGTCATCGATACCAAAATCAATAGTTGCATTATTGCCCAATACATGTCAATGGATCAAACGGTCATTTACTCTTTGCACTGGCCCAATATGTAGCATATCCATTGGGTACACATATCCATAGCTAAGGCTATAGCAGTACCGGATACACCACAAGCATCAATGTTATTATTGTAGTGCGGTATGACGTGTTGTATATCCAAAAACAATGCATGTTATTCTTACAACCTTTTGTACTGACCCATGTGTTTTGTATACTTAGCTATAGTCAAGACTATAGCCCAGATACAGAACAGGCGACAATTAATTAATTGCAGTAGGTGTAAGGTTTCACTAAGAAGACACATTAATGGGTCGCAATGCTCTTTGTAGATCGGTTGGTCGAGTGACAAGGAAATATGATTCCATGCAAGATCGTGTGTGGTCGCATGTAGTGGATCACTACACCGTTTATTATTTGTATCGTTTTGACTAGCAAAAATGTATCCGTTTAAAAATTCTCAAATGACCTACGCACACGCTTGTCTCACAAGAACTAACTTGCTTATTATATAACAATGCCATAGCAGCTGCGCTGCTGGCTTGGGTGGAGAATATTTGCATATCTCTATGTATCTTTCGTCTTTCGTTCGTGTGACTATGTGAGCGATCGCTTCTGTCCGTCGTGAGGAGAATATTTGTATGTAGGTATATATTTTGTCTTTCGTCTTTCGCTTGTGCAATTGTGTGAGCGATTGCTTCTATCCGTCGTCAAGAGAATATTTCTTTCGCATACTTCGTACACATGGATGTATGTGTGTCTTTCGTTTATTTTATTGCCGCCGCAGTGTCGCGGTTAGGTTTTATTTATTTTTTGGTTCCTTCTACGAGGCGGGAATTTTCTTTCGTTTGTATATCTATACGTTTATCATATATTGTGATTACCTTTATAAGTGTAGCTGATTCCAACTTTTCAAGAGTTCCATCAAATCATTATCCGATTTATCCTCTAATTGGGATTGGGTAGGAATAGATAGTAGGTCCTGAACTTGAAGGCATTGACCACTAGTCAAAGTAATGACTTGCAGGTTTTCGTTTGTATATGGATTGTTTATTACAGTGCCAAGTTCTTGATTTTGATGTTCTTCTGTGATGATTTGTTCTTCAAACTCCACTTCTTCGTTATGATCCACAACTTCTGGATCAGTGTTTTCCATTTTAGCTTTTGAAGTTTCAGTTGTATAAGAAATACTCTTTTATTTTTATGAATTTTTTTCCTTTATGTGTTTTAATTATTGTAAGTGGAGGTCCTAACAATTCGGTAAATTTGATGATTCTGCCCTCTCCAAAAACTTCACAATCAATTTCAAATGCTGAAAAGTGAGAATTAAAATTAGCTTCTGAGAGTTGCTGACAAAAAAGGTAAACTTTTGTTTCAAAATGAACTACAGTTTTGATTAAATAAATCTTATAGTCATGAGAAATCGTCGCCACATAGAGACCAGCTTTATATTTGATTCCCTTATAAATAATCTGATTATACAGATGTAATTTATCAGCGGGTTCATTTAGTTTTAGTTTGCTTTTCTAATGATAACGTCCAAGAAAAAACTATCGCATTTATGTTTTTCATCAATATGATCATCACATTTTTTGTTAAAATTTGGAATTTCTTCGGTTTTCATATTGAAAATCACAATAGTCGATGTGATGATCACATGAGTGTGTTTTTCATATTCATAATAACGATTGTCAATATGACAACCTACATTTTCAATTAAAAAAACAATATTTTTTCAGTTTTCTTATTGAAAATCACAATAGTCAATACGATAATCGCAAGAATACTATGTTCATATTGAAAACGACGATTTTCACTATGATGAACGCAATTTTCCATCGAAAACTATTATTTTTTCGGATTTCATATTGACAATCTCAATAGTCAATGTGATGATCGCAAAATTACTATCGTCATATTGACAATCACAATTATCAATTTTTTTTTTCAGAGTAACGATGGTTTTCATATTGACAATCAATGATTTTCAATATGATAACCACAAAGCAGCGATCTTCATATTGACAATTTCAATTGTCAATATAGCAATTTTGCAAAAAACTGGGAAAATGCCAATCGCAAAAATAAAAGTTTTCATATTGAAAATCCTGAGTTTACAAATGTAAATTTTTTTCATCGTATTGACAATTTTTGTAGTCAATATTACAATTAGCAATTGACAATCGCTCTTTTGTCTAAAAAGACGCGGAATTCTTTCGCTGTGGGTTCTTCAGAAGCACGTGTCTAATCCCACTTACAGGCCGTCTCACGATATAGCTTTTCATGCAGCACATGAATAACTATCATGTCCCATTGCTCAGTGGGAATTCCCAGCGCCGCTAGCTGTCGCAATGTCTCATGCGTGGTATTAGCTATTTTCTGCAGCTCCTCTGCCTTTGGAACTCCCTGCAAGGTTGGAAGCTCGAAGAAGTGACGCAAAAGTTCTCGACATGTAATGTATTTCTTCGTATAAATTTCATTCATCCGCTTCCATGCCTCGTTATAATTTTTGTCGGTCAGCTCCCATTCGCCCAGAGTTTTGGCTGCCTTACCAGAAAGCGACTTCTTTAGGTAGGCAAATTTATAAGATGGAGCTATTTTATCGTTCTCGTAAACCGCGGCTGTGAAGCGGTCTCTAAATCCCTGCCACTTCGTGATTTCACCGTCGAAGGTGCCCCAGGTGTTCTTGACATCGTGCTGGGCAAAGGGAATGGTCACCTGCACCTCGATCGGTCGTCCTTCTCTTCCTTCACCTGGAGTCTTTTTGCTGATCTGCTCCTGCAAGGCTGCGCGGGCGGCGAAATAATTCGTCTCCGTTTCCGCTACTCTGCGATGCATATTCGCGTTGACCTCTATATCGTTGGCCAGCGCAATGTGCCCTTCACTCGGACGCACTTGCGACCAGGCATCGTGCAACGCCTCCAGTCTCACCTTCGCGGTTTCCAAGGTACAATTCTCGAAATCCTTGGACTGTACATAAGCCAACATCCTGCACACAGAAAATATGCCTGCATCCAGGACATATTTGTAATTTATGGACCGTTCTCTATCCATAATTCCTGCTCAGTTTTTCCTTCTCAATTGTCTTCTAAGTTCCTGCTCAATTCCTTCTCTATTATGCCTTTTCTATTCCTGCACGATTCCTGCTCGTTTTCCTTCTCGCTTGTGTTTTATCTTCCTTCTCAATTCCTGCTCAAGTTCTATGCTCTGAAAAGGCACAATCAAATTGCATAGCATTAGAAATGTTGGATTGCTATTTTATACCTGTCAAAATATTATAAATCGAAGATAGGTTGCAGTAGGAATTATTGTTTCCCACTACGCAGAAAAGAAAAGTGATAATATAAATATATGAAAGATAATTTGCAGTAGGTACTACTATTTCTCAAACCATTAAAGCACAGCGTGGATAGGTATTAATAAATCCAAGAGTATTATCCCAATGAACCCTAATATTTGATTGACCAGCGTTTGGTGATAATGATAGATTCAATGATCTATTTACTGGTGCCATCTTTGCTCTGGGGTTCTTAATAATATCGTCATATGAACAGGAATAACGTGTTAGAACCTGTGCCGCTTGAAAGTTCCCTACTAATGTACTATCTATTGAATCAATAGGTACTAAGCAGGCTGTCCGGTGACTATTTATAGAACTTTGGTGCGGTTTTTTGCATTGCCTGCTGGCGGCATGCAATTTACCTGCCCATATCATGTCGTAACATGATTCCTTCACATATTTTAAATTATTTTGTGACTACGTGGCTTCCATTAGAGCACATTTCACCATCGCAATTTCGTACTCGTAATAAAACGAGACGATCCTGTCCACTCACAATCACAATGCACTTTTGTTATGTAACACTTTTTTTTTTTTTAAACTAGCTCTTTCCGGCACTAGAACAATCCGGCTCGACACGGACCAAATGTATCGTAGCACAGTGGAGTTTAAGATTATTTAAGCGAGTCAAAGAAAAACCGTCCGAACAAATAAAAACTGATTTATAGTGGAAAAAATCGATTTGATAAAAAACCACTCTTTATTTAAGACCTTCACAATTGCCAGCCATCTCGGTTGGCTCCTTCTCTAAGACTAAATTTCGTTATACAATTCTCAAAATATTCTAGGTCTTCGTTAAGTTTAACGAAGACTTTTATATAAGTTTATATAATAAGCTCTATACATCGACTGCAGAGCTTCAACACTCATGCAGTTCGATACACATTGAATGAAAATGAGAATATATACATTTCATGTTAATTTTATAACTCGCTCACTTGATCACGTTCGGGTGGCCTGTAATATTTTAACTTGCGCACTTTTCTCTTTCCCTTTTTTTTAATATCCATAGGTCGCTGGTTCATATCCGGCTCGAAGGACCAAATTATATTATACGGAGTGAAACCCGATGGCTATCGCTATAAACAATCTTAATTAAATTAAATAAATAAAACGCAAAACATTTTTTTACTGTGTGGAATCTACTTAGTTACAATTCTTATTCGTATAACATAAGAAGGAGATAGGATATACTATATATTGAGAATATTACTGTATAGGTGACATTTACACTCGTATGGTTACAGCGGCTTTTAATTTTTGTGGCGATGACAGCGGAGGCACCAATAACGTGGTGAAAAAAAAAGCAAAGAAGTTGTTGAGGAAATCGATATGGCCCTCTATGGCTTGAATTGTACTGCTTATCCAAATAAAAGCGCTCTAGGAGTCCTTGATGGCTTGAATTGTACTGCTTATCCAAATAAAAGCGCTCTAGGAGTCCTTGATGGTATATCTGGTAATATGTTTCCGACCCTCTTTGTCCTTTTTGAAAACGTGATGGTAGCAAGGAGGTGATGACAGCCAAATGGGGCACAACGTTGTGGCAGCGATTTTTAATTTTTGTGGCGATGACAGCGGAGACACCAATAACGTGGTTTAAAAAGCAGTAAAGTTCTGGAAGAGGCAACGTCGTGATGACGGTTGCGGCGACGGCGCGATGGAAAACCCACAAATCTTCTAAATTCCACCAGAAACTAAGTTGTTGCAGAGGCTTTAATTTTTGTGGCAGACGACAATGGCGATGTCGGCAGTAACGTGGTAGCAGCGTGGTAAAGGAAGAGCAATAAAGTTCTGGAGACAAGCAACGACGTGATGTGGCGGTGGCGTAGAGGCAAAAGAACAGACTTTATATTTCTATCCCACAGATGTGTATTTTATACAGAGAACATAATCTCCGTTCATTGTTCTTTGTTTACTTCTCGCCCGGGTGAGTGAAACATTTATTTGTATATGATCTGCCTATGAAGCATAATTGCTCATAAGAAGTTTTGAGGGCATGTGACTTCAAATATTTCTTGTAATATGCATTTAATTTGCATAAATAATTATTATTAATAAAAAAAAAGTTTCCATATGCATGTGGGATTTTAAGCAATCCCTTCCCGATTCTTTGGTTTTCTTGGGAAATTAATCAGAGTGTTTAAATTTATTAATAATCAGGGTATCTTTATTAATTATGGACTACAATATTCAACAAATCAAATAGTGACGATGAGGCGCACAACTACTCTCTTTTGCGGTCTAAATCAAACTCTAACTAAAGAAAAATGCTCAGGCAAAATAATGAAGAGGGGCGCATGATTTTTGTACTTTCGTTCGTTCTATTTACGGGTTTATTGTTCGTGTGTTGGTGTGGTCGTATTTGTGCGTTTGTACGTTCGTTCGTTAAGGTCATGTTGTTGTCGTGTCGTTGCGCTCAATCCTACATGCATACTATTTTTCTTTTTTAAATCCTTGGATATAATTACTGATGCTGCAGCAGCTAGGTAATTGTTGATTATCTCCTTCACGAATTTTTTTTTGTAATGTTATTACTATTAATCTAATATAAAATAATTGTAAGTTTGAGGTTGGGAGCTTTGTTGCACCAGCACACAAGTCAAAGCTTTTAATGCGAATGAAAATTGATAGACAAAGAGCGAGAAAGAAACTTTTGACATTCTAGTCTTAGGAAACGTTCAGATAACGAAAATTGGAAGCGTTCAGGTAATGAAAATAGAAATTGAGTTGTGGTCGCGTTCGCGCAAACAACTTTTATGAAACGATATGATGCAATACAACCTATTTACCATTTGTTTGTTATCGAATGTAATTTATCTTATTTTGTTGTTTAATGTATATATATATATTATTACAAACCGTAACGTTCAGACTTCCACATTGAATTGAGGAAACACCGTTGGTTGCCGATGCTCGCTGTAGGTATGTAGTTAATACATGCCTACAGTCTTTCTCCTCTCTTTGTTTGTGGTAGTGCAATTTATGCACGACCACTCTTGTGTTCTTCATCTGTATCTCGTGTGCGAGTACATAGCACCAGTGATGGAAATCAAACGAGTTGTTTTTTCTTTTATTATTATTTTTTTTTTTCACCACACTAATATTGCTTTTCTTTTTTTATTTTAAAGATTGTATTTTATGGGGAGAAACTTATTTGTTTTTTAAGTTTCCCGGCTGCGCCATATGTTAAGTAGAAAAACGACCAATTGAGTTGATGCGTTGAAGTACACGCAGCTTTTATTAATATAAAGCATTTCTCTCATTTGCATTATACCACCCGTCTGCATGCTTAATAAGCTCATGGATTTTGGAACCGCATGTTCCATTCCCGCAACTTCACTTTTCTCATTTGCATTAGGCCACCCGTCTGCATGCTAAATAAGCTCATGGATTTTGGAACCGCCTTTACATCATGCTGACTAGGTACACTAATAGTGGTTGATGGTACCATGATTGCCCTCAAATTCACCATTTTGCAGCTTCACTGAAAATAAAAACAAAGAAGAAACCAGAAGTCAAAGAACTGGTCATTGTTGCGGTAAATTTTACCGTAACAGAAGCTCGGGATAAATGAATGCTAAATGGTCCCTAGCGCATTCCCTTCGCAGCTCATCTGCCCCCAACATCATGTTCCGTACTTCATTACCTCACATGAGGCTATTTATTATTTTAGATTTATACTTTCGTTGAATGTTGTATTTTAAGTGTGTTTATCGTTATTTATGATAAACAGTAGGCAGCTGTGTTTTTTGGTAAAAAAAAGACAAACCGAAAAAAACAACTGCATAAAACCTAAACATCTGTTTTTCTTCCTGAAACACACATGGCCAATGGACATGACCCTCAAAGAAATGACATCTATACAAAAATGAAATACATACCTAGATACCTTATTTCAACTTAAATGACCTACAAACACACTTTTTATGTCGATGGCAGTAGAATTATGATTGAAGTGTATGAATGACAAGTTTTTCATTAATTGACGTTTGCGACAATTATGCAACCTTTGCATGTGCGGTGGATATGTAGCTTCGACGAAGTTGATTCTCATTTTTTACATCACAAATCTATAAGTATACATAGGATGAGGCTTTTCTGATATGTCTGGCTTCGTTTCTGTAACTTTCCCCAACGTCTGTAGCGGTTGGGTTCTATTTTGAAAGTTATTGAAATGTGGATACAACTGTATCTTGTTATCCACAATGCCTTCAATAACAATGTCTCCAAAAACTAATCCTCCTCCATTCCTTAACCGCCTGACAGCACAAAAAGTCGCAAGTCTATGTGCGCACTAGAATAACGCACAATGTTTTTTCTTTCATAGCTTTAGCTATTGTCACGGATGTTTAAAAAAAAATAAAATTGAGTCAGGCACGTTAATTACGGGTGTCTTTAAAAATAAAAAGAAAATGAATATTACCATAAAGTTATGCATAAATTTGTTTTATGACGATGAGCAGAGCGCCCGAAGCGGAGACCGATCACCTGGCCGGTGCAAAAATGTGAACTGCGGACTACTCCTCGGTGTGTTGGTAAGGGAGAATTATGTATAGTTGTAGTGGATTTATTTCATATAGGTTCGTTGGTGTGACACTATGAACTCACCCATGAAATTTTTATATAATTCTTGTACGTTCCGCGATGTTAAAATGTTATACAGCTTCTCGTCGAAGTCTACCTCTTCGATTACCACACCTCCAGCGTTGTCTTCCTTTTCGCTTTGGGGAAAGTTTAAATGGATTTGATGTCCATAGACATTGAGTAAATTAACCTGATAACCCATTCACCGCTATCGTTTTAAACACTCCAGTGCCCTCTCCTCAAATTCCTTTAATTATTTTTTTGTTTCTGTTTGTGTACCGCCTCCAGTTGTCAGACTTTGGATCTTTAATTTCCTCGCTCGAGATCTCAAAGAATGCTTCCAATGTGTCAAAGTCTAAAAATATAAAAAAAAAAATAAAGTATAAACGTTATTGAATTGAATTGAAGGCAGTCTCATAAGAAATCGATCTGAAAATAAAATTTAAAACAATTTTTAATTTATTGCAAAAAATTTTAATTATATCACAACATAAGTATTTTATTAAAAAATTAGCGACGCGTTTCGGATATTTTATCCATCTTCGGGCTTAATCGGTTGAACTTTGGTGTTGTTTGCCAATTTGGTTGTCAAATTATTAAGTTGTTATTGTATTTATTGACTATATGTATTTGTCTCTTTTTATCTATTGTTCCGATTGAGGTGGTTGATGGCTGTGTCATGTAGTGCGTTCTGTTTTATAGTTAGTTTGTCATTTAGTAATTTGTCTTTGTCTAACTTGTTAGCTTTGTAAATCTCAAATTCCTCGAGGGCGTCAAGTGTTGTACCTTTTATGCATATGTGCATGGGTCTTACGTTGGTTTCAAAATTCGTGTAATTGTGGTTATTGTCGATGAGGTGTAGTCGAAAGGTCGATTTTGTGTTTGTTTTTGGTTTGTGTTCTAAGAATCTTTCGTAGAAAGTTCTACCTGTCTGTCCTATGTAGAACATTTCACAATCATCACATTTAATCATGTAGACACCTGGATCATAAGGAACCTGACCTCACAAAGTATTGTGACTTGTGAGCAAGGGTATCTGCCTTAGACACGACGGCTTTCCATCCGTTTCAGCTTAAAGTCATTCGAACAAAAGCGCTCTGGACATATCCCCAACCGAAGACGATTTGGTTTTCGGTTGTTCGGTCTTCCTTGTCGTACCGAACACGGGTCAAAGACTTTTATTAAGAACAACAAAAAAAAAAACACCGTTTTAACAAAAGATAATTTTTATTGTTAAAAATATGGACCAAAATCTTAACTGAAGCACAAGTTAAGTCGCGGCCACAGAATGAAAATATAATACGATGATGACAAACTGAAAACGCGATAGATGAATTTCATTTAGGGTGTGTTCAGAATCTCGTTGATTTACACTTGGCAAGTGCAATTAGCTTACACTAGATCAGTGCTATGTTTACACTGCGTGGTTGCACTTACTTTCATTTATTTAATTTATTATTTTTTTTTAAGATGTCTCTACCTTCCTGTTTATTTGTGCCGTGATTTCTACGTACGCAAATATTTGGGAAGAAAGTAGCGATTGGATCTGAAGTAGCTAAATATATATTCCCGTGTAAACAACATACTGCCTCACCATTTGTAACCTTCAAATATTGAAAATCATCTTTATTGCTTTTACCACTTAATTGACAACGATTCAAAGCGAGCGTATCATGCGGATGGTTGTCGTTCAATGTGATTAGATCACGACTCTGTCCCCAAGACGCTAACGCCCTATCTATGTCCTCTTGAGTGTCACGAGTCGTATTGGTTAAATAACTATTCTCACTATACATTTAGGACAAACGCACTATCAAAGCAGTGAACCCTCGAACATCCACCTCTTTAATATCTTGAAGATTAACGCAACGGTATTAACGGTACAAATATGAGAGCATAAAATTTTATTTATTTATTATTTTATACACTACAACTTTCTTGCCTGGAGCATTCATCATCATCGTGCCCTGTAATCCCTCACGGTCTGCAGCAAGGTATTTTAATTGTGGTCACGTCTTTCTCTGGTATTCTGCTTCTGCTAGGATCCATGTTGTTCTTGGCATGGAGCATTGCAGCGTTTATTTCCTTGAGTTGGCCGTGTTAACTTGAAGTTAGTAATGTTTTTTACTGGGTTCGTTAATAATACTTATTTCTTTAATATGTATTATTTTGTTAATTTACAACTCACTTTCAAGTTTTTATTCCTCATGTGAAGAAGCTTATTGATGTGCTTAACATTACAAATAAATCACCTTACTTAATTAAACGGACTCCTGACCTGTGCAGGTTCTCTACCTGAGACACGACAGCTTTCCAACGTCTACAATCACCAAAGAAAATTAATAAGACTTCCTTTAAATTCAGCATAAGACTTTGCCATGAAATATAACTTCTATTCTCTTTTTTATATTACTATAATTATAAAAATATTCTTACCCTTTACTATTCTCCCATAAGACTCCTATAAGACTTATATATATACCGGGAGCCTGTAGAAGTTGCGAATTAACTCACGGCATGTAGCGCATTTTCTATCATAGACGGTATTCATCCTATTGAGCAATCTGTTGCTCAAAATCGTTTGCTTGGTCTTATATGTAGCGTTGCCGCATGCATTTTTTTTATATCTGATGGAATTCTTCAAAAGCGAAGTTAAAAGTTATAACACTGTCCTCATTGACAATGTTTTTCTGTTGAATGGTATTGGTGGTTCTAATGGCGCGCATAAGACTGAGTTAACAAGACCAAACCTTACTTCAACTCGAAGACTTAAGTATTATAAATACTAATTTTCGCGTTATTAATAATTGATTAAAGAATAACTCTAAAGGTGTAAATCCCGTAACCGTATGAATTGAATTATTTAATGTTTTCACATTGGCGAATACTTCTTTGAAATTCGATCAATTTTGTATCATAAGTATTCTACTTAAATTCACTGTGAGAGTGTAGTGAGAACGCTCTACTTGACCGTGTGCTGAACTTCTGTATACTGGCGTTGTGATTTTTACCGGTCGCGGATCCCCTGCCATCTCGTGATGCTCTCATCAAACTCGCCCCCACGTATTTTTATGTCGGGTTGATGGAATGGTAGGTTTAATTGCACTGCTATGGGGGGCTCCATCCTTCTCTGGCGCAGCTGGTTTAAGTTGCAATACCTTTCTTCTTCTCAGCGGCGACATGGGCTGAGAAGTAATCTCGCTCAGCTTTCGCCTTCTTTCGCTCTACGTCTAACTGTGTCAACAGGTTATTAGCGCAGACTATGTCCATCGCACTTTCCTTAACAGGCCTTCTTAAAAGCGTCTAGCTTGATCTTAGCGTCCTCTAGTAGAGGGATTTAAAATTCCTCAGATTGGTGTATACCAACAACTTGGCCACCGAATGTGTGGCTGAATCGGAAAATATACTGCACGGTAGTGTTTGTTGCCTTCTCCATTGTCCTTCTCAATGTCCTTTTCAGATATCCTCCTTAGATGTCCTTCTCATGAAAACAAATTGGATTCGTTTTTGAATCACCACTCACGCACTTATTCACTCGTTTACAAACACACTGTGAAAAAGCTCGTTCTGATAATGCTAATGTTGCAGAGATGCAGTTGATAGTTAAATGAGCTTGATGAAGGTTGCCGTTAAGTTATATTAGATCTAAATATTTTTCAATTTCAATATCAAATTAATTTTCGCTCGTTGTAGAATTTTCAATCAATAAAGTCATCTGGTCCTAGATGACGTAGACGATTGATCTTCAACATTATCCACAAATATCGAATGCATTGGCGGAACAATAGACTTAATGTGGTTATATATTTCCGTTTTCTCGGTTTCCGACAGCATTTTTGGTTATTTTAAATTGAATAAAAAAAAAATTAAGCAAAGATTGACCACTCTTATAAAACTAACCAATTGAAATCTTACTTTATCGAAGTACAGGAATATTTCTTTAAAATTAAGTATGTCGTCACTCACGACAGCAATAAACGGCTGTATATTTTCTGATACCTTATTAAGGAAGCCAAGATGGTCCTCCAGGACCTGTATGTTCCTACATACATACACAAAGGATTCCTGGGAGTTGTCGGTTTTACTGTAGTTTTGTTGCCTTACTTACGAGCTTGTGGGTGGGTACAAAGTACCCATGCAAGGACCACAACAATGCAGCATTCTCTACGCGCGCCGTCGTGGACGACGGATCTTTCGCTTGATTGTATGCGTGTGGTGCTTTGTCATAGATGACAACTCTTTCACTTGGATGACAACTCTTTCGCTTGGTAGTAAATATGTATAAAAATGCTTTGTCGTTGACGACAACTCTTTCAGTTCATTGTATGTAAAAAATGAAAAGAAGGAAAATATATGTACTCACAGCTTGGGTATCTCTATATTCTATCTTGTTGCCGCATGCCTACGTGACTCGTGGCAGCTTCTATCACATACCCATACTCACGTACTTACTAGCATCTGCCTCTCGCCTAAATGGCGGCGCGTGGCAGCCTCCATCAGGTGGCCTCTATCACGTTCAAAATCATGTTTCTTCATGTTTTGGCGTGCAATTTGCACTCGATAATGTCACCCACTTTTACTCTTTCGCTTTTTCTATCACTCGCGGTTTTTTAAATTGCCTTTAAAGGAATATAAACCGCACTTTCCTTGTTTTAATATTTATGAAAAACGAATTTCATCTTTTCACGCACATTAACTTTCACTTTTTGCTTATCACAACTAAGCAAACTCTATCACGTAATTTATTATTATTTATTATTATTCTCGTTCCCTGGCTCACATAGGGCTCGAATGACCAAATGTTTCGATAGCTCAGGAATTCATGCGAATTAATAACAACCACTTCACTAAATACAAATAAAAACAAATCGATTTTATAGTGAAAAGTTAGAAAAAAAAACACTTCTTTCCCTTTTATTAAAAATAAAGAATTAAAAGGTTAATATGACCGTCTTTCACAAACTCTTCGCACAAACTCAAAGCACAAATAATTATATACAGATGTCTCACGATCATAGACAAATATGAAACTGAAAATTAACAATTCAATGAGCTTTTAAGAAAGCTCTTTTCATGGAATTATTTTAAGAGCTGGTAAAAGTGCTTTTTCTCTTTCAAATTTTGCAAGAAGAAGACAGCCGAATTCAGAGACAATTGGATTGTTTTTGTTGAAATTGCACGCTCTTATTTTTCCGAGCAGATTTTCAAGTGGGTCTTTATTGAATTTGTTGACATTAATGTAAATAATATCTTCATGATCTACAAGTAAATCGTTTCTCATGCATAAAATGCTATTTATAGTCAAAACTAGGCCTTCAAAGCAAAATACTTTATTTTTTCCATTTATGCGATCGATGTTTTGCAGATATTGTTTAAACTCCACTAATAATTAAAACGAATAACAACTTTTATCGTGGGAAAAAATATACAAAAAAACCCACATTTATTTATCCGACTCCACGGAAGTATAAACATTTGCTCTCCCAGCAAGAAGCTGTTCGAGACTAAAAATACATTTCATTTCACAATTATATTTGGCTCGTATGGCCAGTGTTGCCATACGTAACAGTCCCGGCTAAAAAACCTCGTTTTTTACTCCTGTAGCTCCGTGTTGAGAGGTAAAATACATAGCTTCTGGACGGGCCGCTTTAATTTGTTCGTTGCAGTACGTACCATGACGTTTCGGACGAGTCCATCTCGACTAGGTAGAAGTTCACAAATTCTGCCCAGCCCCCAACTGGCAGGGGGAAAATTCTCACTCCTGAGGACTACCAGTTGGCCAACCCTTAGATTCTCCTTCTCCTTTCTCCATTTTTTCCGCTCCTGCAGAGTGGTAAGATATTCGGATTGCCACCGGTTCCAGAAATGCTTAACCATTTGCTGTCGGTCTCTCCATAAGTCAACTCCTGCTGTATCTGGTCTTTCATCTAATCTGAAAGGAAGAGGTAAAATTAATGGTTCACCTACCAGAAAATGTCCCGGCGTTAGCGCCTGAACATCCATAGGGTCATCACTCAAAGGATGAAGGGGTCTTGAGTTAAGAATCGCTTCAATTTGGGTGAGTAATGTTCCAAACTCCTCGTACGGTAATACCCGTGTTCCAACAATCCGTTTTAAATGGAACTTCATGGATTTAACCGCAGCTTCATATATCCCTCCTTGATGCGGTGCTGCTGGGGTCATAAAGTGCCAGACAGTACCCTTGTGATGAAGATGCTCCTGCACTTCTTTATCTGAAAATATTTGTAAGGCTTTATTTAGTTCTTTAGAGGCACCAACGAAAGCTGTTCCGTTGTCGCTAAACATTTTTTCACATCTCCCTCTCCTTGCGATAAACCTCTCATAACAAGCTATGAAGGCGATCGCAGATAAATCTCCTACGATTTCAATATGTACTGCTCTCGTTTTGAGGCAGACAAATATTGCAACCCAACATTTTCTCCTATTTCTCCTTCCGACTCCACTGATCACTTTTAATTCAAAAGGACCAGCATAATCTACTCCTGTAGCTAAAAATGGTTTCCCAACCTGGACTCTTTCTGATGGTAATTCCGCCATCAGCTGTCCCTCCATTCTTGCATTTAATCTTACACATACTACACATTTATGAATGTGACTCCGTACTCCACTCCTTAATTTCGGTATCCAATATCTTTGCCTTATATATTAGCAATACTACCACCTATTCCCTTCTAACGTAATAACTCTAAGTGTGGTGTGAATTTTGTACCTATAGTGGCGAAATAATTAAAAGTATTTAAAAAACACTTATTCTCCATGGAAAACAAAATCACATTCCCATGTGATTAGGTTCCCCCTCCTTTCCATTTCCTTGTCAAAAATATTATCCTCTTATTATTATTCTCTAGACCTCCATGGAATTTCCTAATCCCAACTATCTCTCCTTTTCTTCCATAAAAATTCTGTCTTTAAGAAAGGAAATAAAAGCTAAACGTAATTATTTCCCTGTGTTTGCGGTCTCAGCACCAATTATGCTACGCTTAACACCTCCACTCCTTCCTAGCTAGACTAATTCTCCCGTCCTCGAGTGAATTTTTCCAAATGTGTTTGCGATCCCTGCATCCCATAGATGCTACGCTTAACACCTCCATCCAATTCTTCCTAGAATAATTCTCACGTCCTCGAGAGAATTTTCTCCTATTGTGTTTGCGATTCCGGCATCCCACAGATGCTACGCTAAACACCTCCCTCCAATTCTTCCTAGAATAATTTCTCACGTCCTCGAGAGAATTTTCTCCTATTGTGTTTGCGATCCCACAGATGCTACGCTAAACACCCTCCAATTCTTCCTAGAATACTCCTACTCCAATGCAAAATAACTATTAATATTTAAAAGAGCATTCAGCCCATTATCCTCTCCGGTCTCCTTCCTTCCTAGGTAAATTACATTTTAAAAAAATAGTTTCTTGTTTCCCAACAATATTTTCAATATTTATTAGAATTTTTCTTCCAAATAATAATTCCATAATAATTTGTAAAGAAGACAATTTGCTGTCTCCAAAACAAAAATAAATACTCCTTAATTTTATTGAATGCTCAATAGACTTGTTTAATATTAGTATATATATACCTATCTAAACGTTAATGGCAAAAACTCCATAAAGTTATTGCAACTCCTTTGCTATAAATTTAAAAGCTTATGTTACTTAAATTAGTTTTCTTCCTAGAAACAAATAACATAGTAGTACATACTCCATTGACTCCTCAATTTAATTGTTTTAAATTAACTTTTGCATTTCCTCTCCGAAACATATTACTGTATTTGTGCTCATTTTTTTCCCAAAAAAGAGCACCTACAACTCCATAGTAAAAGCATATGTTTTGACTAGCAAAAAAATGCCAAACATTCCACTGTATCCAAATGTAACTAATTGTCACACACACACATTCACACTTTCATGTTTTAGCTCCTGCTTATATTCTCCTGATGGCGACGACGCACATCGCTAGATATGAATGAATGTATATGAATATTTACATTCTTTATTAATTTCTCCCGATAACTCCACAGATAAATTATTTTAATTATTTAACTAAATAGAATATCCTCCTGGAACTTAATTATTGCAGTTTTTATTTGCCAAAACGTTTAAATTATTTTGCAGTTCACTCCATAGACAATATTTTTTCTTATTCTACCTATCTAAACACACACACTTTTTATATTTTCTTGGGCAAAAAAACTTCCTCTTTACAATTAGATTAAATCACTTTATACATTTTACCTTTTTTATTCTTGTTTTTGACTTCCATTTTTTTTATTTATATTTTTGATTTTACGCACTTAAAAAATTTGTTTCTTACTTGGCGACTGAACACACTTGAATGAAAATGAATCCCCTTGTTTAGATTGAGATACACATTTTTTTTCTCTCTCCACAAGCAGACACATTTCCCATCTTGCAATAGTGTGTATAATATTTTGGATGGTTGCTGAATTGGGTGGTTGTTTTTTCTCCGTTGTATTGGGAACGAGTGAATGCTCCCGCATTATCGTTCTCTTTTACTGCTTTTGTGTGAGAATTCAGCACACACTCCTCTCCGATGCATGATCTTACTTGCATTTTTTTTAAATACCTGCCAATAATGTGCTAGTGGTTGTAAATCACTCGCAGATTTATTTGGGTATACATATACATGTGAAACTAATAAACTACGTATTAGTAAATAATCAACAACAAAAATATTCTTGGTGGTAGCATGACTCTACACGCAAAAACCTAATGGTGGTTGTAAGGCACCATACGCAAAAATTAAACTGGTGGTTGTAAGGCACCAGACGCCAACGAGAAAAAAAAAATACGACCTACCTAACGGTGGTTGTAAATCACCAAAAAAAAGCTGAAAAAGGTGGTTGTAAATCACCAAGAAAAAGCTGAAAAAGATGATTGTAAGTCATCACAGAATTTTAAGAAAAAGTGTTTTTAGTAGAAAAAATAGAGATTATAAATAATGGATGGGCTGCCCATATCCTTATGTGCAGTTTGTCTCCAATCCAAACCTTTTCCTGAAATCACCTCCTGGATTCAACCTCCTGGTTGATAAATTTTTCCACAACACTTCACAATTTTCACTCCGATTTTTCCGATTTTTTTTTATAATCGCGACTCGAAGGACCATAATGTTTAAACTCCACTAATAATTAAAACGAATAACAACTTTTATCGTGGGAAAAAATATACAAAAAAACCCACATTTATTTATCCGACTCCACGGAAGTATAAACATTTGCTCTCCCAGCAAGAAGCTGTTCGAGACTAAAAATACATTTCATTTCACAATTATATTTGGCTCGTATGGCCAGTGTTGCCATACGTAACAGATATGCTGCCATGTTTTCTAAAAAGTCAATGTTTTTATCTTCACGTGTTAGCGCTGGTTTTCCTATGAGTAAATCATACAATCTATTTATTTTTCTTATAAAACTTGATGTTGGGGTTGCATATGCAACTAAATGATGTGGAAATTTGTTCAAATGCACTAATGTTTCTATTCCACAAGCAACTGATCCACTCAGAGTTTGTGCGGCCATACTTACATTAATTTTTTGGAAGTCAGTTGGATCCATATGGGAGCTTGAAAGCTTGGGACATATTTTTGTTGTATTATTCTTTTCATTGTTATAGAGATATTCGATGACCTTCCAGCAAACAGTTCCGTCAGGTTTGACACGGTCATAGCTCAAAGGGTTGTTTCGTATGCTTTTCATCAAGTGTGGCGTATCAAACATTCCGTATATTTTTTTCCATTGTAATCAAAACTTGCGTTTTGAAAATCAATGTTCAGTTGTTTAAAAACTTTTCTATTTGTAGGCTCTTGATCGCAGCTAATTGCTCCCACACTAAGATTCAAAGGCAGTTTTGTATTTCTTTTTCGAGATCAGTCGTTGGAATATTTGATGGACATGCAACATAGTAGAGGACTTGCTTAAATTTTCCACAAACACTTCTTATCATGAAAACGCGAACAGACTTTGCACACTTGTTCAGTCGAATATCTCTTCCGTAATCTATAAAACCCTCTATAATATCTTTAAATCTGTTGTAGGTAAGGTTCGATTGAATACTCATCTCATCGAAGATTAGTATTACTTCCCTGTCTTTGGGCGGCAATGTTCTTGTAACATTCCTTATTTCTGCAAGAACATTTGGATTCATCCCAGGCGCACTACTGTTGACAAAATAACTGCCGACACCGCCTGTACGCTGTAGGACTGAATTCTGATCGTGTTGGTCGATGGGTTTAGGTTGGATGTCTGATGTGTTCTGTCAATCAGGATAGCTACATAGGTATGCGTTAAAAAAAATTAAGAATTTGGGTTGTTTTTGTGACGCAATAGTTCGTGCAATAAGGCAGGTATATTTTATTTCTTACCTTGTTGCAAGCGTAGGTCACACTTATCGTAATGCGAATGTATTTCTTTTCTCTCTTTTGGTTTTTTCCTTATTTATTTTCTTGGTTTTAGCGCTTGAGGGGGGAATTTTCCATCGGCATTTGGTACACTAAAGAAGCGAACTTTATTTTGAATAATCTACATCTACATTATCACGGAATAGAAATGAAATTCTTACCTAAGATTTTTTTTTGTGATTTTTTTCTGTTTGTGGCACGATGTCCGTTCTCAGTGAGCGACGGGAAACGAACGAATTGAAAATGGCGTGCTTCATGAGAACTAAAGTTTTTTGTATTTCCAAAATGGATGACGGAAGTAATAGTTCCGAAAATATTAGGAATCGAAGTTCTGTTCGTTTGAACATTTTTTTTGCTAAGTAAAAAAAAAACTCGTTACATAATATAAATCTATTCAATACAAGAGCAAGCAAAGAAAAAACAGCAAAAATAGGTTGTACTTCCTGCAAAATGAAAATTGAAACCACCGAACCGACCATAGAAACAATTTTGTTCGAACTGATTCGAACACGCTCATTTTGATCTTTGGTAGGAGCGCAAGGTCTTTTGATTATACCTTTCACGTAGCCTATTCATGGTCGTTTGTCATATGTGAAATGAACGCTTCCACTGTCTTAATGTGTGATATGTTATTTTTTTTGTTTGTGTAAATTCATAATAGTTTGCTTATTGACTACAATTTCTATGTAATAATTTATCGTAGTAAATCAACTATCGTTGGAATATAATTTTTCTAGACTTTTTTTTTTAATTGATGAGGGCCAGATTTGAATTGAAAAAGACAGGGATGTCATTGAGGATATACTCAAAACAAAAAATGTTATAAATTTACATTTGATGGACTTTTCCTAATTTATTTATTTATTAATTAATTGACGTCTATTGACGATATAAAGCAAGTAATTTTTATTTCGTTTTTATTATTATCTTTTTTCTTTGTACAAATCAATTAAATAGATGATTAGAATTAATTTTTTTTTAAGAAAATACAAAACAAAATTGTGATTGGTAAATTCAACAACAATAATGGACGAGACGACAATTATGTAACCGGAAATGACAGGAAAAGCAGACAAAACAAATCATTTGGATTCTATGGTGGTTAAACATGGAGACAGAATAAAGTTCAGTTATTACAAAGCTCGAGAATAACTCAAAATTACTAATACAATAGCAAACTTAATTTGGAGTAAATCAAACATCGAAAATTCTTCAAAGCACATATTGTAGAAAATGAGTGATTATGAGTGTATTCATGCTAAACGAACAATGGAAACAAAAATCGAATATAAGTTGTCTTGGTTCCTTTGTCATCTTTTGCGGAGATACGATGAGAGTGATCGCTAAATACTGACGGAAAGTTTTTGGTTTTATGATATTTCAAGATAATATGGAGTTAATCTTTTACTAAAAATCGAACAGTAGAGAGTTCGAGTCCTCACTAACATGCCTGGTTTATTTGTAATTCTTCTTTATAAATGTGAATTAGCTTGTGATGGTCTAGTAACAACTGGATGACACCTGGATACTTGCCAAACGTGGCACACACAAAATTTATAATGAAAAATGTACTAGAATGCATAGTACAATTTGTTGAAGTGCTGACAAGCTTTAAGTGACAGAGGGAGGATAAATAACTTACAGAAAAAATATGTTTACTAACAACAAAAAGCTAGCAAATGGACAAAATCCAAACACGTATGTCAAAAAGTTAATACCTTTTTGTTCGTAAAGCTGTTAGTGAAACAAGTATGCGGTACACCGAATATCACTTCTAATTTTTCCAAGAATCAGAAGAAATCAAAATGTATCATTTAAAACTCTCCAATAATAATGACAATATTGGAAAAAAAGATGATGCTGCTGTGATGTTGCAGAGAAAAAAAACTGATCTTAAAAGCATGGAAAGTGATGAATAAGAAATTTTATCTTAGGCTAATTTACTCCATCACAAGAGTGAAATTACTTATCAAAAACGACAAATCTAACGAATGCAACATGAAGACGTATCAATCGAAACTTCAAAATACATATTGTGAGAAATTGTTAAACTTTTGGAGATACATATGTGGTTTATTTTCCATAGCAAAATAAAATCAAACGCTAAAAAAAAGAACAAAAATAAAATGTAAAAATAAAATAGCAATCACCAATCTAGTAACCCTCAAAAAGACTTTTTTACAACTGAAAAAACATACACACACAAAAATGTTCTATGAAATAACTAAAAAATACAGAAATGAATTATGGGTTATCCTCTACTATACAAACTGATCCAAATCACTGGGAAAGGACTCGCAATCGTAAATGAATAATTATTGGTTTTTGATTGACCTATGTGTGATACTGGGAAATGACTTGCAATCATATCCAAACCTGTTGACATTCTGCACTCTGTACAAGATTACCAAACTACGTTTCAATTTATTCCGTTGAGACCTATGCTATCCTGAAAGTCAATTACAAGAAGAAATAACGTCGTGATTTGCTCTGATAGCCTTTCAACACACAAGGAAATCGATAAAATCCAAAACTGTCCCACAACTGTTAATAAAATCAAAAGCAATATTTTCAAGAATAAAAAAACTTTGATCCCAGGACACTAAGGCAACAGAGGACATGAATAATCAGACTGTACTGACAGAAGGCTCAAAACAATTGAATATACTTTCAATACCTCCAACTAAAAAATCATCGTGATCCACACCTATTGGAAAAGAATAGAACATAAGCATATCAAATATCGGGTTTTTCAATAAGAGCGCTTCAAAAGTTTTTTTTAAATAAAACAAAAACGGTTTTGGATATCTATGAAATTCTTTATTCCTGTGAAAGTACGTTCGATGCCATTATGTATGGAACTCGATTTCTTTTGCATGGCCACCACGGGCACGCTTGACGAAGTCCTGACGCTGAACCCAATTTTCGACGGGTTTCAAGCATAAATCGGCCGATACTGCTGCAATTTCACGTTCGATATTCGTACGAAGTTCATCAATCGTCGCTGGCTTGTTGGCATAGACCATAGACTTGACGTAGCCCCACAGGAAATAGTCTAACGGCGTCAAATCGCACGACCGAGGCGGCCAAGCGACTGGACCATTTCGTGAGATAACACGTTCACCAAACTTGGTTTCCAATAAATTGATTGTGACATTCGCTGTGTGGCTTGTGGCGCTGTCCTGTTGGAACCATACGTCCTCCAAGTCCATATCATCCAATTGGGGCCAAAAATATTCGGTTATCATTGAACGGTAGCGATCCCCATTCACAGTAACGTGCCGGTCTTGATCATCACGGAAGAAGTACGGCCCAATGACGCCGCCGGCCCATAAACCACACCAAACCGTAATTTTTTCGGGATGCAATGATGACTCATGGAGTACGTGTGGATTGCTGCCTGACCAATACCGCATATTTTGTTTATTGACGAAGCCACAACCACAACAAATATTTTCTCCGTCTTCGCCAACTCAACTAACGCATGATCATCTTCCCAATTTGGAAAACCCCCTCAAGCCGCCATCTTTGCCAATCCAATTAAATTTTATTCATAAAACATCTGAGAGTTCAAATTCAAGTTCATGTAAATAATTTTTTAATAAGATACTAACTGACCTTCTGTCAACAATATCAACTGCAAGCATACAAAATATTTATAAACTTCTACCCAACTTATACCCAAAATTAAATTCTATTATCTTACCATTTAAGCCGCTATGTGCGAGGCTGTCGGAGGTTTTCTATGTAAGACTTCAGTCTCTGACAGTAAAAAGAAAATACGTAAATAATATAAATTGTGTAAAAATTTTAAATTTCATAAAATTGTTAAAATTGCTGTATTTTTTCGTATTTTAGTCATCAACTACGTTAAGAATTATTGTTAAACCTTGTTACAAGAAAATATTGAAAAAAATATCAAGAAATGAGTAAAAAAGGTAAAAATGAAAAAAAAAAAATAAAAAAAAAAAATAAAAAAATTAAAAAAAATAAAAAAAAATAAAAAAATAAAAAATAAATTTAAAAAAATTAAAAATAGTCAAAAAATAAAAAAAGTAAAGAACAAAAATATAAAGTAAAATCAAAAAAATAAAGAATACACAAATAAAAATTAAATGATAAAAAATTAATTACAAAAATAATTAAAAAAAGAATAAAAAAGACAAAGTAGCAAAAAAAATACATAAAAAAAATATTTTTTAAGTTTTTAATAATTTACTGGTTGGGTAGTTGCTCTTAATTAATTGTTTAATTGCTTAAAATTTGCATATCCAAAATAAAGTAAAACGAAAACTTAAAATAATTAATTTTGTGAATAAAGTCTTTTGTATATTTTTTCAATCTCACAACAAAATCAAATGATTTTTTTCTGTTAAATTTATTTTAAGATTTAAACTCACAACAAAATCAAATGATTTTTTTCTGTTAAATATATTTTAAGATTTAAACGAAATGTTGCTAATATGTATTTAGAAACTTCTGTTATATATTCAATAATTCAAGGAAGAGCTTTCTCAATGATAATATAAGTAAACAGTCTTTTTCAATTTAAGCTTCATCTTGTTATTTTTTAACTTTGTAAATGTTTTCAAATCAATCAGGTTTTCAACACTTAATTGAATATTTTATGGACTACAACTGATAAAATATTTGGAAATTGTATTTATATTTAGCAAATATGGTCTTTATCGAATTGTAAATTTCAAACTTCAACGAATGATTTAGATTTTTTTTTGTTGGATTGGCTTGGAAATGTCTGAATAATAACAAAATCCCCTTAATTCATCTGAAGTTAACCATCCCCATTCAACTAGCCAAATTCTATCAGATTGAACTTCTTGTTTAATTGCAATACATCATTTAAACCTACCCCCAACAAACCCCACCCCCTTTCTATGAAACTTACTTTTCAACAATTTATTAACCGACTCACTTTTTCCCATTCCAGGATGTAAGTGCAGATGAATTCCATTTGTGTATGAATATCTTAGGAGCAACTAAACTTGGCTCTACCATCACAGGACACACAGAATTGGTGAATTTGGCAACGGAACAAGCCGAACTTGGAGCCGATATCGATGCTATTACAATTGAAGATGAAATTGTTGAACGTTTCATTCAATGTGCAACCCATGCAATGCCATATTTTTCGGTAAGAATTCTCAACAATTTAAAATTTAAAACAAAAAAAAAATAAAAATATATTTTTATTTACAGTCTCAAATCAAATCAACACAATTTGTTATTTTCGTTTGCGATAAATTACTTCCATTGAGTACATGGAATATGATTGCAACAGCTGTGCAGCAGGATCAAGTTCAATTGCGTCTTTTGAAAGTATTTGCTGAGATGTGTGCATATTGCGATACATTAGAGAACGCATCAACCAGAATCGATGCTGTATATACTATATTAAGGGTAAGTTTTAATAGTTTTTGTTTGTTTGTTTTAATTGTAATTAATTCTTTTTTTTCTTTATGTATAGGAATACATGCCATTGCCATCATTAACCGATGATGACTTAGCAACCCCACCCTCATTCCAATTTTCACATGCAGAGTGTCTTTTATATGCCCTGCATATGTTGGGTAGAAAGAATACAGATGGTTTGGCTTTTGTCAACGATCCAGAGAAATTAAAAGATTTTCGATCAAGATTACAATATTTGGCACGAGGAACTCAAGGGTGAGTTTGATGATAATTGTTTTGAAGTAAAACAAATCTTATTTTATATTTTTCTCTTTTTAGATACATCAAGAAACTGGAAGAATCAATCAAAGGAAAGCCATCAGAAGAACTAAAATCCGAGGAACATCAATTGAAATTAACCGCCCTTAAAACTACATCAAATATTAGTTCATTAATTCGTGATCTCTTCCATTCACCGCCCAGCTTTAAGACAGACATTCAACTCTCCTGGGTAACAAGAAAAAATGTAAGATTCTTAATAATATATTTTTCCCGGTAATTTTCTTACCCTCGATATTTTTGTTTTTTTAACTTTATTGCAGAATAAAATTAGTTCAAAGAGACATGCCCCCATAACATTTGACGGAAAAGCCGAAAACGGAAACTCAGATGAAAAGAAACCAAGATCAAGCTCCGACCAGAAAGTATACGTCCCACCCTCAGGCAAATATTCGAATAAAGTGCAGAATTATGGCACAAACCGACCAAGAGCTCGAAATGGATCAGGCGGCGGAGGCGGCTACAGGAGCAACAATCGTCGTACTTACAAGAAATATTAAATACACTTGAACAGAAAGAAGTTTGCTGGTGTTCAGCGGGAATATGGAGAGAAATCACAGAAAAAACAAAATAGAATGGATATCGAAATAGAAAATGAAGTTTTCAGGCCTAATCATAAACAAAAAACGAACAAAGAGAATGACAACTTCAGAGCATTTTCAATGGAATCTATTCAAACGGTCGTCGTTTCACAATTCAAAGAAAAGAAAATGAACAACATTTCATTACCTATTCTCGATCGCCATCGGATTTTTTAAAATCAAATTCAATCTAATGAAGCAATTATGGAAGACAATATAGACAAAAAACCCTAAAGGTAAGATACAAATTCTATTTACTAATTTGTTGACTCTCTTTTTCAGCTACACACCGGGTGCTCCTTCATTCATGGGATGAAAATTTCTTCAACCAGCACTGAATCCTTAAAAAAACGTCATTTTACCTCTATCCCGTCTTTAAAAAACAAAAAAAGAAAAAATTAAAAAAAAAAAAAAAAAACGTAGAAAACTTTGAAAGATGAAACCTCATTTTCGAGCAAATACTTTCAAAGTATTTTTGATCTTTTTTCTCTGTTTCTCTTAAATAATTAATTTATGTTTTATTTTTTTTTATAAAAAAATATTCTCTTGCAATAATGAATTTAGTATTAAAGAAAATTAATGTTAGGGATTTTTTAATTCTCTACGCATTTGAGATAATTATTTTTTATCTTCTGATTTTATTTAAAATTATATGAATTATTAAATGTAATTATATTACAACCAGGCACACACACACACATGGTAGAAGCTCTACGAAAGTAAACCATTTCTGCCGTTATACAAAAGTGATTTTTGAATCATTTTTGGTTAGAGAGGTTTTCTTATTTAAATTGATTTTGTGATGTGCAAGGATATATTTTACTTGTGCATTATTAAAATAGATTTTTTGTAGGATTACATAATTATATATAAATGTGTAAAATGATATTCGATTCGATTTAATTGAAATAAACGTCATAAAGTGACAACAAAAAATAAACAAATATGTATTGTGTTTTTATTTTAAACGATTGAAGCCACGTTGGAGACTTGTTTTCTTTCAGCCAAGACACGGCCTCTAATCGCCATAAGTTCTGCTACAATGATTAGAAAAATACTTAAAACCTATTTACTGAAAATATCTTGGGGTTTCAGATGAAGCAGGACATCCAGTGCAGCGGAAGGCGTCGCACATTGGGGAAAATGTGGAAAGAATTCAATTTGAAAATGATAACCGTTTGCAAATAAAATACATACATATGTATGTAAACCTGGAGTTTATCGCCCAAAGTTGTGTAGTGTAGTTCTAAGGCGACTTATGGGATGCACTTAAAAACAGGGCTAAAGATATACACATAATCAATCAGGGTTATTATGAGTTTCACGTGAACAACTTTCCACCCGGAAAAATTGACATTTCACTTTTCGCCTATTGTGAGTTTCACCCGAAAAATAAAAATTACCCTTTTTTGTGAGTACTAATTTCGCGCAAAATGTAGCGTAATTAAGATTTTAAATTATTACTTATCTTTTGGAGGTGAACAAAAGATAAACAGGTGTTACTGGTGCGCTTTGCGCAAGTTTTTTGTTTATTTTAAGCCAAGAGAAGTTCAGGCGAAACTCATAATAGCTTTAAAAATTCCGGGGGAACACAAATTTTTTTTTCGGGTGAAATATTTTCCGGGCGAAACTCATAATAAGGGGCCAGTTATAGCGATCAGGAAAACGAAACAGGAAAAATGTTCGAATGGATTATTTACGATGTTTTCGTTCGATTTGAAACACAAATGCAACACTAACCAATGACAATTAACTCAAAGAATTTTTTTTGCTAAAAACATTTTCAATTAATAAAGCATTTTGTGTTTAAAATGAATTTATCTATTTTCCTGATGTAAATTCATTTTTCGTGCCAGCTGATTGACATATATCAAACAAATCGGAACAAATCGTTCCAATGACTTGAGTTATAATTTTTTCCTGTTCCACTGACAAAATTATGGACGAAAAATTTTTTGTATGCTTTTCAATCAGGAAAATTATGCGGTAGGTTGTATGTGTGCATATATTCACATGTGTTCAGCTTTCCAACTGACATATTTTTCCTGTTCGCTATAAACGACCATCAGGAAAAAGTATTCAATTTTATTCAGTTTCAACTTTTCCTGATCGCTATAACTGGCCCCTAAGGCTGAATACATTTACTAGCGGGAAAAATTAGATGAGAAATATTTGAAGAAAAAACGCTCCATAATGATTATTTTTAGTCTGGTAAGATTTTAAGTATTAGCTTCATTTGCCTCTGCTGTCCCGTTGTTTTCGGCGGATAGTGTAGAGTGTTAGGAACAATTACCAACAAAGAACGCATCCGGAACCGTCCGGATTTGATTTCCAAGGCAATTTGAGATGGGAAAATCTTGCACTAAAAAATAAAAACTTAAGTTAAATAAGATATTAATATCGTAACCAAGGCCTGGCTTGCATTTATGGTAAACATACAAATATTTAATTTAATTTTTTTTTACAGATATAAGACCAAGATAGAAAGATATTTACTTTCGGTATTTAGATGAACATTTGGTTAGCTACCCCACAGTTTAGATACAGAGATTTGATATATTAAAAACATGATATCTTTCAGCTGAGTAAGTATTTTAATATACATATATTGATTTCAGAATAGGTTTGGGTTTTATTTTATATTTTACTGTTAAGAATCCATTTTTAACGATTTTACATCATAGTATTAACAAGAGAACAATTTTAAAAGTTGCGATGTGATATCGTAATTTTTATTCAGCATTTAGTCCCCTTTCACACGAAAAAACAAGTTGCTGGAGATTTTTTTTGACCTTTTCTTTTAATCTCCTTAAAAATCTCTTGAACCTTTGATACGAGGAAACAAATCTCCAGGCAATTTTTGAAATTTCTGAAACGACTGGAGGCAGTACTGGAGGCAGTACTCTACCGGGCAAAAAATGCAACAGAATAACTACATAAGATGTCAAAATTTGTTGTAAATCGTATGTGATTTGTGAAGTGTTTTTTCCGAAATTATTTATTAAAAGAAGAAAAACTATTCTAATAAATATAAAAACTATATTTTTACTTAAATAATAAAGTAAAACTTCTTCATAATGTAGTTATCCAGTTGTTTTATTCGCCACCAGGTATCGCATTTTGACTTTTCTAGTCGTCAATTGGTTGAACACACCTAAACCGAGATGTGAAAGGAAATGTCAAAAAATCTCCTCAAATCCTCGACCGGGGAGATTCTGTTCGCCCCTCTTTCATCCTGCCCTTCTCACCCAAGAACTGAAAGTTGCTGGGCAACTCAGTTTCCTCGTGTGAAAGGGCACTAAGGGAACTGGCATATCGTGGAAGCATTTTTCAAAATAGTGTGAGTTAAGCGTGGTACACATTATCAAACCTGAGTGTCACGCGTGTTGGATATCAAACCTGCGTGAAAAGTTTCGCGTACACACTATCAGTTCCGTTGGGCGTCTTGCAAAGAAATTCAACTACTTTTAGAAAATTGTTTCTTTTTATTTTGAGGCTATTTCCGCCACGAATCGTTTTAATTCTTTTTTAAATGATACACACACACATTCACTTTTTCCGCTAATTCGGTATAAAAATTCATGTTTTGTTCCGTGAATGACGGCTCATGAATGAAATTGTGTACACATCATCGAGCAACCACCCAACAAACCGAGGGTTGTCAGGGAATATCAAAACATTTTGTGAGCAGGCAGTTCTGAGTGCCAAACCATCATTCAGCGTGTACATCAGTTCTGTTTGATATCCAACACGACACACGAGTGTCACTCAGGTTTGATAATGTGTACCACGCTTTACACAAAATCAAATGCATTGCCCCTGGGTCAGAGTGCAGTTACACGGCTGATGGGGCGCCCAAAGGAAGCCAGATTAAAAAAAAAAGAAAAAAACATTGAGATGCTTCCGTCATTTTGCTGAGCTGTAGAAAAGTGTACAGAGATTTTACATCATAAAAATAGTGAAAAAGTCTATTGAACTGAATAAAAAAGTGAAATGAAAGTTAATATAGTGAATACTTTGAAAAACTGTATTAATAAGAAATATATAAAAACATGTGCTGCTGCATTAAATCATATAAAACGCCTATAATACAACAAGATAATTAGGGGTAACAGCAGAAGAGCCTTTAAAAATATTTTATTTAAAGCGTTAAAAAATAACTCTGCACTACGGGCGCTAAACGGATTTTTGTTTTCAACAAATTAGCAAAATGCAATATAATAAGGGTATTCATGCAACGTCGTAAGTTTACAAATTGTGTAAAATGATAAGTTTACGTAAAAGTTTGCATGAACGACCTTTTTATTAATTTGGTTAAATGCTGTGTAATTGAATCAGCTGTTCGTTAAACGTCAAATATTTGGGCGCGTTTGGCTTTGGGTGGAGGAGTTGGTTTTACAGATAGTGCATTATGGTCTGTTTATTTGCATGTGTGTGTACAAATATATATTTGTTTTAATAGATACGTGTAGTAAGTACTCCTGTTAATTCAATTATATTTGTTTTGCATTGAAATAAATACATCAATGCCATTCATTTTGCTGGAATCTCAATACCATTTCAACTCAACTCAAGTGACAAAAAACTTGGAGCTCCTGGAGAAGTGAGGAAAAGTAAAATGAATCATCCCTCTCTTTTTTTTGTAACATCTTCCGACTATTTAGAATCTTCCAAACCAGTGCGAATCATTCGTTGACCAAAAAACTGTATTTGTGAATGCTTCTCTATAATTTCGCGTTGGTTGGGCAGAGCCTTTAATCGTTGAGTTAATGTAATTCTTCTAATTATTTTTTTTGTGTAAACTACGTTTTAATTCACAACTTTTATCACCAACTAATTGCAATGCAATAATTACAGAACACATTCAGAGCTTTTTTAGTCCTCCGAGATATCATTTGTATCATGTTCCTAAACATGCCTAATTCTAAAAGTCACAAACACGCCTAATTCAATCTCTAAAAGTCACAATGACGTTTGGATAAGTTTAACCAAATATTTGGTTAATTTTCCGCAGCTAAATCCTTGGATAAAATTAACCAAATTGCGTAAACCATTTCCCATACAAAATTTGACAGTTCATTAACCAAAAGATAAAATTAACCAAATCGTAAACTTATCTAGTGTTTTACGCAGTTGCATGAATACCCCTAATATTAATTTAAAAGTATTCTAAGATAATGTATTTACCTAGATAACATCACTTCACGTTACTTCATATGAAAATATCAGACAAAACTAGCTTGTAAAATAAAATATTTGTATACTCCTTAGTATGGGCGTTTTTAGAGGATTTAACGTAGCCACCACATGCTGTTTTATATTTTTACATAAATTATTGATAGTATTCACTATTCTAACTTTTATTTTTTCTTTTGTATTTAACTTAATAAACTTTTTCACTTGTTTAACAAATTAAAATCTCAAAACACTTCCTTTCAGTTCGGCAAAATGACAGATGAATCTCAATTTTTTTTTCCAATTCTTGCTGCTTCACTCACATACACTGTATATGTGATATACACCACTTCCTTTACTTCTTCTTCTAAGCTATCTGCCCCATTCACGTATACTGTAGGTGTGTTTGTTAACGTGAAATTTTAAGCAAATTTTCTCAATTTGCTGTCAGAAACCATAGGATAATACCCAAATTTGGGAAACTTGGTGAAAATTTCACGTTACCAACCTTTTTTTCAAAATTCCGTTATAAATCTAGGTTCTGCACCAGATGTCTGCCAATTATTTTTTTTTATCAAATGAACTGTTTACAAAAATGTTGAAGATAAGGGGAAAAGATGAATTTAGACAGAACTGGTAAAAATTGACGTGTAAGTAAACGAACAGACCTATTTTAAATATAGTAACTCCCTCCCTAAACTCAGGCTCAATATTGACATTTTTAATATGACCAAAATATCAAAATTGATTCTGGTTGGCACCGAAGCTTATTCATCGCATTCTGTAACCCAGCGGCCTGATTAGGAAATACGAAGCGGATCGTTTTAGATGTCGAAAATGAGGTTTGCTATTCTTGCCTTAGCTTTCGCCTTTTTCGTTTAACATTAGCCCTATTTCCGAAATCGAAGGCGAGTGCGAAATGAGATTTCCGATAAGTTTTTTTTGGTGGATTGGTTCATCGACGAGCGAAAGTGAATATTTCTTAATTGATTTCATTAAAATAAATAAAAATGTGATGTAATTGTTATTTTCTTTTATAAAATTAAACCAAAACAAAGAATTAAAATTTATTTTCTTGTAATAAACGTAAAACAGCAACACGAACCAGCAAAAATTTTCAGAGCTCATTGAATTTTTGAGGGAATATGAAGGGATAGCCAAAGGACCACTCAATACACCTTAATACAAAACCTTTTATTAAAATCCAAAGCAATAATCTATTTTTTTTTAATAGAATAAAGCAAATTTAAGATCAAAAACACTACACAAAAACACTCACTCGAAGCAAGGGAGATCAAGAAGTGAACAAGCAATTTTTAATAACTTTCTTGAAAGTTTTAGGAAAATTCTGCATCACAAGTTCAGCATATGATATAAACAATATTTATGGAGTGTATTTTTAATTTAAATAATACATATTTTAATTTTATTCTAAAGCAAATGACAACAAATTTTAAATATTTGCTCGTCGCCAAATGATTTTAATTAAAAAAACAAATATTCTCTGGAAATCAGCTGTCAATTGTCTGGAAATCTTGGAAGTATAATTTACGACTCGCTTCGTATTCGATAATTGCTCAAATCGAAGCGAGTCGAAAAGGAGATAAAAGGTGTGTTCCATGCCGACTTTCAAACAGTTTGAAACCGCCAGATTTAGTCCGAAGTCGTTCCACACTTGAAAGTTTGTACTGTTTCGGACCAAAAAGAGCTGTCATAAAATTTCCCCTCCTTACCAGATTTGGTCCGAGAAATTTCTGGTGGCTGTTTTGTACTAGCTGTCAAATATGCCAAGTTGACGTAATTTAGACGTTTGTTGCATTCAAATTAAAAAAAACCAAACCTTTATTAAGGGTTACCCAAGTGCAACTTTTATTTCTATTTTTATTTTCATTTTAATAAGTGTGTATATTCCTTAATTTTGTTTTTCTTTAAAATAATCAAATGATATTTATAAAATGATTGCACTTAGCAAAACTGTTTGAAAGAACACATTTGTAGTACTTTTTGGCAATTTAGTATTTCTTGTATATTTCAGTATTATTTCTTAAAAGAGAAGAGATTTAAGCATTATGATTTACCACCGTGTATGTATAGCACGCTACTTTTTTAAGTGAAGATAAAAATGCACTAAAAAACAGGGCTAAAGTAAGTATGCTCATTTTATACACTCAACATCTTGGGGTTTTGTGACGTCACAATCTTTTTTAACCAACTTTTATTATTAATCAAACGATTGGTTTAAAAGGAGCAATCAAATTACTTTATTTTTTTGCTATTTTCCGAACAAAATCAGAGATGATTATGACGTCACACATCGTGACAAAAGCAAAAACCATTGAATGTTTGCTTAAAAGAGAGAAAGCGAAGCAACTGGGTGCAGCATAATTATGAAAGATGAAAAGGTAGGCATTGTTGAATTGTAAAAGATATGAAACAAAACTCCATTTTGGTTTGTGGTGCTCTTATGTTTTAAATGCAGAAATTTGTTCGTTTCATTAATATCCACGCCAGGGGTTTTGATGAATCATATTACAACTCCATTTAAAAATCACAAATTTTTCCTTCAAACTAAGGCAATTTATGAATGTTTTTTGATCTTTATTTTAATAAACTTGAAATTTTTATTAACTTTTATTTTTTGAGTTGTTATTCTTGAAAATGTTTTTTGAGATTTATGATTAATGTACGGCAACTCTAGCCGAGTATTTCGTTTGACGTTTAGTCCGAATTAGTGCAAACTAGTGCCCAAGCCGTTCCACACATTTTGACAGTTTTTCTCCTCTCTGAGAGAAGAATGTCAAAATTTGACATTTAGTCCGAAACAGTGCGAAGAATCCAAGGAACAAACCTAATATGGAATTGAAAACGATTCGTTTCGTATTCCCTAATCAGGCCACAGGATTTATATGAAAAATGCAAGTTCACACGGTTCAAAGTTAAATCGAGGATACAAACGAAGTTATTTTCAATAAAAATAAAACGCATTTGTTTTTTTTTTTTTTTAACTGGAATCCAAAATAATTTTTTAATATTTTTATTTATCTTAAAGAAATCAATACACAACACTATAATAGGAAACAAAATACATTATAACATAGTTATTATCTTATCTTTTTGTTTTAATTTAATTTGTATCTTAAGAATAATTAAAAAAAAATATTATGTTTAGGTATACATAATTACATGTAAGAGAGAGAGAAAAAAAACATCAATGAATACAATAATTATGAAAATAGTAATTAAACATTTATATAATGAGTTATACATATAATTAATTAAAAAAAAAATATAAAAGAAAACACAACATTTAAAAATAAATAATAATTGTAAATAGAGAGAAGTAATTTGTAATTTTATAAATAATAAAAATCTATAGGTTTTCGTTGGATATCTATTTCAATTTTTCTGTTAATTTTATTGTATTTTAATATTTTGTTTTTGTAATTATTGTAATTCGAATCTAATTTACAGAATTTTCGCAAGTAATTTTTGTATTGTATTTTATTCTTAAAAATAACCAAATTAATTTTTATATTTATATTTTTTTTAAATTTACTCAATGAATCTTTCGGTTAAGGAGAAAAGATGGATCTATATTAAAAAACAAATAACATCGAAAAAATTGACCATATTTTCAAGAGGTCTGTGAAGTACCCCACTTACTTACAAAAGTGTCTAAGTTTATATTTTTTCAAAGGACGCTTTTAATTTTTAAAATTAATATTATTTAAGGACTAAAACCAAAATGTATTCTTAGTTTTAGTAAAAAAAATAAAAATAAAAATGAGATGAGCGTAAAAAATGAGATAAACAAATAAATAATTAAACGTGAATTAATAGGAAATGATAATTCTTTATTTTTCTTATATAATTTAAATAATTACACGAAGACAATTCACAAAGTTGTGATTTATTCATTTTGTTTTCTCACATTTAATATAGGTATAAAATAAATTTATTTTATGTATAAACTTTTTAATACATTTATTAGAAAAAGATTTAATATAATTTTATATTTGTAATAATTGTTTTATTTTTATTTTTGTTTTACAATCTATTCTCTGTGCAAAATAGTTAAATGTGACATTCACAACATTTTACAACACATACAATACAAATTCATTCAAGTTTTTTTGTTTATTTTCTTATAATTTTATTATTATTTATAACTTTTATTTGGAATACTTTATTTAGTTTTTATTTAGTACTTTTAAGACTTTATTTAAGGACCGATTCGAAAAAAGATATGTTTTGTTTGAATGTATGCTATTTCTGATACAATCATAAAAAAAATCTTATAAGTTAAAGGACGAAAACCACAAAAAAAAAAAAACACTCAGAATTTAAGTTTAGTGCTAAGGTTATTGTATTTTAATTTAACATTAAGGCGTAGGTGTGTATAGTTGTATTAAAACTTTTTTTTTTTAAATTGATTTTATTTTTTGTTTGTTCCTAACAAATGAGTATTAAAGGCGACATGTAGTAATAAAGTATCTATATATTTTTTTTTCATTTGTAGGTTTTTAAAGTTCTATAAATATATTTGTTTATGTTTTGATCTATAAGCATTTAGTTTTTGTATAATATTACATAAATAATATTAAATATTTCTTTTTGTATAATATTTATAATCTATTTAAAATAGATTTAATATAAATATCTAAATACATACCTATCTAAGAATTTTGTTTTGAAGTTGTTTTTTTTTTAATTTATTTTTCTTTTAAATGTATATAAAAACCATAGTGGAAAATTTGGAATTTTGAAATATTTTATTTATTCTTTTGTTTGAAAATTAAAATTTACAAAAAAAAATCATTTAATAATGTTATAGGCTTAGCCTTCCCAGTTACTATTTTAAAAGCTTTTTGTTATTTTCTATTTTCTATCACAATTCATTTTGTACAACACACATACATTATGTCTGGTTGTAAATTCGTTCCACTGATATAAACATAACAAAATTTTAAAAATATAATAATAGGAAAAAAAAACTTAACATTTAACAAGAAAAATATTTTTAATTTGCATTTTATGAAAATTTAATTATTTAATTAGTTTGTAACAATTAATTTTTAATGGCCACTTAGGGAAAAATTTCGAGATCTGATTTGGGTAAAAATTAAATATCAATAAGCCGACCAAAAAATTACTTTTAATTTTAATTTTATCGTAATTAGAAAAAAAAAATATCTACAAGTATTTATAATAATAATTATGCAACAAAACATCATGATACAAAAACAAAAAAAAACACTGGCAGTTGTATAAAATTTTACAATCACAAAAAATTAAACTTAACAAAAAAAAAAAATATATTAAAAAATAATAATAACTAATAGCTAAAACGACTAGAAATTTTATTTAAAGCTAAACTTTAATGTTATTTATTTTTTAATTTAATGATTGGTTTCCATTATTTTTTTTTTTTTAAGAAACAAAACAACAAAATTGTTTTTAATTTATTCTTTCTTAAATGCGTAAAAATCAATAAGCATAGCATATCTAGACAATTTTTTTCACCACATACATAGATTATCCCTCAACTTGAAGAAGGAAATAATTCAGGAAAATTGGATGAGAAAAAAAAAAAATAATTACAAAACCACACGAAAGATATTTTACAAAGTGAGGCTATGTAGGTAGTCCTTGTTTATTTTTATTTTTTTTGTATTTTGTATTGAAATATTTATTAAATCAATCTTCAGTGTATTGGACAAATTGTCCAATTTGCCTGACAACTTTCTGATTGACTGCTATGGTTTCGAACTGTGAGAGGGTGCAACCAAAGCTTAAAGCGAAGGATTTAGACAAGAATGTGTATAATAGTCACGAAGGGGCGACGACAACGTTGTTGTTGTTGTTGGTGATTGTTCTGATGGATAGCGTGTGGCAAGGTATTGATGGCGGACGATGTTCCAATTTTCAAATAAATATTTAATTTGATTCTTTCGACAATATGCGTATTATATACAGTTTCAGTTTGGTTTGTCGGTTCTGATGGGATTGCATACGATAAATGCATTGAGTTGACACATGAAGTGTGATGACTTCTTAAATTATACATACAAGGGGCATATTCATACATAGACTTTGTTTAAGTTGTGGTTAGGCAAAACTGATACCTATGATATAACCTCTAGGTTTGCCTTGTAACCAGCTTAAACAACGTCTATGAATATGGCCCCAAGGAGTTTTAACACCTATCTAGAATGGGGACAAAATTTGAATAATGGGCAAAAAAATATAATCCCAAAAAATTTCATCACAAAATTAATTTACATATGTAACCCGTCCAGATTTCTGAGTTCTCGAAGATCTGACATTTAAATGGAGCTTAGACACAGATAAGTTTATCAGTTTTACTGTCAAATAATCGTTTGCTCTCTTTTTGACGGAGTAAGATTTGTGAGATCTCAGGCTGATGTTCATTTTGACGTCTCTCTTTTGTATCTCACTCTTATTTTTTGAGAAGAAAGATATGGCGAGGTGAGGTAGAAATGTTCAAAAATTTAAAAACTGCTGCCTCACTAGTCCATCTCTTTCTTTCCAAGAGATGAGTTTGAGATAAAAACAGAAAATATTTAATCTTGACATTTCTGCCAAAAAGGATTTAAAGTTTTTTTTTTGAACTCGTTGTTTTTCAGTTGGATGCTGCCACAAAACACAAATTTTTATAAGCTTCAGGCACCCTTATGTTGTTTTCATTTTGATGAACGCAGTAGGTACTAATTTTGAATTTTTTTTTCACTCTTGACACCAGTTAACTGTAGTCTTCTGCACCCGAACAGCCTTGATCTTAAACGCATTTTAGAGACTGCGTAATACCTTTGAACACAGAAATCTTATTTATAAGAGTTATGTGACATTCAGTAGAGCCATTTTAAGCTAAACGCGTTTAGAGGTTGAATAGTATGAACGTAATAGATTTCACTTTTTTGGTACGTTATTTGACAAAAGGGTTCTGTAATTAAAATGGATTAGAAAATGTTTTTAAATAAGGATTTATGCAACATTGAATAGAGCCTTAACAAGGGTTACACTGTTTAACAACCGTTGAGAGTTACTTTACCGAATTATGTTGAATTCGGCTGGAAGTCCACAAATCTACAAACCTACAATGACTTAAGTTCTGTTCGGATACTGCCCGTTTTTATACAATTTTATTTGGTCAGTTTATATTTCTGAGGGCTCATAGAATTTCCCCAATTTTGCTGGTTAAATAATATGCCTGTTAGGTAAAGTGAAATTTGCACCAAGTTTCCCAAACTTGGGTTTCTTCTATTATGGTTTCTGACAGCAAATTGTGAAAATTTGCAAGAAATGTCACGTTAACAAACACACCTAATATGGAAACAACATTTTGGACTTGTTTGTTTGTTCCTTTACGACGTCCCGAATTTTGACACACGAATAGTCTCATTCGATAGATATTCACTAAAAAGCACCAAATATCACAATTTTAGGGTGAGGAAACATTTATAAGTATTTTTAATTAAAATTAAAAATTTCCACCTTTTCAATACAAAATACATAGAAAATAAATAAAGAAGACCAAGATGGCGAAGAATGAGCTTCACTTGTCGTGACAGTAATGATATGTCAAATGTCATTGCATGCTAAGTATTGCCAGATGTACACTTTGGTTTAGGGATATTTTTTTTCGATTTCTGGGATTTTTTTTGTCGGAATTTTAGCCTGATTTCTAGGGAAATTATATATGAATTCTGGGTCCAAATTCCGCAAGCGTGAATGATTTTTTGTGTACACACTCCATTCACGCCCAAAAATTTTAATCCATGTTCTTTAAATGCAAAAGAAACTTTGCATACACCAAACCTCACTGTTTATTCGCAGAATACTGGGGTTAGTACTGTATTTTCATAAGCGAAATTTTAAACTATTATTTTACTTCATTAAAATGTACAGTGACTGCCATTAATATTCGCTTTTCTATTTAATATCTTATGAAAATTCTTTGGGTGCCCTTAAACGCATATATTTACCAACTTTCTTAGCTGAAATTGTTCACTGTATTTTAGTATAGCATTAAATCTACACGTTATTCCCAAGACAAATTTAGAAACCTTACCAAAAACCGTTATAAAACAAAGAAAGTTAAGAAATAAGCAAATAGAAATAGAAATAAGCCCTCCATTAATATTCGGTTTTTTTTTGTTGAGTTCTGATTTAAGTGGTTAAAAAGTGCATTACTATTGAATTGCGCATCTTCTGCTCACAAGAACCTCAGATGAACGCTCTGGCGTGTTTACTGCATTTTTATTCATGTACTGCGGGTTTATTTTCTGTTATTTTTTGTGTAACTTTACTTAAAATGCATTTTTGGGCGAAGCACGACTCTCCCGCACTTGTCGGCCACGCCATCCCACAGGTTTCTTATGGGATGAAGGCAAGACATTCTGTAGAAGTTGCGATTATTTTTGGGCAGTTGTACGAAAGCTATTCGGGATAGTATAAACTTACAGTTTGGGATCATTTTGTTGATAAAGCGTGAAGACCCGCGAAATACCCAGTGGACCAGCATTCTGTTTAAGATTTTCACTCAGGGGTCCTCAAATAATATTCTTGGTTCATTATACCATCAAAAAACACCTGATTGCCAACATCTTTGGTCGATATGCAACCCCATCATAACGCGACCTCCATCATGCTTAACTGTTGGTTTAAAATTTTTGGTTTTTAGCGATTTTTCCTTACGCAATATGATGACCCTGCCATATCGGTTCAAGTTAAAAGCAAATTCAATCTTATTGGATTCGATGACTGGGTAGGGCTATGACGCAAAACAAAATTAAAGAGCTAAAAAACCATAATTTGAAGCTGCCAGTTAGGCATGGAGGAGGTCGTATTATGATGTGGGGTTGCATATCGACCAAAGATGTTGGCAATCAGGTATTTTTTGATGGGATAATGAACCAAGAATATTATTTGAGGACCCCTGAGTGAAAATCTTAAACAGAATGCTGGTCCACTGGGTATTTCGCGGGTCTTCACGTTTTATCAACATAATGATCCCAAACTGTAAGCCTATACTATCCCGAATAGCTTTCGTACAACTGCCCAAAAATAATCAAAACTCCTTCAGATTGTCCTGTATTCATCCCATAAAAAAACTGTGGGATGGCGTGGTCAAGAATTGCGGGAGAGTCGTGCTTCGCCCAAAAATGCATTTTAAGTAAAGTTGCACAAAGAATGACAGAAAATAAACCCAGAGTACGTGAAAAAAATGCAGCAAGCACGCCAGAGCGTTCATCTGAGGTTCTTGTGAGCAGAAGATGCGCAATTCAATAGTAATGCACTTTTTAACCACTTAAATCAGAACTCAACAAAAAAAAAAAACCGAATATTAATGGAGGGCTTATTTCTATTTCTATTTGCTTATTTCTTAACTTTCTTTGTTTTATAACGGTTTTTGGTAAGGTTTCCAAATTTGTCTTGGGAATAACGTGTAGATTTATTGCTATACTAAAATACAGTGAACAATTTCAGCTAAGAAAGTTGGTAAATATATGCGTTTAAGGGCACCCAAAGAATTTTCATAAGATATTAAATAGAAAACCGAATATTAATGGCAGTCACTGTATTTCAAAATGAGGTTAAATAAAAAGCTTAAAATTTCGCGTGATATTTTCTATTAATCCATGTTCTTTAAATGCAAAAGAAGCTACTTTGCGTACACCAAACTTTACCCCACCCCAAATCCTATATTGAGCCCAAGCAGGTTTATACGTAGTAATGCTGGGTGCTAGCACTGTATTTATATAAGCAAGTTGTAAATTTCCCGCAAAATTTCCCAAAATAAAACACAAGGGAAAAAAATACGTGCCTTGCAATACTAAGCACACCATACGACATTTCTTTGATTTGATTGAAATGGAGTATTATTTTCAAATCCATTTTTTTAGCAAAACAAAAAGTTCTAAAATTAATTAAAAATACTTATAAATGATTCTTTGCCTTAAAATTGAGATATTTAGTGTTTTCTAGTGATAATCTACATATGTATGTGCTTGCTTACACGTGAAGAACGAAAGTGTTCACATGTGAAAAAAATTATTCTGCAGATTTTGTTCTCCTCTATGTGTTTTTCGTATTCTCATAATGAAAGACACGATTTGATTGGTTGGATTGGATAGAAAAAGCAACACAAAAGAGAACATCAATTTTCTACCACGGTTGCCGCTTGCAAAACAAAATTCCTACCAAATTTCCCAAAAAAACCTACCAAAACGAATAAGAACCTACCAAATAAAAAAACTCTATTTCCGTTCTGCAAATTTTCTTTGGTAAAAACCTCAAACAGATCAGTGGTAGGAGGTTTATTCACAATCGTGAAATCCATTTTCCGGGAAATTTGAAAAAAACCGAAATTGTTGTATGATGAGCTAAAACAAAAATTCGAGTTTCAACCCACCCCAAATATGTGCAGTAAATTTAAAGTGAATAAAGGTTTTTGCTAAGGAGGTTCACTTGGGCGCATAGATGCTAGTTATATTTCAGAATTATTTATTTACATAGGTAGTTTCATGTTAACATTTAATGATTTCTCCTTCCTTGGAGCTTTCTATGCATAAAATTTTTACATAATCTTCAAATGTTTTCACTTGAGGCGCGATTCACACAGAAGTGGCTTATGGTGCTGGTGTGGTTCTGGTCTGTTAAGCCTAGTATGCAGATCGAGCAAAGACAAATTTTATCTCTACATTTTTTTTCTCGAGACAAATTCTGAAGGCGTAGAGATAAAAACAAAAGTCAAATGAGAACAGTAGCGTAGTTATAAATTTGAAAAATTATAAAATTTCCTTAAATTAACATAAATTTGAAACTTTTTCATGTACAGAAATCATATTCCTCCAAAGCATTTACAGAGCAAGAAAAATTGAACGCATGCGCTTGATGGTGAACAATATAATGTGGATGGATGAAAATACCTTTAAAAGATCTGAAATTTTCAGCTTTTACTTCTCTGGAAAAGTCGATTTTAGGGCAATTTGGTTACATTTGGATCAAAATACACTTTCTCCGTTTGTCTCCCAAATAAATATATTGAAGGATTGTCTCCTGTCAAAATATATTGAAGGATTGCCACGATGTCAATGGATTAAAAAACCACTAAAAATTCTGAAATTTTTGAAGGTTTTTTACTTCTCCGGGAAAAAGTGGATAAGGGCACTTTTTTGACATTTGGATCAAATTAACTTTTTCCGTCAAAACAATTTGTTCTTCATCTTTCAAGCCATCAACTGTCAAATTCCATTGATGTCGATGGATTAAAAAAAACCATGTCAAAATCAGAAATGTTCACATTTTTCCACTGCTCCCAAGATCCAATTAAAATTACCAACTCGTTTTGGGAATCAATTTAAATTTTTTATTGAAACAAATATTTTCTGTATCTGAAATGTGGCCCTTTTGTACCCTTTCTCATTAGCTACGCCACTGACTGATTTAAAACAGCTGTTCAATTAATTCTATTGTCCCTGATCACACGTGAAGAAATTGGAGCATTTTCTGCGATTTGTGAAGGTGAGCGGGGGAACTTGCAGAAGAGGGAAGGGGATGAAATATTTTAAAATATTTGAAAATATTCGGTGTAGAAAATTGACGTTCTCTTTTGTGTTGCTTTTCCTATCCAATCCAACCAATCAAATCGTGTCTTTCATTATGAAAATACGAAAAACACAAAGAGGAGAACAAAATCTGCAGAATAATTTTCTTCACATCTGAACACTTTCGTTCTTCACGTGTAAGCAGGCAAATTCTCATTCCATGTCATCATTCCTCGCGTTCCAATGTTTATTCGCTATGCTATCTAGCTATCCCAAAAATTTTGAGATAACTTGAGTTGTTGTTGCGTCAGCTGTTATCAGCTGTTTTTAAACAAGGAATTACAACAACACAAAGCTATCCGGATAACTGAGAATAGCCAGCGGAACGTGCCCATTTTCTGTACGCATTTTATATTTATTTCAGTTTTGCGTCCTCACAACGTCTTATAAATGGAAAGAATGAAACAGGGAGATGATTTTAGTTTATAAAAAGCGAAATATATATAAAACGTCAAAATTTGTCCGGAAAAATATTGCTTCGAGCATTCTTTTTCCGCGCAAAATTAAGTGGAGACTTTTTTTACCTTTTCTCGTACAGCGGTGTCAAGTGTCAAATTTTGCGCTGGAGCTGCGTACCGCTTGGAAAAAAAACGAGATAAAATTTGTCCTGGGAAAAATTTTATATGGGAGAAAAATTTTGTCTCGATCTGCGTACTAGGCTTTACGGGCGTGGTGTGGTTGTGGTGAGCTTTAATCAGACAGAAGTGACAGGGAATGGTTATTTGACAGAAAAGCAAAAAATACATACACAAACACAGAAACACTTCACAAGAAAATGGCTTCTACACAGAATTAAAATAAATAAAATATAAAAAAAACAATTGCTTTGAATTTTTGGGCTACTTTTTGCCATGCACGCTCCTGTTTCAGTAATTTTGTCCTCCCGTAATTACATAAATCTTCATGTATTTGCATTTCATTGCTGAATTCAATATTGAACTCATAATCACATTTAATTTTTTTTTAATGTCTGACAATTAGACATTTGACTGAGAGATTCCATTGTGGCGTGCCGTTTACGTAGGCCACTGGAGTTTTCATTATGGTGTGGCGATGGCATGTCACACCATACCCTCGCCTCGTCATCTGTGTGTGTATTATCTCATAAGAGAACATGTGAATTCCACAACGTGGAATATGTATGCAGCACGCCAGAACCACACCAAAACCTCACGCCAGTTCTATGTGAATTGGGCCTGAGGTGTGTGTGTGACATAATATAATTTTCAACATAATTTTGTATGAATTTGGTTAAAATCATTTCATTTTGAAAAAAGAATTTTAAAAATTATATCATTTGGAAATGATATTTGGATTTTTCAACGAAATTAGATCACATTTGTTCTTAAAAATATAGGCAAATGAACGCCAATTGATTCAAGTTTCTGTTTACTTGAGTTTATTTGACATTTTTTTAATTGATGGGAAATGATCTCAATTTTATGTTTGTACAGTGTTTTATATTATGCTCAAGAGTTGTATGAAAAAACCTACCAAATCGGATTTTAGCCTACCAACCTACCAAAGCTGAAAAATCCTACCAAGTTTGGTAGGATCCTACCAAAACGGCAACCGTGTTTTCTACACCGAATATTTTCAAATATTTTAAAATATTTCATCCTTCTCCCTCTTCTGCAAATTACCCCGCTCACCATCATAAATTGCAGAAAATGCTTGAATTTCTTCACGTGTGATCAGGATCAGGGACTATTCGTAGAAATTCGTAGTTTTCGGAAGTACACGAACACACATTTTGATAGACTTTCGAATCAAATTGGAAAAAAATGTATGGTTTATACATGCGAATTTTTAACGAAGGTAAGTGGGAAACAGACGATATCTGAAGGGATGGAAACTAAGAAATGTTGTATGTACCAATTCTAAATACATAAAACGACCTGTCAATTTGAAAGATTTATGGGGTTTTCCATTGGTAAATTCAGATTTCGATCTAAAAATTGATTTTTTTCGTTGCCAATGGAATGCGATTTCAAATTGATTTTAATTTGCCAATGTATTTGTGTAATTTCGCGTGTATCTTATTACTCGTAACAATTTGCACCCCTTGAGCCACTTTTGGTAGAGTAATATTAGCTTCATTAATTAATTAAACAGCTTCCTTTTTCTATTAAAAATTATTTTCTTCGTATTTTGAGCACAATTTTTACAGCCGAAATAAAAAAATCACATCAAAAACCACATAAGGAAAGTGACAGCTCAAAATTGTTTTGGTATTAGTGCAGGGAGGGGTAAATCTGCCGAAAAATTTAGATCTGCAAAATTGATTTTAAATCAAAAAATAAATCAATTTTTCCGCCCAATGAAAGGGTAAAATTGATTTGGATCTGTCAAAAAGCTGATTTTGACAGATCCAAATCAAAAATAAATTGATTTATTTTACCAATGGAAAACCCCATTACTCTCCATTCTCATATCATCACTCTTTTCAGTGTAAGGGTTGGGTGGATTCTTCAATAGTGTCAGTGATGTGACAGTTCACACTCAGGAAAAAAGAACTCGAATGTTGTTTTTCATTGAAATCTGAAAGAATTGATTTTAAAATCAAGATTTGCTGTCTTGAATAAAACATCTGGGCAGATTTTTGCGTAGATTCAATTTACATACATACACAATACACACACGCATACACATAGAAATGTCGTACTTATTCAGCATATAAATAATACAAAACAAATCAATGACGGTGTTCATACCAGCTTCACGTGAGGCGACTCATTTTGACGTCTCTCTTTTTTATCTCATTCCTATCTATTGGAAGGAAAGAGATGGCGAGGTGAGGCAGAAGTTTTTAAATTTTTTGAAAATTTCTGCCTCACCTCTCCATCTTTTTCTTTTCAATAAATAAGAATGAGATACAAAAGAGAGACGTCAAAAAGAGTCGCCTCACGTGAAGCTGGTATGAACACCGTCAATCATCTAATTTCGATTTAAAGTTTGACATGAGAATTTTTGCATGTAGGTATGTATGGGTGAATGCAGATCAAAAAAATCTTTCAAACTAGAAACATCACATATCTTTCGTCATCGGGTGTCATCTGTTTTTGAATAAACATGAAAAAAAAAGAAGAAGTAGAAATCTTTTCTAAAGGGCCCTGGAGACGCTCGAACATGGTGCGAGTGAACATAGTTCGACTAAACTCCGCAGACACTGAAACCAAGCAGAAACCAAACTACTCGAACTTTATTATTCTTACGCCTTATATGTCATTCACAATATTCACTGTCACATTTATTTTATTTTTATTCTGGTTATTTGACATTTTTCTTTTTATTTTTAATATTGAGCTCAAAATTAAACCGAAACGTTCGAGTAAACATACAAAACCGGCCCGCAAACAGTCGAATCTGGTACGACAAACGATTAGCCCCGCCCTCGCACATCGAAAAATATCAAACTCCTTTTGATTTTGGTGAGACAAAATTTTTGTTTAGTGACACCAAATAATTGGTACTCGAACCAGCCCGCAGACAAGTAACATCAACTCGGACATAGTAATCGAACCATGTTCCTCGCACTATGTTCGAGCGTCTCCAGGGCCCTTAAAAAAGATCAAATCTTTTCAACAAGGAAAAACTAGATAACATTTTAAAAATATCAAACCTACCAATTTTTTTCGCTCATTATTTATTGTTTTAATTTTAATATAACAATGTTACAGCAGATACCTATTTTATCTATATCTACCAGTGAGTGAATGCAGATCATGTGATCTGACACTCTGGAGGGACTACCGAGCAATTTTTTAACAGTCTAATGTAAGGTACATATTGACTATTATTACTACACATAAAACGTCGCAGTTTTAAAGCAGCGTACTAACTTTTATTAACTCTTAAAGGTCTTTCCAATAGGGACGGTTGATTTTGATGGTCTGTGGTGGCCATATGTTGTTTTGATTGCATATGTACAATCTAATATTTATTATTCAGTCACTGCTGCCCATGCATATGTCACAAAGGACATTCGTTAACCCTACCAATGACCCTGTTTCGATTGGGAATATTAAGTCACGGCAGTTTGTTTACAGGAGAAGTGAGGCGTCAGGGATGTCGTTGACATGAGGCATACAGACGAAATAAACAACGGGCTCATGAGTCTCATTTGTTGTTGTTTCAATGTGCAAAACACTGAAGTTGTCATTATTTCAATGTGTTTTGAGGTACCTCAGAGTTTTTAATGTAAACACGATGACACTCATGAGTCCATATTCAATCTTCCCAATCTAAGCATGGTCAATGAGAGTTTGCAGCCAATAGCCGCGTTCAAGTTGCGCTAGGATAGCCTATCTAGGATAGCTTTGTAGCCATGTATATGTACATACGCTTCTGAACGACGAAAACCAGATAGGTTACATTAAACTGTAAAATCAGATAAAATCAAATAATTGAACCGAACACCTTAAATGATTTCACAAATTTTTTTACTTTTAACACTAATCACAAATTGTACAACACAAAATATAAAAAACGAGTTAAAAGGAGTACCTTGAATGCATTTCGGAATGTTGTCATTCCATCTTCAGCATCACGACTAAGTTGAAAAGGGGGCAAAGTGCGTGCTCTGTTGTGAGTTGTTGTAGGTGTTTTTAAACAAAACGAGAGAACAAGATCGATTCGATATTGCCGTTATCTAGGTTCATAGAGTTTCGATCTTTTTGTATATAAAAACTCTCGTATGCATCGAGCTTTCGGTCGTCAATCACTTCTTTCACAAGTTGCACATTATTTGCATCGAGATCTAAGTGATTATTGTTAAGTGCATGTGCAGCTAATGCCGATCTGTAGGGTTGGTTGTTGCGAATGTAGGTTTTATGTTCTTTAAAGCGCGATAAGACATTTCTTTTTGTTTGGCCGTAATAAACACTTTCACATTCACTACATTTTATTGCATAAATCCCGGATTTATTTAAATTGTCAGTTTTGTCTTTTGCTGATCCCAATAAATTTGAAAGTTTGTTTTGGCTTGTGTACACAATATCCATACCGTATTCCCGAAATTTAGTTTTCAATTTATTCGTTATGATTGGTACATAAGATATCGCGACACGAATATTTTGTTCGGTAAGATTTTGGTGTTGCAAAAACAACGTAGAATATTTCTGTCTCGTTATTTTGTCTGTATGACAAAACTGACAATTTAAATAAATCCGGGATTTATGCAATAAAATGTAGTGAATGTGAAAGTGTTTATTACGGCCAAACAAAAAGAAATGTCTTATCGCGCTTTAAAGAACATAAAACCTACATTCGCAACAACCAACCCTACAGATCGGCATTAGCTGCACATGCACTTAACAATAATCACTTAGATCTCGATGCAAATAATGTGCAACTTGTGAAAGAAGTGATTGACGACCGAAAGCTCGATGCATACGAGAGTTTTTATATACAAAAAGATCGAAACTCTATGAACCTAGATAACGGCAATATCGAATCGATCTTGTTCTCTCGTTTTGTTTAAAAACACCTACAACAACTCACAACAGAGCACGCACTTTGCCCCCTTTTCAACTTAGTCGTGATGCTGAAGATGGAATGACAACATTCCGAAATGCATTCAAGGTACTCCTTTTAACTCGTTTTTTATATTTTGTGTTGTACAATTTGTGATTAGTGTTAAAAGTAAAAAAATTTGTGAAATCATTTAAGGTGTTCGGTTCAATTATTTGATTTTATAACATTAGATTTCACGTCGCTCAAGAAAACAATCTTATTTAATTATGGCAACCAAGTCAAACTTGAGCAAATACTCTCGATTAAAGAGAAAAGTAGCAGTGCTGTGCGAAGATGTGAATTTCTTACGGTCGTGCAAAAAACATAAAGTTATTCCAACCTTTGTTAATGTTTCGTGTTCGGTGTTAAATAGTCGTTCTCAAAAAGCAAAACAAATTGCTGAAAAGGTTTGGTTAAATACGGAATTAAAATTCATATATAAAAAATTATCGGAAGTAGAACTAAAAGCATACTCTTTGCATTTGAAGATAACTCGTGATTTACATCAATGTGAAAGAGAAGCATGGAATGAGTTTGAGTGTAGTTTAATTCACAGTGTTGATAAATTGGTGTATGAAAAAAGAAAAAAGCAACACCGAAAATTGACAAAGTTAATAAATAATTCAGATTGGTGTGACCATCATATAGTACCAGAAGTTATACCAGATTTTGTGATTAATCAATCGAGTGAAACTTTCAGTGAGGAAGAATTAGCTCTTTTAAATAAAGGTTTAAAATACACTCCTATGCACAAGAAACCACAGTTGATTCCAGTAATTATGGATATTGAATCGGTTTTAAAAACTAAAATGAATTCGGTTAAAGATGATATAAGAAGAAGTGTTTCAAATGTGTTGGACAAGATTCCTTCAACACAAAAAAATCAAACAAATGAGTTTGAAATAGTAAAAAAACTCCGTGATAAAAATTGTGTGTATGTTAAAGCAGACAAAGGAAATAAAATTGTGATTATAAATACCAATGATTATGAAAATAGATTAATAACTCTAATTAACGAATGTAATTACAAGAGAGTTCAAAAATCACCACTTCCAAAAATGATTCGTGAAAGTGATGTGTTAAGAAAGGAAATAAGTGTAGTGTTTGGTCAACGCTTAAATCGTGTTCTTAAAGTTTCGAATCCAATTGTAGCTAAATTATATGGTCTACCTAAGATTCATAAACAAGGAAATAAAATGAGACCAATTGTGTCTAATATTAACGCACCTTGTTATAAAATTGCAAAATGGTTAGTGAGTGAAATTAAAAAATTACCACCTATAATGAGTTTGTCAGTTAAAAACTCATATGATTTCGCGGAAAAAATAAAAAATATTCAAATTGAAGAAAATGAATGCATGGTTTCGTTTGATGTATGTTCTCTTTTTCCAAGTATACCCGTTAATATCGCTCTCGAACAATTCGAAAAGTATTTAATATCTACTGATTTACCCACCAACAAAAAACTTGTTTACATCCGGGCTGCAAAAATGTGCATGAGTCACAGCTTTTTTCAATTCCGTGATTCTTTTTATTTGGTGGAAAAAGGCACAAATATGGGCAATCCGCTAAGCCCATTAATAAGTGAATTGTTTATGGCCCATTTTGAAATGAGTTTAAAAGAACGCCTATTATTACCAAAAATATGGTTTCGGTATGTAGATGATGTGTTTGCCATAGTGGAAAAAACCGAAATAGAAAATGTGTTAAGTGTGCTTAATGTTCAATTTGAATCGATTCAATTTACTCACGAAATTGAGAAAGAAAGCCAACTATCCTTTCTCGATTTGCAGTTGAAAAGAAGAAATGGAAAAGTTGAAATTTCTATATATCGAAAACCAACTAGCACATATAGAACAATAACAAACGATTCAAATTGTTGCATACAACACAAACACGCAGCTTTCCACTCTATGGTACATAGATTATGTAGCTTAGACCTTTCGGCAATAAATTACATGGAAGAGTGTAAAACAATAAAACAAATCGCGAAAATAAACGGATACAAGGAAATTTTGATAGATCGTCTTATCAAAAAACATACAGACAAAATAACGAGACAGAAATATTCTACGTTGTTTTTGCAACACCAAAATCTTACCGAACAAAATATTCGTGTCGCGATATCTTATGTACCAATCATAACGAATAAATTGAAAACTAAATTTCGGGAATACGGTATGGATATTGTGTACACAAGCCAAAACAAACTTTCAAATTTATTGGGATCAGCAAAAGACAAAACTGACAATTTAAATAAATCCGGGATTTATGCAATAAAATGTAGTGAATGTGAAAGTGTTTATTACGGCCAAACAAAAAGAAATGTCTTATCGCGCTTTAAAGAACATAAAACCTACATTCGCAACAACCAACCCTACAGATCGGCATTAGCTGCACATGCACTTAACAATAATCACTTAGATCTCGATGCAAATAATGTGCAACTTGTGAAAGAAGTGATTGACGACCGAAAGCTCGATGCATACGAGAGTTTTTATATACAAAAAGATCGAAACTCTATGAACCTAGATAACGGCAATATCGAATCGATCTTGTTCTCTCGTTTTGTTTAAAAACACCTACAACAACTCACAACAGAGCACGCACTTTGCCCCCTTTTCAACTTAGTCGTGATGCTGAAGATGGAATGACAACATTCCGAAATGCATTCAAGGTACTCCTTTTAACTCGTTTTTTATATTTTGTGTTGTACAATTTGTGATTAGTGTTAAAAGTAAAAAAATTTGTGAAATCATTTAAGGTGTTCGGTTCAATTATTTGATTTTATAACATTAGATTTCACGTCGCTCAAGAAAACAATCTTATGTAAAATCAGATTTTCAGTCAGCTGTTGTTGATTTTTGGTATAGGATAGCTTGGATGATATGGATGTGAATGACATGTTAACAGCACTACGTGTCACACAGCAGATTCAACAGAGGACATTCATGAACAATTTGAAGGAACGGTTACCTTTCGTGGAGGTTACGTGAATTGGCAACCAAGACAGTGCCATTTGACCCCGTAAAACTTCTTTTCCTGAAGTCATAAGTCTTTATCTTTATCCATACGTTTAAAGATGACTTTTCAAAAGTGATAAATACTTTAAAAAGCAATATCGTTATGTCGTTTTTGATTGAACGATCGGATACTCCATTTGCACTCTATATTCACTCCAACTACTTCAAAAGCCTTTGATTGGCTGTTCCAAGTAATGTTTTCGGAGTCTTTTTTTGTTCCCAATTTCAAATAGGAGTGGAACAAATTTTCATCAAAAATTTGTTTAAAGTGAGAAATGCTTCAAGAAGCCATTTTGTAAAATGGCGTCATTTGGTTGTGTGTGTGTAAATTTGTGGCATTTTCAATTCCAATCGAACATCGTCCTGTCAAATTTACCCCCTAACTACTGAGTTCTGTCATTAAATAAAATGGCTTCTTCAAACTATTATAAATTTTGATCTGTCAAAAAACTTTTTATGTGTGTATTTTTCTTTCTTCATGATTACTTGTTCTTGAAATTGGGAACAGAAAACAGAAATATTCAGCCCGTTTACAGAATCCGATGGATGAGCTGCGGAGGGAGTTAGAATCAATTTTGACATTTGGCTCATACAAGAAATGTCAAAATTGAGTCTGATTCCCTCCACAGCTCAGGCGTCGGATTCTCGGGGTGATTATTTAATCGAAGGTTATTAAGAGTAGCAGGAGTGAAAAAAGATTGCAAAAGGAATAATCGAAACTTTCAATACAATATGACATTACTGAAAATCCAATGTGCTGTCAACTTGTTGCTTAAAGCATTTGTATAATATACAAACTTAGCTTATGTAGTTTTTGATTTGATTTTAGAGCTGTTCCATTTCTATTGAATATGGAACATTTGGAGTAGAAGGTGTGAAAAAAGAGTAACTTCAAACGTCCATACGAAAACGTCTATTATAATCAAATATTCTCGTTTTACTTCTGTCATTAGACCAAGCTCCAAGCTGGAGAAATAGATTTCTTTATACCAGTACCTATACGTTCTGTAACTTTCGCATCGATAAAATCAGTCAAGAAACGTCGGAAAATGGAACAAAACTGATGCATTTTGTTTCAATTTTCATCGTTTCCCGACCAGTTTTTTCGATGCGAGAGTAACAGAACCTAGGCACAGATAGGTACAATCACAATTCTCCTTAAGTCAAGTTTATAAAATGAAAAATCTCGATATGACTATAAGCGGGTATTCGACTTATAATTTCTTTTATCTTACCAAGTCAATCCAGAGCTTGTGTAGTTATCGAGTTTGATGATCTTTATAGGCATTTTCGTTTGGTTTTGTGTTCTGTTCCATTCCTATGGAATATGGAAAATTTAAAGTGGTAGGAGTGAAAAAGGAACATCGAGTCGAAATCGAAATAAATGTACACTAAGTTTTTAATTAAGATGAACTTAAGTCTTAAAAATACCACCGTTAAAAGGAAATAAATTAAAAAAAATATTTGTTATTAAATTATTTTGCCATCCGATTTGTTTAATATACAAAATCATGCAACTACAACATCGCATCATTAAGTACAAATTAAATTGGAGCGCAAATTTTATTTTTAAATTGTTGTTTTTTTAAATCACATTCCATATAAATATAATGCAGTTAAATTGTAATAAATCTCATTGCATACATATTTAAACATTGACACTTGAAAAATGCAAAAAAGCTGCTTCACTTGACAATTGGGTCTTTTGAAATATTTTCGCTTTTCATGGATAGGTACATTTTCGACGAATAAAATTTGTGGGTATTCGAAAAAAAAGTTATCTTACATGTTACAAAAAAAAAAAAACACAAAATTACACAGATAACAATTAGATTTAAAAAAAATTTAAACAAATAATAATAATTAATTGACAGATTTTTAAAACGAAAAACAAAAACAAAATAATAATTATTATAATTAATAATTCTATATTACTCTAAAATAACTTAAATATTTTTGTATGTTATTTAAGTATATCGTTATGCAGGTCTCTGGTATTTTTTTTTTTACTTATTATCTAATTGTATACATATTTTTCTCTTTTTTTTAATTTTATATTTTTTAAATATTCTACTCGAATTGAACTTAATCACTGGATTTGTCTTGACAACAAAAAGAAAGAAAAAAAAAACACAAATACTATAAACAAATATACATTTATATATACTTAAAAAATATTTATATATAAGTAGATTTAGTAAAATGGTACAAATTTGCATATTCTATAAGTATTTATAATGTAATAAAATATATATAATATATATTATGACATTTAATAGTTTTAAAAATCTAAAATGGTAAACTTGCCACAAACATATTTTCTATGAGTGTTGGGGCAGGTACTAGATCCTCGAGCTTCAGGTAGAATATTCTTTGTAGCCCTTGTACGCTGAGGGATCGTAATTCGGGCAATTTTCCCAATAATCGACTAAAGTAGTGCGGTTTCTTTTGGGCTTCGGCATTATAGGTTACATGATCGCGCAAACTGCCGATAATTTTCATTTGCAGTTGTTCAACTTTTTTCGGTTCACGGAGACCATGACGTTCTGAAATTCAATGAAACATTAGAAAAATCTACCAAAATGTCAAAATTATTATAAAAAAAAATCATCCTTACCAGTTATAAGTGTGAGAGCACATAAGCAGGCAAATGCTGAAATATCAATTTCCAGATTATGTAGACTTTTGCTGAATTCGAGAATGCCATTTAGCCAATCGCCGAATGAACGTTGACACTGCGTTCGATTGAGAACAACGCCATTGCAGAATGTCATTTTAGTGTCATCGAATCTTGCTCGATAGGATAGCCGCAGAACGAAAAGTTCCAGAGATGCCGATTGGAAGAGTAGCTCTTGATCTTCGGCACAAAATTCCGAATAGCCTGGAATTTTTTCAGCGAACTGCTTGATCACGTCCACTGATGTTGTAAGCAGGGAATAGAATTGTTGTACTTTTTCAGCTTCTCCAATAATAGGTTCATTGAGTACTGGCTCTTTGTATTGCGAGTAGTCTAAGCACGATGGATCTGGAGTTGTGTCCACATGTCCTCGCACCAGGGCGGTTATTAGTGAAACAGGTGGACTCGGTGGTGATTCTTGTGGAGATTTTGGCTTAGATGGTAGCCGACCACGTCTTCCTTTGAGGGAGTCTGTTCGTACTACTTCTTTGACCATTCCAACAACCAAACACTTTTGGAATCTACAAAATTGACATCGATTGCGTCGTCGCTTGTCAACCGGACAGGCTTTATCTGCGAGGCAAACGTATTTCGAGCCCTTTTGTACGGTGCGCTTAAAGAATCCCTTACAACCCTCACATGTGCGGACACCATAGTGCTGGCATGCCGCAGTATCTCCACAAACAGCACACAATTGTGAGGGTGACGGATGCATGATACGACTGCTGGTTACTTCATTGCTTGAGTTACTATTATTTTGGCAGCTGGGTGAACTGGATGTTGAGCTAGGAGCACTGGTCATTGCCTTGAGAATACCCATTTTTGGAAGTTTCGGACTGTGACTACTAGCTGGAGAGTCAGATCGCTGCATTGGGAGGGAGGCTCGACGAAGTGGAGCTGGTGAAGCATGAAGCTCAGAGATGGTGGGAAACGTTGGAAGTGAATAGCGGTCATGAGTTGAGTTGTAAGTCTGAAAGAAAGAATATAAGAAGAACAATAGTAAATAATTGACATTGTCAAAGGAAGTGGTTTGAAAATGTCAATTAATTTCAAAAACTTTTGTTCATTTTGTTGTTGTCAAAGTGGCATCACTGTTTCAAGTGACTGTTGACAGCTGACAGATAAATTATGCTCAGTACAATTTTCTATTTCACTGTGAAAATATTAACGGCAGAGGTACGTTTTCAAATCATCAACTCCCTTAAGCTGGCCATACAAGACAGAGCCAACGAGCCAAATGGTCCAGATCCAAAATCGGTCGTGTGTGGGGTGGATCGGCCACCGATGCGTTTTGATTTTCTGCCAATCTGAAATCCAACGGAGCCAAATGGATCGAATGGCTTGGTCGTGTATGGCCAACTTTACAAATATCTTTTTTTAGAGGTGTAGTTTTTAAACTGGCCACAAATGTAATAGATGATTTGTGCTCAGTATATTTTGTCATTTTAGACCTTACGCCAGATCAACTATTGCAAATTGTAGTAAACAAAATTTTAAGGGTGATACGCGGCCCCAGTTGCTTTTTAAGTGGTAAAAATTGTGATTTCCAGATTGCGTTACATTGAAGCTAGCAACGACACCCACTTAAGTCTGAAATCATTTCTGAACACCAATGGCAGAAAATTAATAAGGCCGTGGCCATTAATAGTATTTTATGTTTAATTTTATATTTAAGTGTGGATGGATGCCTTTTAAAAAATAGGTTTCATGCGACTAGATTAGTGCTTTATTATAAATGTTAAATTTGTAGTTTTATGAATGGCATTCAAGTGTTAATAACATCTAAAACACGCTTGCAATTGAACTTGGTGCTAAGCTAGTTTGTGCTCTAAATAAAATTTTTTTTGTGGTTTTGCGTTGGGCGCCATTTAATAAATAAGAGACTGTTTTGAATTGGGAACACTGACATAAGCTTATGATAAGTTGCAGTATCGCTTACACTGGCATCTGAAAGAATATCGTGACCATTTAAAGAAAATGATTTCAAATAAATGTCATTTGAGTTTAAACAATAAAACTTTGTCACCAAAATGTAGAGATAATACTTTATTCAGAAAAATTATATTATTTTCACACGAAAATGAATTTCGTTGTAGTTGTTGTAAATATCACACACCAACAAAGTGGTCAAAATTAAATCTCTTACATTTTGATGAGGATTTAAAAAAGTCTTGGTTGTCAAAATTCTTCGTTAAGTTTTTTTATGTTTATCGCTTGATTGTAAATTGTTATAAAAGATCATCCAGCCAATTGTTTCATTTTGATGATACCACATAATTGTTAAATTAACTATTTGGCATGTGGTAGCTGACCGTGAAAATAAAGGTAACCCACCATAGTGTAGTTTTCAGGCAGACAAAAGTCAGTCAGTATTTCTCCATTTACTGAACCACAACACCAGCTTCATTTTCAAAATAATACATGAATGATATGAAATCTAAGAATAAGAACAAAGCTTAAACAGGCTTTGCAAATAAACTTCGTGGGAAATTTTAAAAACAAATTTATTTCTGTCGCGGTTTTGCGTTGGGCGCCACTTAATTTAGTAGAATATATTTTGTATTGCTTGGCTTTGTTAGCTCTGAAAAGAATTTTATTTATTCAATCCCTTTCATTGATTTATTTCATACTAAGAAAAAGGAATTTATTAAGATTGTGGTTTTGCGTTGGTTGCCATTTATTTAAGTATAATATAATATCATAATAATTTTAGTATAATAATGTTTTACATTGCATTTCTCTAAGAAAAACTTGATTCATGCAATCCCTTTTGTTAAACTCTTTTATATTCTAAAAAATAATTAATTGCTATTGTGGTTTTACGTTGGGCGCCATTTATTTAAGTAAACTATGTTTTGTATTGCATTGCATTGTAAACTCTAAAAACAACTTAATTTACTTAATCTTTAATAACAAGTGGCAGTATTGTCAAAATTGAAATCTTAGTCATTGCGATACAAATCAAAGCAATCCCAAAGAAATGTCATTTGAGTTTAAGGCATAACATTTTTACTGCCACTAAGAATGAAATAATCTTTTTTTCTGAGCACAAGCTTATTATTTTCAGGAACAATGAATTGCAGTAGGGTAAAACTTTAGCTTTTCACATTTGGGATTTGAATACAAAAATCATAAGTGGTTGTCAAAATTCTTCGTTAAGTTTTGTGTATTGGTTTCAGTTTTTTGTATGCTTAAAGTCGTATGTGGACGAACGTGATTGTTAAACATTTTCAACTTGGAGCTATATCTCAAGTTTTCGAACAACAACCCAAATGAGATCGTTCTTTCAAAAGTAAGCGCGAAAACGCGAAACTTAACGAAACTGAGCTTTTGAACAGCTTTTCCAGTTCCACTAAATATTCTTTTTGGTGTTCTAATTATCTTGCAGGGCTGGCAACAGCTAGATACTGAGCCAGTAGTTTGTTGCGTGGGGCTAAGGTTCACCCCGCACCGGACCTTTGAAAATTGACGGTCTAGTTCTGGTCATCAAGTTTTGGTCATATAAATCAAAACCATCAATATGAGAAGCTACTGAACGTCTAATAGATAATTCTGTCACCATTTTAGCTGAGCTTAAAGAACTTCTAAACCTCGAAGACACAAATATTGTTTCGAACCATTAATTTTTTTTTTGATTCGACAAGTTGAATGATATAAATACAAATTATAAGAAAAACTTTTCGTCACTTACCTGTGGAGGTGGCTGCTGATATTGTTGGTAGAATCCTTCAGGGTATCCTTGTTGTTGCTGTGCTATTTGCTGTTGCTGTTGTGCGCTATATTCGTATGAATTCAAATGTTGCTGAATATTCGCCGTATTGGCAAAGGATCCATGGTAATACGATGAGATCGTTGTTGGTACTATAGCTGGGTTGTGCGTTGGATTCTGTTGCAGTTGCTGCTGCTGCTGCGGCGGCTGAAGCTGCTGTTGCTGTTGTGGCTGCTGCTGTTGTTGATGATGATTATTATGGTGATTATGATGAATATGATGATTATTTGATGGCGGATGTGATGCAGCGGTGGTTATGTTAAAACAGTCCTCATCCATTTTCAAACTTAAATTAGGCATTGGATTGTACTTAAGCGAATAGGTCTCCTGAAAGCTCGGCAAAGAGCTTCCGCATGTAAGTTGTGCTAATGGTGGTGGTGTTGACAGCAACGCCAATGGCTCCAAGCTCTCACTTGCCTGTACAGATACTGCACGCTCTTCGAGGCTATGCAACGCTATTGCTGGATCACTACTTGACCGAAGGCTAAGTAAACCGATTTCCTGTGGCGTTGTCCGTTCAAAACACAATGAATCCGGCGATAAAGCTTGTTGTTCTGGAATCGAAGAAAGTCGCTTTTCACGCGTCGTCGTTGGCGGACACGATAACTTGGCGATATTCTCTATCGAACTTGTAATATCTTCCGCACCGCTACCGAGAAGAGTCTCACTCGTTGGCGAAAATGGTTGTTTGTGTAATCCTCCGTGCAAGTCTCGCGGACTGCCTCCAAAGCCTCCTAAAGTTTCAGCCTGAGCTTGTGTATCAACACACGACGACAATAACGAATTATTCGAATCAGCCGGAAAAAATAGATCGGAAATTTGACCGAAAGTCGAATCGATCAATTGGGCTTCCGAGGGCTGATTGTGGTGATGATGATCGCTCGGCGACAAATGCGACGATTGTTGCGAAGAGAAATTATCGAAGGGAGAGAGAGAACTAAAGGAGCTCTGTAACGATAAAACACAAGTTTCCGAATGAGGAACAACAAGAATTATTACAAAATTGAAAAGTCTGAACTGATAAAATATTAAAAAAGCAATTTACAAATAAGAAGGGAGGTATTTCAGCAATCGTGTATAATAATCGACTATGAATCAAAACATGCGCCGGAAACGAACCAATCCTGATCCTGACGACACAGAAACCACCAAAAAAACCTAGAAGCTTACGTAGTATTCCTGCAATAGGAAAGAGTATAGCAGCACGGGAAGAATGCTTCTATACAATTATTTTCTACAACCTCACAATAACCCCACAATGACGAACTCTTCCCCGCAAAAAATTAGCCACGGAATACCTGCAAATGCTGCCGTATACTGAATACGTATTAATGTTTATACATATGGTGTGTTCTAGGAATTTAAGACGTTAGTCATGGTACTTCATCGGATTTCTATCTATGATGATGCGGTAGTATAATGACGTAGGGACTGGGAATAGTAAATCGAGGAGGCAGATGCTCTAGCTCAAGCTGATTTGGCGTGTCGAATCAATAATAATATTTGTTTGTTTTTATGTTAATGCAAGTGTAATGTGCGTTTTTTGTTGTTGTTGTAGTCAAACGAAATAAAAAAAAATGTGTGACAATTTATTAGAAGGTATGTGTGTAAGTCTATAATTAGGTATAAATAGACTTTCGTAGGTTATAACGATACCCATTACGATAAAGGGTGAAGATTTAAAAAAAGAGGTTTGTTCTCCATATGAAAGGAATAAAAAAAAATCGAATGGGCGCTATTTAAGGATATTTTTGGATGCTTTTTTTTTGTTTTAATATTGTGCTGACGTAAGAAAAGTTTGACGTAAATTTGTGTATTTTAATGCTGGGTTTGGACAGACCATGTGGAAAACAACTGACAATTCAAGTGGAAGGCAGTTTTAGCATCCGTATTCAATTTTGACAGTTAAGGAGGCGGGAATGCATATACATATATATTGTTAGCTCATGAAAACAATAGCAGAATGTTTATTTTATTTTTAGGATATCAATTATTGGTAATTGGAATGCAGATGCGTTTTTGTTTTTTAGCTTGAAACTTGAAATATGGCTAAGTGTCAAAAAGACAGTTATTGAAATGTATGTTTTTTGTGACATTCAATGTAGGTTTCTGGGTTTGTGATAGAGTTTAACAAAAGTAGAGCTATCATACTGGGTTCAGTTTGTAAAAGTCCAAACTATTCAAATTTCAAAAGAAAAATCATCTCTTTGCTCAAGCTTATTCTAACCCCGAAATTGTGATTGGTTAAGGAATGCATATGGAGTGGGACCAAACCTCAATAGATGCTTCAATTGGTGGAGTTATTTGACACCTTCCAATTATTTTCAATGGTATGTTTTGGGAACAAAATTATTCATGTCTGTACAATTTAAAGTGTAAAAGGCAACGGTATTCAAGCAACGTAATAAAATAATCGTTAACGTCAAAAAGTTTACGACGTCATAAATGAACTGCCATACTTTGTATGGTGAACCTTTTACAACTGATTTTCTGAAGAGAATTTGTGTCGTAAACGTCATTGATGAAAATTTATTAAAAAAGCGGCTGAATGAGCTGATTGGTTTATCACTTCATGAAACGTGTCAGAAATCTAACGATTTTACAACGTTGGAAAGATATCATTTGAAATAAAGTGTGGTACACATTATCAAACCTGAGTTACACCCGTGTTGGATATCAAACCTGTGTGAAAAGTTTCGCGTACACACTTATCAGTTCTGTTGGTCGTCAGGCAAAGAAAATTCACTACTCGCAGAAAATTGTTCAATTTTTATTTCGAGGTTATTTCCGCCACGAATCGTGTTAGTTCTTTGTTTAACATCACACACACTAGCTTTCTCTTATTTTTTTTTGCGATAGAATAGTAACGTCAACATTTACTACGGTCACGATTTTCCAATAGCTTTGACAGTGAATCGCAAAGCCGTTCATAGCCTGTGTTGCATTTTTCGCAGTTTAATTATCACACTACGGCTAGGAACGCACTTGCGATTTTCTGTAGTGCGATTATTCGGTCGCAAGAAGAAGAAAACATGAGTCGAAATGTGAATAGACGGACATAACACCAAAAAAAAAAAACTACTTAGCTTGAACATGCACGCATTTGTAAGGCTAGGAACGCACTTGCGATTTTCGGTTGCAGCGACTAAAAAAGTGATCGTAGTTTAGTAGAGACTTTTTGGTGCATTCATTCACATTAAGGGTAGGAACGCACCTGCGAATCTATTCGCACGATTTAGTCGGAAAAAATAGAACTCATGAGCCACAACGTGAATAAACGCACATGCGACCCAGAAATTGTATTGAGTTGCGACCGTTTTTTTAGTCGTGGCGACAGAAAATCGCAAGTGCGTTTCCAGCCTAAGGCTAGGACCACTCTTGCGATTTCAATCGCGTGACTGTTTAGTCGCCAGAAATATAACATGAATTTGAATAAGAATGAACACACATGCGACCTAGAAATCGCGACGATTAAAAGTCGAAAATTTGTTTCATTTTTCTGGCGATGCGATTGTCGAAATTTAAAATGAAACAAATGGACTTAGATGGTTGTGCTGACACTTGCGATTTAAAATAGCGTGACTAAAAAATCGTAGTCGCAACTAGAAAAAATCATACACACACTTGTGATTTTCAATCGTACGATTATTTAGCCGCAAGAAATGAAACACATGGTTTTAAATGTGAATGCACACACACGCGACTCTAAAATCGCAGCGATTAAAAAAATGGAACCAGATCTACTTTTTTAAGGTTTTTTCTGTCGCAAAATTAAAAAGACGCATGTGCGTGCATTCATATTAAAAGCTTTATGTTCTAATTCTTGCGACTAAAAAATCGCGTGATATATAGCCGCAAGTGAGTGCATGGCAATTATAAGTTGCGATTCCGATTTTTTAATCGCACTGACTGAAAATCGCAAGTGCGGTCCTAGCCTAAGAACTCATGTTTTCTAGTTCTTGTGACTGAATAATCGTACGACAGAAAATCGCGAGTGCGTTCCCTAGTCGAACTTGAACCATAAAATCAACAAAGCTGTGGCTAAGCTTATGACTTCACCTGCTTATTTTTACTAAATCTCCTTCTCCTTCCTTACTATTTAAAATCTATTGCTTTTTTCCAAACGGTTTCTCTTATCATGCAAAATCATAATAGATATTAGAAAACATATTAAAACTTATAAAACTACTTATTTTATGCTTACATTTGGTTGCAAAAGTAACATGCTTGATGAGGCTAAAACTCTTGAACTGATTTTATCGCTGAGAGGCGATTCGATTTTAATTTTATTTGGTAGTACTTTTTCAGCAGTATTTCCCGCCAAAGAAAAGCGTGATATTAAGTCAGTGTTGAGTAATTTGGAAGCACCTGTAAAGATTCAAACAAAAACAAAAGAAATTAAATTATTTATTAGTACAAAATTATTTTATTTTACAACAGTATCATTGGTTTTTAAAATAAGAGGTTATCATGTTTCTTTCTTTTTCGTCATTCTTGTATTATTCGTTAAAAAAATTTGAATACATTATGACAGGTAAAAGAAATTGACATGAGCACCCCTTCTTAAAAGATACAAAAGTTACTCTCACTTCTTACAAATAAAATAACATGCAAAATCGAGTTAACAAAAATTTTAAATTAACCAGAAAAAGTCCTTTGGGACTCATGATGTTCACTGGCATTTAAAACAAAAATATAATAATATAATGACATTTGTATTATTGTGCGATGACATTAACATTTAACGGTACATATGTTTTATTAGAAATTTCAACATGCTTTTTTGATATATGTTAATATTTTCTACCTTACCCTAGTCAAGTATAAACATTAATGAATATAGCTATTAGGCTTTGAAGGACCTTTAAAAAGTCTTTCATTTATTTCCATGAAGAAATTCTTTTATTTGTTGAAGAAAAACCAAGGGATGTTTCTGGTTGTTGCTTTGATTTGATAGTGGAGATTTTCAACGTGTTGTTTTGGCAATTTGGTGTGGAAATTTGAAGCTAGAACCCAGCCAAAACTTTAAGTGGTTACGAACCAAAACCGCTAAGGTTGAGTTGTCAGCAAAATCATCAAATTTAATGTTTCGAAATGTTTGGAGTCATGAGAGTGTATACAATAATTGAGAAAACTATCAACTTAAAAAGAATTATATTTTCGCTGCCTTCTTAGAACAAAGGGGGCTTTCAACAACGTGAATCCATTCTATATGTACATGTTGACCTGGAAATGGAGGAGCAGTTAAGCTACATCAGAAAAATAATAGAATCCATGTTTAGCGATTGAAGAATGCAAGAAGCGTTTGGTAAAATAACTCAAAAAAAAAAAACATCAGTATAGAGGAACCCGCCAGGGTGGTATTCTTTCACCTCTTTTATGACTTTTAATCATGAATGAAATCCTCGTTAATTTGGAAAGATGTAGCGTGGCGGCGGTAGTTACGTATGCGGATGATGTTTTTTATTATAAAGTTTTGTTTAAACCAAAAAAAAAGTTTTAAAAGCTCAAGGAAACTAGTTAAATACCTGAAAGTCTTTGACTAATTTTGTTGAATTGATTTTTCTGACTGTTTCACATTTTTTTTGATTCCAATCAAATATAAAAATATTGTTTTATAAAATTTACACACAAACTACCAAATGCCGCCAATTTACAAAATGGTTTCTACAAGCACTCATAACTTTTGACAGGTAGTTCGGTGGCGGAATTAACATTGGACTGGAAAGCTGGATGCTTTTGACGTTTCAGTATTCACATGTTCACATGTGGGTACTTAGCTATAAGAAAACTCAAGAGCAATAAGGCCACTGGATCTGATGGTTTACCAATCCAATTTTCAATTCATCAACCAAGTTTGGGTGGAAGGAAGCATTCCCGGTGTCTGGTCTATGAGCTCAATATGTCCCATCTACAAAAAATGTCGCTATATGTCCAGCAAAAAATTGTCGAGGCATAGGTTACCCATCCCTGATAAATGTCGCAAACAAGATCCTACCCAATGTACTGTGTGAGCGTCGTAAGCCGTTCTGCAACACTATAAGCAGCAAGTACCAGCATGGCTTTCGGTCAGGCAGATCAACCATAGACCAACCATTGGCCACGTTCAAATTTCAATGGATAGCCCATCTAGGATAGCTTTGTATCCATGTATGTTTCTGAATGCCAGTCAGCTGTTGTTGACATTTGTCATAGGATAGCTTCGTATCCTAGAATTTTTAGAATAGCTTGGGATATTGTCTTTGCCAACAGCTTTTTTGTAATCAGCTGCAATTTTAAAAGGGATTACAACAACACAAACCAATCCAGATCGCTTTGGTTACAAATCTGACCACGGCCATTCACTCTCAGGCAAATCCTGGAAAAGACCAAAGAATTTCAAAACGAGCATCACCATCTACCTACTCATCGACCTGAAAACCATGTATGATAGCGTTCATCGCCTGGAGCTTTATATGGCGATGGCTAAACTATGGGATCCCTGAAAAATTGATCCAGTTTTGTCGTGTGATATTGGAAAATAAGCGATGTACAAAGGCTAAAGCTCTTTCGAACAATTATAAACATGCCCATGGTTTCGGCAAGGAAATTCGCTATCATGTGATTTCTTCAATCTCGTTCTGGAGCGAATGGTGCCCAGGGCAGGTGTAAACACTGAAAGCACTATTCAAAACAGATCTGTCCAACTTCTAGAGTATGCCAAAGATATCGAAATTATTGGACACTTACAACAGGCCATTATAGAGTCTTTCACAGCAATTGAAGAGCAAGCGAAACTTGTTGGTCTTCATCAAATAAACGAGGACAAGACAAATACATGCTATCAACAAACAATAAAAGAACTGTCAACTGGCTATGACAAAACGTCACTGTTGATAGCAATAACTTCGAAGAAGTTAAGGAGTTCATCTACCTCGGAGTAAACTTTACATCTAAACTAAAGAAATCTTAGTGGAGATCCGATGAAGAACTACGCTACCAAACTGGTGCTACTTCGGTTTGGTGCAACAGATGGGTTAAATACTCCTCACACGAAAGACGAAGTGCACCCTTATACCGCCAACGGCCAGCCTTGCTTTATGGCTCGAGTGTGGTAATACTGGGCCATTCGAAAGTAAAATTCTTCCACCGATACAACCGCGAACTCTATGTCCTGTATCAAAATCTGGATGTACTCAAAACACGTGACCTGTATTGGCTTGACTACATAAAGTGAATGGAAAATAATGCTCCATCCAAGAGAGTCTTTGAATCCCAGTCCCTAGATTCGAGAGAACGAAGAAGACAGAACCTCCAATTTATTGATCAAACCATCGCTGATGCCACAAAGCTTGCTCTAGATGACTGGAAGAAGCATGCTCAGGACCGTAGAGGAAATAAGGTTGCTGTGTCTCACCTTTTATAGATTGGGAGCCGTAAGTAGTACCTAAGTACTAAATTTTCGTGACAATTTTGTAAGGGAACTAAAGCACGGTACGAGGTACTAAGCTTTAATAGAAAACAAGAATTATCTTCAATTAAGTTAATAATACTTTTTTTTATTAATAAGAAATTGAAGTTCGTTAATTATTAATTTTTCTGATTCGTTTTAGGTTAAGAAAAGGTTGATAATTCATTAAGGAAATCCAGAAACAATAGCTTTATTATTATTTTTAATAAATTTCACATCCAAAGCAAAAAAGCATTCTACGAAAAAAATAATTGAAAAAGCTGTGTCCAATTAAAAAATACTTCATTATATAATAGACTTTACAACTTGCTGTTAAATCTGATAACCTATCTTAGGATAAGCTATCCCCTTAGCTATTTAAGGATAAGTAAACTGTCACAGTTGGCTTCTAAAGAAACATGTGACCAACTTTAATGTATACCCGAACTATTTGAGAAGATTTATAGATAAAACACCTCTTAAGACAGTCCTTCAATCAGATATATTCAAACTAACATATAACTGTGGTTTCAAATTATTTTTTCTCCCATTTTGTCCATTTAAATGTCGCCCTTTTTTTGTGGCTTCAATTACTCCTACACCATCACCATAATATCACCCTCTGTCTGTCTACTCCCGGAAGCATATCTAACCAATGTGATTCCCATTGGACAAATATCGCATCGTGTGGATTCCTCTCAATCATCAAAAGGGAAAGTCCAATTGATATTCAAATCGAATTATGGAATAAAAACAAAAAAAAAAAGAAGAAAAAAACAAATTTACAGATGATATCATTCCAAATATAATTACTAACTAAAATGATCATTACGTCAGGATAATTCAAACACCAAGCATTTAGTTCTTCCAGGCATTAGGTAAAGGTATGCCAGCACAATGTCATTTCAAAGAAGATTACCCCTGTGCGCTTGCTGCTCACACCATTAGGCAAAGATGAGAGGTGTGCGCATCACCTTATATAAAAACGTGGACTACATTTAATACAGAAATAAATTAAACACTATTTTAAATATTATTTAACCACTGCATCTACTGATTAAACGATAAAGTCGAAGTTAAAGTAGTAGAGATGTAGGTTGGTGTTTTTGTTCAGGGGCGTAGGTACTTTGGTTGTCTTAATGCACTGTAGTGAATGTCTGGAAATTGGGGCTCTTGCGGACGACAAATTTTGTTTAGTTGTGTTTAATAAAGCTTTAAAACTTAACAATATCATCTAGACAAATGTGAAATCAACAACAAATAAAATTCATGTTACCTGGTGGATTAACGAGTAATTAAGTTACATGAGAAAGAATGTGTGCCGAAATTCACAATTGATGGGAAAATATAAGTCGTATTTATTAGGTTTTCCAAGATGGTTGACTATATAGTCAGATCAGTGACTTAAAAGTCCTAAATATTTGGAGATATGCTTTATTTAGTATTAAACAACCAATTTCGTTGCCTAAATTAATCAGCTTTAAGACAACAGTAAACTAACATAATCAATAACTTTTTGGAGTTGGATGGCTCTGCCTTAGGTAAAACAAAGTTTTTAATGTCGTTTTCGAATGGACGTTCGGAGTACGCCTTTTCTACTCCATTTTCACTCCATCTACTCCAAAAGCCTTCGATTGGCTGTTCGGAGTACTGTTTTCGGAGTCTTTTTCTGTTCCCGATTTCAAGAAGGAGTAGATTTGGAACACTGGCATACACATACAGTTTTTCGTCGCACTACTTGTCAAAAGTGATGAATGCTTGAAGAAGCCATTTTATAATATGGCGTCATTCAGTAGTGTGCGTGTAAATTTGACAACATGATGTTTTCATATTCTATTGGAATCAAAAAGGAGTAGAACAGTCAGAAAATCCAATCGAAAACGGCAAAAATTTGTCCAAAAAGAGTATACCAATGATTCGTTCAGTTTCGTTCGCTTAAGCAAGAGTGAAGAAAGGCCTATAATTGTCAGAATGAAACTGAAACCAATGCCATTAACCTACGAAAGATAGCCTTCCGTGCTTATATCTCCTTTTTCTATTGCAACACACCACACTTTCGAAAGCAAAAGTGAACGAAACTAAACGAAACTCCCCACTCCGAAGTTTTAACCACGTCCACGTCATATGATTTCCGGGAGCGCTCCATTTTCTTTCCGCAGATATTAAAGCCTTTTAGTCGGACCTTTTTCTCAAATCCAACCATGACTTATAATGCAAAACGGCACCAAGCGTCAACATACAAAATACAATATGTACTTTTGTGGGAGCGTTTGCGCTAGCAGACGCCAAATCGAAGACGGCCAACTATAAAGCCATACTATAAACTACAACCAAGCTAAACAACAACGACGAGACCGATCTCGATTTGTGATTAAAACCGAAGGTGAAGCCGGGTTCATGGGATAAACATGCAGTTTAAATGCGAGCTTCATGCCACATTAGGTGCTACACCAGAGCACTAACACCACCGCCTGCCACCACCACCACCACCACCGCCATCATCATCATTTTGGTTGAGGAGATGCAATATGGGGGAGGAGGGGGAAGGGTAACATCCATTTCGTTTGTTTTTTTGTTGATGAAGTTTATTAATGAACTCGAAGAGTTTATTTGTACTAAATACTTCGAGATTCGAGTTCAACAGCAATGAGTCTCTGTGAGAAAGAAAACATACAAAAAACAATCGATATTGGAGGATTGTTTAAAGGTGCACACACAAAAGACACAAAAACCCAATGCTAATTAAATTGATTGTGCGCGGTATAGAAATATTCTTCATTTTAACATCCAATTTTTCCTTGGAGGCAAATAGAGACTACTTGAAAATCGGTTTTGTCTTTGTGCGAATTGGTACACGCAAAGCGCGATGTTAGGATCGTTTTGATTTTTTTTCAATTTGAAAAACAATGAATTGTAACAACATAAAATCGTGCTTTATTGTATGTAAATATGAACAAAACCATGTTGGCAGGAAATTAATTGTCATTAAAGCAGGTTAGATTTTTTTTTTCAAGAAAAAAAAAAATATGTTTAAAATTTCTAATTAGTAATAAGTTTAAGTTTCCGATTGAATTAAAGGTGTGATACGATTTTAGTTGTTACACTCGCATAGGTACTTGTGCTTGTATTGTTTTTAATAGTACGTATTAATTTCCTCATTTTTGCTAAGAGCAATGAGCAAAAGTGAAATTAAGGATAGTTAGTAGATAGGTTACTGCATTTGATTATGATGCTAGAGGTTCAGGGATCAAATCCCAGCCTACGCCACCTACAAACAATTTTTATTCCGGGATACCGCCAATCTTGCAGGAAGGATCTCTTGTCATGAAAAAGTGTTCCCCATCTTTCTACTTGATCAAGGAATCTAAGGTAAAGTTTTCTATTAAAGGATCTAAATGCAATAAGTCGAAAAAAAATTATATTTCTACGTTGGGCGCCATTTTGGAATCTTTGTTATTTTTAAGTTTTGAAGCAAAAAATAATCTCTAAAATATTTTTGACAGTCATTTTTGACAATTACTGTTTGCACTCAATAGTTTATGTCAAAAATTGTAAGGAAATTGAAACCAAAATTATTTTTTGTAGATATTTCGACTTGGTTTTGTTAAATGTTCCTGGACTATTGTCTTATTGGATCATGGACAAATATCTGAGCTCAACAGCAAAATGATAAGCTAGGTAACTTGTTTGCAAGCTTAGAGGCGCATACGATTTGATACCTCGGTTGGATCTACCAGTAACACGTTTGATTCCAACAGTCCAGTGCACCTCCGTCTGTTTATATAAATTTCTTTAATTTAATTCAACGAATAAGGCTTTTAGCTGTGTGGCATTGTGTAAATTAGCGCAAGCATTAAGTTGTGAATTTTAAGACACTTAAGCAATTGGATGACTTTTCGCACCTGAAACTGTCTATACATTGTGCAAATTAGGCCTTCTACAGAATTGTACCGAAGCAACAATCCAATTATGTGATCCGACCACTCTGTGCACCATGAGCTCTTTACCAAAACCCAAGTCCAATGGCTCACGGTGTTACGAATTTGACGGAGAAAATCAAATACAAGCGTTGAGAAAAGAGTCTTTCAAGTATTTTATCCTCAATTTCGCAATTTCGGAAAGTTTCTTTAAGGTCGTCAAAATGATTTGCCATTCATTCTGGAAGGTCATTGATAAAGGAATTGTGCGTGACTGTTTTGCTGGGTAGAAGAATTTAATATATCACTTTTGGCACCAATTTTGATCTGCAACAACGTCGTTAGGCTAAGTATTTGTATAATCCCGAGTACGTTACTGTAATTGGAGCTGCACCTGCAGCTGGAACAGTTGTCAAAAATGTCGTACGTGATTTTGTTTACGTGCAGCTGTACAACTTTTTGACATTTCAGTATCGAAAATAAAAATAAAAACAAAAATAAAATAGAAAATGATGAAAAGGAAGCTAAAATTATACTTTACGTGTTCATCAGAAATTGAAAACAGTTTGAAACTCACTTCAACTCCCATGAAAAACGTCAAAAAAGGTTCAAGCTTAATTTTAAAGTTGGCCAACTTGTTCAGCTACGTTTGCAGCTTCGTCTGCAGCTGCGTCGTGTTGTGTTTGCACGATCTGGGTGGTCAGTTCACATTACCTACACGTGAGATGACCATGCCCTCGAATCGCTCGTGCAGAGTTTCCAATGTGGCGTGAGCCGTATGGCACGTAGGACCGTCTTGTTGAAACCAGCTCAGGCCACAAGAAGTAGGTAATTATCGACCTATAGCACTTGTCAATGACGGTGATGGCCTGGCTAACGTCGTTCTTAAGGAAAAATGGAGTTTAGCTCAAAATCCACACCAAACAGTCACTTTTTGGGATGAATTGGACGCTCTTGGATCTGATGTGAATTGGTTTCTCTCCAAATACGACAATTTTGATTGTTGATGTACCTATTCATCCAGAAATGGGGCTGATAACTGGAGATGATTTTTCTGGGATTCCACTGCTATCTGGGACTCCACTGCTATCCTGGAACCTATCGGTTTCAAAAAGTGGACTCTCACCCTGTATTCTTGCTTGCAATTATTTTCCTGTATTTTTTCTTCCCTCAGTTTTAATATATTATTTCTGCACAAACTGGATGTGAATTATAATTTCACAGAAAAAACTATCAACAATGCTTAAACTTCACCAGTGGTAGTTTCTGTTTTCTGTGGAACGAACAGGGATACCAAATGATTGCCTCGAGTTGGCAGTGTAGCGGTTATCGGAGTTGGAGTGCCAATAAATAAATGAAGGCAGTAGATATATTTCTTTATTAAAGAATATGAACTTGAGGGATAAAATGAGATTTTTAATAAGTCTTTTTTCTTTTTCGGAGCTACATTTTAAACTTTAGTAAGTACTGAACTGCGAATAATATCGTTGTTTGGAAAACAACGCTCCAGCCAAGAAAATCGTGGAATCCCGGCCCCGGGTTCGAGACGACCAGGAAGACCAAACCTCAGCTATAAGGACCAGGCGGTCACAGACGCAAGAGCGCTTGGTCTCGACGACTGGAGGGAGCGTGCGATGGACCACAACCGATGGAAGACTACAATATCCCAGGCAGAGACCCTTCATGGATCGGGAGCCGGATAAGTAAGTAAGTAAGGAAAACAAGTGAACTGACAGAAAACTTAACGAAACTTATATTTAGCAACTGAAATCGGACGTGAAGTCATTTTGTTAGTGTTCTCAGGGTGATATCTAATTCAGCTCAATTTGTAGGGCTCCAAAAGTTTGTTGCCACAACTCTAAAAGGTCATAATTTAAAATGTGGCAAGTACTCTATCGTGACCTGAATAAAAATATTTATTTCTTGATTTTTATTTTTATGTTTATTTGTCAAAAACTTAAAGCAACAATGATATTTGAAAAGTGTCAAAATCAGCATCACCGAACGAAATACGGTTCAATAGATTTCTTAATTGTATGTAAGATATGTCAACATCATAATGCACCTCATTTCCTATAAATATTAACCCCTCCAAGCCTTAATCGTGAATTTAACTACTTCAATCCTTTGTATTTTAACATAGTTCCCACCGATATAATGATTACATTCGAAACCAACAACAACAACAACGCATATATAATGCTTTCAATTTAGCCTGCCAATTAAGAAAAAAAAAAGCCCCAATAGAAGAGCGCACTAAATATCATCTTCTTCATTTGTGGTATTTGCATCATTAGCCACATCCATATGCCACCGTAAAAAAAAGTCTTCCAATGGCTTCCTTTAACTATTACCACAGCACACGGACAAACATCAAAGTAGTTATAAATACAAGTAGTGCCCAAAGAGGACTCTCCTGCAATTATTATACTAGCTTCTTGGCTTATTCCCTCCTGATGATGTGATGATGCTAACAAGCACCGAGTATATCAGCTATAGCTAGCTATGTAAGTATATCAAGTCTTCAATGGATATAAACGTTTGTCTTTGGCTTGTATATCTTAACACACCAAAACATAACGGGGCCAAAAGTCAGACACTAAAGTTCCCAATTGCAGGCAACAGCACATTCCGCGAGACGTTTTTACGTGATGAATTTAACGAATTTACATCGTTGGACTTTTATGTCCCGCGCACTGAATGCTGCCACCTAACGAATATAGCTGTCAAATATGGTCGTGGGATTTAAACAAAAATAACATTTTTTTTCTAATTTTTGTTTTATGAATAATGATTCTCTGTTTGGATAACATCTTCATTATAATAATATAATTGTTTATGTTAACACCTTCTTTAAACGCTTCGTTAGGTTTTTTTTTATTTAAATTTTAAAATATGGAAGAATTGATCTCAATTGTCAAATGTTCTGGATCACCTTGACAAATAGCAGTTAATTACTATGCACCAATTAGGTATTCACAAAAATAAAGAAGAATATATGAATGTCCACTTCTAGAACACACATGATCATAAACTTTATTCACACTTTATGGTTTTTTAAAATGAATTCGAAATAATGTGCCTCTGCAGTCTGCATACAGGTATGTTATTTAAGCAATGATTACTAATTTGGTGTATTTCCTATACTTGCTATTAAATTATCTACACTGAGAGAAATCAATAAGATTCAAACTTATCTCGTATGCGTTGAAATGTCAAAATAAGAGCAACGCGTTCCGAATTCATGTGATGCATAGAGATGATATGATTTTTGCCTTTCCGATTGTCTCCGGTTCTTCTGACACCAAATTGTTATGGATCATTGAACTCACACGATATTTCCTTAACGAAACAAATACCGTCAGAAAAATATATTAAGCGATCGATAGTTTTTTTCCGAACAGATACGATGATAGGTTTGACTGAAATGACTTTTTAAATATTACGACTTTCTGAAATGAACATGCCATCTTTCGGAAAAAAGATGTAAATACGATAGTGAAAGGTACCTTGGCTATAACTTTCAATAAGTCGTTATTACATTTCTCTTTGCGAGTACCTACTTCCCATTTTTGTCAACAATGAACTAGCTTTTCTCGATGGTCCGTCATTTCTCTTTGTGGAAATAAGTGAAGCTAAAAAGATGATGACAAGCGAAAAATTTACAGAAGGTAAATTCCACATTCCGCAAAATGTCACTGTGAATGAATATGTGGATGGCAGGCAGAGAAACCTCCGTGGTAATGATCCAACACTGGAAATAAGTTTTTACTTGAAGGGAAAATCTCACGGGAGTTTATAGAACCGGATAGCTTAAGGGAGATCGTCATCCATTTTTCAGCATTGAATACCACCCAGAAAAATGGAAAACGCAACTCCAAGTACATCAGTCACGGGGTCACCATTTCGAGTTATCTTAATACCACCAAAGAAGCCCTCAAGGAAACAAAACCACCTTATAGGTCCACTTCTATAACACGGAAAACCCAGGTTGCCTTGATGACCAACTAAAAGAAGGGCTGAGAAATGCGGCCTCGAGATGGTACATCTGGTTTCTTGCTGATGGTATGTCCCCGCAGGAAGCCACAAAGAAAGTATATGGGAGGAGGACAGACCCATATAATTGACTTTCCACAAAGCAAGCAAGATGCCAAAATACCCAGCGGGACCAAGCACAAGTTACTTTCATACCAACTAAAAAGCTTCCAAGGAAAACAAACCACTATAATACTGGTCCACTTCTAGAGCCGGGAGATCCATGCGGTCTGGGTGATCAACAAAGAACCGACTGAACATCACGGTCTCGAGATGGTACCTCCGGTTCCTAGCTGATAGGATGTCCCCGCAGGAAGCCAGAAAGAAGGTAGGCAAGAGGAAGACAGATCCATAGACTGGACTTTCAACAAAACAAGCAAAATGCCAAAAAACACATGGCATCTGCAAACATAACGGTGCGACCAACCACAAGTTACTTTCATACTACTGAAGAAGCCACCAAGGAAATCAAACCACATTACAGGTTCACTTTGGGAATCAGAAGAGCCATGTGACCTGGATGATCCACAACAGGGTGGCGCAACAGCTCGTGGAGAACCAGGGCTTAGTGACTTACAACTCTAAACCATTCCTGTGTGCGTGTTGTTGGCAAGAATGGAGGGGACCTACAGTTTTTTGCCAAGTCCGAACGGCTAGGTGAGAAGCACTTATTCATGACAAGTATACTCTTTAAGGATTTGTCAGTTCCTCGCAAGAGGCAGTACCTTGGATAAAACATTTCTGTTTTTTAGGTGACACGGCTGGGAAACGAAATAAAGGACTGAATGTCGCGATCACGACATAGTACATCCGGTTCTTTGTTGATGAGATGTTTCCACAGAAAGTCTGGATTGACAGATCCAAATAATGAGCTTTCAACAAGTCTGGAAATGGATAAGAGAGAAGGCCAGCATAGAACTCCAACCCTAAGGTAAGATTCCAAAAACCTATCATTGGACTTACATCTGATACATCTCAGTGTTGACGAATTGTTCACACTGGAAGAAGATATCATTGAGGAAGTTTCTGTTGGATGGAAGGACTTGTTAAAATTCAACAGCTTTTATTTTATAACCAGGCTCCTTTTTGTCAATTGCACTAGCCAAGACGAATTGGCTTAAGAACCAAGCTTCAAAGTTGACATCTTGGGAGGGCACTAAACTCATGGCTTGCATGGATGACAAGATGACATCTCCAAGATGGACACTATTTTACTGTTCTTACCAATAAGCACGGCGCAAAATGACAAGAAATCCTTGACATTAAAAAATACCAGCTTAATGATTAGGAATTCTAATCTTGTTGGATATAGTTTACAGTGGATTTTCGTTGAAAAATTCATGTAAGTTGAACTGAACTTAAAACAAATTGCGTATGACAAAGCCCTCACTATGTCACTGATGAGTTCAAGGGAGTAAGCCGAAAGAAACGCCAATTTGTAGGACTAAAGGCCATAAAAAGCCATTTTGAATCATTAAAAAATACCTTAAATGATAGATTGATGGTAAAAGCCTGGAAGACAAGATCAAGGTTTAGGGACAGATAATTGTGATTTGCATCGAAAATGCTCAGTGAGCGAAAGGTTTAGTAAAAGCAGATCACCAATTTCATTATTAATTCGGAATAATAGTGGTCACAGGCCTCCAAAATCCATTCCCAGCTCTTTTGAGGTTTACGATGCTGCAAAAAGTACGCAGGGCTCATCAAAGGCAGTCAAGAAATAGCAAAAAAAGACATCACCACCAACACTCCAGTCAAATACACGCCAATTCATCACTCTCCCAACCTCCTCCGCACCCTACACCAGAGCCGCTGACACAGCCACAGCTATCTAGCTGATTCAACGCTCATTGATCCCAAACCACCCAACCCTTCCAGGCTACCTAACTCTCCCAGCCAAACCAACCCATAAAACCAGCTCATATTCCAACCTATATCCCAACCCCTTCCCTTCCCTGTTATCCAAAGCCAGGTAAAACTACTGGCCATAGATGAGATAAGTCGAGAAGGCAAAGAGTTGGAGGGCATAGACCTCTTCCAAGCCTATTCCACCAAATAGAAGTGCTTTGTCCCTATTAGGAGGTAGGAAGGCTACACAAAGATTAAGGGAAGGAGCATTTGCCATCACCTCTAGAAAAACAAATGAGTGCTAATAAAACTTAAGAATATCCATAACCCGATTTAGTATTTAGCCAGTCAATTCAAAAGATCTGTCATGCACAAGCAAAATCCTTAAAAATGTGCTTTTTAAAACAAACAGTCCCATTAGTCAAATTGTTCAAGCATTATTTTATTTTCAGTGTAGATGACGATAAGATGGAGCTTAAACTGACAAACATCTCTTTACTCCTCTTCGTCTATTGGTGATGCTACTTCTTCTTGCGTTTTTCAATTGCAGATTTATTGAAATTGGTTTTCTTGTTTGCAACATATAAGCACTCATAAGCTCTCAGGGACCCATTAAGATGGTCAAAAGAAACAGAACTTGTTTTGATAGTTTTTTTTTTCTTCTTCATTTATGTCGTCTTCATCTAATAATAAAAAGTATAGTTATATCCGTTTTCAATATGCGCATCGTAAATCGTTTAATTTATTACACTCAATGTGAAAAATCACGCGAATTTTATTCCTCTTTTTGCTATTATGGTCCATTCCAAGCTCGCACAAACCAACTTTATGTATGAATGTATGTATGTATGTATGTAAAATACAACATTGCTGATGGTGCTTTGGCGGGACATCTATCTTAATTGTGCAAGAGACAGTTTAATTACTTGATATCTATTGATCTTAGCGTGCATCGCGCAAGCAGTGATCAGTGAGGTTTGGTTGCAATTGCAGTATCTTTTGTATTTAATTTGCATTATTTATATTAAATGACTTTTTTTTTATGTTAACTGTCTCTAATGGGGTTTGACATATAAATAAAATAAATATATTTATATAAATGTATTTACATGTGTAGGTATAAACTGAATCATTAAATGGCGCTTATAGTTATGATCTGTGATAAATATAATTTTAATGATAAATATTTTAAATTAATTAATAGTGATTCCGAACAAATTGATTTTATTAATAGATTTATAATTTGTTTTCTGTTTCCTTAGTTTTTTTTGCAAGGGTTTACTGAGAAAATATGCTTAAAAGGTGTCGTGTTGAGGTGTCGACATTAATTAGAAAATTCTGTAAAAACATAAAATGTCAACCGCTTTCAAGTAGAAAGATGACAAACGAAGTAAATTTATTTAAAATGTTTTCATGTCAAATAAGTATTTTTCTGTGAAAAGAAGAAGCTGCTCAAATGACACCCCATACTTTTAAATTATTACACCACATCCATCAGAGTAAGCATGCGGGTATGCGGGCATGCGGGGATAATTTAATGGGTGATACAGTGCCCATAAGAAATGCATTTCTTTCCCGGGAATGCAGAAAAAGGTCAGTATCTAGTGTTGATACGCACTGCATTAGTGTGAAAAGGTTCAGGCATTTTATTTTGGGCACGATACTGCCGGCAAAATCAAGCCTATTTGATTTTCCAATTATGCGCACACTACACGAATTTAACGCAATATATGTAGTATCGTATCTAATCCATCCATCCACATTTACTAACACAAGTTTATTTTGTAATCTGCCCGCATCAAACGCACCAAAACGCAACCAGACTTTCACAGTGTCTGGAGTAAGCGTGGCCCCGTTTTTGTAGCTGTTTCCGTACCCACATATATGGAATTGTTTTCGGGGAGTTAAGAACGTGTCTAACACCTCGAATTGTGTTGATGCGGGTGACACGTTACAAGCATTGGTTTTTTAATTTGGCATTCAGAGCAAAAAATGATTTTAATCGCTGTTATTACTAACCCGATACTGCGAGCAAAAAGAACTAAGAACCACACGCAATTACCGCAATATCGTCCTTACATTGTACGCATATGCCCCTATAAGGCTTTTCAAAGCATTCAACATTTCCATACAAAACCTTCTTAAACAAATTTCAGAATAGAAGTTTCCTGATCCAATACCGCGAGCAAAAAGAACCACACGCAATTACCGCAATATCGCCCTAACGTTCGACGTCTATATTTGCTTACACTAGACTTTTCAAAAAATTCAAATTAAGTGCCCAGTGTCTACGCTGGACACATCAAGTTTTGACATTTCCATACAAAAGCTTTTCAAATAAATAACAAATGGAAGTTTTCGTCAGGTTTTCATTTTGTTTCCAACCTTATTTTTTCAAATTGGGATAAAAATATGTATCTCATTTCGAAATGTGAATCAAAGGGCACGGTAGTGCCCAGCCAAGTTCGCGGCACTACACCCTTTTTACAGGAACAAACTCAGGCGATTTTCAACCCCCCTCTAACTTCAGTACCAATAAAGTCAGAAACTTCAAATTCGGAGTATTTGCTGAACTGATCAAACACAGGTGGCTCACCAAATTTCAACTCTTTAGCATTAGTAGTTCCCAAGATATAGGACTTCAAAAATCGCAAAAACCGTAACTGACTGACTCACTGACTCACTGACTCACTGACTCACTGACTCACTGACTCACTGACTCACTGACTGACTGACTCACTGACAGATCATCAAAATTATGGAGCACTTCCCGACATCGTAGAAACTTGAAATTTCGCACAACGGTAGGCCTTGTGGTACATACAAAGGAAAAAATCGAAAATCTGCAATTTTCTATTCAGGGGGCGTGGCATCCACCCACTTTCTTAAATATTCTATAAATTATATGGAGCCTTTTCGATTGTTGTAGAACAATGAAAATTGGTAAGTTGGTAGGGTTTGAGGTACTTAGAAAGAAAAAAATTGAAAAATTGGAATTTTCCATACAGGGGGCGTGGCATCCACCCACATTCTTAAAAATTCTTATAAATTATATGGAGCACTTCCGATTGTTGTAGAACGATGAAAATTGGTAGGTCGGTAGGCCTTGAAGTACTTGGAAGAAAAAAAAATCGAAAAATTGGACGTTTCAGTTCAGGGGGCGTGGCATCCACCCACATTCTCAAAAATTCTTATAAATTATATGAAGCACTTCCGATTGTTGTAGAACGATGAAAATTGGTAGGTCGGTATGCCTTGAAGTACTTAGAAGAAAAAAATCGAAAAATTGGGAATTTCAGTTCAGGGGGCGTGGCATCGACCCACATTCTTAAAAATTCTTATAAACTATATGAAGCACTTCCGATTGTTGTAAAACGATGAAAATTGGTAGGTCGGTAGGACTTGAAGTACTTAGAAAGGAAAAAAATCGAAAATTTGGAATTGTCCATTCAGGGGGGGGGGGGGGGTTGCCATCCACGCACTTTATCAGAATTGCTATTATTTGAAGGGAGCACTTTCGGTTGTTGAAGAATTATGAAACTTTGTAGAGCGGTAGGGCTTGACTTTCACCTGGCAAAATAAATCTTTGCAAAAAGGAGTGAAATCACAACAAAAACATAAATGTTAAAAAAGGAGCCAAGTTCTTACGTGTACAAGAAACCTGTGCGTAAAAAGTCAGCCAAAAAAAGTAATGAGATCTAAAATATATGCCAAGTTTTAAGTTCATGAAGTTTAATATCAAATATCTTAAGTAGAGTAATATCGAAACAATTCCAAATCATGACAGAAATTTGGTAATTAATGATTACTGATTAAAATTTGGTGGATTTACTTGGCAAGTTTTCTCTTAAATACTTACTTAATCACAAATTTAAAATGTATGAAAACTTGACCAGTGAACCCACCAAATTTTAATCAGTAATCATTAATTACCAAATTTCTGTCATGATTTGGAATTGTTTCAATATTACTCTACTTAAGATATTTGATATTAAACTTCATGAACTTAAAACTTGGCATATATTTTAGATCTCATTACTTTTTTTGGCTGACTTTTTACGCACAGGTTTCTTGTACACGTAAGAACTTGGCTCCTTTTTTAACATTTATGTTTTTGTTGTGATTTTTACTTACGAAAATATAGTATTAAGGCTCTCCCAAACCAACGCGAATTCGTAGCGAATCATTCGCAAAGACAATTTTTTGTTGTTGTTTAGCATTGTGTATCTTTCATATTTTGTATTATTGTGAATGATTTCGCGTCGTAGGCGAATGATTCGCGTTGGTTTGGGGGAGCCTTTATCAAATAGCTTGTGAAATAAAGGTAAAGCAAAATCGCAGGATCATTAAAACAAAACAAAGCAAAACTACGCAAAATTCATGGTTCTTCGTTCAGTTTTCTTCAATAGTGTCTATTTGCTGAGTACACCAAAATAACCCTTTATGAATGCAAGCGAGTCCCAAGTGTTTTGCATTCAAGTTTTCGAACGAAATAACGTTTGTGACTATGTAAGAAAAACTTAACGAAACTGAATTTTTATTATTTATAATGAAATGACAATTTTGTTAACGAAGGTAACATTAAGACATCTACTTCTGTTTTATTGGATGAAATCGTTGATGGTTCAGAAAACTTAACGAAACTAGGTTAAAGGTTGTTTTAATCGAATAAAGCACAACATTATAGAATGTTAATTATTGATGTGGTCTGACTAATTTTTCTCTAATCGGAAAAGGATTCTTAGTATGTTGTATGTCGATAAGAAAATAAAAAAACAAAATACAGAACAGTGAAGCCACTTTTGCAATGGATGGAAATATTTAGAAGAATGTGGTTGTCTCTACATTTTAAGTGAAGCTTAAAAAGTCAAGAGTTTTATTATGTTGTACATATTTCAAGTTTTTGAACGAAATTACGTTTGTGATTACGTACGAAAAACTTGACGAAACTGAATTTTTGTTGTTTATAATAAAATGTCAAATTTTTAACGAATATATTTTTTTTTATTTATTTGCTTTAATAATATACATTTAGACATCTACTTCTGCTTTGTTGGATGATGATGGCTCGGAAAACTTAACGAAACTAGGTATAAGGTTGTTATCTATTATTGAATAAAGGACACCATTATAAAATGTAAATTATTGAAGTAGTTGACTGAAGTCTTATAAAAAATATAATTACATAAACTAACTTAAACGACGCCCTAAGCCGGGGTTACAGGACACGATGATGATATGATGATGAACTTAATCTAAAAAAAGAACATTTCCCTTCAAAAAGCATTATTCACTGTTTCTGTACCAAGTCAAATTTCTGACATTTCATTTACCCTTAACCAGCTTCCAATTAGCATTTCAAAACTGCTGCCAAATTTCCATCAGATAACTTCTTACTAAATTTGCCACACTCAAAATAGCCACTTTAGCTTTATTTCATGTGACTATAATGATAGTTATCTGTCAATTTTGACAAATCCAAAGTTACATTGCTTCATTGAGTCTGTCTATTTTTGTATTACAAAATCTTTAGTGAGAAAAAAAAACATTCACGGTGGGTCCGTAACCTTATAAAACAATCATCCACCTACAATAACTATTTTATTTCAAGACCTCTAAAGTCCATAAGACTATCCCAACCACATGTAATCAATTCACTATGGATCGAATGTCTTAATTAGATAGCCTTGCATCTCGTCTCGTCTCGTCTATTATATCTACTGTGCATCATCACTATATGCACGGACACAAAACTATCATCATTGAGCTCTTCGGGCACAAATTAGGCGAATAATCGAAATAAATTGCTTTTTTGTGCGAAGGTATCAATTGGGAATTCTGCTAGGTTAGGTTTTGCTTAGGCTTTTGTGCGCGTGCAGTTGCCGGTTGTGTTGATGAATCAAAACAAAACAAGACAACATGTGGAGATTCCCTCAGCATGTTAACTTAGCTGCTAACGTGTCGTGTTTTTTTGGACTCTTAAGCATCGTGGTATTGTTTGAAGTTATACTGAAGTCCCTGGTTAAAAAAAAAAATATTGTGTCCGTCTTGAAAAAAAGACATGACTTAAGACTTAACAAACCTACTATTATACCTTATAACTTGTACCTATATACCTATACTTCCTTCCATATGGATAGTTCTTCTATGGGTTTGTATTTTGTTTTATGTTCGTTTATTTAATTTCATTTTTATAGCCTTACCATTGCATAATAAAGCAAATCGGCTAAATTTAAAACACACACAAGCTTACATTGAGGTCTTAAGGAAAAATAAGCGGGACAGTGTTGTTTCGCATGCGCTTATAATGCAGCTAGATCATGTTGCATGTGGTTAAAGGTTTAATCTTGGGAGTCGTTGTCTAGCTGGCCTAGTCTCCTGTTTTCCTTGTTCAATGTAAGAGACAGGGTTGGGTTTATATACCTTTTTATTTATATGAACTCTTTCAGGCGCTGCAGTTTAAATGGTGACTTTTGGTCACAATAAATCATTTGAGATATAAATCGAAAAAGAACAAGATGTTATTTGGGCGCCATTTAAACATATTGTATTTGTTTAATCATAAGGAAAATATTTTCAGATCGAATCGAAGAAAAGTAAGACGAATTGTGTTGCTTTATGAGCAAAAGAACAATTTTAAAATTAAAAAGGATATTACTTGGGCGCCATTTAAAAAAAATACTTTTTTTTTAGATTGAAGAAGAATAGTAGGAATTTTGCTGCCTTTTATAGATATAAATAGAATTCACAATAGTCGAGGAAAAATAAGAGGAATTCTGTTGCTTTATGAGAAAAAAACAATTTTAAAAATAAAAAGAGTATTACTTGGGTGCCATTTAAAAAAAAATTATTTTTTTAATTATTTGAGAGAATTAAAGTCATTAAAGTTAAGATACTTGTTGGGCATTATTAGACAAATCTGATTAATTAAAGAAGAACACTAGAAATGCCATTACTAAGTATACTTCCTGGGCACCATTTAAGAGCATTTTTATTTCTTTTATTTTTTTTTAATCGATTTCCTGATAAATTCTGATGAATCAAAAAAGAATAACATGAATGACACTGATTTAAAAGTGAAACTAGATCCTTTCATATTAACAGTAAAAGTATGTTACTTGGGGGCCATTTAAAAAAAGTTTCTATTAGAAATGTTTACTACTTGGGCGCCATTTAAAAAAGTGTATATATGTTAAAAGTTGTGTCTTCATAAATTTAGAGAAACAAAAAAGTGAATCAAGAAGAAGTAAAAAGAATGCCATTACCTAGGTTGATATTAGAGTTTTCATAGCAAAAAGTATGTTACTTGGGCGCCACTTAAAAACATTTCTTTATTTTAATTAATATTAAAAATTGTTTCCAAATAAAATTCAGATCATTCGCGATGTAAATTAAAGAGAACCAAAAGAAATCTTGTATTGTTAAAGAACGAACCTGGAATTTTAATAATAAAATGTATATTACTAGGGCGCCATTTAATAAAATGTATGTACTTCACTATTTGGTAGTTATTTCTAGATAAACTTAGATCACTGAAGACGTTAAGCAAAGAGGAATAAAAGCAATGGCACTATCTTCATGGCAGTACCTCGTGATATAATGGTTAGTGCGTTGGATTGTCATGCCGAAGGTCTGAGTTCGATTCTCAGCCGCTGCCACCTAAAAACAGAATTGTTTTTTTCCGAGGTACTTCCTCTTGTGAGGAACTGACAAATCCTCCAAGAGTATACTTGTCATGAATAAGTGCTTGTCAACTAGCCGTTCGGAATCGGAAAAATTAATTTTGTTTACTATCTTCATGTGTGAAATAATAATTATTGACTTAGGTGCCATTTAGAATGTAAGAAGAATATTTTACTTGGCGCCATTTAAAAAAAAGATTGTTTATTTTACAGCATGAAAGTTATTTCATATTAAATTCAGTTCTATGGAAAGGTTAATCAAAAAGGAATTATGTATAGAGATTCTTATTCCTCCAAGAGTGTGATTAGAATTTTCATAACTAAAAATGGGCTTTTGACTTGGGCGCCATTTAAGAAAATATTTTAATTTTATTATATTAGAGGTTGCTTCTAGATAAGTCAGGAGATAAATTGAAGAGGAAAACTTGAAGTGTTACTTCTTAGCTAAAATTTTCATAACAATAATTACAATTGTTGGGCGCCATTTAAAACTAAAATTAGTGTATTTTTAGGAAGTTATTTTTAAGCTATTAAGCTAATTTCGGTGTCAACCGTAAGCTCATCTCAACAAAAACATTTAATTTTGACTAAAAAAGCTGATTCTAGCTTAGGTACTTTCAAAAGGTATTGACTAAATAAGATTGCAAGTGACGCACCAAGGCAACATCGATTTGTCTCTCATTATTGGTTATTTCTGGATTTATATTTTTGTTTGCATTAGCTTGCTTCAAACAAGATCTCCAAGAATTATATAGCTTAAAGTTGTTTAGGGCCCAAAACCCTATACCGCCTGTGGCAACATCCTATGATATACAGAGAAGACATTCCACGCTTAGTAGTTTCGTCCGTCTTTCTGTCCGTCCAAGTCCAACGATCGTTACTTGACAATCAATGTTATAAAAAAGGAAACAAGATGAGCGCGTGTTTAACTCATTTCTATGACCAATGTGCCGCATAGTGGCACAGGTATGCCATCTCTAGCACTCTAACAGAGGTGTGCAACTAAATAAACTATAAGCAATGGAATGAGATTCTCTTACATAATCCTAAGACTCCCCATCATTACACACCTTTATAAATTATTTGTTTCAAAATTATTACCTCGGAGGAGGCACGGTAGAAGATAGCAAAATAGTATAAGCCATTTTTTGTTTCTTAGATCATTTTTAATATAACTTCACAAATATTAACGGTTTTTTCTTGTACCTAGAGTGTATGGTGCAATATGCATTGAGTGCAAATGAACGACGCGACGTTTTGTTCGTCAAATTCTATGTTTATTTTTGAGGAGGTTAGTTGATCATAAGTCCAACAGGTAGATATATTAGTTATGAAGTGTTGTTGTGATACAATGTGTTGTATATCTTAATGGATACGCACGCGTTGCTCATGTGTCATATCGTCTTATGGTGCGGACAGTGTATAGAGATGTTTTAAAGAAATATGAAATATGAACATGTACATAAATACATGTTGGAAGGTGTCTTGTGTGTTTATCTATGATTAAGTGAATAATTTGAGGTCTTTTGGTGTTTGCAGAGAGTTCGTTGGCCACCATGACACATGTCTTCCATGCAAACACCATGCATCAGCATGTTTCATTGGATTTAAGCTTTTTTTTTTACTCTATCGTTCGCTTGAAGATGAATCTAGGAAACCAGCATGGAGTTAATGACCTAAATTTAACATCTTATTTAACTGCCGTAGCTTATCTTAATACAAATTAAGTTAAAGTATGTTTAGACGTGATGCCTACCTACATACATGTTTTAAGCTTCATCGTCATAAAACAATGTATCTTACCACTGCGCGGCTCTCTTACACCACCTAGTGTGAAGTAGTAGCAATAATAATAAAATTGACGAAATTTACACAGCGAAGCGCTGTGCTCTGGTGGAGTGATGCTTCGTCTGTCTAGTGGAATTGAGGTTAAATGCATTGACCTGCGACTATAATATCGAATAGATTATATCGCAACACGACAGTGCGTTGACTTTAAGCTTATAATTGAATTTAACAGCGAACGATTCATGATAGAATTTATTTCCGCTGATAGTATGAAATATGTAAGTTATCAATTTTTATATTGAAAATGAGATTTTTAGTAATTAATGATGTTAAGGTATGAACGTTTGTAAGAAAATAATTTATCAAAAGTTTTGTTTTTAGCTCAGGTTCAAATATTTACAGGCATACATAATCAAGTGCTAGTTTGTGTAATTGATAAAAAGACATTTTGAAAAATTTGTTTGTGGAAATATCGAAAAAAAGACTGCTCATTGTACGATTAATCATCAGTTTTTCTTGTTTTTTTTTATAGTTTTGCATACATAGCCTATGTTGGGCGCCACTTATTTGGTAAGAAATGCAGGGGAATCTTGATTGTAATTTTACATTATTTTAAATGAATTTCATGCTTATTTTATACAAAATTGGAAAGCCAGAAGAATATATTATCTTACAATAAATACACGATATGCGATTGTAAATTAAAAAATACTACTTGAAGGAATCATGTTGGGCGCCACTCAATTTTTTTTTTTTAAGCGAATTGTTCATTTAAGGTTATTCTGAAGACCCTAAACCGACGTTCAACGGTCAAAAAATATTCCTTAATCTTGCTTTTAATTGACTATAAAAATAAAAGTTTATAATTCAATGTTCATGTTGAATATATAACAACAATGACCTCCTCGCGGGGAAAATTCCTTAAAAACCAAATTAGTATGAATAACTTAGGTGTCACTAAAGGTACATATCGTCGGCTTTCTGTCAAAACCTTATAAGTCTATTTTGAAAATTTGCTTAGAAGACAAAAAAAAAAAACCGATCTAAAATGTAATACAAAGGAATTCTTAGATCGTATAAAGTTTTAAACTGGTTGATAGAACCAAAAAGAACGATAACACAGTTACGAGACATTAATATTTGAATTCAGTGATTTGTTTTGATCTGAAATACATTAAAATGGCATTTTTAGACTTACGAGGTTTTGACAGAAGACTGACGATATGTGCTTTATTCCACATAACCTAGAAACAATACCTACCAAGGAACCAAGAAAAACATTTGATTTAATAAACAAAATCTTAGGTAGATACGTTGGGCGCCACTTGATATATTTTTTTTTTTAAGAAAGTCTAGTCAAGCACTTGGTCTTCGTTAAATGAAACTTTATTTTCTGGAATCTTTTTATTGTTTAAGTAAACAGATTGATAGTCTAACAAAAACCTACTCAAATAAGGTGATATGAATGCGGGAAAAAATCGTCTAAAATAAAATTAGTAAATATATGTTGGGTGCCACTTAAGGTACATACTTAATTCCACAGTCCTAGAAACACTACGTTGGTCTAAAATTTGGGAGGTCTAACTAGAATTTTATAAACAACACAAACAAATTAAAAAATAAAAATATTTAAACATTAAAAACATTTGTTTTGATAAACAACATTTTAAGCAGATACGTTGGGCGCCATTTGATATATTTTTAAGGAAACTCTAGTTAAGCACTTGGTCATCAGAAAATGAAACTTTATGTTCTAAGAATATGTCAAATTTAGCTGCTTAGCAAAAACTTAGCTCCGATAAGGTGATATGATTACGGGAAACAAAATTAGTATGAATATGTTGGGCGCCACTTAAGGAATATAATTTTTCTATAGACCTAGAACGTTACTTTGATCCAAAATTTGAGAGGTCCAAATGGAATTTGGTAAACAACAGCGACAAATTAAAAGCAAAAAACAATTAAGTCCAGAAAACTAATTTCTTTTAATAAACAAAAATTTAAGCAAATGCGTTGGGCGCCATTTAATATTTTATTCTAAAAAAGCTAAGCAATTGGTCTTCAGAAAATGAAATTTTATATTGTGAAATATGTTTAATTTATGTTTTTAGTGGTCTAACTATAACCAAGCTTCAATACGGTGGTATTATCGAGTTAAAAGTTCTTTAAAACAAAATTTGTATGAATATGTTGGGCGCCACTTAAAGTACATATTTTTTTCCACATACCTAGAATTACTTAGATCTAAAATTTGACAGCTTAATTTAAGTTATTTCCTGAAATTTGTATAATTTAACTGCCTAGAGTGGGGAAAGTTCTTTAAATAACAAAATTAACACGAATATGTTGGGCGCCACTTAAGGTAAACCTAATTCCACAGATCAATAGAAAAGCAAAATTAAGCCCAAAATTTTGTAAGCCCAGCAGAGAAAGTTTTAGAGAAAATATTTAAAGCTGGAAAAATATTTATTTTTTAATAAAAGAGACTTAAAAGAAATACGTTGGGCGCCATTTAATTTTTTAAGAAACCTAAAATAGGAACTGGGTCTTTCGAAAATTAAATTTAATGCTCAGAAATATGTAGATTGAATCAAACAGCTAAATAGTCAAACAACAACTTACTACAAATAAGTTTGAAATAATGTGAAAAATCAAATCTTGATATTCACTTGAGTTTTGAAATTCTGGAAATAATCGAAACGAGAAGGTAAGTGCAGAAGAAATATATTTTTAAAAATACGATAATTACAATCCATTTTACGTTGTATAATCAGTAGAGACTTCATATGTAAGCCCACCTCAGAACAAATAACCAAGAGGTTAGCAAACACCTATACGAGCCTTCAGCAAATACCGACGTTATCCGTGAAAAGAATAGTTTATTATTTCATACCGACGTTTCTTTAGTAAAATACATATAATTTGCAATTGAATCCATAATATTCGTCTATACTCACTCCTCCATTAATTCAGCACTTATTGGGATAAAGCTGCCAATGAGTCGTCTTTAACTATGATAGACAGCCAACAGACAACCACACATCATCGGGTACAATAAACGAGTTCGTCAAAGAAATGAAAACGAAATTAAAATGACTTTGAGCTGTGATGATTCCCAGAGATAGCCTCAAATGAAGTAATACCTCGTGTATAATATGCTTCTGCTCGATGAGTCTCCTTTTGAGGACTCCTATAGGGAGAGTGAAAGTTCGAAAGATGTTCGATGTTTGTCATCATTGACGTGACGACGCGACGTAGGAAAAGGCTTCTTTCTCAAATTAGATGCAAACTTAAACGTGGGCAGCGCATGCCTGAATGTATATAATACATATCCCCTAGATCCATCTCTACCTAGAGGCCGACCTGAGACGACCCAAACTCCTTTGACATCATCTGGGCGCTGAATATATAATTTTTTTTTTTTTTTCAATTCACCAACAAGTTGGATTATACTCTGCAAGTCAAAGTATAGGTTCACACGAAATGATGCAAATAGTTGCCTTAAGTTGCCCATCTATATGTACAAATTTGGCTTATAGCCGAAACAACGATCGATAATAGTGCTGTGAGCTATAACAGCAGCCAACCAGCCAGCCAGCTAGAGAGCTTGAGGCTCATCATCTTCATCTATGGGGGAATAAAATAAAATAAAAATAAAACCCACCTTATTCGCGATGATCTTATGTAATTTGATTTACAAAGAAAATAAAAAAAATTCGAAGAAGAGGAAGACGAAACAGTACAAACGATGATCATCATTCTATGCACATACACACATAATTTTCGATTCATTACAATAAATTCAAAATTTGTTTTATTAGAATTGATTTTTCAATACTCCAATGGAAGAAATAACCGAGATCAACTTATTCAGTGAACCAGCCGAGCGACCGACCCAGCGACACAACAACTGCAGCTCCACGAGGAAGAGATTGTCCTCGAATTAGGCGAATTACACTGAATGTATTGTTTTATGTGACTTTGCGCTATGTAGGATTATATTTTTTTGGAATTAATTCATTGATTGTTTTAGTCGATAATGTATGTATGTATGAAGACTCGATAGAAAAAATTGAAAGGTTTTACAATTCTGCTTGTTTAAAACTGCAATGTAAGCACTAAACATAGTTTTATTTAAAATCCCTTCATTCTACCCATACCCAAGAGCTTCTTTGCAAGCAGATGTTGCCACTGATTTGTAATCCAGGCCATTATCAGGTGGAATTCAAACTCTGTCTAGCAGTGAAGAAGTAGAGAAGTATGTAAGCTGAGTTTGTGTTGGGCGCCAGCTAAATACATATAATTATTACCAGCTCTCTGTATGTAGATTATGGTTTTCCAATATGAAATAGGACATACATTTGACAATATGAAAAATCAGATAACTTCGAAATTGAGTTTACTTTATCAATGCAAATCTATATCAATATGCATATTTAACAATCCTTTTTCTTTGCAACAAAGCTAACATGAAGCAATTGCTCCGTTTAAGCAATACGATCCAATACTTTATACAACAAACCAAGTTATTTCAGAACTATGTATTGATGGGTTGAATTCTTTTTACATCGATAATTGATTCCCAATACTCAGTTGTGAAAAAATGAAACCAATTTTTATTTCCGTTCAGAAAATAGATTATTAGTTTTGTACACATTAGCCCTTGGTTGCCCTAGACATAATTTATTGTTATCCATCATTTCTTTTTCCAAATACATGAAATATATGAACGAACATAAATCTTTGGATTTTCTTTAGTAAAACTATAGTTTCTTAAATGGCGCCCAACAATGCAGATACAAAATTTTCAGAAGTGGTTATCCTTATTTTTTTTTGTCATCTTAATATAAGGTTTGTTCAAACTTCGATTTTGGGATTTCTTCAAATACAATATGTTTTTTTTTTTTAAATGGCGCCCAACAATGCAGATACGGTTTTCAAAAGTAGTCTCTATAATCATTTTTTTTTTCTTTCAACTATACATTTTCGAATAGAAGTTTCAGTTGAACTTTGTTTTCGGATGCCTTTAAGAACCAAACCTTCTTTTTCAAATGGCGCCCAACAATTCAGATGCAAGGCTTTCAAACGTGATATTCCCAATCTTTTTTGTGTTATTTAACTATATTCATCTTCGAACAGAAGTTCAAGTTCAACTTTGGTTTTGAGGAACCAAATCTTCTTAATCAAATGGCGCCCAACAATGTGGATGCAAGGTTTTCAAAAGTGATTATCCCAGTTTGTCTAATGTCGTTTAACTAAATTTATTTTCAAATAGAAGTTTTAGTTCAACTTCAGTTTTAAAATTCATTTAAAAACCATACCTTTGTAATTAAATGGCGCCCGACAATGCAGATGAAAGGTTTTGAAAAGTGGTTATCCTTAGTATTTTTATCATCCAAGCAACTAATCATTTTTGAATAGAAGTTTCAAACAAATTTTGATTATGGGATGCCTTCTAACACAATTATTTTTTTTTAATGGCGCCCAACAATGCAGAGGCAAATTTTTCAAAAGTGGTTAGTTCTTTGCTTTTGGTAAATCGGCTATAAGGAAATACGTTATTTTAATAAAAAGAATTTTTTAGTGAAGTCTTTTTTTTTAATATACCTATATTCCTTCCTTTCTTAACAATATCAAATCTCCAACGTGATCTTAACTTGTTCGATGTTTCCATTCCAGATGCCATCTGTATTTCTCAACTGAAACTGTCAATCCTTTTTAGGTTTAATTGGTCACGGTAAGATCCCTTCTGTAGGTACTTACAAATATATCAATTCATCTTTCTGCAGGTTAATCTGATTTTATCAGATTATTCCACGTTTAAAGAACCAATTCATGCGTATCCAACAACAAGACAACAGATAAATGTTGCAAAAGACAAACTGCGACAAAAAAAAGAACTGTGTCGTGTTGGTATAAAAATAATTCATATTTGATTTTTTTGTTACAAAATCGATTTGTTTCCTTTGGGCTATATTGTCACAAGAATGCATCCATAAATTTATTGGGCTTATACCTACATTTTCGGTAGACAAAACAAATGCAAAACATTCCGGCAATTTGTACAATTGAAATAAATGTCCCTCGATCATCATAAACAGTAGAGAAACACAAAACATGCAGCATAAAACGCTTAACCCAACATAAAGAGCGAATTTAAGCTAAAAGGAATTCTTTGATATATTCCGACCTCACTTTGCGTCGTCGTCGCCAAGAGTTTGACTCTGAATGGTGTGAGGTGCGACGCGACGTAGAGACGACACATTGAAGAACTGCTGCTGCTGCAGTGCTTCCTATTTCGGATGCCTGTTTCATTCAAATGTTTCGAAACAAAATTTCCATTTCTCCTTCTTGCGCCTTAATGTATCTGCATTTATTTTGTTTGCTGCCTAAACTATCGAGAAACATCCAAACTATATTGCATACAAAATCAAAGAATTTAATTTATGAGTTTTTTTTTTCTTTTGGTTTTTGTTAAAAGACTGCTTCGGCATGAGTTCGTAGCTTCCATTTGGGATAACCAGCACACTACCTAGAGTTTGAATAGGCACATCTTGGATGATGCATGTCCATCGCTATAATGTTGCCACAATGCGCTCGTATAATTAAACATAAATCATAAAAAAAAATAACATCGAGCAACATATCAGTTAGTATTATAGTAGATGGAAATTCCACTGTTTTACGAACTCTACGACTACGACGAGTCTACTATGAGCTCTGGCCTGAAATCCAGGGAGCAGCCAAAAGACCAAAAGTCTACGATATGGCTTTGCTTGGGTTCAATGCAGCCCGAGCGTATACCCTTTTGGCCTTTGTTCTTCTGCCATGTTGCTGATTAAAATGATGCATATATAAAATATAACATTGCACTCTGTGTACCGTGGTGGATGCACCAAAGAAGTGCATGATGTTATCGTAATGATTATTTGATCTGATGATGGTAGTTAAAAAGACAACTTTGAATTGAAGACGACCTGAGTCGATGCACAGATGATGCTGGTTGTGATTGTGAACTGCTATAGAGCTAGCGAGTAAATGCACTCCTCGTTCCTCGAACTGACTGATCTGTAAGGCAATAGCAATTCAAGCTTCCTTGTGTATAGTATATTTATTCGAATTGAATACTAATTTTAGATAAGACTATTTGATGGAGGACTTGATTGGCGGGAAATGATTATACTTTTTGAGCTTAAAAGATGTAATACTGCAAATATGTATATCTGTGTATTTATTAAAATATTTGTTTGAATGTTATATCAGGAATAGAAAAACTGAAAACTATTCAGCTCTTTTGTCTATCTTCCCATCGCTAATGAGTTTTTAAATAATATTAATGGATGGAAATCAAAAGAAGAATATCGAACAAGCTACAATTCAAGTAGTGCCATTTAATTTCCTTTTAATTTAGTTGAAAACTTGCAAAATAATATATGATGCATCTAAATCTAAATCTTAATAATTGGCGCCCAACATGAGTCCTTACCTGCATATGTTTCATTGATTTCAAATATTGCTATGAAGCTCAGTTTTGTATCTAATTTTTATTTCCTTATTTAAGCAATACAGTAGCTTTGCTTAGTAATAGGGTTTGCTTTGACGAAAAATATTAAATTACATTAAAAAAAAAAAATTCAGATAAACTTTGGGTTCGAGTTTCCTTTAAATACAATTCAGTTTTTGTTTTAAATGGCGCCCAACAATGCACATGCAAGGTTTCCAAAAATGGTCATCATTATCATTTTTTCTTGTCATTTAACTATATATTTTCAAATAGAACTTCCATACATTTTTTTGCTTTGGTCTTGGATTTCCTTTAAATACAGTAAAGTTTTTTTTTTTGTTAAATGGCGCCCAACAATACAGATGAAAGGTTTTCAAACTGGTTGTTTTAATCATTTTTCGTGATATTTCTTTATACATTTTCAGACACCAAATTCGTACAATTTTGTTAGTTTAGTTTTGGTATTCCTTTAAATACAATATTCTATTATTTTTAAATGGCGCCCAACAGTGCAGATGCAGGGTTCTCAAAAGTTGTTAATGGTTATCCTAATATTTTTATTCTGCCATTGGACTTTATACGAGTATTTCAAATAGAAGTTTTGTTCAAACCTAGGTTTTGGGATACCTTAAAATAGGTTAATAGGAGGAGTGATAATTATGCAAGCCGTCTCACCACAATCGTATCTCAATGCATCCATTGTGCTCTCAAGGATGCTAGCAAGGTAGGTATAAGGTAGGGCAAAGAAAAGAATTATTGGGAGTATGGGATGTGGGATGCAAGAAATGACATATGGTCGAGTTCATCGAAAAGGTATTCTCCGATGGCTAGGATGATGCATTCACAAAGGAATAATTTAAATATTCCCTCCTCTAGTTCTTCATCCTTATACCCTCTGAATAAGTTAGATGCAAAAATGGCCATTATAGCCATGTGGGTTTCCATTGAGTTGTAAGTGGTAAGGATTCCAACCCAGAGGCACAATTTTTTTTTAAATGGCGCCCAACGAGGCTGTGGTAAAATTTTCGTTTTCCTTTCTCCATTGACATAACTTCCGAGGACTTGGTTTGACTAAATCGAAGATATAAACTGTTTTGGACAATTTATATCCTATTTCATTCATGTAAATTTCCTTAAATACAATTTGTTTTTTTTAAATGTTACCCAACAAACACTGGTGAATTCCTTATCTTTTTTGCTCCAGTGGCATAATTTTACTCGGTTTCGCTTGGATCAAGATATGAACATTTTCCAGAAAATTCATATGCCATTTCGTTCCAGTATAATTCCCTTAAATACAACATAGTTTTCTTAAATGGCGCCCAACATTTCAGATCCTGGATTTTCAAATGTGGTAAGTTCTTTGGTTATGACAAATTTGGCCTGTGGAATATGTTCAAAGTTTAACTCTGGGTTTTTAAAGCTCTGAAGAAGGTAAAACGTTTAAAAATGGCGCCCAATGAGAGTCTTGCATCATTTATATAATCTGAATAGTCAATGATATTATTCAATGGTGGTGTTATAGTTTTAGTGACTGCATTCTCTATGGAAGCTTATTAAATAAAGATTAACTAAACTAGATGAATGTCATGGTAATGTATTTTTAGCTCAACGAAATCTCTCTTGTATTGAATAATTTTAAATGAACAAGAACAACTTGTGTGTGCTACCACCAAGTTTATAGGATGGAATTAAAGCTATTTCATGAGTGCCACCTCGATCTTCAGACTCCTGTAGTGGAGCTTAGTTTGATTTTGCTCATACTTATTGAAAAACTTTATGCTGTCATTTTGGAGTGAGCCATGAACCAAGCGGTTTGGAAGCCAATGCACCCCCCCCCCCCACCAAAGCTACACGATTAGCTCAATTCCAATGCACTCTTGATATGGGGAAACAAAAAGAATATCTCGAGCTATAGTGAAGCATTTTTTATTTAACTACAAAGTGTAAAATTCTGTATCATAAAAGCCTCTGACGTTAAAATGGTTTTAAATGGCGTCCAATAAGAGTCCTTCATCATTTATATATTCTGAATAATCTTTGACTTTATACAATGGTTCCGTATGTGTCTTGTGCGACTGAATTATCGGTGATCAGTCGCAACATAGTAAAATTATAGTGATTTTCTTTCTTTTTTAATTTGAAAATTCATTCCTTCACATCCATATCATCCAATTTGGGCCAAATTACATTGTTTATCATCCATTTGTAGGGGTCTCCATTGAGCAAATTGATAGAATTGATTGCTGGTTGGTTCTCTTTCAAGCCATCACAATGACATATTTGAATGTTGTCATGTCATAAATGGCTTGGAATTGAAAATGAAACCCCTTGTTGTATGAACATTTATTTTCACCACATAATATTTATTTTCTCCTTTTCCTTATCTTTGTTTAAAAAACATTTAAATTATTGATTATTTGAATCATTATCAACATTTCACCGACTCACGTTCCAAACTTCTATTCCCATTACCCATTCTTATGTACTTCTTGTTAAAACATTCATCACCTACTTTTCCACATAAATCGTTTAATTTTCTCATTCAAAAATTCCTTTCGCTTAAAAAAAACATAAACAAACAACATTCATTCCCACACAAAATCTATCGTCATATGTCTATGTGTATTGTGTACTTAAAAATACCATAGTCTCATTAGACAACTTTAAAATATACTATTAATTGAACACATTTCTAAGAATCCCCTCCTTAAAAAAATCAAAAAATAAAAAACAAAATTTTCAACATCTTCCTAATTCACCATGATTACCGAGAAATTGCTCTCCCAAAACCGTCAATATGCGCCCATAGTGCTCATTATCTCTCATCGAGATGACAATAAATACACGTCTAATGGATGCACGACACCATAAATTCCCTCGCAGTTAAGTAAAGCAAAACTTCAACTCCTCCAACTGCTCCAACACCCCAACAGCGCAGTGCAACCCAACACACCATACATACCACCATAAGCATCAGCAATACAATATTATGCACCTCCTCCGTCTCATCAAAAATTGCGATCACCACCACCACCGTTGCGCACCAACAACAAACGGTTTTTGCGGTGGATTGCCAATCTTCATTTTTTTTTTCTACGTGCGCACAGGCTCAGGCGCACACCTTCAATCCACGTTGGATGTGTGAAAAATTACAATAAATTAGTAAATAATCCCAGTTCCCACACGATTCAGATTCGAATTCGGATTCAAATATTCAGATTCGGACACATTGTGTTTCTCCTCTGATGGCTGTAGCTGGTGCTGTGTCTGTCCCTCAGCTTTATAGCCACGATGGGCCTGGTTGACTTCACCTGAGAGATATAGGATGGGATAGTGCACCACAAAACGGCAGAATCATCTTCGCGCTCCAATCGAATGAGAATCAAATTATTTTTACATAATTCACTCTCTTGCAACACGGAGGGAAAAAATCAACTTTTCCAAGAGCCACTGTACTCCATCGAACTGTTGGAGTGGTACTCTCCTTGATTAATCTTTTATTCCAAAATTGGTAAAGTTGCAATATATACTGAAAGAGAGACAGGGTTGGAGCAGTCTCTAGTATACTCCAGCAATTCAGCATAATCCAGTGGGCCAAATAGTGGTCCAAAAAAGAGTTAAAATTGAAATTGAAAAAATCATTGTTTCACTACATGGGATCAGAAGTGGAAGAAGTAAAAAATACCTGAAAATGTTTGTCGTTGGTATATTATTTTTTTTTTTTCTAAATAGAAGATGTTAAACTTTAACGTTTTGTAAAATTTACACTGACTCTTGCATTTAAATTTTCTCAAAAACTATGTGCCGACTTTTGAGTAAACAAATTCAAATTTAACATAAATAAAATAAAAAAAAAAAAATAAGAAAATAAAGTTTTGGAAAATGTGAAAAATGTTCTCAAAAATATTTAAATATATACAAAAGTATGTGGAAATACTAAAAATTTCTACAGAACTCCATAAATCTATGCAAAAAGACAACATAATCTATTCCTTATAAGTCTGCAGCTCATATCTTTAAAGATGTCCCACTGTGAAGCACCACCAAAATAATGGCGTGAAGAATTTGCAGTGAAAAATTCTATAAATCAATATGCTCAATTGTTGTTGGTTAGTTCAGAGATAATATTGCCACAGAGCCCAAACAAAAATATATCTTAGAAAAAATGAACAAAAAACAAATCTAACAACTCTAACAACAACAAAACAAACAAAACACGAAAATCGAAATTGTGACGATTAAATTGCACACATTTTAAATACTTTAATGGGGAGAGACACCACAACACAACACAACAACACACACACAATAAGTAGTCACGTTGAGGGCGAAGCCTTCACCAACTCTCAAATAGTGCCTTGGGAGAGTTAGTCTCGAGCTGAACTTTATAATAGATTTAATGTGGGTGTGTCTTTGAAATCGAACATTCCAATCGAGGATCTTCAGATATAGATGGTTTAAGATGTGTAAAAGAAAGAAAAATCAGGGTAGAAATGTAGGTCAGTCACAGTTGTATTATTGTGAGGAAGCTCAAGGCTGTTCCAATATTTATTCTACTCGATGAATATTGTTTTTTTTTTTGGCTTTAGCATGAGAAGGTACCAAGGTTTGTTTTGAACAAAGATTAACATAACTGTGGATAAAGTCATACATGTTGAAAAGAATAGTTATTTCCTTTTAAAAAGGCCCGAAGAGAAAAAATATTTGTATTTAGCAGTAATGATATTGTACAGGGTGGATGGTGCACCGGATGCGCTAGAATGAAAAATTCAAATAACTATTGTTTAATTTATGTATTTAATTAATTTTTTTTTATTTGATAGAAAATTCAATTTTATTTCAAATAAAAAATTATTTTCAAAGATGATAGACATCAAATGAGCACCACGCTCACTAACGCATATGCATCAGAAAATTGTTCATTGCGGCCGGAAGGGTTGAAGTTTATTGTTTAAATGGACTGCTTCAATTCAACCAAATTCCTGTGTTTTGTTTTGTACACTTCCTACTTGATATAACCCCATAATAAAGTCTGGTGCATTCAGGTCAGGTGATCTTGGGGGCCAGCGAAAAGTGTAGATCCTGGAATCTAATTTGCTTGGGAATTTTTGTTGGTGCTCCGAAATAATTGGTCTGGCTATATGTGCTTGTGCAGTTGCTCTATCTTGCTGGAAGCAAATGTTGTTCAATGGGGATACGTCTTCAGCGCAATTCTGGGTAAAAGAACTCATTCAACATCTTTAAATATCATCTTTGTAGCACGTTTCGTGCGCCACCCTGTATATATTCTTAGGGCTAGTTTTTCAGTGCGATATCATCCTAGTCTCGGGGTTAAACCTGGAGTGAACTCCATAAGCGTATTTTTCAATCAATCCAGCCATTCAGACAGACAGAATTGTAAGACCTGGAGTCTTTTTCGCATTTTTTTAAAAATGTTATTAATATTAAAAATTACCAAACAAAATTGACATGGCAAAGTATGTTCCCGAAAATTGGCAAGACTGACATTTAAACCGAAGAAGGTTCTTGTACGCAATACCTATCTTTTAAGACATCAACCGTTATTTTAACCATGGAAATTGTGTGTCCCACATTGGGCGCCATTTTTCAAAATGTCCTGAGTCTGAAGAAATTATGAACCAAAAATTATTTTTTTTTTAACTGTGGGTTTATGACTTTGCCTAAAAATATATGCGTTAGATAATAAATCAGAACTTTACTCAAATATTGTGAAACAGGCCCTTAGCCGTATAAAAAGTTTGATCAATAACAGCTTAGCACTTAATGCATGAGTCTAAAAGACAAGGAAAAGAAAGCGGTTCTATAGATGGGTTTGGTAAAATTGTTACAAAAATCGTTAGACCCAGTTCCTTAACCATCAAACATAAGAAAAATGTGCGTGGCAGTTGTTGATATTTACTAAAACAACTCTCCGTTAAAAAGAACAAACTGGAAAAATTGTATCTAAGCCGTTTTCGAGAAACCAATTACGAGAATTGTTTTGCTTGTTACTTATTAATATTAATAATAATATTCAGAATCTATTTTTCTGTCGATACCATCGAGAGTCTCAGTAAATTTCGGTCCAAGGATTCGATTTCTGCATCGCATCGTCTCGGCATCGCTTTGGATACTTTGGACCTGGTCTCGTTTCAATTTCCGTTACTGATACCAAATGAGACCGAGAATATTCTGGTATCCTGACCAACCCTAAATGACTTCTAAGCTAGTTTTCATCATTAGAATGACAAAAATAAGTACAAAATATAAAAATAAAGCACCCCCCACATAAGGCGCAAGGATTTTGGTTTAATGACCGGACAAAAGATTGGGCGCCATTTTTTCAAACTGACCCCCAAGCGACAAGATTTCAAAAATGACTCCCAAGCTTTGTTTCGTCCTTAATATTTAAAAAACTTTCAATCATACAAAAAGGTTCCAATAAAAAGAATACGGGATTAGGTTTCCTCCCCGGACTAACTATTGACTTTTAGCCTGCAAAAACCAAATTTTCATAGTTTTTTGTAAAAAGTCAGTGAAATAGTTATTTTTTAGAAAAATGTTTTTTTTTAACGGCGAAAAAAAAAATGAAAACAAATCATTGGAGGAATGACTAAAAGATGAGTAGGTACCTACAAAGTAAAAAAAAAAATTACTTACTTCATGCACTGTGCCATTGCCGTCCCACAAAGAAAGAAAATTTAGTTTTCTGTTAACAAATGCGTTTCTTCCAAATTAACGGTTGTAGAGCGGTTTGAAATCCCGCCAACCAAAATTTCGAAAAACGTTATCTCGCAAATTAATAATTCAGCTTTTCCTAATCTCGCAGTTACAAAATCTCACCTTATATTTGCATAAGAAAATCTTGCAAATATCAACCAAAATCTCGCAATCCAAAATCTCGCATATTAAAATCTCGCGAATCAGAATTTCGCAAATGAATTTCTCGTAGTACATAGCGTACCTACATATATGTAGGTCTGACTTTCGCACTGAAAAAAAGAAATCCTGCAAACCAAAAAAAAAAGAAATTCGAAAACGAAAATTTTTTTATTTGAATTTTCGGAAATAAGAAATGTCTGTGAACTGTGCGGACGAAAACAAATGAAAATAAAGGGTCCACCATCTAACATTTAATTTTTACTAGTGCTTATTTCGTGAATGGTAACACTTAGCTCATGTCTGATTTGACAGATAAATTAGTTTTATCCTTCCGCTGAACGAATATGGTTGTGTATACGCTTGAACAACGCTGGGAAATATTGCGACATTACTTTGAAAATCATGGTAATGTTGCAGAATGTGTGCGAAAATTGCGTACGGATTTAGGAAGAAGAGAAGCACCTTCAGCTCCACATGTTCGTTATCTTGTGAAAAAAGTGAAAGAAACTGGCATCCTCATCGATAAACCAAAGCGTGAAAAGCCAAAAACAGTGCGTACACCCGAGAATATTGGTGCTGTGGCAGAAAGTGTGCGTGAAGCGCCATCAACATCAATTCACCGTCGTTCTCAACAATTGAACATTTCGGAGACATCATTGAGACGAATTTTGCATAAAGACCTTGGTATGACGCCATACAAAGTCCAATTGGTTCAGGAGTTGAAGCCAACTGACCATCCAATGCGTTTTCGCTTCGCTAAGTGGGCCTGCGATCGACTTAAAGAAGATGCCGATTTTGCCAAAAAAATCATCTTTTCAGATGAAGCTCATTTTGATCTTGGCGGGTATGTAAACAAGCAAAATTGTCGAATTTGGGGCACAGAAAACCCGCACGCATACATTGAAAAGCCGATACACCCAAAACGAGTCACTGTTTGGTGCGGATTTTGGTCCAGAGGCATAATTGGGCCATTTTTCTTCGAAAATGAGCAAGGAGTGGCCGTTACAGTAAATGGCGATCGTTATAGGGCCATGTTGAACGAGTTTTTGTTCACAAAAATTGAAGAGGAGGATATTGGCAACATTTGGTTTCAACAGGACGGCGCTACGTGCCACACAGCCGAAGCTACATTCGATGTTTGCGCCCTGTTTTTGAAGATCGCATTATCAGCCGCAGAGCTGATGTCGTTTGGCCACCTCGGAGCTGCGATTTGACACCGTTGGACTATTATTTGTGGGGTGCCGTAAAAGATAAGTGTTACACCGACAAGCAAGAGACAATTGACGCCTTAAAGGACAATATTCGTGAAGCCATTGGTGAAATACAGCTGCACAGAATCGATAATGTGCTTAAAAATTGGACGATCGTGTAGGCTACTGCATGGCCAGCCGAGGCAGCTATTTGAATGAAATTATTTTCCATTATTAACCGGAAGGATTGTACTTTCAAATAAAAAAGAAATTTGAGAAAATATTCAATAGTTTTTTTATAGCATTTTCAAAAAAAAAAAAGTTATCTGGCGGACCCTTTACAGCAATAAATATTGACATTAGACACCAATTTTGATATAAATATATGCGCAGAACTGCACAAAAACAAAGCTCTAATGATATTGCCTTAATATGTGTACCGTGTAACAATTTGGTCTCAAAGTAGGTTGACACTCGATTTTTTTTTGCAGAAGTTGGGGAATGTTACAATTACGAAATGTCGCAAACTTAAAACTTGCAATTGAAAATTTCGAAAAATTTAATATTGCATTGTAACAAATAACTTTCTTACATCAAGATCTCGCAAACTTAAATCCCGTGCGAGATTCATTTTGATTAAAAAAATTATTTGTTGCATTGCAATATTAAATTTTGCGAGGTTTTAATTTACGAGTTTTAAGTTTGCGTGATTTTGTAATTACGAAATTGTTAAAATGCGAAATTATTAAAAGCAAGATTTCTTATAGTTGCAAGATTTTGTAATGCGAGATTTCGTGCTCAACCCAAAACATATCAATTACAGCTTACAAATCCAATGATATTGATAAATTTCATGTCCCTTTTATCTTTCAAAATTTTATTGTTGTCGTCAAAAGTTATTTTATAAAACCAACCCTATTTCGATTAATAAACGCCTTCCAGAAGAAATATTATAAATATATTCGTTCCATCTATAATTATAAGCAACAATATTGCCTCAGGACCAGCAATACCTCAAAAACCAATCCCACATGCATAATAATATTTATAAAACGTCAAACTAATAACGAAACACCCTCAATTGCGCCAATTGCCATTAACAATGCCATATCAATGCCCAACTGAGAAGTGCATATTTTTTCCTTCAAATTTTCCAAAAGACCCCAAGATGAAACTATCGCACCTAGTTCACCCATATTTTCTCCCAAAAAAAAAAAACGACATCAGAAAAAAAAGTTAAAAGCCTTAAAATGGAATTTACTTTTAGCCTGAAACTGTAGGGAATCGCATGGCAATCTCTATCTCGATGAGTTGTACAACATGCAAGTTCTCATAACATCAAAGACGAAGTGAGGCAACCATGATGAAGGCTCAACCATCAGACTATGAAGATTACAAAGGCTGGGAAGACAGTGCGGTGCGGTGCGGTGTGGTGGTATGGTGTGTCTGTTTAGTGGCTTATGGGTGCGTTCGGTGAACCCCACGATTATTATTAGCTCGGCATGCATCCAATTGCCGATTTTTCTTAACTCCAACTACGACGGCAATATAGCAATGGCGACGCCTCTCTCGTCCCGCTCCAAAAGCTCGAGATCAAGAATCGTCTTCTTCTTAAGTTTCTATATAGAGTCTCTGTTGGTATATGCGCTATGCTTGGCATCTCCATCTGAGTGTCGATTTTGGCTCAAAAGATGGTTACATTTCGGATGCCGCATGCACCACCTCGATATCTGTCTTGTCTATAATGTACCTGCTTGATTTCATGCCAAGCACCAACAACAACTACAAAAAGACACAAATAATAGTAATAAAGTCGAAGAAGTCAGGTCGGAGTCTTTGATTGTAACATGGATTACCTTTTGGAGGCTTGAATTCCCACTTTGGCACTGCCACAGTCGAGCCATAGATATTGATTAGCTAAAGATGCAAAAGGGGATTCAGATTCAGATGCAGGCATAGTCGCAGGTACATCAAGTAAACGAGGGTGAGGTATTCCACCACACGACACAATGACACTCTAACAACATCGCAGTTTGTGCTGCTCCAAACTCTGATGAAGAATAAGGCATGCCCCATTCTCTAGGAGAGGTATGTGACTTGAATTAGCATTGTTGCCTGCTTTGTTTACTTCGAATTCTTTTGAAGTGAATTTGGGTCTTCCATTGTGGGAGCAGCGGCAAGGCGACACAGAGCATACAAGGGTCACCTGTAGTAATATGCTGTCGTTTGCTGGCTTGCCACATAATGAGGTGGGTTCTGGTAATTTTTCTTCTTCATATCGTCGTTGTCCTCTCTTTGTGATGCAGAAGCTGATTCTGCATTAGAGTCAATTTTTGAAACCGACACCGCACTAACTTCTTGCAGCTTCAAGCTTCAACCATAAGTCTATATAGAGATGGTTAGTCGAAAACAAATGACGTCCATGTTACGGCGCAAAGAGCTCGCAGGAAGTATTTGCAAAGGGGAGAGACGTGGTGCAAAATTTTATTATGAATTCATAATTCATTTTGGCACAAGTGCATGTTGCTAAGAGTGAAACTATGTTGCTTGGTCGTGTTGCTAAGTGATACTAAATGCATCTATCATGTCGAGGGCAATTTTTTTCTTTTTACAAAATAAAAAGTTTTTTTTTCTAAGCGGGAGGTTTGTCCATTTAATTGGCTTTTTGAATTAATGATATTAAAAGGGATTTGCATAAGTTAATGGTGGTTGTTAAATTCCCCCCCTCCCTCTCCGCCCGTTCTCACATAAAAATGATTGGTTTGAAATGTGTGTTTTTTTTCTTTAAATTTTATTTTATTACATAATAATGCCTTGGAGAGTTTTTGTTGATTTTTTTTTTGAGGTGAAAGATCCTGGCGGATTAAGAAGATACATGCCAGTCTAAGCCAAAATTGGTCACAAACAACATTCATTTGCCATGAGGCTGGTATATAGAGACTGACTGCAGTCGTGTTCAGGGTTTAATATTTTAAGACTTACTTTGCCAATTTTTTGTGCGGTATGCTACATAAAAAGTGACACGAAACGTGTGGTATTTTATGTTCGAGAAGATCCTTATATGGTCAATGAGCATCTTTATATTTTTTGTGTTATTTTTGGTTTGTAGGTATGTCCACCAATTGATATTGGGTGATTGGAATGTTATTGGATTCTTCAGCAATAACTATAGTAAAGCCATTCTAGAAGTCATAATTTTTTTCACATTTTTAAGATAGTTTGATGTAGTAAAAAAATGTGGGATACAAGATTTGATAATTCGGTTTAATGGTTTTGTGTTGAAGGGGGTTTTGACTGCCCTTGGAATGATAGATATACCTTCTGCGAGTTTTAAGAAAAAAGAATAGGATTTAAAAGGTGATACCGATCCCATTTTTTATTTTTGAATTTCTTAATATTACCATTCATTTGAGGGGTAAATGGAGCAAATAACCTAGAAAAAGTATTGACGGATGAACCATGACGGAAGTGACGTCACACCATTTAACAAAGAAGAAGTTAAAAGAAATCCATACATTCCGAAAAAATAGCTATTTGATTGTTTAACGAAGAGCTTTAGTGGAGAGCCCAAAATCTTCAATATGATTGCCTTACGAAGTCTATAACTTGACCCCTAACTGTTGGATCCTCAAATTTATAGTCACAAAATAAAGGTTTAAAGTCAGGATTCATTTGACACAGAAAATATTGTGGGTTTTCAAAGTGCGCATAATTAACAAGGGTGTGAACCCACAATCAATTTATTTTGATTTAAAAAAATGTAAGAAACTTCGATTTGGTTGGGTTATGAAGCTTATAACTTGACTTCTAACGGTCGGATCTTCAAATATGAAGGCTTAAAATAAAGGTTGAATTCTAGGAAGCATTTGACACACAAAGTATTGGGGGTATTCTAATAAAATTCATACTGAAGGAGGTGTTAACCCACAATTAAATTGATTTTCAAAATGCAAACATTTATACAAAATTTGTCAAATTAAAAAAAGATTAAGCACCACTTAAGGAGTCTGAAGATCAAGGTGGCACTCGTGAAATAGCTAAACTCCAACATATAAATTTTGTGGTAGCACACACAAATTGTTGTTCATTCAAAATTATTCAATTGAAAAATAAAACTCCAATTTGGTAGGCTTTCAAAACCATTACTTGACTTATAACAGTCGAATCTTCAAATGTGTAAAATTTATGTCGAGTGTCATATTTGAGAGGGTGGAAACCTACAACCAATTTGTTTGTCAATTTGTGAAATGCAAACGTTTCTTTGAAAAAAAAAAATAAGATGAAACTATTGACTTTTTATTGTAATCAAGATGGATCGACAAGTACTTACCAAACCTCTTCCTCAGACGGATTCGCCATTTTTTTGAATGCGTCAAAAAAAAAATTGTCTCCGGGATCAATGCCTTGCTTAAACCATGCTTCAAAACAAAAGAGTTCCACTTCACTATAAGGAAGAATATCGTTGCTGAATTCAATAGGGGGACTACTATCCAAACGGTTTTCCAACTGGGTCCAGTACAACAACTTACTGAGCGATTCACAATCACAAGCTGATTGACCAAGTATATTCGCTCACAAATATAGCTGAAATATATAGAGAAGTCTAAACCTTTTTGGAAGCTTCCAACAATAAAATGATTGAGACAAGGCTGCAGATTAAGTTCTTCACCTTTCATTCTGTTTAATGAAGACGATTGATGATCAACTGATTACAAATGGGGGCTCCAGGCTACTCTCATGAAGTCTAAAATATTGGTCTTTCACAATGAATGAGGCTACAACTATGGCAGTAAAACATACAAATTTGGAGACCAAAGTATTGAGGCTATCAAAAAATCAAAGGAAACGGTAGTTCCTAGCAAAGGAAACTGTAGTACACCCTTTTTACAGAAACAAACTTAGGCGATTTGCGACCCAACTCTAACCTTAGTACCAATAGATTTAAAAACTTCAAGCTTGCAGCATTGGCTGAGCTAGTCAAACAGAGGTTCCTTACCAAATCTGAGCTCTTTACTTCTTTAGAATTAGTGGTTCATGAGATATTGCTGACTGATTGACTGAAAGATCATCGAAACTATGGATAACTTCCTGATACCGTAAAATCTTGAAAATTTGCACAGCGTGGTGCATACAAAGTGAAAAATTGAAAATTTGGGAGTTTTTGGCTAGGGGGCGTGGCATCCACCCAATTTCCATTTTTTTTATGAATTATATAGGGTGGGGTGCTACAGATGAAAATTGGTTGAGTGGTAGAGTTTGAAGTCGTCCGTTTGTGCAGGATGACGATGGAGACCTCACCGACACCTTTGATGTCAAAAAAGGTTTTAGGCAAGGCGACGCGCTGTCATGCGACTTCTTCAACATCGTTCTTGAAAGAATAGTGCAAAACTCTCACGTCAACACCAGAGGCACAATCTTTCAAAAGTCGGTCCAATTACTCGCTTACGCTGACGACATTGACATAATCGGACGAACAAAGCGTGATGTCAGTGGTGCTTTTGTGAGCATTGAGAAGGAAGCCAAGAAGATGGGTCTAACGGTGAATGAAAGCAAAACAAAATATATGCTGTCAACAAGAAAGGACACCCAACACCGACGTCTCGGACAGAACGTCACTATAGACAGCTATAATTTTGAGGTGGTCAGAGACTTTGTCTACCTAGGATCCGCTATAAACTCAGCGAACGACACCAGTGCTGAGATCAAACGAAGAATTACTCTTGCCAATCGCTGTTTCTTTGGGCTAAGAAGGCAATTGAGAAGCAAAGCCCTCTCTCGAGCAACTAAACTGTCCCTGTATAAGACGCTCATCATCCCGGTCCTGATGTATGGTGCAGAGGCATGGACACTGCTAACGGTGGATGAGAACGCGTTAGGCTGTTTCGAGAGGAAAATTCTCCGGGTGATTTTTGGTCCCGTCTGCATAGATGGGGAATGGAGGAGAAGATACAACCACGAACTGTATGGGCTGTACAGCGACACCGACCTAGCCACAAAAGTGAAAAGCCAACGACTAAGCTGGCTGGGTCACCTAGAGCGAATGGACACCAATGCTCCGGCCCGGAAAGTCTTTGAATCCAACCCCGTGGGACAACGCAGTAGAGGTGGACAGCGTAAAAGGTGGCGCACGCAAGTGGAAGAGGACCTCAACCAACTTGGCGTGCGAAACTGGAGACAGCTAGCTAGAAACCGAGCCGGCTGGAAGAGGCTTGTTGGTTGAGGCCCTGGTCCACCCCGGACTGTAGCGCCACCCTAAGTAAGTAAGTAAGTAAGAGTTTGAAGTGCATACAAAGCTAAAAGTAAAACATATAGAGATGTCAAAAATGCTGCAGTAAAAGTTGAAAAATTTTTCAACTCTTGCAGCATTTTTGACATCTTTTCCAGCTCCGTCTTGCATTTTGTTCAGGCAGTTAAACTGCGCTTTTGGAATGATTTAAAATTAAGCCTCTTGTTGTGGAACACGCTTAATAAATTTGAGTAAGAAATGATTAATAAACATTTTTAACTATTATTTCTGTTCATTATGTCAACGTCAAAAATGACGGATATCACTGTGTGGGAACACAAATTGTAAAAAAAAAATATATAATAAAGCTGGTTTTTTATTTTTAGTGAAGCTCATGCTAAATTTTGATACTTTAAGGGCCAGTTTTTCAGTGCGAGATCATCCTAGTCTCGGGGTTAAACCGGAGTTAGCTCGAAAAACGTGTTTTTCAGTCAATTTAAATAGAAAGTTAACTCTGAGTTAACTCGTCTAATTTGGTGAGTTAACTCAGGCACCAAATTGAGGGTCTTTTTAGTTGTGGTGCCATCTCGATTTCGATATTGAAAGTTGTTGCCAGTGCAACTCGTTGTGGCGCCATCTCTATTCCTATGCGTAAAAGGCGTAGAAAGCTGATATCCATAGTGTCGCACAACGTTGGCCTCAGAATTTTGACAGCTGAAATATAAAGTTAATCCTCAACTGAAAAACTGTTACTGAGTTAACTCAGGGTTAATTTATTTTCAGGATAAGCTAACTCTGATTTAACTCAGAGTAAAGCCTGAACTGAAAAACTGGCCCTAAGTGTAATTTTAATTACTCTTATTTTTCAAAACGTCCTACAACCGTAACGATGCAAAAAGGGCAATATGAAAATTCCCACACAATCCTGATATTGACGTTTGTAAAAGAATAAGAGAGCGATATATTATGTAGTAAATACCGAATACCGGGCGCATTTTGGGAGGGACCTTTCTTTTGTGATTGTAATTCAATCCTTACACACTACGGATGAAATTAAGCTTGGGAGTCATTTTTGTTATCCCGTTGCTTTCTCAGGCTCCAACCCTCCATGGATTGGGAGCTTAAGTAAACAAGTAAGTCGTTTGGACGCCATTTTGTAAAATGGCGCCCAAACTGTTGTCCAGTCAGTAAACCGAAATCCCTGTGCTTTTGTGGAGGGAGACCTTATTTTCATATTTGTAATTTCTTTTTGATACGCTAAGGATAAAATTTAGCTTGGGAGTCATTGTTGTAATCCTATCGCTTGCACGCTATTTTCAAAAATGGCACCCAATCTGTGGAAAATGGTGAAATAAAAAAAAAACTCGTCTATTACTTGAAAAATTATGATAAAAATAACGGTTAACGTCTTAAAAGATAGATGTTGAGTAGAAACATCTTTCGGTAAATTTTCAGTATTGCCACTTTTTGGGAACATACTTTTTTATGTCAACGGTTGGAATCTCGACTTTTTGATATAAAATTTTGAAAATGAAAAAAGTTGCAGAAACACCTGATGCCAAACGCGTGTATGGGGAAATAAAAATTGACATCTTTAAAAAAAGGTATTGAGTATTAAAATGTCAGTGTTGCACACTTTTGAGAACATACTTTTTTTTATGGTTTTTTAATATTTGTTTAGTTTTTTAATATTAATGTAACATGAAAAAAGTAGCGAAAATGCCTCCAGACTGCAAACGTGTGTTGGAAAAGTAACGATTGATAATCTAGCTAGAAGATAGGTTGTAAGTTGATGCAGCTTCGGGTAAAATGTCAGTGTTGTCACTTTTCGAGAACATACTTTTTTATGTCAAAGTGTAGAACTTTCACTTTTCTGGTAATTTTGAACACGAATTTCAGCAATTCCTATCGAATATGGCAAAATTAGAGTAGAAGGATTTCCATATTCGATAGAAATGGAACAATTCCAAAAATAAATCGAAAACGACATAAATATGGTTCGGCAAGGAGGAAAAAGTTTGATACTTCGTCAAAACTTGGAAAATAAAAATAATTGTGTTTAGTTTTTATTTTGTTTAAAAAACATAAACTATTTATTTAGCTTTTTTCATATATATATGTACCTATTTGTCTTTGACTGACAAATATAAATAAATTGAAAAAATTAAATTTCTTGATGTCAAAAAAGCCATGTTGCAACATGATTTGGGGTCATGTTTACCTGTCAAAATAACTTCAAACTAGACACCATCATTCAACTAGTCATCCATCTTTGTTTATACCTTAAGCCACACAAGAACCCAAACCATAATTCCACTATCCGCATCTTCAATACGCATTAATTAACAGACTCGTATATGAGATACAAATCGTCAGCAAAAAATAGAAAAAACAAACACTTCTTCGTCTTTATTTGGCGAGTAATTATCTTGTTCGTCTCAATTTACTAAATGAGCGCCACAAAATGTAAAAATAAAAAAAAAAAAACTTCTTCAATAAAATAATTAAAGCAAAAAAGTTGTTCCTTATAAATAGGTATTAGGTAAAAACGCCATAATAATTATTATATTCTTTGCCATAAAGGAATTCAATCGATGTGCATTGTGCAGTGCTGCACTCTTTGATAGCTCGCTTGGCTGGTGCATCAGAGATGAATGATTGACTGATTTATAGGAAGATCATTGGCATAAAATTGATGATGGGTCTGACCTGATGGTCATCGTTTTTTTTTTTTTACAATTTCAAACGTCGAAAGGGATAGGGGAATTTTTGCTATCTTGGATGGTTTCTTGTAGAGAAAAAATGAAGTTGATTCACACTTTCAAGGATGATTCGGGTTGGGCTTCAATCATCAAAGCTCTTTGGAACTTCTTGTATAAGTATCTTTCGTAAAATATCTCTTTTTTCTTTGGTTTATGGTTTTCGCAAAAAAGTTTTGAGAAGATCAATCAATGCCGTCAGCATTTTTGATGGTCATTTGGCAAAAAATAGTGACAGCAATCAGTCAAGAGCGGGACAAAATTGGTAGGCATGGATGGGGGTCATGAAAACCCAGGTGAAGTTATGTTGTCTTTCTATTACGAGCATGATCGTAGTCGTGTGAAAAAGGGAGGTATTTTAAAGTGAGTAAGAGCTTTACACCATACCAACTCGATTTAAATATAAAATCGACATGGTTTCATTCATAAATCTGTGACATCAAAAATTCTTAATGAAGATTCTGATGACAAATATCCCACAGGAGACTTTTAATTCTTTGTCTAGATTTAAGATAGTTTTAAGAAAATGGAAAAGTAGAAATTAATTAAAAAAGGATCTGTAACTCAATACTTTTTGAATCGGTAGTTTTTATTTAAGACACTTTTTGACATTGCTAGAGTCGTTGAAAAATTGTTCATTACTTTTTATTTTTTCTACGGATTCCAATGAATTATTTTTATCTTGCTAACTTATAACTTAACGTTTATTTTGATATACCATACATAGCAATATAAAACGCTACAGCTTAGAAAACATTTTACAGCACAAAGTTGCAACAAAATATGTTAAATCCTTTCTTATATAGATAATGTCTTAAAAAGCCCATAATTTATACATTCTTTCTTGATCTTCAAAAATAAGGAAGAAACTAAAAAAAATATTATACCTCAGAGAGAATTAATACTACAAAAAAAAATATTAAAAAATTTACACCGTAAGTAGCCACAGGCTAGACCTAGATCTATAGATACCATCGTTGTGACATAGTTTGTGTTTGCCCCAATGATTTTTTTGACCCAAATACAATATTAACAAGTCTTTACTTTAATCGTGAACAACCTACGCGCACATGTGTGAAAATAATAATGACCCTCCTTCGAAATAATATACATATTTCTGGATCCGCACCTGCAATCAGAAGTCTTATATAGCATACCTAATATTGGCAAGGCTTTACTTAACTCATAACTATATTATTCATTTATGTTTTTATTCATAATAAGTTGTTTTATATTATTTAACATGTTAATTATATAAATTTACTTTATTTTTAACACAAATAAAAATTATTTATTTGTTTTTTTTAATAAAGATGTTTGGGTTGATTCCAAGTTCAACTATTGTTTTAAAATTTAAAATAAAATCGCATTTTAAGTTAAAAAAAAAACTGATGGTAGATGGTGTTGCGATAAATTTGTATAGCGTTGTTTATTTTGTATTTAAATTGAAATTAGTAGATTTATATTTATGTTTTTTTAGGAAAAAAATGCGCACACGCAAACTTTAAAAGTATAGAACAAGGGGTATAGTTTATAAGGGGAGTTGACTTAAGCTGCAAAATCCCAATTTAAGAAAAAGACAAACATTCCTTAATCCAAATTAAAAAGAAAATGAAAGGCAACGCTTGTGATTCAAGTAAAAAACCCAAAATAGAAATAATAAATGCACGATTTTCTGCAAAAAAGGGTGTTCCAACAACAAGAAATACAAAAGGCCTTCAAGTTACGGCGGGCGTAAAGTCGTCGTAAACGTAGTAAAGTTATAAACTGCATAATTCTGTCCTATTGTCCACACAAATTGTGACAGATTTACAAATTTTAAAACTTTATTATGTACGTACGACAGTGTTGTATGAAAGACCTTTATATCTGCCGAATGACTGCCTCGATTCTGCCTATAAATAATGATTATTTTTATGAAATTTTACATATAATCTTCGCATAATTGTGGCGGTATTTCGCAAATAACAACTCTGGTGATTTCTCCAAGTGTATAAATTTTTGTTTGATTGATGCATTGGCATAGACTTTATTTTTGACATAATCCCAAATAAAAAAAAAAACAAATGGTGCCCAATTGATTTCGCCATTTGGAAAGATCACTCGTCCAGGAAATTTGTCACACAATACCTCTGTTCGTGTACTACCCAAAACAGCCCATTTTAGTCCAAAGTTCTGTCAACATCATTTTTTTTATATGAACTTTGGACTAAAATGGGTAGAAATTGGCAGTTTTGGGAAGTACGCGAACAGACCTAATGAAGCCATTAATGGGGTGTTCGTTAACGTGAATTTTTTTTGCAAATTTTCACAAATTTTCACAATTTGCTGTCAAGAACCATAGGGGAAAAAATTCAAGTTTGGGAAAGTTGGTGTGAATTTCACGTTACCAAATAGGCATAATAATTCAGAGAAGTTGTACTACGTTTTCACTAAAAGATAATCCGGGATTGAAGGTAGAAGATTTATGTGGTGCTCCCACCTTATGAATTGACACAAAAGAAGATTAACTTTGACAGCACACTTCAGGAGCAAATGGGGTTTTCAGTTTTTCTAATGAAATGGAATTATGCCTGTTTGGTAACGTGAAATTTTCACTGAGTTTCCCAAACTTGGATTTTTTTCTCCCATGGTTTCTGACAGCAAATTGTGAAAATTTGCAAGAAATTTCACGTTACCAAACACACCTAGTGAGATAGAATGTTTCATTTGTGTCAAAGAATGAAGAACTAAATTCAGCCTCGAATGAAACATTCAGCGCCATATAAGAATAGGTTATAGGATTTTCACACCAAACTCCAAACCCGGTTTTCGGAGAAAACTTTTCAAAAACTCGAAAACCATTCACACTGAACATTATACGTTTTCTTTTGACATTCCGGTTTTTTTTTCCACAAACCACGCACAATTTTCTTTATTTTTTTTATTTTCTAATTTGACTTACCACAAACAATTATTTATCATTTTTAAATAAATACATTAATTTTGAGATTCGAATTTTAAATTTGATATGACAGAATTTCGTCAGCAGCTGTTTTCAATTTCTTTTGAAAGTATCCCATGAGTTTCTTTTTTGACACTTCAATAGGCGCTGAGCTTAATAAAAGGTATGTCTGTTTTGTTCATCTCTGAATTTTAACATATTTTCGACTGGTTTTATATAAAACTTGTGTTTTTTGTTTTACGAAAACCTGAAGCTACAAAAAAATTTATGAGAAAACTTGTGTTTTCGATTAGGTTTTTCCCCAAAACCGATATTTTCGCGAAAACCGCGTTTTGGGTTCGGTGTGAGAAGGCTATTAGTTAGATTTGAAAACTTTTTGTGCAAAGAAGATTTAACAAGATTAATTTCTAATCTCCTAGACTTACGAACATCTGAGGTAAATCTTATTAAATCTCGGTTTAGTGTTCCGTGAAAACGTAGTATTATAGCCTTTTCACACCGAACCCAAAACGTGGTTTTCGCGAAAATATCCGTTTTGGAGAAAAACCTAATCGAAAACACAAGTTTTATCATACATTTTTTGTAGCTTCAGGTTTTCGTAAAACACAAGTTTTATATAAAACTAGCCGAAAACTTGTTGGAATTCAGAGATGAACAAAACAAACATACCTTTCAATGAGTTCAGCGCCTATTGACGTGTCAAAAAAGAAACTGATGGGATGCTTTCAAAAGAAACTGAAAACAGCTGACGAAATTCTGTCATATCAAATATAAAATTCGAATCTCAAAATAAAATAATTTATTTAAAATTGATAAATAATTGTGTGTGGTAAGTCAAATTGTTCATATGGATCCTATTTATTTAATAAATCACCGTTTTTATTTCCAAAAAATTAAAGAAAATAAAGAAAATTGTGCGTGGTTTGTGTAAAAAAAACTGGAATGTCAAACGAAAACGTGTAATGTTCAGTGTGAATGGTTTTCGAGTTTTTGAAATGTTATCGCCGAAAACCGGTTTTGGGGTTTGGTGTGAAAAGCCTATTAGACTGTGTAAAACTGGATTTACATTTAAGTTCTTAAGTTGGTGAACGTTGTTACTGAAACAACGAACAAAGTTCACCAAAAGTTTATGCTACATTTCCACCTAACGCTAATCTGAGATTTAATAAGCACGCCGATTACAGAATCCGACGAATGAGCTGCGGAGGGAATCTGACATTTGGCTCATAGTAAAAATGTCAAAATTGAGTCTGATTCCCTCCGCAGTTCATTCACTGGATTCTGTAATCGGGGTGAAGATTTACCTCAAATCATCTTAAAATCTCGAAGATTTACCATACAAATACTTTTACAAATCGAACTTACCTATTCTTGTATGGCGCTGAAGGATTCATTCATGGCTGAATTCAGTTCTTCACAAAGGAAACATTTGTATTTTTAAAGGTGCTGTCAAAGTAATTTTTTTTTTTTAATCTTTTTGTGCGGTGGAAACACCAAATAGATTTATTAAATCTGAACTGGGACAAACCCCTTATTGTATGTATCCATTATTATCATGTTCCGCATACGGCCAACAGCGAACGGTGTACACAGGACAGAAGAAAAAACCGAAAGTCTAAAAGCAGCTTAACGCATGCATTAGCCGTTTTCCTTTGGAGGTGGCGAAGTACTTACGAGTAGATGAAAACCCTAATCTAGTACTACCAACTGCACATGCTCTCATTCGCGAGTAGATACATTTTACATAGGAAAGCAGTTTGATGTGTTCCATTGAAAAAAGCTGGCAAAGTACTTGCAAGTACTTCGCCACCTCCAAAGGAAAACGCCTATTGTTGTTCCAAAATGCGTTGCTATTTAATCTATTACTGTTTTCGAAAACGTCAAATCAAAGCCAATTTGGTCTAAATTTTTGACACAGATATTGCTGGTCAAATATGCGTCGTGTTTGAACAAAATGTTTTTGATCAACGTCAGTCAATTTTCGTGCAAACGTTGACGTTTAAGAAAACACGTTCCCTGACTTCTCAATATTTTTGTCATCAACTGGATATGTTTAATGCAGAGTTGCACCGCAGATGATATTTTTGAATATGTGACCTTAGCATAACTTATGACTGTATTATGCAACACAATGATAATGCAGTAAAATTCGTACTTGCGTTTTCGAACAGAAGACTTCTACCAGTTTGCGATTAAGAACATTCTGCAAATGCTTTTTTGACGCAGATGACGTTTTTGAAAATTACTAATGTCAAAGTGATTTGTACCGTTTGGTATCAGCATGTTGACACACACAACGTTGACGATCACAGATCACACTACTTGACCATAGCCGCCAACACTTTGAACGTTACCGTGAAGTTGACAAGAGAAAAATTGAATAATTGACAAGTTTTTATTTCTGAGATCGCAGAGGACTCAGAGGGCTCAGAAATACTATATAACTGGATTCCTCTAAAAAATTCCTCACTTTTTCTCTTTAAAACTGAGACTGAAATTTTTTGGATTCGCTTGCTCAATTATTTTTGTCGCAGTAAATTACATAAGAAGAAAAGAAAAAGAGAGCTGTTTTGGCTTCTATGTGAGGAATTCTGTTTATATTTTATTCTCCTGCTCTGTCAAAAAACGGAGGAAAATTGCTGAGCGCTCAAGAAGCAAACAAATCCTTATCTGTCAAAATGCATGTCAGCGATCTCTGTCAAGATATAATCACAGATAGATATCTCTGACATCCCAACAAGAGATGAAACGGAGTGACTCCATTGGATATCTACTGTCAAGATGGGGATCCTGATAGAAATGATCTCCTGTGGAGTCGGGGTGTTAGGAATAAGGATATAGTCAATGCGCTAGTGAGTAGTCTGTCAACGTGTCCTAACTGCGTTGACATATAATTATACCCCTATCGATAATAATTAACGAATTCAACCAAGACTAAAACAGTAGCTCAACCATAATGTAATCATCATTAACCTACTAAATAGTCGTATCTACATAAACTAAGGGTAACATTTAATTAAAGTTTTGGTAAAAATACCAAAATACACATCATAATGAAATCATTAAGAAAAGAAACCAAGAAAACCTGCTTGCTAATAGAAAAGAGACATCTTTGCAACATTTTGAGCTATTTATGTGTTTGTATGTTGCAAGTAATTATACACGTACCAAATTATTGACAAGTTGTTTAAGATGTTTTATCCAAATTTTGCAATACTATGATAATCATAGTATTTTTTAATTTAAATTTCAATTGCGAAAGGTGAACATCTGAACATCCCTCTAATTAGCAAAATCTTTCTTTATTAGTTTTGAATTAATAAATGAAAAGTTTAGCAACATTAATATTCAATAAAACACTGACTATGCTTTTTCAGATGGATTATGAAAACTAAACATTTAAGACACCTTTGCTGATGAATATTTAAATATTTAAGTTCAACTTAAACTTTTTTATAAGCTACTTTCTTATGCGCCAAAACTGCTACATAGTGGTTATGGCAGGCTTTAATACTCATGTTTCAGAAACATTTCAAGCAACGATAGTACAACATGTTTTGTATAAAGTCGTTCTTAAATATTTTTCTGAAACAATTGGAACAATTTTGGAAAACATTTCCGTTTCCTTTGTCTCAAATGCTTCAAAAATTCTTTTGAAATATTTTTAGAATGTTCCCAACAATTAAAAAAAAGCTTAAAGAAATATTCTTCACCATATCTACAAGAATTCATATTAAAAGATTAATGATATTATAGTTAGGAATGCATTTCAAAGCATCTTTCCTGATGCACGCGTTGAACTTTCGCAATCCACCTGGGTATTGATTGCAAATTGATTGAAATTATGTAAATGCAAGACCATAATGAATCCTCCTTCTGTTTGATTTTCACCACACAGCACAAACTTTACAAATGCATATGAGCAACATTGTTGTCGTTCAGGTGATTAAGTGTAAATATAGTTAAATAATATATTATCTTTCGACTCCCAACTCTGTGACCGCAAACAAAGCTATTATTTTGGTCTCTCTTCTGGGGCTTGACCGGGTCTCTTTACGCGCACGCCTGCCCCATCACCGCACCATGCTGCCTCTTCAACCTGTTGTACTGCTGTCTTTCTGCACCTTCCTTCTTATTCTTCTAAGCATTTTAAGTAAATTGCAGCAATGAAGTTGTTGGCATAGAAAAATGGAATTAATTTTTTATTCTGTGAATTTTTTTTTTTCTTGAAATTTTATATTGCTGTTGAGGCTTGGATGGGAAGATTTTTTTTTGTGTATACTTGCGATTAAGGTTTATCTTTTATAAGGGGACCTTAGGGATTGGCAAGAAAATCGAGCTAGATTAAAACAAAAGGTCTGAAGTATTGAACAGGAATTATACTCGTGTTACCTCTAAAGGGACATATGCACCAAATATGTTCAGTTGTGGGAACCCTAGAAATCCAAAAGCGTTTTGGGTTAAAATGTAACCTAAAACACTCCTGAAAATATTCTTCCATCTGTCTCTTAAGTCCCGTCAAAATCAGTTCACTAGTTTTGAAGATTATAGAGTACAAAAAAGCAGTTAGACACATTAAACAAACAAAAAAGAAATTTGAAAACGAGTATTGATAGCTTTAAAAGAGACAGTGTGTTCCAGCCTAGGTCTGTACATTTTTGAGAGATGTTTCCCATATTGTTTGTTAGTTTAAATGTATACTAATATTTTCTTGGCGGTTTTCCGTAATCACACATAGAATTGAACTGAATTTTCTAGATTTTTAAATCACCACCTATAAAGTGATACAAATTTTAAGAGCAAGTTCTAACGACCCATTCGTGTACTTAATTTGTATCCTTTACTTTATGAAGGTGTCGTGCTGTTTGGACATTAATCCCATATAACGGTATTATGCTTAGAGACGACCCCATACAAAATTATAATGAAAATAAAAGTTGCTCGTTCAGGTTATCAGATAATGATGGATAAAGAAGATACTGGCGACCGGATCGTGTTTTATGCGGATAGTTCACTTGTGAGATGCTAAAGCTTGGTCAGCAGCGCATCTAGATGTTAGGTTATGGTTATTTTTTTTTTGCCTGTCCATTTGTTGTTTTTATTCTTACAAACAAAATGTGATAACCCCCCACTATCATGCCACAGGCGTTGCAATAAAGAGCCAGTTGCAAATTTGTAATTAGCCAGGTATTTTAATTCGATGATTATTACACTAATGGATGCAAACTGCTTGACATGCACTAAACTACGTGTATTTGCAATTTGCATTTGGAGTGCGCAGACGACCACCACACGATATGGTTGAGAAATAACCAATAATAATAGCTAGTTATATACCATACCAACCTTCTTGCTTATTATTAAGTGGTTCTTACCAAAATTGAGGGTCTTTCGGAAAGGAAAATTATAGTCTTCGTTTGGATAGGGGGCATAGATTTCATTTATATTTGAATTTTTCATATGCGAGTATTTTATTTTCGGTGAATTGATTTGCAAGTGAGATTTGAAGATGATTTTTTATTTAAAGATTTTGACATTTTTGCAATTAATTTTTTGTTAGTTTTTCATACTTGCAAAGGATTTTAAATTTTAGTTGGAAATTGCATGATAAATTCATCAATAGCAGGTGGACTTAGGAATTCTTGTTTGGGTTGCTTGAGGCGACTGGTAATAGTTTTATGTATTTTATTTGAAGGTAGGTATACTTGTACTTGCGGTGATATCTTGAAAATATTTATTTGATTGGTTGATGGTGAGATGGTTCCGCTTAGTTCTTTATGTGTAAAAAACTATTTCGGGGCTTGGGTGTCAAAAAGCTTAAAGTAATGTGAATGTCTGACGTTTCACACTTAACCTACCAGTTTAACACCCCGTTTTCACTAAACATTTTACATAATTTCATCCGCTGTCACGCTCACGACTGCACTCGATAATCAGAGTAAATAACACCAAAGTGTGTGGCTACTTTGCCGTTTTGAAAATGGCGCATCAGTGGAACGGGGAGATTGTATGTGGGTTAAAAATAACTCTGGTGTGTACCCAAAGGTGTTTATCTATTTGAGAGTAAAAGGACTGGGAGCAGATCTCAAGAGTAAGCTCGTAAGTGGACACTGTCATGAAATAAGCTCACTGAAGGGTAAACAGCTATCGGAGATTCACTCTCGAGAGGTTTGTTGTGAAAGAACTCTGAAATGGAAATGCACCTTAACGGATTTTAGTTTCTATGCGTGCGAGTTTGATCGATCTTATAAATGTCCAATTTCCTTTTGAAAAAACAGGAAAATTATCATTTTATTTTTCGCTCTGAAAAACACTAATTTTAGTACTTTCCGCTGACAGTCCGTTCCACGACATAGAAACTAAAAGTGTGAATTTTTGTATTTTGTATTTGCAGTAATAATAAGTTTGTTCAAAGTCACCCCCCGTCATTGTAAGCTGGCCATACACCACAGAGCCAACGAGCCAAATGGCCCCGTGCTGATTCAAAATCGGTAGTTTGTTGGGTGGACCGGCCACCGCACAGATTCATTTTTCAGACCATCCATCAGGCCATCCAAACTTCTGACAGTAAGAAAGTCACTCGATGATAAGCTGCACGGAGAGAATTGAAAAATCACCAAATGCAAAATTTTCAGTTGCAATTTGCAAAACATGTTTTAATAGTAAATTATGGCGTTTTTATGACAGATCGATTCAAAAACTAGTAAATTTACAGTCAAAACAGAGCAAATTATTAAATTTGTCTCGTCAAGATTTACAATTAAAATGATTGATTCAAGTTTGCATTGTTCATAGTAAATTACAACTTTTTTGGCGTAATTTATTCTCCAAAAGGATGATCTCAACTAAAAAATTGATTTGCGATCACTTTTTAGTAATTTACATTGCACAATCACTGATTTGCAAACCACCTAAGATTAACTCTAGCAAATCATGTTTTCTGTGTCACAATTTGAAATTCCATTGGAATGGTTCCAAATCACAAAATATTTTTTCCCCAATTACGACTTTCCTGTCGCAATTTACTTCTGCAGGAAATAAAGCACCACAACATGGCATGTTTCTACTTCTTAATTTCTGACAGCAGTGTTCTGTATTGCAAATTGGCCTAGTGGAAGCGTGCTGGCTCAGGAACTGGAGGGATGCGAGTTCAAATCCAAGTAGAGGAAAGCAAAGTATTTATTTCAAATCAATAAAAGAAAATGTGTACACATTCAAAATGAAGGGTAGAGCAAGATTGCTCTTTCAAATGGCAAATCACGAAACGAAATTGGTGATCACAAACCTTTTTAGCAAATTAACAAATATACAACTGAGTAATATTTGGATCACATTGCGATTTGTTGTTTTCTCTCAATCGAATAATTGATACTTAATAGCTTTGATTCATGATTTTTGAACATCAATATCTTAATTTTGCTTTGATTTGCAAATTGCAAAAAAATAGTTGTAAATTACTTAATCCCGAGCCAAGGTATAAACCGGGATTAATTTTTTGTGATTTGCAGCTCATTTTTCTTCATCTGATCCAAGAATTCTTTCCATGTGTCAGTTCAACAGGGGCCCAGTTCCACAATCGTCAAGGATTTTCTATTCAGGCCCAAAATAAGTGTGAATAAATTTGACTGATAGTGCACACGATATCTGTCAAACATTTTAAACTCACGGAATCACAAAAATAGATGTGTTCACGATTTTCTGTCTTCACAGAAAAAACTCACTCTCGCTGAATTGGGCCCCTGTTTTCGCGAAAAAGTTTATTTGAAGGTGAAAATTGATGACATACAAATGAAAAAAATGATATCGGTTAAATTACCAATTCCTTAGTTGCTCGTTTAACATTTGCATTTTGAATTTTTACTCCCAATACATCTTTGGTGATTTCTTCTTCAAATAATTCTCTATCTTTTTACATTTCTACAACATAAGTGAGACTTCTACAGCAACTTTAGATGCAACGAAAACTTTGACATCAAAAGTTATGTGAAAATAGTTTACAATGTGAACAGCGCTTTTGACAGCATTTAAAAATATAAACAAAATAGGTTAAATTCGGTTGTCACATTTTGATTTGAGTGTTGATAAACTTCACCTTAAAGTTGGTAGCATTTGCACAGTGACATCAATAGACATTTGACACCATAAGATAAAATTATGAAACATTCACACTATGAAAATTTTTTGCGCTATAAAATACATTTAAATATTGTTCATCTCCTCATATCCGTCAAGCCATTAAATATCAAAATTTAGTTTGAGGATGGCTACGATGTCAATAGATTGAGAAACCTCGGAAAATCTCAAACTTTACTGCCTGAACTGAATGGGAGACGGAGCTGGAATATGTAGATGTCAAAAATACGGCAGTAAAGTTAAAAGAAGAAGAATTTTTACATATATTCCAGCTCCATCTATCATTCTGTTCAGAGAGTTGAACATTTTTAAGACACTTCGCACTGACATCACTTAAAATGAATTATGCTATGTTTCCAATAAAGGTTTATCCCCGCTCCGTTTTAATAAATCTATTTGGTGTTTCCACTGTACAAAAAGATTTAAAAAAGATTTACTTTGACAGCATATTTAAAAATGCAAATGGTGTTTCAATTTTTCTTATGAAGAGGAAGTGAGATAGAATGTTTCCTTTCCTGAAAAACTGAATTCAGTCATGAATGAATCCTTCAGCGCCATACAAAAATAGGTTAGTTTGATTTGTAAAAGTATTTGTCCTAGGAAGATTTAACAAGATTAATTTCTAATCTTCAAAATTTACTAAATATATTTGTATGGTAATCTTCGAGATTTAAAGAAGATTTGAGGAGGCGTTAGGTGGAAATGTAGCATTACTCAAATACAATTTAAGTGCTTTTTGTTGACAGTTTGAATTATATTCTTTATAAATTTATAATTTATTTATTGAGTGTCAAATTCCACTGAGGGATGGTGAAAATCAATGTTAAACGATTTCTAATAGGGACGGCTCGAATTTGACAGTCTGTGGCCGCCATGTTGTTTTGGTGTCATCCGTCAAATCTATTGGTTATTATTTGGTAACGATAGAATAACACGTTTAAATGACAAAACTTTGTTATCAAAATGTATGTTCCCTTGTGGCAGAAATTACATGGTCGTCCCTGCCAGTTGAATACTCAACGGTTGGTGGCCAAATTCAAGTCGACCGATTCAGTGGACATTCAGCCAACATCCGTACGTCAATAATGTAGGACTCATTTTAGATTCGGGAGATTGAGTCCGGCAGTTTAGCGGTAAGGGAAGCGGGAGATCAGGGATGTTATGAGGCATGAAAAAAAGATAAACGCTAGACTCATGAGTCTCGTTTGTTGTTGTTTCAAAACATTGAAGGTGTAGTTGTTCCAGTGTGTTCTGAGGTGCCTCAAAGTTTCTAATGTCACCTTGAATCTCACGAGCCTGGACCCGATCTTTTCAATCTAAACAGGGTCTAGGGTCTGCCTAAAATACCACAGGCTGCTACCCATGAGAGTGCGCAGAGTGCCGTAGAAGCAGAGGATGTGATCAATCCAAGGGAGTTTTCTACTGATCGATTGTAAACCTATCATTTGGCAAAAATTGGATGATTTTGATGTGAAAGAAATGAAATTATCGATTTAGCAGAATTCAAATTTTAAGCTTTTGATTCTAGTATCTATTTGGAACTCAGGTTAAATAATTACACTGGTCAACAAGGTTTTGTTACAGAAACCAAAGCATACTTTTCTATAGGTTTTTGGTGAAACTCGAATCTGAAGTCAGAAATATTCCATCACATCACGTTTGTTGAGGTATTCTCGTTAAAAATCAAATTTTTACCCTATCTGTTATCATTCTTTTCCAAATTCGTTTCTAATAGACCTAGAAGACGGCATCATAATCTCATTTTCCAACATGACAGCACTAGGAGTCACACAGCAACAGCTGATGCCTAGCGCGCTGACAGAGATTTTTTCCGGGGATAAGTTAAGCATCGAGCATTCTCTGGGCATTCCGCAATACTCAGTTGTTATAGTATTTAACAAAACGATGTCGTGATTTGTGGATAACCAATTAAGGTAATCCACGAATCACGAGGGGAGTTGTCAAAAGTCAAGTACCTAATTTATCTTCAAATTGATGATATCGATTATGATTGAGAATCTTCAGACTTCTAAATATTTTTTTGCTTGTTTTCAAAAATTTGAAAAATCATAGTTTTATTTTTGATTCGGGTTGAATTTTTTTATTATATTTTGAAATCAAATAAAATTGTTCAAAAAAACCAAAGCTTATATTTTTTCTGAAGCTTTTTTTTAATTAAAGCTTAAATTATGTCTGCTTTAAAAATGTTTGATTAAAATTATCCAATGCCACCCCTAATCCTAATAAATATAATCAAATTCCCCTTTATCTAACTTTTATAATAAACAAAATTAATTTCGCATAAACCCATAGAAAGTATGATTATTTTATTTATATTTCTTTGATTTGTATTCATAATTAAATTTCATGATTAATGTAAATTCATATAAAATCTATACTTTATGCTCTTATCATTTAAACTTAGATATGTACATAATCTATGCTAACATTATATTATAACTCACAATTAATCGAAAACACATAAGATATAATTTAATATGCACACAAAATAAAAAAAAAAATGCAAAATACAAACACAAAAATTTATACAAACAAAAATTATAAAATTTACATCTTTTTAAAATAAAAACAAAAAAATTTGCCATGTTAGTCAAAAAAAAAAAAAAAAACAAGCTATAGATATCAAAGAAATTAACGTAAAATCTTGTTCCCTCTATTGCGAAGGCCATCTTTGGCCAGAACAGCAATTCCAATTCCCGCGCAGTCGCAAAATACTGCAGCATTTTATAATCTCATCATCAGCGCATCAACATCATCATGATCATCGTCACCGAGCGACAATACCAGTTCGGTTTTAATTTTGGTATATAAATTGTTATTAAATAAAATGCATGATTTGGTTGGGCGAATTTGCTTTTATGAATAGCATTTCTTATGACACTGTTGTCAACACAATTCTATAATTTAATAAATTTAAATATGCAGAACAATGTTATTCAAATGCAACCAATAAAAGAATATAAAAGTTGCCGAAATTCTTCATTAACAAATTTTGTCAAAACCGATTTAGTTGTTTCTATGGAAGACAAAATAAAAAAGGGAAGGTTTTACTTAAATGCCATTAAGAGAAAGCGAAATTTCTTTTACAAGAGTACTTTCTCTTGCGAAGAAGTGACAGATCCCTTCGGGTGGAACTCCACGAATTGTCACAAATTTTGTTTCCCTTCTTTCTCGAGAAATTAATTCTGAATAATAGTGTAGTGACTTTCCATATTTGAACTATAACGACTCCGAAAAGCAAACAAACGGGCACAATAAAGCTTACGGTCTTAGTGCAAACATACCCTTAGTTATAATTATAACGACTCTCAAACGAATAAGCGCCATCTTCCGGATTATAGTTGAAAACCAATTGTCAAATAAAAGCTTTCGAAAAGGGAATTATGGGAAATTTCCCATGCGGAAAGCGGGAAAGCTCTAGAAGCAGATACCAGCACCTTCTACTTATTTCCAGAGTTTGTCAAACAAGTATTAAAGGAACATGTTTGACCGACAGCTACATAATTTGTTTTTAATCGTGAATGAATAAAGTTGGTTGTAATGTTATAAAAGTGAAAAGTAAAATTGGTGAATTAATTTCAGCATTGAATAATAAATTGTTTTGTTTGTAGTAAGAAAAGTAAAATGTTTTATTTTGTGAAATAAATAAGTGGAAGTTTTAAATAAAGTAAATAAGTTTTATTAACGAACCTGAGAAAATATTACAATAGATTTGATCTGAAAAAAAGGCATGAAGAAGGAGAACTTGAGCAAGTTTTGTCAAAAATAATTGAAGTGGTTTTAATATAAAAGTGTGATACTCCTTAAGAAGTCGTACTTTTTGTTCAAGTCAACAATACTTAGAGGGTAACGTGTTGAACAGTGGAGCACTTTTCATAGGAGCATTGTTTCAAAATGTAATGATTTGACTATTTAATGATAATTTCCATTCAATAAAGCTTGAAAAAATTCACGTAGAATGCAGTTAAGCTACATATATGACATGGAAAGTCCTCCATTGGTTCACTGTGTACCAAATAGAATTGTATAGTGAGCCATATCTGTTTTCACAGTGAACTACCATTATAATGCATGGAATGTTGTTCAAAGTTCATGAACCATTATAACGTACCTATCTTATTTTTGCAGTTCGGAACTTCAATTATTTGACCTGATAATATCTTATTTCGTTAGTGCTTGTCCGTGGAGCAACGAACCCCCTTATGGGGCCTAAGCCATATCGCGGTGTATGTGAAAGAGTGATCAAATATTCAATTAAATCAGAAGAGGAGGTCAAACGATAAAAAAACTGGATAAAACTTTTAAAACTGAAGCAGGCCAAAACTACTGTTTGGGAACTATAACCAAGTACGTTATACATCCTGCATCAATCTTAGTAGGAGCAACCACAGAATAATAACGGGGCATCCTAACAGGGCTAGCTAAGAAGACTGTTAAAGGAGACATAATAGATTTTTTGGTCGAAGTCAATTTAGCAAAGCAGCTTTTCTTGTGCCAAGCCACTGTATTTAGCCTAGCCCTTTAAGGAGTGGTTTACCTAGCTCCTCATCCTTGGAGCTATGCTGAGGGTCTGTTGGTCTTCTTAGTTTGGGAATCGTGTGGTGGGGGTGACTTCTCGGTTAAGTAATGTTATATTTTGCGAATCAACAAGCAACAAGTCTGCGTTGGAACAAGCATGATATAAAAAGCTCACGTCACTCGATGACAAAAATGTTTATAAAAACCTGTAACAAAATGTCAAGTGGGCCACGTTAAGCCAACCTATTATCCAAAGTCCAGACTATTTCAAAGCAGATTTAATCATAATGCAAGAAGTTTGATGGGATGAGCTGGGCAAAAGGAAGTTGAAAAACCGCAATTTATGTGTGTACACTGTAATGATTGCTATACCGAGTCAAAAACAGCCTTGGGTATGGATTTGTCTTGGGAGACAGTAGACTAAGACAAGATATATTGATTTGCAAATATCAAATACGAAAATAGCATCAAGTCTCAGTCAACAACATATCTCTCTATCCATGCATTCCCTTAGACCCTGTTTAGATTTGGAATATTAATTCCAGCATCATGGCAGTTTGTTGGCAAGAGAAGTATTGGGTCAGGGATGTTGTCAGGCATGTAGAAATAATAAACCCCGGGCTCATGAATCTCATTTGTTGTTGTTTCAATATGCAAAACATTGAAGTTGTTGTTGTTTCTAAGTGTTTTTTGAGGCACCTCAAGGTTTTTAATGTAAACACGTTCAGACTCATGAGTCCAGACTCAATTTTCCCAATCTATTCAGGGTCTTACAGATGTAGAAATACGATGATATGAAAGAAATTTTCTACAAGCTTTTGATGGACAAGGACCATTTAGGTTCTAGGAAATTTTGGTACTATCAAGCTGGTAGTTAGAGGAGATATTTTTGACAGAACACTCTGAAAATTTCAACTTGCATGATACCACTTCAGCTAACGGACTGAGGCTGATCAACTTTGCTGCAGACGAAAGATTGTGGAATGCAATTTTCTCATCTTAACATTCATAAGGGGACATGGAGATCTGCTGATCAATCAACCATCAACAAGATTCAAACAAATTGCAATTGACGCAAGGCAGGGATTTCCAAATGTTTTGTGGGGCTAACATTGATAGTTACCACTAGCTAATAGCTCATTGTATTGCTATGGATGTCCCACCCAAAGTCATAAGAGGGAAATACTAGGTGTGTTTTTTTCCTTGCCCGAATGGGCTTGGACGAAAACAACGACGTCGAGGCTAAGCAATTTACATGTTAAATGCAACAACTTAGCCCTATCGGACTTAGTTAAGCCCAGAGAATTTTCGGGGCTTAACTTTAGCCCAGATAAAAACTCTGTTAACGGCACAAATTTCATATTTGTTATCGATAGTTTGTATGGAAACTCCAGGGTCTCTAATAACCTTTAAAGAGGGCCTTGTCACCACCATCAAGTATTGAGAACCACCAGCAACATATTACCAAAAAACCAATAGGGTTGCCACTATTGACGTATGAATTCCAGCAAGCATATTCAGTTAAAAAAGAGAAATACATAACGGCACTGTAAAGAAGGACCAAAGCTCTAAGAACAAGAGGAGAGAGAAACACCGGCTTCTCAAAAGAAAAAAGAAGGGATATTAGAAGCACATGATTGATAAAAATGGGGGTAGCAAAAAATAAAGCTCAGAAGTTTACGAGAGCTTTAAGAACCTTTCAAGACTACAAGACTCGTACCAAAGCCTGCAGGGATAAAGTGAATACACTTTCATGTACCTAAACTTAACTCTTATAAGGCTTCTGGAGCTGATGTCCTTGGTGCCCAAGCTGTTCAAAGCGTCAGGCGATGAATTGGTTAGGAGCTCAATTGCAAAATGTGATCGGAGAAAAGTATGATCGCTGAATGGAACTTTAACATTGCACTGCACCAACAGGCATCCTTAACAATTTTTTTCTGTCACTTATTTCAAACATCTGAAACAGTTCGTCAAAAAATCTGATAGGCTCATATCATTGTAACCTTAAGTCAGAAAAGTCCACCATCGATAAAATATTTAAATTAAGGCAAACATTGAAAACCCCATGCTATAGACACTAATGCACCAGTCTGGAAAAGCACTGGATTCATCCCAGAAGTTCGGGAGATAGAGGAAGAACACGGCTTACACAAGTTGAAGAAGACCCCAACAAACTTGGCGTGTGAAACTGAAGACATCTTGGTAGGAATCGAGGTTGATTGAAAGAAGCTGGCTGGAAGAAACTTGGAAGTTAACGCCCCAATCCACTCTGAACTGTGTAGAGCCACCTTAAGTATGTAAGTAAGTAAACACTTTTCCAAAATCCTTTGATTATAACCTCACAGTTTCTGGACTACTTTTTCTTTTTTCAAACAAACCCAATACTTGACCCATAGAGTGGTAGAGTAAGTTACTAAATTTAACATCATTTGTGTGAACGATGAGAAAATAAATAATATATTTAATAATAATGATAATACAACCAAAAAAAAACAACAAACCTCTTTAAACATCCATAAAACTTGTTAGCACGACTCGCCCCCGGGTAGGAGATGTTCTATAGCAAAAAATGCAACTCTCTGTGTGGACAACTTACAGACAAATGGGTTACAAATCAAAATATGGATACATGTTGCCAATTGATTTGTTGTACGGGCTTAAGTTTGACCGTATGAATCCTATGTGAATTCAACAAAAACTTATTATTTTTAACAGTTTTTTTTTTACATTTATTTTTATTATTTTATTAGACGTTGGAGACTATACTATATACCTAAGTCATTTTAAATACAATTAAGCTTTGGAATTTAAAGATGCTGCAAAAAAGTGATTTATGCTTAACTCAAACTCAACACCTTGTGTTTGAAATTATGTACAGAGATACAGACTGTTGGTCGCTGATAGTCTGGTCAGTGGACTAACCAGCATTTTTTTTGTTTTTTGTTAATCAACAATCTTGTATCTTTGTCAAAAAAAGAGACACACAAAAAAATGAGTAAATAACAACAAATGGGAGGATAAAACCAACACATTTTAGTAGACAAATTTTGTTGCACAATTTATTTTGTTAAAGCAAAAAAAAAAAAAAATTAATATAGCGTGTCCAGTGCGATGGTGTCAGAAGAATGAGGGGAAAAGTTAATAATGCAACATGAGGCTGGCTGGACTAGCTGGCTGTGAGTACATGGATTGGATACACGCTGGCTGTTAAGTTGATGGTAGGTGCACATAAGTGGTTTCCTCATCACCCACACGTTATTTTATTTTTTCGCTGGACAATCATTTTCGAAGTGAAAAATATTTAATAATTAAAATTATTTGAGTTAAAAATTGGTCATTTATTGGAAGGTGGATACATATGGCAATCGTTATAGAAATATTGCTAAATTGTAGGTAAGAACAAGTATATACAAGTTTTATTATAGGAACACTTAGTTTATTGCAAATTAAAGTTAGTAATATCTTAAAAGACAACTGCTTTTATTTATGTATGTTTCTATTTTGGAAAACAAAACGAATGCAGACAAAACTTTCAACTGCGTTTCTCTGCTTAAGACACTGTTTAGATTGGGAAGATTGAGTCCGGACTCGCGAGTGTCATCTGTCTACCAGCAATATTTCTTGCAATTTCTTTCAACTTTAAACTTCCCCCAATGCGATTTAAAAATCAAGAAATAAAAATCATTTGTCGATCTTTCATAGATTGTTCCTGATTCACCGGTGGTTTTAGTGCGGTAAGCATCCCACACTACTTGGTACCGATTTTTACCGAGTGTCTTTTGAAGATTTCCATCGGATAATAATAAAAAAAAATTCTTTCAAGAAGCGAATAGCGAAGTGCGAAGAAAGTGGTTTAATCTAATGTGATGAGTACTAGCATCAGCACGTTTTTACAGCTTAATAAGAGCCATTCATAGCAGTGCTGCATAGAACGATCAGAGCAGCTCGTAAGTTCTTCGAGCTAAAGAAGACAGACGAACACCCACTTTTATATAATGTACAGGGCAACCAAAGTGGCCTAGGACTTCAAGGGATAGGTACCAGCACCTTCCCAAATACATGCAAAATCTGTATGCCCACAGACAGCTGCTGAAGGAACGTTTCTAAAGGATTCATCAAAGAGATTTCAGCACAATCAACAACAACTAAAATTTGGATCGAAATGCCATGCGTCAACATCATGTTCCTGAACTCCATAAAATACCACAGCAATATCCAGTTCTAGAAGTGACTGCAAGCAATTAAGCTGGGCCTCATGCGTTCGGAAACATCAGAAGGATTCTCGGAAAGTAGCCACCAATCCCGGTAACCATAGATTAGGTTAAGTAGAAAGGCTGACAATTGATCTTGTTACCGTCACGCGCAGATCTATGTAGATCCGTTGTGATTCTCTAGGAAGTTGTATCCTACTTAATGTAAGAATCTACGTATTCTGTTGGCAGTTATGCCATTCAGAGGCGTTGACAAATTATGGAATGCTATTATATAGTTCTAGAAAATTCCTGTATTAGCCGTCGAAAAAATGATTCCCTAGGTGTTTCTTTCTTAAATGACAGAGTGCTGAACAGTGACTAAGGAAGTGTGAGGTATCTTCGTGTGCATCTTCATCGTTGCACCCTCTGCAATGGCCGTCAGAACTGAGCCCCATTTTCTGTTTGTGGTATCCCAGTAGATTGTGTCCGCTGATTATTCTGACAAGGGCACGAAGATGTTTCTTGTTCATTTGCATAATTTTGTCTGTCGTCTCCTAATTGCAATTCGGCCATTATTTTTTAGTTTTGCCACATATTTCGAGCAGTTGCCATCTTTCATTAGTTTCTTCTAATATTTTATTAACAATATCCTGTATGATGCTACAGGTTGGTACCTTAAAATTTCCTTCAACTTGACTTGAATCAAGCTACCATCCCGTTTTTGAGAGCTTATCAGGTCTTTCGTTTCCCTGTACATCACTGTGATGGATGCCATGATCAGCAACAACTTTGAAGCAACATCAAAGCAAGAAGAAGTGGGTAAGTGTTCGCCAATTACTTTGAAGGAAACTTAACTCTGGACAATATTTTGGCATCCGTTCAGGAGATTTTGCAGTCTTATTCAAGAGAGCTCAGATTCGATGAAAATAATCGTGAAACTGACCAATCAACAGCCCACGTTTATGCAATCGGGAGGAAGTATTACAGATCATTGACAAACTCAACCTAAGAATCAGGTGAAGCAGATAAAGTCTCAAACTATACGTCCTGAAAAGACTTCCAGATGCAGTCATGATGCTCCTCACATTCATCCGAAGAAAGGGGTTTTCAACTCGGTGTTCAACTACAGGCCTATATCACTCCTCAACAGCATTAATAAAATACTGGAAGAAGTAATTCTCCATTATTCACAAATCACAATAAACTACATCAATTACAACTTCTGGCACTTATCAGATCTTTTTTTAAATAAAGAGCATCACAGCGTGAGTCACCCAAGGCTTTTATAACACTCCCTCCTCTACAGCTTGATAGCATCCAAAAACCTCAACGAGTGGCTGTAGTCACACCGCCAATTGCACAAAATTTCAAACGATTCACGTCAATAAATTTGTAAGGTTTAACCCACACTCGAGAAGTGTGACATAGCTGGACATTCTACTGTGTACTCTATTTTATGGGAACAAGAACCAGACTAATGGCACCGACCCATAGAGTCCGTTGTGACAACACATTCAACTGACAGCTCGACAAAATATATGTTTTCTTATGGGAACTGGCCCATGAGCAACGCATGCGTCGGACGCAACGGACAGAGTAGCCGAACTTTTAACTTTTTCTCTCCGGTGACGGATGCGTTGACAGCAACTTTTTTGTGTGTGTATGAATTTCAAGTGCGCTTGTTATGTGTGTGTGTTTGAGTTTCAAGTGGTTGTTATGTGAATCTCAACGTATTCATTGGGTTATCTCAATCCATCGCATCCGGCAAACGTCAATGGATCCGTCGCTGTAACGGACACACCGGATTCTATGGGTCGGGGCCTTAAGCCAATAGATGAAAACTACCGTACACGTAACTCCTATAACTACATACATATGAACGAACGTCAAATGTTTGAAATGAGAAGGATTACTACCGAGCAACCACAGCCTGATCTGAAGTAGCTCAGTGTGAAGAAGACGAAAATATCATCTCCATGGACAACGCAAGGATGCCATTTTTATAACTGATGAGAACGCCTCAGGCAATCATTTTTATAAGGATCCAAGAAGTACCGACAAAATGGGTCAGTGAAGGGTTACTTCAAAGGTTTTCGAATAAGTTTTCGAAGAGAGCGCTCATAACTTTATGAGTGGTCGGGACCACTCATAACTTTTATGAGTGCTCTTAAATATTTGCTATCATTGCTTGGTGGTGAGTTTGTGAATAGGTTTATGAAGTTTTAAGTTATGAGCGTTCGGTGAATTCCGCCCTAAGTGAGAGGTTTATTTATATATTTTTTTTGAAGTTCGACGGCTGTTTAAAGTTAGAGTGTTCTTAGGAAATCTAGTAAACAAAATTTTTTTGTATTATCTCTAATTTGGATTAACTTTTTGAAATATTTCTATTAACAAAAAACTGCTACACATGCGCGGTGTATAGATAAATTATTCTAATTTGATTTTTTCTTATTAATTTAAGTTTGTTTTGTTTTATTTTTCTCTCTTTCATTTTGTTTTCATTCATTTTTACTTTATTTAAATAAAAATTCTAACTTACCTAGTCCAACAACTTAAATTAATAAACTATCACACATTCCAAAATTCTAACCAAATACTTATTCGTCTTTTCATATTGAAATAACTTTATACCAACAAAAAGTTGTGTAGCTCAAAACCGCACTTTAGAGGAACTAAATTTCAAATAAAAAAGAAAACAAAATAAAATAAACTATTTTGCTAAAATGAATTCTCTAAAAGCAAAAAAGATTTAAAATTAAAATACAAATTATCAAATCAAAGAAAAAAAAAAATAAAATAAACAAAAATTCATTTCAAAAATCCAGTTCTTCAATTTTAAGTTTTATTTTTGCAGAACACAAAATCCAGTTAAAGCTATTATTATACCTATATGTAGGTTTTTCTCTTTTTTTTATTGTTTTTAAGTTTCAAACCAAGAGCATCACGATGTGCTAATTAGTTCGCCGTCAATAATTAATTCGCATGAAATTAATTCAACTCAGTTCTCTTCTCTGTCGTTTGATATGATAATATGGTTGGTAGCAGTAGCAGCAAGTAAAGTAGTAATATCAGCGGCATCATTATCATCATCATCTTTGCTAATCACTGTAACTGATCATTGTCGCTGAATAGACAGGTGCGTATCTTCAATTTCTCATTGAAGAAAATGTGGGGGGGAGAAGAGTGATTTTCAATTCAAAAGTAAGTGATTCAAATCTTGATCCGTGGTTCTGTCAGTTTCTAACTCACTAACTTTGCCGGATTAACTGCGATTTAACGATGGTTAAAGGTTCAAGTACTATGTCAAAGTGGTGTGTTTAGTTTTATTAACGTGAAATTACTTGCAAATTTTCATAACTTGCTGTCAGAATCCATAAGAGAAAAAATCGAAGATTGAAAAACCATTGTTGAACCTCAATTAATTCGCTGTAATCACCGTTTTAAAATCAATGATTGAATACTTAAACCACGTTGGTACAATTGGTGGTTAAAGTAAAAACTGAAAAATCAGTTCTGGTTTAACTTAGGTTGAATTTAATTGCAAATGTTTTATCCAACAAAATCTTTGAGAATAAAATTGCCATGAATAAGTGCTTCTCATGTAGCCATTCGGAGTCGGCAAAAAACTGTAGGTCACCTACATTCCTGCCAACAACACGCACACAGGAATGGTTGGGAGTTGTAAGTCACTAAGCCCTTGTTTCCCCCGAGCTGTTGCACCACCCAATTTAATTTATTATTTATTAATAAATTTAATTGCAGGATTAACTAACTCTGATTTAACTTAACATAACTCACTATTTAAAAGTGACGCTCCAGGAAATTGCAGCGGAAAAAAAAATCGACTACTAACAGTCATATTTATAAGATTCCTTTAGAACACTCTTGGAAACTTATTCAACTAATCATTGCCTAACAAGTTAAGTCATCTCCGTGTTTATAAACGCATTGTAATAGCTGCCTTAATCCCATTTAATCATTGACAAACCTGTCTTAGTTCGATCTTTTGGAGACGTTCAATAAACTGTTAATTGTTAATTTCAAGATCACTACAGACAATTAAATAGCCTTGTCTACATATTAGATTTTCTTAAACGCTTGATTAGTTAGACAGTGTCTTGATAGTTTCAAATGATTTGTAATACCTCGCGTTCCGATGTTTATTCGCTATGTTATCTATCCCAAAAATTTTGAGATAACTTCAGCTAACTTTCTTTAATTTTTCGAGTTTTTTATTGGTCAGCTGTCAGATGAAAATTAAAAATTCAGTACTAAATTTTTGTTGCGTTGAACGCATCGCAGTTGTATGACAGTTTAGTGCTCAGATGTGTTTCAAAAGGCGTTTTTCTTTTTTTATCTCCGAGCATAGCACTCAGCTGTAAAAAAAATATCTGTGTTTCTTTTTTTAGCTCCGAGTACTCAGAGCGCTCAACTTGTGTTTCTTTTTTAAATCAGAGCTAACTTGGAGTACGCTCCATAAGCTCAGGATAAAAAGACCGATCGAATGGAGCAAATAGCTGAGCGCAGCCAACTGCACTCATATCAAGTGGACGCGTTCGACACATCAATTTCAGTTCATAATTTTGAATTTTTCGATTCGTTTTTTCGTTTTGGATTGGCCAGCTGTCTGATGAAAATTAAGTTATTACCTAATTTTGGTGAGTTGAACGCATCACAATCGTATGACATTTCAGAGCTCAGGTGTGTTTCAAAATTATATCGGAGAGCTCTGATTATACTCTGCTCAGAGCTAACTCCGATAGCTCGAGCTCTACTCCATGCTAACCAGAGTACAGCTAACAGCTGATTCCGATACAGCTGATTCCAATAGCTCGAGGTCTACCCCATGATCTGCTAAGAGCTAAAAATAGATAAACGCCTAATAAAAGACTAAGCGAATGGAGGAAAAAGCTGAGCGCAGCCAACTTCACTTCGTTGTTCGATTTGTCAAAACATTTCAATCGGTGCATTCAACGCTTAAAATTTCAGTTCAGATTTTTCGAGTTTTTGATTGACCAGCTGTCAAATGAAAATACAAATATGTCATTACTAGATTTTGGTTTGTTAAATGCACCGCTCTACATCGCATCTTAAGACAGTTCAATGCTAAGATGTGTTTCAAAATTATATCGAAGAGGCTGATCATACTGAGTCGCACATCGAATTGAATAGATTTTTGACAATTGAGAGATAAGGTAAATCCTCAACTGAAAAACAGCTTTTTAGTTAACTCAGGGATTGTTACTTTTAAATTTCCCCCTCCTCTATGGTTCGTGCCTGGAAATATATAAAGAAAACAAGAAATCCAAAACAAAACTAACAACAAACTGAAGATGGCGTTTTGATTGCAATCATCAACCCAGCATCGCATCAGAAGTGAGAGTGTGCGGTCAAAAATTGTATACAGATGCATCATTGTCGTTCGTTGAGATTATCAGACTGACACCACCACACTTCCACTAGATGGGTCTGTCGGTCATTTGTTCGTTTGAGAAAAAAAAAACGAGGAAAGGAAGATACAACAACCAACGGGAGCGTCGCGTCTCGTCGTCAAACATCTTGTAAGCGTGAAATTAAAGCACCGTTGCTGCTGTGACCTTGAGCAACTCTGATTCGCACACACGTTCGACATGTGTGGTTGTTTTTCATGTATCTGTGTATAATTATGTCAAGCGGACATAAATGCAAATCGATGCCAGATATAAGAAAAAAATTGTATAAATTATCGGATTTTATGATTTCTTTTTTTTTAAATTGCTATTTTGTATCTAATTTTATTTCTTCTTTTTTTTTTACAGCTATACGAGTATATTGAAAAAAAAAAGAAATAAAAAAACGTTCTCATCGGTTAAGATACATCTTCGATATTCTAGTAGACCGTTTTTCTTGAAGAGTGAGAGTAGAATCGTGATTAGCTAATAAAATACTTTAACCAGGTATGGTCATCGAATATTATTGGGTGAGGTTTGAGGGGGGAGCATCAAGATCTGAGGATTCTATACGAAGATTCTCAAGCTTCTCATCAAGTCTCGACACAAAATCCGCCGCGTGGACCGGTTATTTCACTTTTACTATCTACAGATTGTAACAAGTGTAGTCCGGGTAACTACTACATCAGCTTAGCTCATCTCATCTCATCTCATCGCTTAGCTCAGCAATAGCAGGAGCAGCTTATTTTTGGTCGGTGTGATTCTTTATTGATTATTCTGTCTTTTTTTTTTTTTTTTTTTTTTGAGAGCTTGTGCGGGCATGAATGTTGTTTTTTGTTATTTTCTTCTTTTTATTGCGAATATGGTGTAAGTGGTTTATAGTATATCTCTGATGTGGACCTGAATATGAATGCTTTGGATATATCTGGCGCGAAAATGACCACTCGGTCAGCTATGCCGGTAACGCGAGTCTTTGGTGTGTGCTCATCACAGCGGCAATAGTATAGCGTGGCGGTGGAGGTGGTGTGGTGGTGGCATTATTATTTTCTTTTCACCTGCAAGGTTATCGAGGAATATTGGTTAAGTGCGATGTTATGATGATGGGTCATATCAAGAGGGGGCATTATAAGAGATCAATTGATTTATTTTTATGATCAACGAACACATTATGGAATTACCATTTTTTTGTTGTATTCAGACTAGTCTTTGGTTATTTATTTTGTGTGATGATGGTTGCTTTGTTTTGTCATGTCCCCATGTACACATGCACTTTAATGTACATCCGGATTGTTTTTTTTTTTGTTTTGTATAAAGTGCGCTTCAATTGATAGGAGGTCAACTTATATCCACTAGAGGGCATCTGATTAGATTAAGAGATTTTCGTTCAAATGACATTTGTTTTCAAAACGCATGGACCATGCCTATGCGTTTTGGAGATAATTTTATTAATTAATTATTTAGAGATAATTTAGATTTTAATAGCTGCTAAGTAATTCAATTTACATAAATGTACATTCATGTATTTATACTTTTGTAATTTGTAAAAATTTAATAAAACAAAACGAATGCTTGTTAAATTCTTCAGGTATTGGAAGTTGCGAAGGTTTATGGAATCTTGAAAAGACGTAAATTCGGTTTATTATCCCTCATCTCCCACGGTGATGAGCTCTTGCTTGTTTCACTTACTAGGGAACATTTATTTTAGATGTGGTTCTACTTGAAACCATTCAACAGAAATGATTTAGTTCACCACGTGCTCCGCCTGACCCTCATAAATAATAATTCAAAATACACACAAAAATGCTATTTTTATAATTATAAATATTTTGTTTCTTTCAACTTCTTTGCTGAGCCAGTGCTGTCAGTCCATCCAAATAGTATAAATTGGTTGAGATTGACTACAAGATTACCTTCGAAAGAATATTTTACAAAAAACTTTCTCAATTTATTGGAGTTTTTGTACCCATATACTTACGTCCTAAAATCCACTAAACTGAGAAAAAGTATGTACATAATCTCTAAGTTTTGTTCTTAAAGCCTAGTACGCTGCTGATGCGAAACGAAAAATCCCATACAAAAATGACACAACGAAATCATAAACTAAAAATTTAGTTCTACTTTTCGTTCTGCAGTACGCTGTTCGATGAGCGAAATTGAAAATTGTAGCAGATTATTTGGAGAAGTCTACACTCTTTTTTCGCACACAATTAATTACCCAGGCCATTTATTGTGTGCGAAAAAATGATATTTGTGTTCTTTCGTGTTTATTTTTGTTGTTTCTTTCATTACAGCATGGCTGCTTGTGATTTTTTTGCATTTGCATTTGTTTTAATTTTTTGAATTTGTGCAACTGTCAACGAATATTTTTCCGCTTCGTTTTCGTAAGCATATCGTTGTCTTGTTGGAGACCAACTAAAAATTTCGTTTCGAATCAGCAGCGTACTAGGCTTAAGCCTAGTACGCTGCTGATGCGAAACGAAAGATCCCATACAAAAATGACAACGAAATCATGAACTAAAAATTTAGTTCTACTTTTCGTTCTGCAGTACGCTGTTCGATGAGCGAAAATGATAATTGTAGCAGATTATTTGGAGAAATCTACACTCTTTTTTCGCACACAATTAATTATCCAGACCATTTATTGTGTTCGAAAAAATGACATTTGTGTTTTTTCGTGTTTATTTTTGTTGTTTCTCTTATTCCAGCATGGATGCTTGTGATTTTTTTGCATTTGCATTTGTTTTAAGTTTTTGAATTTGTGCAAATGTCAATGAATATTTTTCTGTTTCGTTTTCGTAAGCATTTCGTTGTCTTGTTGGAGACCAACTAAAAATTTCGTTTCGCATCAGCAGCGTACTAGGCTTTACTATAGAGAATACACAGAATATGAGCACTAGACATTCACTTAAAATTGTAATAGATTGCTGTGGGTGAAGCGAATTTTTCATGCGCTCCATGGAAAATGGCTTCTAAAGTACTCATGATTACCTAGTTTGCCACCCTCAAAGGAACGCAGCTTTTATGAAGGATACTCTTGTATCTCGACATGTGTATGGGAATTTTGGACTTTCTATGAAAAAAACAACAAAACTGCAACAAGCATGAATAATTGACTACTATCACGTACTTGAACCATCGTTGAGCCTCCCCAATCGATGAGTTACAACTGTTGAATCACGGATTGAATATTTGAAACGCATTTGTAATTATGTACCTTAGGAAAGTTGTTATAACAACAGTCTATGTCAGATATTAATGTGAATAATTCTTGCAATGTTCTAATTGCCTTTGTAATTTTGTTGTGTATTTTAAATACCAGTTTAAATTATTGTAAATTTAACTTTAAATTAATGATGTATCAGACGGTTTCTTAGATTTTTTTCTGGAGCTGGATTGTGGAATTTAAAGTATTGAAGTTATATATTTTCAACTGGCTTTTAGTTTGTAATCGCGCACTGCACAATAAAATATTTTGTAAAATAAAACTTTCGGTCTATGCGGTCTGACAGCAATCAGTGAAGATTTGCAAGACAATTTGCACTAAAATTTAGTGCTGACTATTTATTTTCAATCAAAAACTTAAAAAATTCAAAAGTCCGAACTGAAATTTGATGTGTTGAACGCACCGATTAGATATGTTTTGCAAACTAAAAAAAATTGTAAAATTGTAGAGATAATAAAGAAAGACAGATTTTTTTTGACAGCTAAGTGCTATGTTCGGAGCTTAAAAAGCATGATTATTTCAACTTCATTTCATGAACTACATAATGTATTACCACACCATCCATCTACTTTCGCACTTTGTATACTAAAAATAGGTTAATGTGAACTAATCCTAAGACTCAGGTGTTGCTGAACGCACCCACATTTGTCAAACCGTATTCCTGTTTGGTAAACTTTCACCAAATTTCTCAAACTTGGGTTTTTTCTTCTATGGACAGCAAAGTGTGAAAATTTGCAAGAAATTTCACGTTAACAAATACACCTCCTGATACATGGAAGTGTCAATGTGACAAGTTCGTTGAAGGCGCAAAGTAATTTCGTTTCTTTGACTTCTTGTGATTGTTATGTTCTTTGTTTAGAAAACTTTTGATTAAAATTAATTATAAAAATAATGACACCGATCGTGAATGAATCGTGAATGGCCAATACAAACCTGGACATTAAATATTCAGAAGCAATAGTTTTAAAAGAATAGCAAGGCAAATTACTAAATTTATTTTTAAATGATGTTCTGACGAATGTAGATATCTATTTAAAATGTTTGTTCAGCTATAAAGACGTTTTCCTTCGAGAGTGGTGATGGTGAAGTAGTTGCAAGTACTTTGCTAGCCATTTCCAATGGAACGCACAAAAAAATGTCCTACAAGTAAGAATCTACTACAATTTTAAGTGTGGAAACCCTGAAAAAAAAAATAGGAAATTCGACACACACTTCCTCATTTAGTGAATTTTTGCACGTATATATGTACACAAACTCCAATAAATTGAGAAAGTGTGTGTAGAATATTCTTTCGAAAGTATTCTTGTAGGAAATCTAAACTAATTTACTGTTGGTTAGATTGCCAGCCATGGCCCACTGTGAGTAAATCTGAAAGAAGCAAATCACTTATAATTACCAATTAAAGCCTAGTACGCTGCTGATGCGAAACGAAATTTTTAGTTGGTCTCCAACAAGACAGTGAAATGCTTACGGAAACGAAGCAAAAAATATTCATTGACAGTTGCACAAATTAAAAAAATTAAAAGTAATGCAAATGCAAAAAAATCACAAGCATCCATGCTGTAATGAAAGAAATAACAAAATTAAACACAAAAAACAACACAAATGTCATTTTTTTCGCACACAATAAATGGTCTGTGTAATTAATTGTGTGCGAAAAAAGAATGTAGACTTCTCCAAATAATCTGCTACAATTATCAATTTCGCTCATCGAACAGCGTACTGCAGAACGAAAAGTAGAACTAAACTTTTAGTTTATGATTTCGTTGTGCCATTTTTGTATGGGATTTTTCGTTTCGTATCAGCAGCGTACTAGGCTTAATTAAATAGTAGTACATATTGGGATAGAATTTCACATACATTTATTTTTATTTTACAAATACAAAATATATATATAGTTACTTTGAAAGACTAATGGCCAATTTCACTAAAGGCCTTTAATTATTTAAAAAGCCTTTTAACCTTTAAATAATGTTTTTTGGTTTCACCAAATGCTTTTATATTTAGGTAGATTTTAAATGCCCTTGTAAACCAAAAGCTCGTTTTTTGTCTCATTAAATTTTAAAAGTCTTTTTTGTTGAGCCATTCCAGTCAACAACAGCCGATATTTTGCTGTCAGAATAATTGTCGCTCATCCATAATGCTTTTTCACTTTTTCTCCCCTCTTTTTTAATCCAGGGATGTGAGCAAACTCAGTAAAATTAAAATATACCTTTTCTACATTGGTGAAACCGAAAATTTTTAAATGTCTGATACATTTTAGGAGTTTAAATAAAAGTAATTTTAGTTTTTGTTTATGACAACTTATTAAAATCCAAACTACCAGGGAGTTTTCATTTGTAAACAAATTGAAAACAAAATGTCGCCTGCAAAGAGAATCTCTTAATATAATCAAATGCCATCTGGTAGATTAAAGTTGCGTAACTACTCTGCTCATCTACTCGCATGTGAGAGCATGAAAAGATGGAGGTACTAGATTATAGTTTTCAACTACTCATGAGTACTTTGAGACCTCAACGGCTAATAAACTATCTTTTCCAGCAGCTTTAACATTCACTGAATGGCCTTTCACATGAGCTGCGACCTGTGGGTGCGAATAAATGTTTTTATTCAATTCCAAGCGCAAGTTATATCAACAAATTCTTGTTTTTCGACAAAGACGATCTTACCAACAAAAATGAAAACACAGCCTAAAAATAGCTGTAAAATTTTTATATTTTCTACGCGGCCAACAAGAATTTTCTGCGAGCAATCCACAACATCAGGATCGAATGAAAAATTCGCTTGATTTTAATTTTCTTAGAACCCATTTAACTGGTTTATTTTTAATGACAATTCGCGTCTGCCATCGACCACTCATGCGAAAGAAATGTCAAAATTCACGACCATTTGCAATTCGTAGTTCACACGCTTAAGACGTTAAGAAGGTGCTTACACTGGACTGAAAAACAAAATTTTTTTTACTTCAGTATTCACATCTAATTCAGACTCCTTCAGTGAAGTGAGATGAAATACTGTACGGTAACATTTGTTTGAGATTACTCTATATTTTAAAACTTGTTTTAGCAATTTAAAAAAATGAGTTTTATACTTTTGAACATTTTATTCTATCAACGATCATATTTTTTAGAACAGGGAAAATGTAAAAAAAGACCAATCAGAGGAAAAAATTCAAGTGAAGGTTATGTTAAATTTAAAACAAAAATGCTTTTTTTCGCATTTCGAAGGGGAAGTGGGTTTGATGGTTCTTACCCCCTCCCCCCTTTTGGGATAAGTATACTGAGGGTCAACTTTAAAATAAAAAAAGCACACTGCACTATGAAATACACATTTTTATTGAATTTCACTACCATGAAATATAAGGCCCATCCCCCCCCCCTTCACCCTTGTAAAATGTCTGCTCACAGGCCTGAGCATATTATGGGAATCTACTCAAATTAAATTAATAACAGTAAGTGTATGTAAATATCCAACGAGTAAAATATTATAACTGCATCCTTTTAGAGTTTAATTGGCTAATTTTATATATTTTTTTTTTATTATTATTTTAGCTATAAGTCCACTAAATATTCAAGAAAGCAATGATGATTATCGAAGTTGCAAAAAAACAGAAAACAAAAAAAACCGCACTGACAAAAGTATATTATCACGTTTTAATGAAACCTGTTTGCTTATCATTCGTTTAATTATTTGATTATTACCTTGCCGATTGCTTCCCAAATTAATTTATACTCAAAAATCCTATTAAATAATGTTTTGAAATCACCTAGAGCACAGCGAGCATGATGCATGGTTCATTTCAAATCCACTCAGATCATCTCATGTCATCTCATCATTTATTTTTCTTATTTCTTAATATAAAGTCGTCTATATAGCACAATCTCATAAATGCAGCTTCTAATTCACCTTGTTTCTCTTCCTCACAATATATATTTATGTATAGCTTTTTTGCTTCGCTAATTCATTAGGTTGTCAATAGCCCCAGCTAAATGGGATGCAATTAAAGCAGTAGAAAAAGCAAAAAAAAAAAAAAAACAAAACCTGAATCAAGAATTAAATATCTGATTTAGTGCAAGATTTTTTTAAAATCCATAAAATGCGAATGCATATACATCACATCGATGTTTTCACGCGCGCACATTTTGTCGTTAAAAACTCGACCGACCTTGAGCGAGAAAGAGTTATTGTTGTAGGAAATGAATCGAAATAATTTTGTCGAATCGATTCGATAGCTGCTGCTGCTGCTAGATATATTTTGTACAGTTTATAATATGCCTTTATTTAGCAACATGTTTCTTTAAAATAAACAAAACAAGTCAAAACAATAAGCCGCATAATTGGTGATGTTTTTTTGCCTCTACTCTATAAGTTCCTATATTTTGAATTAGATATGAGAGTCTAATTTATTTGAAGCGTGTCCTTGACGGAATAAGAACTATTTTTTTACAATTTATTGCAGTACCTATATCAACCTACACACAAAGAAACGAGGGTTTTAAAATATTTATAAGTTTATAGATTTTTTTTTGTATTTTTGTATTTAACTTGACACGCAAAATGTTGCTCGTTAACAGGTAAATCAACTTAAAGGGGGAACATCTATCTCATCATCTGCAACATTCACTGACGCAATTTATTCAAACTATATGCACGTTATAAAGAGGAGCTCTCGCTCGTATATGCAAATACATCCTTCAACTAGTTACGGTAAATTACTTGATTTTTATTAAGTGAAGACTGTTGCTGTTTTTTTTTTAATGATGATGCAGCTATATTGCTATGCTTGTGTTCGAAAAGACATTTTTGTATCTGTTTATAACTTTTTTTTTTTTTGTATAATAATCTTAGATAGTTGATCGAAAATTGTGGTCCTATGTCTTTTTTTTTAATTTTAATGTTTAATTGATGAGTAAAGAAGTTGATTTTACGAAACTCATCGACATAGTTGCATTTTGCAAGAACTTGAATATTGATTTCGTATACGGGACGTTAATCAGGTACTATTTTGAGGTTGCAAATTATACATTAATCATACTTAAATTAATATTAGTATCCTCAAATTCATTGACCAATTTTTTGTATAAATAGTGAGTAAAATGAAGCAAGCACAGCCAGCCATTTAACATTCAGAAAAAATGAAGACAAATTTTTGATAACATTCAGTTTTAATGAATGAGTTTTAGAAACACTACAAATAACCTACAGTTTAACCAGCAACTATTTAGGTGAATGTTCACTTAACATTCAGCAAAAATGAAATGACATTCGGTAAACATTCATTTTAATGAATGAAATGTGAATACACTCCAAATATCCAACAATTAACCCGACGACCATTTAGCTGAATGTTCACTTAACATTCATCAAAAATGAAGATTAGTATTCATTTTAATGATTGAAATCTGAATATGCCCCAAAAATCAACAATAACTCATACACAAAGGTTTGGGAAGGAAATTCGCAGAGAAGTTTATTCATTTTAAATGTTTATAAGTGAATAAATGTGGACGTTCACAACTGATTCCTATTATAAGAAGAAAATTTATCTTGGAAACATTCACTTTCAATCACATAAATGGACCAAGACGCGACTTAAACTCACCAAATTAGTTTGAAGACAAAATACGTCAATTTAATTCAGTTTCTTAATTAAATACCTACCTAAGGGTCTATCGTGATTTTGTTTAAAACAAATCTATTAAAAGAAACAATTTCACAACGAAATTAAAGTGATTTGTTGAATTAAAAAAGCTTAGTAAATAATATACGTTCTATGCCAGCCACAGCCAAGCGGAAGGTAATCAAACAAGACTCCCACGCTAAATTTCTAATATTACCGGTTATTACTTATAAATATTTCTTAACTTTTGTCAAGATCAATAAACTTGAAATATAAACTAAAATTCTTTACTTCTGTTTTTTTTTCAAGCAAATAGCTTAGATGCAAATTATTTTATTTTTCATTTTGATAAACACTTTGTATAACTACACTAGCTTCACATTAATATTCAGTTCTAAGGGCTACAATCGGATTTTTAATACATTCTTTGAATAAATTAGAAATGATCCAATTCATATTCACTTAAGTGACACTTTAGTGAATGCGAAAACAATACATCATATATTAATCATAATATGTGTGGGAATCTTTCAGATATGTTCATGAATTGATCACTCTATAATAAATATACAAGTTTTCTATATTACATTCACAAAAGTGAAGGATTTCTTCATAATTAATGAATGATTTAAATGGCTTAAGGGATCGTTACCCTAGAATTTGGATTTTAGTCTGTTCAAGAATGAAATTCAAATAGAAGTTTTTTTTTTTTCTTTTTTATTACAACAAAACGATTTTTTTAAGGACGCATAAACTTGAGACACTAGAAGAATATTGCTATCTGCCATAAAAGACAAAACTCAATTTTCAACACAATTCATTTTTTCAATGGTTGTGTCAAACACGTAACAAGGATCAATATAAAATCTGGGTTGGGAATGAAATCTTGTTAATTTAAATCTCGCATTCGAAATTTAGCATTAAAAAATCTCATTAACTACAGAATCTCAATTTTTTTAATCTCGCAATTGCAAAATCCTATTTGTAACAACCTCGCAATTATGAAATCCTGCAAACTAAAAAATCTCGCAAAATTTATTTGTTGCGATGCATTTACATTTTTCAAAATTTCCTAACTTCTGCAAAATTAAAACGTTTTACAAAACATTAATATCAAAAAAGAAGTTTGTTGTTTTCGGTTTTCTTTTTTTAAATCTCAAGATTTTTATTTTTAAGTGCGAAATTGATAGCAATATATTACTATAAGATTTGGAATTTGCGAAATTTTGATTTGCGAGCTTTTAATATGCGGAACTTTAAATTTCGAGATTTCGGTTGATGTTTGCAAGATTTTTTGGTGCCAGGTGTAAATGTGAGATAGTTGAAAGCGAGATTTTGTAATTTTGGCAAGATTATGAAAAGCAGGACTATTAATTTGCTAGATCTAGATTTCATTTTGCAAAACTTTAAAAGAAATGCGAGATTTCGTTATTTGAAATTTCGGTTTAGGGCATTTCGTACCACTACTATAAAATCTTATCTTTTCCACCTTTCAACTAAGTTTGCTTTCATGGATATGGAATTTTGCTGCAGGGAAATGATAACGTAAAAATAGAGTTAAATTCACATTAATTGGGTTATTTTCTACATACTCATGTGAAAAATTATGACACTTACCATGATAATAGTTTCTCAATAGATTTTTTTATATACTATTTAAAAATCAAACTTTGTCACAAACGTAACAATAACTTGTCACAACCGTAACAATTTCTAATTAAAATTTTACACAATTTTTCATAGTTTTGCTCCAAATTTCTTAACGTTCATTGAAGATCAATTTCCAATAATCAGTATTTGAAGCCATATGGACTGGGGATGGCGGTTATTCCAAAATAACCGGTTTTCGGTTATGCCGGTTTTTTCTCTATCCGGTTTAACCTTGCCGGTTTTAAACGGACGAAAAAAACCGGTTCTTAAATAACCGTTTCTTTTAGAAAACAAAAATTTCTTAAAGTTTTTTATTAATTCGAAGAAATACATTTTATATGAAACAAAAAGTTTTATAAGAAACAAAGAGTTTCTTTTTTATTTCTTGTTGTCTCTTTAAAACTCAACTGAACAACGATTGATCACTTCATAAGCCCCAAACCAGGTTCAAAAATATATATTTCTCAACTCAATGCTACGAAACGATAGCTGCTTATAAACGGGGAAAGCAATGAAAATTATTGATGGTTGCACACGAACGCAAGTCATATGAGATTAAGACAACGAATTCTTGTTTCGAAGAAGTTTTCTGTGTTTTTTTTATTTCGGTGATGGTGTGAAAACGTCAAAGCAAATAACCATTTTTTTTATCCGGTTTTAACCAAGATAGCAAAATCTCCGAAAAAAAACCGGTTAACCCAAACAAAATAACCGGTTTCGATTTTAACCGACCGGTTTTTCCTATCCCTAAATGGACATTAGATATCCCATTTACAAATAACCGGTGTTTCATAAATCCAAACAATCGAAATGCAAGTAATTTTTTTTACTTTTCTACTCGTACTTCAGTATGCTCAATTATTTATGAAGCTCTTTATTTATTATTTAAATTTTATTTATGATTTATTAAAAATATTACGAGTAATATTTTTATAAAAACATGAAAATTAGTGTCATAAACTTAACAATAGAAACACCTTTAATGGATTTTTTCTTTGATTTGTCGGTATCTATATGAACTTAAAAATATTTAAATATTATTTCACTGTGTAATTACAAATGTTTTTTTGTTGATTTTTTTTTAAGTTTCTTTACGGGAACAGCTGTGAGAAATAAGTTAGTCGCTAAAACTTTGTATTTTATACTTTCGTTTTTTTTTAGTGAAGGTAGTTAAATCAATCAAAACCCTTTAATCTGACTTATGATGCAAGGAATTCATCTTTTTTTGAGCAAAGGCACATCCAACAGGCAAAACAAAGCATATATCTTCAGATGGTTTTTTGCCTTATGATTCAAAAACGTTTTAACTGACCCGATGTGCTTTGAGCTTTACATTGAATTTACACGATATGACTGTCATATATGTTCTGCCACAAAACTGGCCACATTTGATTTAAACGACATTTATTAATACGAAGTATTTGTCAATGTGCCAGAAAAGAAAGAGTAAGTTAATTATAGTTCATGTGTTTTGTCACAGTTTTTGCAAAATGATTTCAGCACAACATTTACACGGTGCAGGTATTATACGTTCCTATATCAGTTGAGGTTTTCAGTTTTGTGACGAAAACGCTGGCTGGCTAAAAACCATTTATTCAATGAAGTCACAAGTAGTTGGAAAAATTAAGAATTTATGACATGTCACACATATCACTCCGGCATTAGTAAATATTATGGGTAGTAGAGGTCTAGAGGTATCTTTGCATGGAAGAGCCAGTTAACTTTGTCTGTTGATTCCCAATGATGAGCAACTACATATGGGAAACTGTACTAGAGAATTCCAAAGTTCACAATACAAAAACAATGAAATAATTACACTTCTGAACACGTGTAGATATGCCAATATTTTTGTTTTGATCAGGGCCAAATGATAGGTTATTAAAATTTGAAGAAATATTTGAGTTTATTTAATTTTACACTTTTAATTTCAATGAATAAAAGTGCCAAGATTCTCAAAAACACAAACTTTTGGGTTAAATGCTGAATCTAAAGCTAACATTAAAGAAGAACTTTTACATCATTATTTATAAACTCGTTTTTGCGACGGAGTAAAGTTACTCTGACTTTACAACTCAACTAATGCTGAAAAGTTTATTTATGAAAAAATATATGTATGAGGAATATTATGGCGGAGTAAGCTTAAACTGATTTCATAGGAGGTATATAAAGCCGTAGTAATGCTGTTTTAGTATCTAAATGTCATTTTGACATGTCATCGTGTGAAATTACAAAATGGAGTGTAAACAAATTTTTTGTTTAAATTTTTGTTACTGTAACAACTTTGATCCATTTACTAACTCTTGACTTGACCGATTTCCTTCAAATTTGGAATATTTATGTTCTTTGAAAGGTTTTGAGTTTCAAATTTTAAGAAATTCTTTTCATCCGTTTAGATTCTAGCTTGATGTAAGGTGGATGTAGAGACGCAAATTATTTTTAAGGAGTTATCATGTTTCTTGCTAACACCACAGATTTTAAATATTATAGTTTTAGTGTCAAATCAAAATCGTGTTTGTAGTTTTTAAGAAACTTTTAGGATACAGTTTAAAGTTCAAATATGTGACGGTATCCCATGATCCTCGGGCCTTCAGCGGTATCCATACTTTGGGCACCCAATTTTGCAGGCCGCTCGTATGTTTAATGTTGATAAACTGTTATATTAACATTTATAACCGTTGTTTAATGGCATGTTTCTATAGATTCGTCTATATTTACGCCACAGATACTTTAGAAAAAAAAAATGGTGAAGAAAAACTGATAAGAACCATGGTCGAGATAGCCGGGTTTATAACCGTTAAAAGAGTTTACCGCCATTAAATCGATGGGGGGAATAAACGTGTTTCACATGCCTTAAAAAAACACTATGGGTTCCCGAAGTATGTCAGTGGCTCTAGGCCTGCGGGCCAACACCAACAAATTTGGAAAACCGACTATGACAAAATCAACTACAACTTTCTGTAGCGTAACACAATTTTCACCATTATTATTTTTCGAAAGTTTAACATTCAGTGGTTATTTTGATGTATAACACATAAAAGTACATATATAAATTGCTTACATGTGACATGTCGTAGTTCAGATCGAGAAAAAAGTTTCATTTCCGTCATCACGTGTATTGCACTCTTTTTTAATTCTTTTATTTGTGCAGGACAAAGGATATTGTTAAGGACGGTCCCAGAAGTACTCGACCTAACAAGGAAAACAATAAAATTTGACTTCCTAAACGTCTCAAAATTAATCATTAAAGTTTTCAATGATGAGTTTCAATGATAGCTATAAATGGTGCCTTAGTCCAATATATTTTTCCACCGATGATGTGCAATCACTTCGATACCCTGCTCTTTAGTAAGAAGCGTTGAACTCTTCAAATAGCGATCAAATGCAGACTCAACATCTTCATTGTTGGTGAATCTCTTACCACTTAGCCATTTTTTTAATTTTAGAAAAAACAAATAATCCGAAGGGGCTAAATCTGCTGGATAAGGTTCCTGATGACGCAATTTTAACTTTAATTCATGGATATTTGCCATCGCGATATTAAAAGTGTGAGCTGATGTGTGTATTGATGAAACAAAGCTTTTTGCTTCAAGGAATGTGGCAGTTGCTTTTTATTTTATCAATCAATCACTGCAACAAGCTTGCATGATAATCTTTCCGTTTATGGTTCTTCTTTTTTGGAGGTAGTCCACGGAAATTATTCTACATGCATCCCGAAAAACTGAAGCCATGTCCTCCTCCGCAGGAAATAGTTTGCGGAGCAGATTCTTACCTTCCAGTCCATTATTTTGACTGAGGTGTCGTCTCAGGATCCATGCTTCATTCGTGGTAACAAGGGACGCTAGAATTCGAGGGTTTATTATTTCGCTGAATCTCGGTTGAAAATCGCCAAAACTTGTTTTTGGTCGCTTTTGAGTAAAAAATCAATTGTTAATATGCGATGAACAACATTTTTTGTATATCCCTGTCATACCTGCTAGCTCACGCACCTTTATTCGGGGGTCATCCGATACCTTTTTATGGACTTTTTCAACCATTTCCGGAGCGTTCGCCTTACTTGGTCAACCGCTACGATGTTGATCTTAGCAGTTCGTACAACCTGGTTTAAGTTCTGCAGACTCTCCCAGAATAGAATCCGTTTCTGCGATATTGGTTGGGCTTAACCCATTCAAATGAAGAATTCTGTCACATAACGCTTACAAATTGTATTCATGTTTACAAATCTACTTCACTTTAAATGGCTGCTAAACAAACAATGAAAAACATGCTGCCATGTAGTTCTTAACTGGAGCTTTTTATGGTGGCTATTTTCAAACATATCTAGTACATCTTTTTTCACGACAACCTCTATATGTTAGGCTGGGTACTTTTGGGACTGCCCTCATATTTTCAGCAAAAAAAAAAAAAAAAAAAAAATACATTTTCTCACATGTTTTCTTGTCTTCAGACTAGAAACCTTCTGGCTGATCTTCGTGTCATAAAGTCAAAGGGTGCATAGGTATTTTCAAACTATTTTGTACAGCAAAATATGCAACAACTGGCCTTTATTTCCCCTATCTGCTTCCTGTTGTACCTGTTTCTTTCATATATAATATTTTTCAAAATAGTTTATCTGTTTGGAGCTTCCAACAAGTCTTTTTTGTGAAAAATTAGTATTTGAACAGGCACCAATGCTTGTCTATATTTATCAAGCGGATTCTGATACAATTTACATAAGGTGCTAGAAACGCTCTAAATTTGAATGGGTTTAGGATGTGGTAATTTTAAATGTTGCATTTTCAATTTTTACACCGAAAACAACCGATACCGTTATAGATACCCCACAAAAAGCTCAAACAAACTTGACCATTTGTAAATTAAAAATTTCTCGTAAGCTGAACTACTCGTACCTACGTAATAATATCATTTCCATGTGAAATTTGTTTCAAATCAGAAATCAATTTTTTTCTAACGAAACCATACCCAACATTGCGCTCTAAAATAACAAAGACCTGCATTTATTGCAATTTCAACTCAACTCTATACGTACCTACCCATAAGCTCAGTAGCTCAGTTTGATTTCGTGTGCAGCACTCCCAACCGAGAAACTTTCATTTGAATAGAAATCCAAGCACAGAAGAAGGTCATTTATTATTTTCCCAGACTCTAGGTAAAGGATGTCTGCAATATATGGTTTCACATCGTTTGCTCCTCTCCTCACCCTCCTGCTTTTCCTATATAATGACGTTTCTACTTAGCACTCAACTACATCATCGTACAAAATAAATCAATTTTTAATTATCCACCAAACAAAATAAATTAATTTAATGGCATAATGCCGTCGTCACTTTATTTTCTTCTTCTTCTCACACCCACGCATTGTATTGGCCACCCACTACTATTTATTCCGCTTAAAATTCTAACGATAATGATGAGTTACCTCGTGCGTTCAATGAAGTTGCAAGCAACCCTATCGCCCATAACTGTTAATTGGGTAGGTGGGTACTACTAGGCAATGGGGGTGGTATAGTGGAAAATATGAAACTAATTTCACTTTAACCGTCGTGAATACATTCGCGTGTTCAATGTTCACTGAACACCAAAAACCAACCCCCAAACGCCTTAGCCTAAGCCCACACTCATATCAAACTGTCAATAATTGAGTAAATCAATATTTCCTTTCAATAGGATTTTCTTAAACCCCTGTATGTCTGATATCGTCACTGATTCACTTAATTGCCTTAAAATATTAATATTGCACACAGTAGGTACGTAGGTAGGTATGTTATGTACCTACATACCTATATGTATCCACATCCACACAACAACTTTCAAAATACATCCAGAGTTAGAAAGCTACAAGGGCGATTAAAAAAGGGATGCATCATCATCATCAACATCCCCACACTATCTACCACCACATACAGCTAAAAGTTCTGGTATAAATTATGAACGTATGATGAGGAAATCAATATATTTTGTTTTCTTGTTTAACTTTTCCAAATGACGTCATGGACAAAGTTTGTGGGTTTGCCTTGTTATAAGGCAATTTCTTTTATTCTTGTTTTCTCTCTGTTTTTACCTTTCTCCTCTTTTCATACATCATCATCGCAGACACACTTAGTTTTCTCCTTCAATTTTGTTATTTCCTCTTCCATACACCAGCACAGCTGTCCAAGGTCGTTCTGACGCTATACTTGTAGATACTGCTATTGCTATATGTACATCATGGCAGAGACAGAAATATAGGGAAAAACAGAGAGAGTGCTGATGCACACACATGCATAGTCGATTCACCATTATCATCATCAACCCACCCGCACCCCCACAGTCACTATATCAAAATTTGTTGGAACTTGGGGCAGATCATATTCTACTGTACTGCCCCCGAAAAAATGTCTTCCTTCGGTTTTGTTGGGGGTAGTTAAATTGATTTATTTATACCTATATCTATTCCGTTATATTGTATGTATAGCAGGTTGTAGACAAATGTAGACACATCTGTGTGTGGTAGGTTATGTTGGACATTTTAGGCTAGGCATTGCCAGGGTATGTTTATTGTATTTATATTTTTTACAACTGAAACTGTTCTCTTCAAAGCTTTTGTTTCTTTTGTTTTAAGTTCTGTATGTTTGTCTACTTTACATGCGTTTTGGGTGCACTAACAACTAATAAGAAAAAGTGAAGTTAGCTGTGATTTGAACTGAAAAGTAGACAGAAAGTAGTAAGCTTCGTATAGGGAATCGGCACCCTCAATGATATTTCGGGTCGTGGTTTTATTTGAATGCAAACAATAAAACTGAAGAAGGGAATAGGAAAAGAAAAATTATGCCAGAAATATGAAAATGGGATGGGTAAATGTACTGTGTATGTTTGTGGATCAGTGTATATAAACTTTACATACGTTAGTTAATTTGAGGACAAGTTGGTATTTTTAGTGGTACAGTGGGGGGTAAAGTGGACGAAAAATCATGACTTTAACTTTTTGCAAGCGGGAATATTCTGAATTCAAATTATTGATGTGGATTTTGTTTGCTGCCTCAATTTTTAGCTGGCCAAACACAATGATAAGGCTTTGACTCGTTGCACTGTAAAGTGTAAAGGTACGAACATATTATACAAAGCTACAATGTGGAGCTGTAAATGTAGCAAGAAATATGTGGTGTAGAAGAAATTAAGCAAAGTTTAGCTTTCACTAAAATGTACCACACCGAGACTGTCAGAAGCTGGCCAGGCAGATCAAAAATAGACCAAACCTTCACAATGAGGTAAATCCTGGGCCCATGCTCTGTAACTATCGCATTGAAAATAGTCATCGAGGAATGTTGAAAAATGAAAAAAAGCTCATACAATTTGTTTTAGCTTCCATTATCGACGAATTTAATTGGTGCGATAGTTACAGAACATGGGTACTGGAAAAGACTAATGAATTTCAAGTCGAGACCCACCATCTTTTTTTCGACTTCAAAACCACATATGATAACATAAGTTGCCAAGAGCTTCTGTTGGCGATGTCAAAACTCGGGATCCTGAAAAAACTGATCCAGCTATGCCGTATGACGTTACAAAGTACGCGGTGCAACGTGCAAATGGGTAACAGCTCATCCGAGCTATTCCCAACTTGTACATGGTTCAGACAAGGAGATGCGCTATCATGTGATTTCTTCAACCTAGGTAGGTAGTGCCCAATGAGTGGTGTTAACATGGAAAAGGCACTATCTTCAACAGGTCTTCTCAACTGCTTGGCACTTTCGAGAGAAAAATTCTTCGGTGGATATTTGGCCCTAAATGCGAAGAGGGCGATTGGAGGAGAAGATTCAATCGTTAATTGTACGAACTGTACCAAGATGTGGATGAAGTCCAAAGAGCCAAAACACGTCGACTTTACTAGCTCGGCGACATCAAGCGAAAACAGACGCAAGATCGCTGGGTCTCGACGACTGGAGGGAGCGTGCGAGGGACTGCAGCCGATGAAAGACCGCAATATCTCAGTATCTCAGGCAGAGACCCTTCATGGATCGGGGGCTAGGTAAGTAAGTAAGTAAGAAAAAAGAGGGTGGATCAATAAGTAGCCGATAATTCGAATAACGAACACTTTTTTCTGGACAAAAAGCTTTATTTCTCAATATCGTCTTCTTTTTTTTTCGATACACTCCGCACAACGTTTCTGCAATTTTTTGATGCCCTTTAAAATAATAGGTTTTCTAATGACTTCTTCATTTGACCCAAATCTCTTGCCGATGGGCCATTTCAACACGGCGAAAAAAAACTCATTTGGATTTTGATTTGCTGTTTGCGTTTGCTTTCGATTGTGAGTAAATGCGTTAAAAATCTTGCGTAATGCTTTCTCATTTCCAAATAATTATGCAATTTGAAATCAATCACGATTGGCCTTGATGGGTTTGCCCTTGTCTAGTGTTTTTGGAATGACAAATGGTTCTGTGATCTCAAATAAATAAAAATGATCTCTTAAACGACAAGATTATGACAAAATTCTTTTGGAAAGTGTATAATTTGTTTTAAGTCATGTATTTCCCATAGAAAATTTTGACAGTTCGTATATAAACGTCGTTAATTTTCTGACGTCGACGAAGTTTTCACAACATTTGAAAAGAGATTGGTTTGGAAAGCAAATAATAATCTATTCCTGATTCGTTTTGATTGAATGTTTTGAAAGTAATCTTATTGCTCTCCATTTTCACTCCTGTTACTCCATAAGCCTTCGATTGGCTTTTTCGAGTAATATTTTCTGAGTCTTTTTTATGTTCCTGATTTCAAAGAGTAGATTTGGAACACATGTTTACATATACAGCTTATCATTGGATTAAGGAAGAATTATAATGGTCGGAAGAGCACTGAGTTTAATGTCAAAAACCAAGGAAAAGTAGCTTTCCGTATCGTCAAAAGGGAAAACACATTCTTACTGTACTTATCATCTTTCTCTTTTTAATATTTCCATTTCACTCACTTCTGAAAGCAAAAATGAACGCAACTAAATGGAATATCCCACTCCGAAATTTAAGTCAAGTCATAAGTTTTCCGTGAATTTGCTTGTTTGTGCCCCTCCAAGCATTATAGTTCTACCTACACATGTTAAAAGTGATAAATACTTGAAGACGCCATTTTGTCATTCAGTAGTATGTGTGTGTAAAATTTTTACAACAACAACACTATGTGTTCATGTTCGATTGGAATCAAAAAGGAGTGGAACAGTCAGAAAATCGAATCAAAAACGACATTAATGTCATGCTGATTGCATTTATTCGAGAATCAAAAAAACATTTCCATCGTTTGACAGTTAAATAAAACATTAAGGGTATTCATGCAATAGCGTAAACTCGTCGTAAACATCGTAAAGTTGTAAAATTCGTAAATCTGTCAAATTTTCCATACAAATTGTGACAGAATTACGAAGTTTAAAAGTTTACAACTTTTACGACGATTTTACGCTGTTGTATGAATACCCTTATTGTTTCACATAAAAGTTTTCACCTCCCTTCCAATTCATAAGAAAAAAATGAAACTACATGTTTTCATTTGTCAAGTGCAGTAGTTCAAGTCGTTGGTCGCCTGCTTTTAAATATTTTAGCACAATCACAGTTCATTTTAGTTATACCATCATCAATTAATCTGGCAACTCTTCTTTTACGTCATTAAAAACGAAAATAATTAACTTACCGACAAACCGTTTCGTAATGTATCTTAACAAAATGTTAACAAAAATTTTTCGTCGTCGTTGTCGTGCCTTCAATTATCTCATGAGTGCTTCCGCCCCCAAACAAGGAAGAAATGCCAATAACAAAAAAAGAGCACTGAAGGACCCATCCTTCCACGTGCGTTAACGGCTGTCATCATGGCATGGATGATAACAATACAAAAAGTTTTATATTTACTTTACATGAAAAATATAGGAACCCTTGCCATCAGCCACACGCATATCCTATACACATATCATCATCAGTTCCTTTTATTGATTGGCAGTCCTTGACGTCATTCATATTATAAAAGTTGTGTGTTTGAGAAGGTTATTATCGATCCAGAGAGGATGGATTGAACATACACAAACTCTAACCACCATACACACACACAAAACCAAAATAAGAACCAAAGCTGCTGCTGTATAGTGTATATGGCTGGAAGGCAATATGGAGGATTATAAAGGAATTTTAGCTATAGCTATGCCGATATCATGAAACAAGGACGTCATCGTTGTAAAAACGTTTACCCAAACTCGTGGGAGTATCAAATTTGTTTCTTTTTTCTTTCATTTTGAGTAGGACTATATTTTATGGATGGGTTTGTGCTGTGCGGCTTAAATGCCATCAATTAAGGGACGAAGAAGAAGACTTTTTTTTCTTTTTTTATTTTTTCTTGTTTTCATTGTTGTTGGAGCTTCCTTTCCTATTTTGCTCTGTGTGTCAATCAAAAACGTCCTTCGTCAGGTGAATGTGTATGAAGAAGGTTTATTTTTATTTTTGTTTTTTTGTGCTTTATTTTCACTTTAGATGATGCCGTCATGGTTTCTAATTTATTAGAATGAGCCGAGTCAAATAATAATTATATCTGATCAATCAAATAAAGTTTATCTGATGATAGATAACTGTATACATTCTTTCATTGTGAATATAAGTTATGTCTTCGATGAGGTGTAATATTTTGTATGGTTTTGGTATTTAATGTAATGATATTTTTTTTATTTTGGGGATCTAAAGGATTTCAAAAGTTAAGCTAGAACTATTATGCTCGGACGGGCAAATAAGTGGTCGGAAGAAAACAAGCGAATACGCGGAGAGCATATGACGCGACTATAATTGTGGAGTCGAGCGATTCGTCAAGTTTCGTTCAACTTTGGTTACGGAAGTGAAACGCGCTCCCGAGCACACCTAGCTTAAGTAAAATTGACATTTGAAGAAATAGGAACGCCAAAAAGAGATAGATGATAGTTACATTATGGGTGTGTTCTCCTTTTCTCAGTACGGAAAGCTACTTTTCGTTGGTTTTTGACATTAGCTTCAGTGCCCTTCCGACTATTATAGTTTTACCTTTATAGTTAGACTTGAAACCGATTCGAAAGAAATTAATTCGTTTACTTCCCAAAACAGCCCAATTTAGCCCAAAGTTCTGTCAATTTTATTTTTTTAATATGAATTTTGACATAACTTGGTAGAAATTGGCACTTTTTGGGGAAGTAAACGAACAGACCTATCGAAACACTAGCTATGTTCATTGCCGAGTTTCAAACAGTTTCAGACCGCCAGCTTTATTGCGAACCCGTTCAACAAGTGAACAATTGTACTGGTCCGCACTAAATCTGGCAGTCTGAAACTGGGACTAACTAAGGAACAAGGGTACCTACTATTTGCATTTTAATGCATGGTCAAAATAATATTAAGGTTTTGAATGGCAATAAATATAAAGTTTCATGCAGAATGGCCAACCAATGTCTTTCATGTTTTATTTTAGATTGTATTTTTGTTGCAGCTGTAATGTGCCTTGCACATGAGACACAACCAGCAAGTTGCGAATGATTGCAAATTTTTGACATTTCATTCTTATGTTGAGTAATATTTTTGTTCGCCGACATTGACAGCTTCAAACTGTCATAAGATATAATTAAGAAAAAAGGTGCTTTATAAACTAGATTTGAACCAATTTCCAACCATTCTACTCAAAAATATGCACATATGTTTCATTCAAAGAAGAATTCTAGATTTTGAGATCAAATCCTTCAGATTTCAAATGAAAAATGACATACCTAAAGTGGTGGTGAATTTTGACATTTCATTCCCATGAGTAATTTGTTTATTCGGGGACAGATTCGAATTACCATAAAATAGTTGTGTTTATTAACGTGAAATTTTCTAACGCAAATTCTTATAATTCGCTGTCAGAATCCATAGGTGAAAAAACCCAAGTTTTGGAAACTTCTTGTAAATTTCACGTTACCAAACAGGCATAATATAAACCAATGAAATGAGTGCTTAAGAAAAGTGAAGTTACATTCGAGCGAATTTTTCATCCGCTGTTTTGTTGATTGCGAACTATAAGCGTTTGACAGTTCGCAGAAAATATCTTGATTTTACTATTTACACTAATCTTAGACCAAGTTTTCATTTTAAAATTGTATAGATAGTGATAGCATCGTTTATTCGTTTATTCACTTTGTGAAATAGCTAACAACAATTAGTTGATATTTGCGCATTCGCAGTTTGCAGCAAATGTGAAAGGGACTTAAGTGCTAACAGTATTGTTTCGAAACAGAATGGTTTTTTGAAGACAGTCTTAATGATGTCGAATATAGTATAAATGCAGTTTGCGTTTTAGGACCTCTTTGATAAACAAAAGTTCCTAGGAGTTGCGTTGCCTTTGTTTGAAGGCATTGACAGTTATATCAATGACGCTTTACTGCAGTAGTTCTTTATTCCACAGCTGAAAGGTGATTTTTGGTATCTTGTGTTTTGACGGGATACATAGTATTTTACAACACATTCTTATTTAAGTACTTTACTATCTGAAGGAAAGGACTATTCACATGAGAGTATAAGAGAGCGACCAACGACCAACCGACGAGTGAACGAATATTCGTCTAATCTGACATTTGGTTCAGACTGCATTTTTTGTATTCGTCACGAATGACGTTTACCTTTACAGAATGAGGTGAAACAATATTTAAAAAAAAAAAATCTGGTGCTCCCACCTTTTAAACACAAAAATCTAAAAGAAAAATGTTTCCATAATTTTGAGGTTAGTCGCTAGTGAACAACTTTATTTATTCCTTTCAGTGTGGATTGTATGTGGAATGCGAAATTAAGTGCCTTGAGCTGCGAATTGCGAAAGGTCGCCAGTTTTTTACATTCTTTTCACATGAGTATTCACCGACAGACGCGAATTGTAATACAAAATAAACTAGTAAAATTGGGTGGTAACCAAAATTGAGGATAAATTCGAGCGAATTCAATCGCAAATTTGTGGAATGCGATGTTGTGGATTGCGAATAAGTAATTGACAGTTGGCAGAAAATATCTTGTTGGTCGCGTAGAAAATATAAAATGCGATATATAACAATTTACACTAATCCTAGGCCGTGTTTTCTTTTTAAAATTATAGATAGGATCGTTTATTTACCTTGTCGAAAAGTTAAAACAAGAATTTGTTGATATTTGCGCTTGACATTGCCAAAACAAAATAATTCACTGTCTGCAGCGCATGTGAAAGGCACTTTAGAGTTTGACAGTTCGTCGTAACAAGATTGCAATTTTCTCAAATTTCTCTTATTTTACCAGATTTATAAGAATACTCTCTACTTTTGGTACTAAGCACCTGTTTGAGCGGATTGCATCATTAATTTTGTTGCAGAATTTCCCATTTAAAAGAAGTCAATAGTTGCCATGGGATTTGATTTTCTTCTTAGAGGTTTGTTCGAAGTGATATATCTGCTTGGTAGGACTGTTAAGAAACTGCAAAATTGTCTTTTACACCGAGCCCAAAGGGTCATTACTGTTTCGAAACAAAATTAAGGCCATCAAAGAGAAAAAAATTTAGATTTCAACTTCATGAGTCTTAAGGTTTCGTGCAAGCCAACGAACTACTCATAAGCAATCTGTGTGGTACCGGAATTTAGTTTGATTCCTTAAATATTATTATTTAATAAAATATAAATTTCTTGCAATATTTTTGATACATTTATATTTTACCATCACAAACGCTCTTAATTCTCTTTATTATAATATTATATTTGATGGTTCTGGTATAGAAAGCTTAGATTATTTTGGGAATGATTGATTGACTCATGCGGTTCCCATTAATGATTATTATCTATTTTTAGAACCACAACTGACCCCACTATATTTCGTGTGAGTTTCGTATTAGATGTATAGCGAGAGGCCTTTTTCACGTCACCGTTGTCATAAGTTTGCAAAAGATTTGCGTCAGAAAGGGATTTTTCTTTACAAAAAGGAAGAGCCAAATATATTCCCATAATATCTAACTACATATTTATAGTGTAGAGGCCAAATAATAAACAATTCTGATTTTGATTAACAAGTGCAATATGCGCTCGAAGCCCCGTCATCACCATCATCATCATCATCTTTGCCACCATTAGAGCTGATGCCAGCAACGAAACAGTCATGTGAGATCCATTTTTAGTCAATAGTTCTAATTTTTCTCGTGAAGAATTCTCTATGACCGCGGCGCTGGCTGTCTAATTTTAATTGCATTGAAGCAGCAACGCGCACCACCAAACAATTCGATCACAGAGTGAATTATAATCACCGAGCAATATCTTTAGGCTAATTTTAAACCCTCAACCGAATTTGCGCGCCGGCCGTCCGTCAGCGTCGTCGTCGTCGTTCATCGTCGTCGGTCGGTCGGCATGCAATTTGGTTGTTGTGTCGCCAATTTTAGTTTTGATGTTGAAGTCGATGTGCTTGCAATTATTTTCATCAATTGATTCCGCATAACATGGATTTCTTGCAAATAAGCAGTATGGTGAGTTGGGTTAAAAGTTTGACCCTATACCACACTCTCTGCCACACAACCGCCCGCCACTGACTGCCCCCAGTCGCGTCTCACTAGATTCCTTTAAGTTTTTAATTAGATTTCTCGATTGGATGGAATATTTTCAATGATATGCATCAGTTGTTGTTGTAGATACTGCACTTGCTGCAATGACGATCTTTTGTGATGACGGTCTCTCTCTCTGTTTACAACTATAATAGCTGCACAAAGATTTTATTTGATTGTATTTATGTATATATTCTTGATTTTGTTCTATAAATAAAATACGAAACATAAAAGTCTCGTGCCAATTCGGATAAACAAGTACCCCGATGAGGTATGTAATTGTTGTCACACATATAACAACAAACAAAACATAATAAACAACTTAAGCCAAATTCTTGGGCGGGAGTCCGAAGTAAAGTATAAGTTAGAATGCATTTTCCGGGAATTGGATTTTTATATGTGTTGACAGGAAATAGTGAATGTGGAAATAATTAAAATTGTATTGTATGTAGATTTGTGTCTCACCAAAGAATTCAATCAAAATTAATTTTAAAACCTTTTTAAAAATTTGCTATTTGGTTTTTCACCTAAGGAATGGAGGTCATTTAGCTAAGAGTTGTGTTATTTTTCTTATGAAAAAATCTATACAAAAATTAAACATCGGTTTTACAGTATTCTATATTCTGTTCCGAGATGAAATTTGTTTATTTTATAACAAATTTCATAATAATCAGACCAGCCATTCAAGCGTGGTTAAAAGACGAACACATTCATTAATATGGGTTTGTTTTCATTAAACAACTAAACTAAATCCATTGATATCGTACACATTCCTCAAAGTAATTTGACAATTTATGGCTTGACAGATGAACCATGGTTTATGTTTTGACGTTAAAAGAGTATTTTGACCGAAATGTCACCCAATTGCTCTAAAATCTCCCTTTTCTGGAGCTGTGAAGAATTCAATTTTTAAAGGGTTTTTAGTCCATCGAATTCTTAGCTATCCTTCAATGGAATTTGACAGTTGGCAGTTTGACAGATGGAGGACAATTTATTTGTTGACAAAAAAAGTGTGTTTAGGCCCAAAGCTCACGTTTTTCAAAATAAACTGTGATAACTTCAGATTTCTTAGAGATATTTTAATCCGTTGATACACTCCCGTTCAATTGAATAGGTTCAAAGTTTTCGAGTGCGATTTACCGTTATAACTCCGAACTATGTGGAATAAATGAATTTTTGAAAATGGCATTAGAGAAAGCATCAAATTGAGGAGGGAATAAGAAAACACACAATATCAAACTTACCATCATTACACGTTTTATTATCATTTCTTTAAATTCATATTGAAATTTTAGCACTTTTTTTCGTTTATTTGAACAGGTGGTGCGCCTTTATAATCACTTTTGCTTTGAACTAGTTAAAGGTCAGACCTTTTAAAGCTATTTTTGGGCTTTATATCATGGTTTCTTTGATATGACACAAACAAATTGAGAACAAACGTAGAATGGGTGGAGGAAAAGCTCTTTTCGCGGCTGAGTACGCGAAAATTTATTGTTTTCATGATAAATGGCTAACGGGACATCAAATTTCGGAAAAAAAACTTACAGAATCTATTCTTTGATTTATAATTATCTGAAAAATAAACAAAAAGATGGTATCGATGAGAATGGATGCAAATAGCCTGCTATCTCCGCAAGTGATAGGCGAAAAAGTCTGAGGGTTGCGTCTAATTCGTCGGTTTAAATGGCTAAAACAAGGGAAGAAGCTAGGTTCAGTGCCAGTATTTCAGCAGTCGAGAGTATTAGTAAAAGTTCTGCATACCGAAAAATGTCACCCAATCACTCTTTTCGAAGCAATAAGAATAACTGTTTAAATTTCAGATTAGAGGTTTTTTAGGGCATATATTCATAGATTTTGTTTAAGCTGTTGCTGGGCAAATCTGGAGTTTATCATTTTTAAACTCCAAATTTGTATAGCAACAGCTTAAACAACATCTTTGAAAACTCTTCATTGTATATGTTTCCCATCAAATGCAGACGATCGGTGAAGACAACTCGTTTTAGGTTTTTATTCAATTTCAATGAGTTCGTTGAGTTCGACTGTTACATAACAAACAGTGCGTTCATCGATCCCAAAAGGATTGGATGCATACCGAAACCGAACCGAAAGCATTAATTTTCAAACAAATCGAAGCAAACTAGATATTCACGGTTGTTCTGATATTCGGTTGAATTGAAACCATACGGATTGAAAACGGAAAACAAAAAGATACCTCAATTAAAAATTTCAAAAAAAATGGCGGATCGTCTATGAATCGTAAATGTTCAGCAATGGATGCACAATCCGCCATTTGGTGAATGGATACAAAATTCGCCATTTTTTGACGTTTTCAATTTCAGTATCTTTTTGTTGATCGTGTTCAATCCGTACGGATTCAATTCGACCGGATGTTCTGATATCCGGTCGAATTGAATCCACCATTGTATTTCAGTCCATGTTCAAGCTAACTCAGTTTGAGAATAATTTAAACCGGTTGAACTCGGTTACTGGTTAACTTCAATAAACCAAGTTGACAGTTGGCACATCACATATTGATGCGATTAAATTTACTTCAACAAAAACTAATATTTCCTTTCAACTATCCTCGGATTTTTACAATCGAAACTTTTTTCAGCATTTTTCTTTTTTAGTTCAGAGAGGACACCGAGTTATTGAATACAAATTTGTGTTTCATCTTAAGCTGAGAGCATTAAAGTACCTCCCCTAAGCTGCGAATTGCGAATGCGAATAAATTTGTTTAGGCAATTCCAAGTGCAAATATCAATCATCAATTCTATCCCCATCTTCAAAAATAAATTACGGCCTAAAACTAGTTTCAATTGTTAAATTTAGCATTTTTATATTTCTTACGTGACCAACTAGATATTTTCTGCGAACTGTCAAAAATTCATTCGCAATCCACAACATCAGGACGCATTCCACAAATCTGCGAATGAAAAATTCGCTCGAATTTAACTTAAAATTTTGTGTAAACCCATATTACCCGTTTTTTTTTCTATGGCAATGTCTGGCGGCAAAGAAATATCAAAATTCGTGACCATTCCCAATTCGCAGTTCACTATTCACGGCTCATGTGCAAGGCATTTATAAGAGCTTCGAATATGTGTTTCTTTCCATTCTGAGTTCAGAATTAATTACTGAACCCGACAGAGTTTAATGTTGAACCAATAAGTCTGATCTTTTACTTTGGGTTTCTGTGATTTTTAGTTCAAACTTGTGCCAACAATTTTCTTTTTATATGAACTTTGACACAATATTGGACTAAAATGCGCAGAAATGCACAGAAAATCACAGAAATTCAAAGTAAAGGAACAGACCTAATAATTTGAACGGTGAAATGTCAATTTGTAACAGCTAAGTGTTCAGGTGTGTTTCAAAAATTATTCAGAGCGCTCGGTACACTCTTGATTCAGATGATGTACAGAAAATGTGTGACATATTTGCACTCTGTTTAGAGCTCTATACTGAACTTAAAATGAAAAACGCATTATAGATGACCGTGCGAATGGAGAAGAAAAGTTAAGCCGACTTCACTCTTTTTTCAAAACATTTAAAATCATTACGTTCAACACATAAAATTTCAGGTCAACAATTTTTCAATTTTTCGAGTTCTGATTTACCAATTGTCAGATGAAAATTATAAGTCAGTACTAGATTTTGGGGCGTTGAACGCTTTGATATCCGAATTATCGAATCGTATGACAGTTCAGTGCTTCAGTTCACATCGGACTGACTCCTCCGACTTTTTTTGACGACTCTGTACTATATCTCACTCCCACTTCATGGTGAAAAAGAAATGGAATGGACATGCAAAATATTTAAAAAATTTTGGAAAATAAATGGATTTCTTTTGAGGTTTTCGTTTGTGACAACTGCTTTCTCTCTCTGTATTTTTTCTTTGGCACACAAATACTACACAATTCAATTTTATTTCATTTGAAAATATTTTAAATAAATCAAATAAAAGTTCTGGAACAAAAAAATTTATTTAAAATTAAATACTAAATACTAAATACTAAATTAATTAAAATTAATAAAAATTTATTTTATTAATTAATCCCTCAACGAGCTCAGATTTGTGTTTTCTTTAAACGACTTATACTCTTCAAAGTGAGTCTGTTGGTGTTCACATTAGTTAGTAGGTTTGTTCCTTGCTGACTTTCAAACAGTTTGAAACCGCCAGATTTAGTCCGAAGTCGTTTCACACTTGAAAAATTGTACTGGTTCGCACCAAATCTGGCGGTCTGAAACTGTTTGAAACTGTTTGGGACTAAACCAAGGAACAGGGTTAGTGTCTGGACAAAAGAAGTTGCATGAATGTCAAATTAGGTCAGATGAGTCAGTTCAATGTGAACACCGTCTACCGGAGAGCTTTGTTCATACTCTGCTCAGAACTAACTACAATCACTATAGCTCTGTTCCATGCTCCATGCTCTGCTCAGCGCTAAGACAGAAAAACGCCTAATTTTAATTGTTTTTGTGACTCTGACAAGTTCTGACTATGCGGTAAAACACGAAAAAAACTCACAAAAGCAATTTCACCACTTCTTGTGACTTGTGAAGTGCTATTGAAGTTGGGTTGAATCAGGCTATAAATCCAAATCCGACTAAATGAAGCTCAGGGGGTAAATTCTCGATCTGTGAAACTGTGAAGTGATATACATATGTATATGATAACACCTTCACGCCAAATGTGATTCTCGAGCATGATAATTTTTTTATTACAGTTATCAATTCACTCTGTGAAAAGAAAAATTATAAACAGAAGCAAGGCGTGCTAATTAAATACACCCCAAGTCGCCATCTTGGCCTTTCTATGGCGTCACAATTATCTTTAATTATGGGAGAGCGACGGCATTTTTAATTTTAGTACTTTTAGTAGTCACTTTGACAACTAACGAGTTCGGAAATCACCTTGCGCATGTTTGTGAAGTGATAACATGATAAAACTCTGTGAAAACTGAAATGATAACTTTGTTTTCATTTCACACTTTCACAGATCTAGAATTGAATCCCAGGTGACAGTTGTAGTTCAATGCTGACGTTTATCATTCTGAAAATGGCTGCCAAATCTGCATAATTTTTTTTTATATAGATTATGAAAAAAGCGCTTCAAAAAATCAAACATCTTTTAAATTTGGCGTTGGTGAGTTCTTAGTTTAGTTACACCAGAAAATTAGTACTGGAACAACCCCACAGATAATTAAAATCAAGTAATTGAACTTAGTACCCACTCGAACCAAATTCTTGTCCTAATGATCTTGACCCTGATCTGCATAAAATGTTGCAATATCTCTCATAAACATTTAACTTGATTCCTTTAATTACATTATAAATAGAACTTGAATCTTACACACCATAAATCCAAGATAATAATTCAATTTTTACCTCACCATCAGTCGCCACCACTCTACTAGATATACCATGATAAATTTCAAAAAAGATTCCATCCCAACCTCAAACATGCCAATAAATCAAAATCAATAAATTACAAAAAGAAAAAATACATATATAAAAATCTCGTGTGTGATTAATCGAGTGTTTCATTGCGCCATTGTATACGATTACTTGGCCCATACAAAATACTATCCTCCCCCCATGTATAGTCTATACCTTACCTACTATATGCACACACCTCACTGAGGTAATAATAATAATAATCGTTCAAGTTGCACCAGTCAGCCAGCCATCTATAGCGCTTGCTTTCTCATTAACATATTTATGCTGATTTTTTAAGACTTTTTATTTTGCTATCTGTCAAAATTACATAATCACCACTTTGTCTGCCAAAAATGAGGTGAACACCAAATAATTCACCTAATTATATCTTCGATAGGTATGTTCTTTAAATTCAATGTGAATCTATAAATAGGTACAAGATTTATGTATTAATCAAATCGAATATTTTTATGTACTTAGGTACTTGTATCTAAATACAACCAGGAACATCAAAAGGATAAATTAAGAAGAAGGTCTCCTAGCTGGCGCTGTGCTGGCAGCTTAACAGTAGTCCAGAATCACTTTAAAAATGGCATGAAATCATTTAAATGAGATGGAAATTGGTTTGTATTCAGCAGTGAAAACTATTTCGTATAAAAAGAACATTAAATTGTGAACTTGAACGCCTATTACCCCACCCATTTCTGACATTTGTTTCCATACATCAGAAAATTGTAGAAAATTTGAAATCTTCTCTTTTTTAGTCTCGTGAATTTATGCTCAACACTGGATCCGTTCATATAATTTTTCAAAACTGACAGTTTCTACCAATTTTACAATAAATGTTTTCATACGAGCTTCTTTGGCAGTTTTGGATAAGAAAATGAATGAACCTGAATACTAATGCTATGTTTCCACCAAAGATTTATCCCAGTTCAGATTTGATAAATCTATTTGGTGTTTCCACCGTACAAAAAGAATTAAAAAGGATTTACTTTGACAGCACCTTTAAAAATGCAAATGGCGTTTCATTATTTTCTTATGAAGAGGAAGTGAGATAGAATATTTCATTTGTGAAGAACTGAATTCAGCCATGAATGAATCCTTCAGCGCCATATACAAGAAGAGGTTAGTTCGATTTGACAAAGTATTTGTCCTAGGAAGATTTAACAAGATTAATTTCTAACCTTCACGATTTATGAAATATACTTGTATGATAAATTTCAGAGGTTTAAAGAAGATTTGAGGTCAATCTTATTTAATCTCAGATTAGCGTAAGGTGGAAATGTAGCATAAAGGTAGAACTAGAATAGTCGGAAGCTGTCGGAAGCTTATGTCAAAACCGACCGAAAAGTAGCTATCCGAAACGTCAATTTCACAAGTGACCCATAATGCACTTAAGTGGTTGGAAGTGAAACAAAAAAAAATAATACATAGTTGTTTATTCAATGTTTATTTTCTCATACTTATTCATAGCACAGAGTGATATGCTTTTAATTATTTATTTTGTGAAACCACTTAAATTCGATGTGATATAAATTAATTAAAAGAAAATTGATTCGACTTCACTCATTCATTCATAAAACAGAAAATAAGTTGAAAACTATGCACCAAGCGCCAAGTTCTTGTTAGTTTGCTGCCACCATTTTGATTTTGCATTCGCCCACTTACGAAAGAGCGGTCGCTGAGCGCTCTCACGTCCGACGGCAAAAGTTAACGAAAACTAAACGAAAAGTTCCACTTCGCAATTATGTGCGCGTCATATACATTTCTTGTTTTCGCTCGGTTTCGTACGACCACTTAAGTTGGCTTCCGACTATTCTAGTTCTACCTTAAGTCATGACAAGGATCATTAAAAAATATTTCCAAAGTTAAATTATACCTTTTTGATATTTATTTTCAAACAGACATAAGGTTCCCACTGTCAAATAGGCCGTTATGACGACAGTGGCGACACCAACGACCAATGTGACATAAATAATATCAAACAAAGCCACAATAACCAATACACCATCATAACAGCAACAAGAGAAAGAGATCAACTATAATAAAATTAAACAAAACAACGACAAAAAAAAAGAAAGAAAAATATGAACAAGAAGAAGAAAAGTAAAAAAAGAAAGAAGAATCATCACGATGATGGATGGTTGTATTACTATTTTTGGATTCTGCATTCTGACGTCTTCATTGCCATCGCAACCGCCAACCCACCGCCATCCATCGCCACTATACTATCACCCCGAACTCCACCACCTTCTTTGCCAAGTGCAAAAATTTGCAAATTATGACAGATGCAACCCGATTGATGCAGCAGGGGGCAGGCAGACAGACCAAATCGACGACAACGCTACTGCTGCTGCAGCAGCGTGCTTCTATTGAGTTTTTGTTTTTTTTTTTTGGTTTTCTTTGCACAGTGAGATGGGGCTAAAATAGGAGACCAAAACAACATAAGGCATAGAGAGAGAGACAAGAGGGGGCTTGAATATACGCGCGCTTGGGCTTTCGTCATCTTTGGCACTTGCCAGACACTTTGCCCGAGTTATTACGTTCAAGTTCATATGACTCTAGCGGTCGGGGTTGGTGTTTTATATTGTTTTGTTTGTTTCTGGTTTTTGTGCTTTATTTGCCTCCATCCATAATGATTCCCCTTGTACTCTCTCTCTCTCTGGTCTTTTATAGCCAAGTTTATATTTTATTTATATTGTGTGCGTTATCCTTATTTCTGAGCATCGCCCCTATTTTTAATGGGGTTTGTTCTTAGGCAACGACGACAACATCTTGTTTTACGTCAAAGTCTTGGCGTTGTTATAATTTTTGGTTTTTATTTGATTTATTTTGCTGCCTATTATTATTTTTCGGGTGAGTGTGTTTAATTTTTTTCTTCAATAAAGTTTTGTGTGAACATATTTTGCATACATACCTATTTGTGGCAATTAGCTATGACAAACTAATAAATAGAAAGGAAAGGGTGGACTTTATTTTGTGTGCCTTTCCTTAAATTTATCAAAATTTAATTATGTTATGTGTACAGACAAAAGTTAAAAATAAATAAATTGTATGACGTAACAAGTTGTAGAGAACCATCAGAGCTTAGTGACTTGCAACGCTCAGCCACATTTGTGTTGGCGTGTACTGCTTTGGAATATCCTTTTTTTTTATTAAATAAGTAAAATCAGTTGAGCTATTAACGAAATATACTGAAATAACCAAAAAAAAAAAAAAAAACGTCCTCAAAAATCATCCCAGTCCTGTTGCTGTTATGCCAATTTTCGAAAATACTTGAAACTCCGTTCTATTGACACCATATTAGAAATCATATCACATGTACAATAACTGGAAGCAACAACAGTTGGTGGTGATCCGGAAATTCAAATGAAATTCGCATATACATAGGTCTCCATGTATGCTGAACACCGCAGGCAAGCTCATGGAGATCATGTTGAAATCATGACTTACAGCGATAGTCTAAAGACAGGTGAAGTGTCAGAAAAGCAGTTCAGGAAAGGCCGCTATACGATCGGAGCTATCGATCACCCAAATCAATCAAAGATTGTTTTGCTAGCAAGCTGGACGTACGAAATGGTTTCACCCAGTGAGGTAGAGCGATATGTTGTAAGCCATCGATACAAGATTCAATATTCCCGCCGTGCCGGTGGTGATGTACTATTTCAAGGGTTTGGAGATGATCTACGAAGCCACAAAAGGTCCACAAAGGAAGTAAATAACATCTGGAGTAGCACAAGGCTTGATCTTAGGACCAAATATTTGGAATAAACATTACAATAATATCCTCCGCATAGATATGCGATATGCCTGAAGACACCTTTCTAGTAGCAAACACTGATGCGACGAGCAAACTTCTGGTAGGAGAAACCCTAGTCAGCTTGGCAACTGAGGTAGTCCTACTAACGAAAAAGAGGACTCCAACACAAATCGACCTCCACATCGCCCCTGGAGTTATACGAAGTAAGGAAGCGGTAAAGTATTTTGGGCTGAGGCTCGCACTAGGCTTACCTTCTGGCAACAGGTACTACTTCGGTGAGTAGGCTGAAAGTAGGTGGAACAACAGCAAGTAAACGAAGACTACTGACACACTTTGACAGTAGAAGTAATGGAAACAGATGTTGGCAGTGCAAAGACGTGGAGCTCTACTTGTAGATAGCTTTTAACGAACGGTGTCGGAGGCAGTCGTTCTTGTATTTTTGGAAAGCCATTATCTTATACAATTAACAATATAAGGAGTCCTGTATCTGTCGGACTCCAACAGAAACTATAACAAAGATTTTGACAGAATAATGATATGACTTCGAAATCGTCACTATTGAAAAGTATTGGGTAATGTGGTACACCTTGTCGTCTAATGTGACATACTATACCACGTGGGGCTCCAATTGTCTTGAAGGCAAATAAAATGCAAATTTCCTCAAATGGGCAAATTGGTCTCTATATATCTTTCCGGTACAATTTTTTTAATTTTACCTTTTTCGGGCATTTTAACAGAGCAAATATTGTAAAAGCACAAAAGTCAATAGACACAGGTAAAAACTAAAAGGACCATTACAGATACTATACTACAAGGAAGTACGGTTTTAGAAGCAACTATATGATAGGGAAGGCAACAAAAATGTGTTCTTTTTTTTTAAATTGCTTCACAGATTTTTCTAAAAAAAAAATCAAGACATTTCTTTTGGTAAACATTACATTTGGGTGATAAACTTTTTTTTTCGAAAAGTGGTTTTTAATAGTACATACTTCCCATATAAATCCAATTTTGAAACTTGGTATTTAACAACTTTTTAAATTTTGATTTAATTTTGTTTGGAATATTTTATTGAAATAATTTATTTTCATGCAAAATAACAGTACTTTCCATTCCATAAAAAACTGTTTAGCAGAACGGTTTATTATTAAATCATTACCTTGGTTCTAGAAGGACTTTTCAAAAGTAGTAAGCATTTTTAGAAAATAATAAGAAAACATTTTCGGTTTCCCAAAAATGAACAAATAATTGGTCACTGACCCTTTTAGAACCAAGTTTCAGAAATACATATAAATCTGTACTACACAACTATTAATAGTACCTCCCATAGAACGGTATTTTTGATTTTCAATTTTGTATTATCAGCTAAACAGATTTTGAATGAAAAATTGAAAATATTTGCTTTGAAAATTAGATCTCACAATCAAGTTATTAATTATTTTTGGAATGCAATTTTTGTCTGCATATTAATAAATACTTAATATGTGCACTCACCAACATTTTTTCTTTAAATGTTTTAAGAGGCCTTCCGTCAAAATTTCGAACTCAGAGTGGAAGATTTTTAGCTTCGAATAAAAAGTGAAAATTCGTTTTTGGTTTGATTCGATCATACTAAATGAAGTTCATTTTCGAAGAAAACCCATATTTACCTTGGCAATAAAATTTAATAAAAATTCGTAGTATTTGAAAATAAAGACTTTTTATTCGAAAAAAGACCTTTATAAATTGTGTTGTTTCCAGCAAAATCTTTGTGCTTGTTTTTTCAAAGTAAATCAGTTTATTCAAACATTTATATCATGAGAAAGTTTCGGGTTATTTGGTTCATTTCTTGTTACTTAAATACACAATTGAAAAATAGAAAATTTGTCAATTTTCAAAAGCAAATATTTCAAAAATGAGGACGAAATTAAACTATCGGCCTCGAAAAGATTGAAACCCTTATAGGTTACCTTTAAAATGATAAACCTATTATATACATATGTACCACTCTCCTGTTTTCCAGAAGTAGGCATTTGTCACTGGATTTTTGAAATCAAAAAAAACTAAATCCAAAATGAAAAATGTTGCTCAAAAATTTTGAATCCAAAATGTTATTCTTTCATATGCAATTTAAATTTTTGCAATACATGGTTCCGTGGCTCAGATACTTGGAAATCCATTTTGCCAGTCTTCCATTTTTATAATTAAAAAATATATTTTTTTTAACCGCTCCAATCATTTATAAAGTTTTGTTTGCATAAATTTATATTTGTTTTAGAATTTAGATGTAATTTTGTTCACCTCAAACATGCCTTTAAACATTTCTTACTCATAATACGGGCGGGTCAATAAGTCCCTGAAAATTGATAGAAGGAACGCTCTTTTTGCAAAAAAAAAAAACTTTTCAATTCTCGACAGAATCTTCTTTTAGCTCAATACACTTCATTCAAAGTTTTTCAAATTTTTGTATTCCCTAAAAAAAAAGTTTTTTACGAAAGACTCAAAATATGTACTTGTTTTTTGAATATCCTTCGAGCCAAATTTTTTTCCACCGAGCCATTTCTTCTTATTGGGATATAAGAAATATTTGCAGCGGGCCAAATCTGGAGAATAAGCTGGATGGGGGACTAATTCGTATCTTAATTCATGCAATTTTGCCATTGCGACTGTGAACTTGTTCGCAGGAGCGTTGTTTTGATGAAAAAAGAAAATTTCCTCGCCAAATGCGGTCTTGTTCTCTTTAAATCAACGTCGATTCGCTGCTAAAGACCAGCAAAATAAGCGCCGGTAATCGTCTTACCTTTCTCAAGATAATCGATATGGATGACACCTCTCGCATCCCAAAAAACCATCACCATTTCTTTTTTGCCGATAAATCCACTTTGGCTTTCTTTGGCTTGGTTTCACTTAGAAAAGTCCATTGTTCACACTCTTCTTTGGTCTCTGGTGTGTGGTGATGAGTCCACAGTCACAAATCGGAAGAAAAACTGGATTGGATATCAATTGAAGATGGCCAAACACTCCTTTGAAATGTCTGACAGTTTCGTTTGTTATAGATCGAAAGCAAACGCGGCAGCCATCTTGCGGAAAGCCTTTTCATGCCCAAATATTTGTGCAAAATTTTAATTAACGAGCTGTGCCTCCCTTACCTTCACTCGCCAAAAGTCCAATATTAGACCGTGGATTTTGTCGACCATTTCCGGTGTGGTGACTTCAATTGGGCGAACAGGGCGTTCTGCGTCATTTGTTCTGGAGCGTCCGCAGTGAAATTGGGTAAACCAATTGCGGATTGTCCCGATAGATGAAGAAGAGCCTCCGTAATATTTTTGGAGCTTTTTTTTTGGTTCCTCTAATGGTTTTTTTTTTTTTTTGCAAAAAAATTATTTTATCAGCATGCGGAAATCGTATTTTTCCATTTTGTTGAAAAAATTTCAACTGCTTCTGATTAAAACCGCTATCAAAACAAAACTATTTAACAGATATGACTACAAATTTCAGGACATTCTTTTTAAATATCTTCTATGATTGCATAATTTATGGATCTGAGATTGCATGGTCAAAAGTGTAAATTTTCAGGGACTTATTGACCCGCGCTTATTTTGTTAATATTTTATTTATTTTGCTACAGAGCCATTCAGCTTCAGAAAATCAACAGAATAAACAGAGAAGAATTGTAATACTACATATTTGTCTTTGAATATTTTTATAAATATAACAACTTTTTTAAAAATATTTGAATGATCAATTTTTAATAAGTTGTGTTACCAAAAACCAGGGCTAGATGAACTTTTCTGACAAAAATACATATCAACATGTTTTAAAGCTATGTATTTAGAAAAAAGCTTATGCAATTAACAAATAAACGTTTATAGTATGTACACTATTCAATTTTTCATTTAAAGAACGTATTTTTTTTTTTAATTTATTTATTTTGTTTTTCATATCATTATCATTAATATCAGGAGCATGAATAGAAAATAAAGAGTCTCTATTCATCCAACTGATATTTCAAAATATTTTATTTTCTTCGATACCCGTATACATTAATATAGTGTTTGGATGACATAGAACGCCGAAAAATTCATCAAACCAACTTAGCACCTCTAAAAATTATACATATTTTGCACATTCTTCGCTAAGGTGAACGATATATTCATCATTTGATGAATATTAGAAAAAAATTTTAATATTTTTGTTTAACAAAATCAAAGTAAGACCTTCTCATTTAATTCAATTCATGAATAACCCTTGAAAAAAGTTCAAATCTAAAATTCAATCGTTTAAGAATAATATATACCACCACCACCTTTACCTACAAAGCAATTCTCCTACACTAAAATAATCATTACACATCAACATCAGATATCACCCATCACCCATATATGTAGTCATAAACAACCTCCACCATCCCCAAAAACGAAGAGAAAAGAAAAGAGAAAAAAAAGATACATACACTTAATATCCTGTTGATTTAATTTATCATCATCATCATCACCATCATTATTATTATTATGATTATAATTATTATTACGAATATCATCGTCATCATTTACATCAAATTCATCATCTATTTCGCACTTAAATAGCCGGCTCTGATTGATTCCATCATCAACATTGTAATTATTTATAAAATTACCACATCCAACATTATCACTGGCTTTATATTCCAACGGTATAAAATGTTCATAATTATTATTATTATTATTATTGTTTATATTTGATATATCAGTTATATTGTCAGTTGTTGCTGATGCTAATGTTGTTGTTGTTGATGATTTTGTTACTGAATATAATCCAACATTAGCAATCACATTAAAACAACTACTACTAATGCTTCTATTACTTTTTTCAAAATGTCCACGAGTATCATCTAACAACAATAAACTAGAACTAACGGTAAGATTACTGCTATCTATTCTATTGTTATTATTATTATCCTCATCAAGATGATGTTCAGTTGCATTTCGTTGTTGTTGTTGTTGATATTGTTGATGATATTGTTGTTCAACACTAGATGGCGGTGGCGGTGGTAGATTTGTTATAAATCTACAAAGTCCATCACTTCTACTACTACTACAACTACTGCTACTACTTGTTTGCTGAGTTTCTTGCTTAACAATAATTAACGAGGCAAGACGATTTCGCATTTCGCACACACAGACAGATCCTTTTTTGCATTAATATAATTAGTTATGTGTGTATATAGGCATAAGAAAAAAAAAACCAAAGGATATCGAGGATTACATAATTATTGTACTTGTGCAGCTCCCGGATATAAACACAAAAGATATGATGTACAATGGAAATATTCAAGTGACACTTCCATTTTCTTGTTTATTTGAATTGAAATAAAAATGTATTCTTATTTAACACAAAATCACAAGCAAAATATTAAAACAACACAAACTCATATAGGTATAAATTGTTTACGAAAAAAAATGTGAGTATAGGATTTTTAACAAAAAAAAAATGAAAAAACACCTAATAAACACCTGTGGAAGGTTCTGAAACCCTCTGGTGCGGGTTTGTTTGATGCTCCAGAACGGCTGTGATTTTCACTTGGAATAGATTTTTCTCTTCCTTTTTTGTTGGTGTAATCCGTTTTGTTTTTTTTGTATATTATTTTTTATATTAACTTTTATTTTATTTTTTTCAATTTGCAAAAAAAATTCACCAAAGAAAAATGTTCACTTCCTCGAAAAGTCCTTTCTTTTTGAACGAACGATTGAAGGATTATTTTTATTGAAAAAACTTTGATACACGTTATTTGCCATTAAAATTATTATTTATCAAAGGATTCTTTATATCTTTACTTCACACACGTCATAGAATATACTTTTACACGATAGAATAAAAAATTCGTTTGAACAAAAAAAATCACTCATACGCCACAGTGCACTTGTTTTTTGCGAATGAAGAAGATTTGATTTTTTGCTTATTTTTTCAAATAGATTTTCCGATAAGGAACGGTTATTAGATTCTCACACTGAACTCACTGATTTATTTGAGAATTTCCTGTAACGGTTAATTATTATATCCTTAAGATATTTATGTATTTATTTTATATATCATCAATGATTATGTGTAGTGGCGAATAATTTTTTACTCGTTAACAATGCGGCGTCTGTGACGCGACTGAACTTATCTTTACGGTTTCACGCGACTATATTGTGTTTGGTTTACTGTTGTTTTTTTGTTTTTGTATTTATCCCGTTGCTCGAATCCAATCGAATACATATGAATGTATCTTATAATAATTTATAGATGAAGAAGACGAAGAAGAAGCGAGATGCTAACAACTGTACTGTAGAGCACACCAACGACAATGACGGTATAGCTGGCTGATGGTTCCGTTGATAGGGGGCTGCATTCTATAGCCAGTCAGCAAACAACCCCTCTAACGGGACTCTATCTGTATGGGTGTGCTTTTCCGATCTGAACCGTTACGTCATTGGCTTCACTCTCGTTTGACACACTAACATTATACTCGTCGTACGGTTAAGGCAAAGCCGCTGTATTGTAACTGTAAGTATCCAAAGTGGGTGCTGCAGAAATAACGAGAAACACAGAGGAGAAAATCAATGACGTCTTCGTTGAAGAGTCGGCGCGGTATATTTTGTGGGCCAATTCTTAAGTTTCCGGCGTATTAGTGTTTGTTTGTGGCGGTGCGGTTACAGAGGGTGTTGTTGTAAGTTTTTTTTTTTTTTTTTTGATGCCATCTCTCCCATAAGGCACGTTAACCAATTCGTTTGCGTCATAGAAAAGCTCATGGTATGCCTCTCCAATTGGCAGCAGCAGTGGCATTTGCAAATAAATACGTCGTCGATTTTGAGAGAGAAGAAGTGAGAGAATGAAAAACCGGTAAACATTAAGTTCAATCCAAGTATTTCCGTCCGCTGCCTTTTCTCATCTTTTACAGTTCCGTATATCTTTGAAGTTAAAACACAGAGAGAGAGCATGTTGTCGGGGTTTGGGGTATACGAGTAGCTAAGTATGTGTGTTAGATAGAATTGACTCTTCCTTTCGATAGTTTTTCCCATAATGCTATTTCTTCTTCTTCGATTATTTGTTGTTGTTTAGCGTTGGTTTTATTTTTTTTTTTTTTTCAAATAACAATTGAGCGACTTGACCTCCCCACATGGCATCAGCAGCGAGCGAGTAGTGAGCGTTTTATATGAGAGGCACTCCTATATTCTTGGTTGGTTGTCGTGCGATTTTTGTATTACTTCTATTTTACGGTTTTACTCGCAGCGAGTCTACCTCCTTTTTGTTGCAAATGCAGTTTTGTGGATATTTTTGTATCTAACGGTGCGGTGGATGGCGGCACCTTTTCTAGTCATCGCCGTTTCTGTTTGAATAAAAAATACAACAAAAAAAAGTTATAATAAAAATTTTGTATAGCATGCATTTAGTTGAGGTGTTTTTTTTTTTTTTACTTTTTGCAACCAATGAATTGGGGTGAGGAGGCCAGGTTTTTTTCTATTTTTTTTTTTTTTTTTTTTTTTTGGTTTCTGGCTGAGAGATGAACATTTTAGAGCTCTAAATATTTGGTACCTTTAATTCGTGTGGTGGATTAAGCACCGCGTGTTAGCCTACAGGTGAGAAACACACGGCGCGGCGATGACGATGGTAGGTAATATGCAGTGGTGGATGGCATGGAAAAGCTTTGTTTTGAGCATGTTGTTTCTTATTATTGTTTGTTGTTCTTTTTTTTGTATTTTTTGATGTTATACTTCTTCTTTAGGGTAAAGCGGGCATAACACAGGTTCCTAGCACAATATATTATGGGTACCTACTAAAACTTGTAGAGAGATCATCGATTTTACAGAGTGAATGTTGTGGGTGTGGGATGGAATGGAAATTTGTTGTGCTTATGCATTTTTAGTGGGTGGTTTTTTGAAATGTTTTCTTAGCGGAAAATAAATTTTTATTTTTTTTTTCCGGAAGAACGATGAATTATTGTGGTATGCATAAATGTGCATGATTTTTTTTTTTTTTATCAGTTTGAGTTGTGAGAAGTTTTTAGGTTTTTTTTATTTGAATGATCGATTATGCTTCATCCATCGCAGGAGTTAGGTCTTTTTTTTAATTAATGACAAATGTTCACACGGTTTTTGGAGCTTACTTACTTACTTACTTAAGGTGGCGCTACAGTCCGGGGTGGACCAGGGCCTCAACCAATAAGCTTCTTCCAGCCGGCTCGGTTTCTAGCTAGCTGTCTCCAGTTTCGCACGCCAAGTTGGTTGAGGTCCTCTTCCACTTGCGTGCGCCACCTTTAACACTGTCCACCTCTACTGCGTTGTCCCACAGGGTTGGATTCAAAGACTTTCCGGGCCGGAGCATTGGTGTCCATTTGCTCTAGGTGACCCAGCCATCTTAGTCACTTTTGTGGCTAGGTGGTCGTCCGTGTCGCTGTACAGCCCATACAGTTCGTGGTTGTATCTTCTTCTTCATATCCCTCATCTACGACGGGACCAAAAATCACACGGAGAATTTTCCTCTCAAAACAGCCTAACGCGTTCTCATCCACCGTAAGCAGTGTCCATGCCTCTGCACCATACATCAGGACATGGGATGATAAGCGTCTTATAGTACAGGGACAGTTTAGTTGCTCGAGAGAGGGCTTTTGCTTCTCAATTGCCTTCTTAGCCCAAAGAAACAACGATTGGCAAGACTTATCCTTCGTTTGATCTCAGTACTGATATTATTCGCTTAGTTTATAGCGGATCCTAGGTAGACAAAGTCTCTGACCACCTCAAAATTATAGCTGTCTATAGTGACGTTCTGTCCAAGACGTCGATGTTGGGTGTCCTTTCTTGTTGACAGCATATATTTCGTTTTGCTTTCATTCACCGTTAAACCTATCTTCTTGGCTTCCTTCTCGATACTCACAAAAGCACCACTGACATCACGATTTGTTCGTCCGATTATGTCAATGTCGTCAGCGTAAGCGAGTAATTGGATGGACTTTTGAAAGATTGTGCCCGCAGTGTTGACGTGGAGAGTTTTTGCACTATTCTTTCAAGAACGATTTTGAAAAAGTCGTATGACAGCGCGTCGCCTTGCCTAAAGCCTTTTTTGACATAAAAGGTGTCTGTGAGGTCTTTGCCAACATTGATGGAGCAGCGTGCATTCTTCATCGCCATCCTGCACAAACAGATGAATATGGGAGGAGTCCAAAATTATACATTGCTCTATATAGCTCGTCTCTGTAGATGCTGTCATAGGCGGCCTTGAAATCTTTAAACCATTTTGTTATGGACTGTTTCTTTGCTACGGGGTCATGCTAGCATGCGTGACCGCCTCCTGCTCGTGTTGGTGGATTGCGGGAGCTTGACCCCTTCCGGATCATATATCAAAAATACATGCTAGGCTTATGCTGTTAGGTATACTTTCAGCATCCGAGACGTTTTTCTTTTACCCTCCCTCCTTGGCCGTCTTACTCGTCTCAACGGTCCCTTAAAACCACCACAGCTCACCTCTTCACTAACTTCACTCACTTCCCTCGCCACTCACCCTCATCCTTCATCACCATCGTGTCCTGTAACCCCGGCTGGGGCATAGGGCGTCAACAAAACGTCTCCATCCTTCACGGTCTGCTGCAAGGTACTTTAGCTGTGGCCACGTCCTTCTCTGGAATTCTGCTTCCGCTAAGATAGTTGATTTCCATGTTGTTCTTAGTCTTCCAACCCGCCACCGTGCACCCTGAGGATTCCATTCAAAGGACTGCTTTGCAATTTCATCGTTTGGTTTCCTCAGTGTGTGACCAATCCAACGCCATTTACGCTTTCTTATGTCGACGTCCAGCCGCTCTTGACTTGTTCTGCGCCACAATTCCTCATTTGATATTATTTGTGGCCAGCGAATCTTTAGGATGTGACGAAGACAGCGATTCACAAAAGCTTGCAATTTCTTCGAAATGATAGACGTGACTTTCCAGGTTTCACAAGCATATAACAGCACGGATTTGACATTGGATTCGAAGAATCTCAACTTAGTGCGTAAGGAGATTTGACTTGATTTCCAGATTGGGGACAGAGTACCAAAGGCAGCACGAGCTTTATTTATTCAACTTTTAACGCCCAGATCCGTACCACCGTTTGCAGAAACAATACTGCCAAGGTAGTTAAACTGTTCCACTACTTCAACTGGCGTCTCCTGTAGAAAAATACGCTGCTGTGTGGAGCGGCCTGTGAGCATTATTTTTGTCTTAGACCACTCGACTCTCCCTTCACTTGCAGTGTTTGGCACATCCCGTTCAGCCCACTGATGTTATTTGCCAGTAGACATATGTCATCGGCATAGTCTCAATGACTGAGCCTTTCGAACGGTCTCCATTGAATGCCCTGTCTCTTCTCAGCTGTACCAACACTGGCCGTCAATACGTCATCCATCGCCAGGAGGAAGAGAATTGGCGATAGAACATCCCCTTGTCTCACACCCTGTTGCACTACGAAGGAGTCGGATAGCTGCCCATTGTGCAAAACAAAACACCTTGCGTTGTTTTAGGACTCTTTTCTTGGCTTTTCAAATTTTCTTTCCCAAAACGACTTTGTCCACCCCCTTAGTGCAAGACGAGGGGTGGGAGAAAATCAATAATGTAGTCCTATGGTTTCAAGAGCGCCTAATCCAATGGGAGTTCTCAATTTATAAATTAAAACTTTACTATTCTACAGGACACCTGAAGTCCTTTTAAATAAAATGCACGACTGGGTCGCACGTACTTGCTCTTATGTTCAAGACACTGCGAGTTTAAGAAAATTGTATATACAAACATGGAAATTATGAGAGAAAAATGTAAAGGAGCATGAAATACGACATTTAAATTAGCTAAAAGAACTCTTTTGACAGAATTACATTTGGGGACCGAGCGTTTGTTATAAAAAAAAAAACATTAATTGTTTTTTTTCTTTTATTATTTTTTTTTCTTTATTGTGTTTATTTATTTTCTTTCATTATTTAAGTTTTGAAATAGTAATTACAAGTGACTTATTATTATTTACTATTATTTTTGAAATATTCATATTTCGTTTCGTTGCGAATGCACAAAGGTGGAGGGGAAAAGAGGGTGTATCCGTTATGGAAACGTTTTGCAAGTTAAGCAAAAATGGCGTGGGAAACCGTTCGGAATTTATGGTTATGCCGTTAGGCAAGAGGGCGTGTGGGGAATAACGGGCTTATGAATGTGGGTGACGTCTGAGACGTAACTAAAGTTTGAGGTGAAAAAAAGTATGCCATCTCAATTCATGATGGAATATGATTGTATGGAAAAAAAAATTTAAAATCGTTGGAGCGGTTTTTTTTTTTAATTAATTTTTTATATATAAAATTCTTAAAACATTTTTAAGAACAAATTTTGGTATGCAGATTTAAACTATATATTTATGTGTATATAAAAACAGAATTTGAAAAAAAATTGTCAACCCGTTTTTGAGATATCGAATTTTCAAAAAAAAAAATTGAAACTTTTTTTAAAAATCCAAAAACTTTTTTTTGAAAATTTTGATATGCAATATTATTTAATTTTATCTGAAATTCGTATATAAGAAAATTCATTTAAATCCATTAAGCTGATAACGAGAAAACTCAAAATAAAAAAATACGTTCTATGACAGGTCCTACTAATAGTTGCTATGTGTAATATTTTATAATTTTTGATGGTAGATCGTACTAATTTTAGTATATGAAAAAAGTTTAATCAAAATCATAGGAGTCGTTTTCAAGCAAACAAAATATTTTCCTTTGCGGTTTTTTCACTTTTGTATGGAAGGTACCGTTATTTTTTCATAAATGAAAAATTTTTTCTAAAAATATTTTAGAGAGTACTAAAAAAGTCTTAAATATCGAGTTTCAAAAAAATCTATGATGCCGTTTTCGAAATATTTGATTTTCCAAAAAAAATTTTGAAATATTTTTTAAAAAACCAAAAAATATTTTTTCAAAAATGTTGGCACACAAGACTATTGACATTTCTTGGAAGCTTCTGTATAAGAAAAATAATTGAAATCGGTCATACCATTTTGAAGAAAATCAAAAATTAAAAAAATGATTCCTTGGGAGGTACCATTAATAACCATTTTTGAAAAATGGTTTTCCACCCAAAGAAAGCCTTTACTAAAATAAATTTATTGAATTTTTTTTAAGAAAAGTTGTCTAGCCGTTTTTGAGAAAAATACGATTATGTAAATTCGCCAAAAAAAAATGTATGACAGGTACCGTAATTTTTGGTTCTAAAAAAAAAATGAAAAAAACGTGTCGGCAGAATCACCAAAAACCACTAAGTACCAAGTTTGAAGAAAATCGATCGAGCCGTTTAGGCTGTAGACGAACAGACAGACAAACAGACAGAATTTTGCCACCCACTTTTTTGGTGTTCTCTATCATCGTAATATCATGTTTGATTATTATCTCAAATTTTTTTTTTTGCACGAATCCAAAACTTGCCTTATAGTACCTATAATCGCAAGTAAAAATAATAGACTTAAGATATTATATTATTGTAAATAATAATAATAACGTAAAAAAAACCTTTGAGCATAAATACAAATATTGTAACGGGTGATTTTTTAAGAGGTTTAGAACTTTTTTAAAAAAAAAAACACAAAAAATTCGAAAAAATGAATGAAATATTTATTTGAATCGATAGTTTGATCCTTGCAATTTAATGTTTAAAGATAATTTCATGCAAATGTTGACCGTGGCTGCGTCTCAGGTAGCCCATCCGCTGAGTCCAATTTTGGCATACTCTTTCACACATATCGGCCGGTATCTCACGAATGAATGCATGGATGTTGGCTTCCAGTGCGTCAATCGAAGCGGGCTTGTCCCTATAGACATTAGCCTTGACATACCCCCACAAAAAATAATCTAATGGTGTCAAATCGCACGATCTAGGCGGCCAATTGACCGGCCCGAAACGTGAAATTAACTGTTCACCAAACTCGCCTCGCAATTGCGCCATTGTTTCGCGTGCTGTGTGGCATGTGGCACCGTCTTGTTGAAACCACATATCATGCAAGTCAAGTACTTCCATTTCGGGCGAAAAAAAGTTTGTTATCATCGCTCGGTAGCGTTCACCATTGACAGTAACGCTGCGATTCGCATCATCTTTGAAGAAATATGGCCCAATAATGCCGCCGGCCCATAAACCGCACCAAACAGTGGCTTTTTCGGGATGCATTGGTAGCTGTTGCAATGCTTCTGGCTGATCTTCACTCCAAATGCGGCAATTATGCTTATTTACGTACCCATTCAACCAAAAATGAGCCTCATCGCTGAACACAATTTTTCGATAAAAAAGCGGATCCTCGGCCAGCTTTCCAAGAGCCCATTTTGATAGTAAAATTCAATAATTTGCAAGCGTTGTTCATTTGTAAGACGATCCATGGTTAAATTGCAAACCAAACTGAAGCTGTTTGACAGTGACACAAGGTACTAAACACACGTCAGCTGTCAAAACCAGTGTTGCCAAAACCAAACCAGCTAAAAAATCACCCGTTACACTAGTCAACAAAATTAAAGGAACAAATTTTTTTTCAATTTTTGTTAGCGTTTTTTGAAGAGCTGTATCTTTGTAGCGAGTGGTCGCATTGAGTTGAAATAAAAAGCATTTAACAGCTCTATGTTTTTGTTTTGGATTTGTTTGCAAAAAAATTTTTTGAAGTACCGTTATTGCGTTATTGCAAATAATGAGACGATACAACAAAAATTTTTTTTTTTTATTTTTTTTGAAGGTCCTCATTTCTATGGATGAATTTTTTTGAGTCAATTTAATGTCATGATCAGATACCTTGTTTATTCAGCTTCAATTCAGTTTTTCTGTTGTTGTCAGTGGCGGATCCAGGGGGGAGGTCATGGGGGTCATGACCCCCCCCAGAGCTCCAGATTAAAGAAGAAATACGAACAATCTTTACTTGTTATTCAACACATAAGAAGACAGAGATAAACTTTTTGGGTAATTCCATATATTTTAGTAAACTATACCAAAACCATGACCTATTAATGGTTAGCTTCCATTTTCTTTAGCAAATTCTAACTTCGTAATGATATGGTCAGTAAATAAATATTGACAAAAATTATTGGTAGCCCTGGATACGCACCCTCTTAGATAATATATCGTCGGTTCAAAGGTAAAACTCACTAAGTGCAGAGAAAAATGTTCAACAAAATTAGAATGAAATGCATTTTTTTAATCCAAAAAGTCCCGTTTTGCACGGTTATTATAGGGATATAGAAAGGTATGCCCGGGAACCTTATTTAAAAATTTTCGGAACGTGACTTTTCAGCTTATAATAAGTACGTTTCAATTAAATTTCCTTCAAAAGTGTAATTTGTTAGTTAGAGAGTTTTACATTTGAACCGACGATATATAGGGAGTCCGCCAGTCATGGTTTTCATATGCGGTGGTTATAGTCTAAGAGCCAGTGGTCGGCAGGCTAACTGTATTTCAGTACGATAAGTAGAGCCATTAGACTTCCTGAACATGGAATGGGCATTCCACCGGAGTAACAAAAGTACAAAAATCGACCTGGAAACGTGATAGCAGTATGTCCACCCCTTGATATGTAAGACTTTATAGTTTTTTCTATTCAAAAATAGTAAAGGCAGGCATAGGGTTTAGTATATCTTGGAGTTATACCTTTGGGTCTTTAATATTTCAATAAAAAGTAGTAAATATAACCAAAAAAATAATTTTCAGACACCTGTTGCAGTACCAGGATTTTAAACGGAATTTTGAAATACAAAAAATAAGGAAAAATCTCCATTCACGTTTAACTGTTTTTTTTTTCAAATAAGATAAAATGTGTTAATGTTTATATTTATATTTGAAAAAAAATTGGCAGAAAAATGGTGAAATTCCTAGTTTTTAAACAGAATTTTGAAAAATAGGCTTTAAAAATCTCCATATAAGTTCTACTATATTTCAAAGTTTAAAAAACAGAAACGAACAGACGTAACTGCAATTATGTGGGTAGCAGTTTTCCGTTTTATTTCAAATTATTGTGTAAATAAAGTAGTTTCAGGTACTAGGTGCATTTATCGGTGAATAGAAATAAAAACGCTTTAAGTTTATGCTAAGATGTTGCTACTGACCTGACCTACTAAATTGAATTTAAATTGCATTCGGTTCTTCCTGCTTACAATACTCTGTCAAACAAAAATTTTGAATACAAGGCTTATGGGCGAGCTTTTTTCAAAACAGTAATACCTGTGCATACTGTCACAACGCTAAAATGCCTCACTAATAAGCTTTCTTCAAAACAGTGGTGTCTGTGTATACTGCCACGACACTAAACTTTGTCACTAAAATTTCTCACGAACTGACGTATCTGGTTGATCAATTATTTGTAAGTGTTTTAAGTATTGCATTTACATTGAATCTCATATCATTTGAAACTTTAACATATTCTTGTAATTTTACAACAAAAAAAAATACCAAAACCGTTATAAAACACAGAAGTAACGCTTATAGAAGGAGGACACAAAACTAAAAACTGCTCTCCTGTAAAATATTGAAAAGGCAGATACGTCAGTACGTGAGAAGAGGGACGATATGTCTCGTCGTTATTGGTTCTGTAGACCGTTTTGTCCTATTCTCCCTTAATTGTATTTAATAAAAAAATATGTGCAGATACTTGGTGCAGTACTCAAATTTGTAACGAAGTTAAAAAAAAAATGTCCATGTAAGAAAATACCCTCCTCTTTGAATTGACAACAATTTTTGTCTTTTCGGCATGGATTCCACCACATATTTGCAATTATTTCTATCTTTTCGTTTCAAATTTACACTTGAATTACTCCTTTTTTTAGTTTCTGTCAACTATTTCTTTTAGATTGCAAATTTTGCTTCCAGTCTTATACGTTCATTATACTCTCATAATTGGGTGAAAAGTATGAAATGGAGTTAAATCACGTTAATAAATAAGTTTTCCAGCAGCCAGAAACTTGTGCACTATTACTCTAAGCAGGAGGATATAGTCTTATGGCCTGGTCACGTAGTGAGCGGCAAAGTGGCAAAAACCTCTGATCATGCCTTCGACTGTAATAAAGTCTTGATAAAATTGGACTTTTTGTAATCACCATGTAAAAAATTCAAGGCTATATATTTCAAGAGGTTTCAGTTCAAATAAGGTATGATGTTTTAATCTCATGACCCCCCCCAAGCTGAATTCCTGGATCCGCGCCTGGTTGTTGTCGTACGATTTTTTTTGACATGGTTTATCTGACTTTGAATGAAAAAAGATACTTTTAGCCTTGATTACCAATATCTCAGCAAATAATGACGTTATAAAAAATTCAAAGACAGTTTTGGAAATTTGAGAAAGCGTTTTACAAGATTTTTTTAAGATTTTGTAGAAATTAATTTTCTTTACCTTTCACCGTTCGTTTAAAAAAATTACTAAAAACCAACGTTTTGTGGTCTTTTCGTAAATCTTTTTTTTCTTTTCAAATATTGATTACATGGCTTGCGTTGGTATGCAAATTTATAGATTTTTAAATCATCAATATTCTTGTAAATTTTCAAATTGATTCATCAAACCGTTTTTCCTCACCAAAACCTCAAAGTCTTACAAACCAGGAAAAGGAACAAATTGTGTTGTTCCTAAACAATGCGTAGTCGTCATCAAAATGACAAGAAAACCGTAATTCCAGTGGATTTTGTTCACAGTTTTGCATTAGTTAGATACTTTTTTGAATTAAAATGAAATAAAAAGTACATTAAACAAAAAAAAATTAAAAAAAAAAATCAAGTTTTTTTGTTTGAAAATTTTTTGAAATTAATTTTTTTTTTTTTGTTTAATGTACTTTTTATTATTAAAATATGATTATGAAAATATTTCATTCATATAACAAACTCAACATAAGCTTTCATTCAATACGAAATTCATTAGAGTCCACTCTGGGCCGGAGCTCCATACAAAAGTGAGCAATTCCCTTTGGAGCCTTACTGCAAATTTCTGAGAAAAGGACTTTTATACTTACTTCACAGTGAAGTTAGCAGGACAGTATGACATTTTTGTATGTAAAGACTTCAAAATTTTGGGTGATCTTTTTCTTGAAATGCAAAATAAGCTACAAATTCAGAGCCTCATTTCAGATTCCTAGATAGCCTGGTTGCTGAGAAAAGGACATGTACTTCTAACTTCCCAGTGAATTTAGCAGTACAGTCAGTTACACTCACTATACTATATACATACAAAATGCAAATTCCTGCCATACCGTCCCATTGGTGTAGCTCAAAATTGTTATGCTCACTTCACAAACGTTCTCTAAATACCTACTCAAATTGCTCAGAGAAATAAATTTGGAGGACTAGCTGAAAAGTTAAAAATCAATCCAATTCTAGGCGAGGGCTCTCAATAGATCTTTAAGGTCACACATAGTGTAATACCTCCAGTATAATACTATTCCTAAATTTATTCAATGACTGACATAAATGAGATTTCACAGAAATTGACCAAAAACGTCATAACCTCTACAGCGCAGATATTATGACGAAGCTAGATAATGTAGATATACTCGTAATTAATCTTATTTTTAAACTCTAAAAGCACTTTTTACGTATTACATTGTAGGTGCTTAGGCTTTTTAATACTTTATCCAGAGAACAATACGTTAGCTTCTCTGCGCAACGGTTGTGGAAATGGAAGCACCTTATAAGTACATATGATATCTAAATTTGATGTCGTGTGTAAATTTTCTTTCAATTTGAAACCTCATTTGTTTGTATTTCTATGAAAATTAAAACAAAAAATAGTTACTTTGTTTCAAATAGCAATAAAATTTTTTAAAACTTCTAAAATTTTAATTCAAAATAACAGGATGACGGAATAACTTAACACGAAACATGTTAGTTCTACTTGTAGGTCAGCATTTGATGGTATAATTCAACAAGAAATAATGTCTATTTTAACTTCGAACATCCCCCCTGAGTGCACTTTATCCCTATAAATGCAGTGCTGTCGTAATTTATTTTTAGTTATCGCTTTTTCTAAACTAAAATTTCACTTTGTGTTTGACAATAAAAGCCAGAGTTATTTCCAGACTATACTTAGCATACATTTTACTATTTATGATTACTTAACAATGATTTTTTATTTTCAAACCCTTCACGCTATACCACCCGTCTATAAGTGTAAGCTTAAATTTATGACCGAGTCTATATTTAAAAACCACTGCGCCGCAGGAACACTGAATTTTAGCTTGAAAAGAGGAATGTTTGGCGTGACATGAAATAAGGGGGTCCTTCGGCCATTTGTGTTTGTTCAAGTTTAAGGATATTTCAGAACAAAAAATAAGTATCAAAAACTTTGGTGTGTATGTGGATGTGAGTCCCTCAATAGAGTCAGTATTATAACGGTGAGGGTTAAGGTCGCTCCATTCTTTGTTTTGTATTTTTATTCTCCATATCCGCCATAGTGGTTTTACGTATAAAGTGTTTTGCTTTGCGTGCTGTGATGTCGGCATTTTTTTCTATCAAGGACATTATTCACACACACATACTTGTATTCACAAAAAAAAGGAAATTTCTTTGCTTCTGTTTGCATGTGTAAGAATATGAGTGAAATTCCGATCGATGGCACACACCACACTCGTACTCGCACTTGATTAAGGCTGTTTTTTTTTTTGGAATCAATGTGGGAAGTCGACCGACTGACGACGACGACGATGACGGAACTGGGTAAAAGTAAATAACGTCATCGATTTATCATCACAATCTAAATCCGGACTAGCATGGACGACAGGTGTACACCGACACTGACATCGACTACGTACTAACCTACAAATAACGAGTGTATGCTTTTGACCTGGGCTACGTGTGTAGATGCGTCAGGATCTCCTGGAACTACTGTCAATATTTCATTCAAAAAATAAAAAATTTGCGGGGGAATCATAGAAATTTTATCCTTATAGTTTTCTAAGGAAACAGCATGTTCTATTTGCTTCTGGGTTACATAAGTAACAGTTAGCGTACATTGCAGTCGGTTTTTACGTACTATCTTTGCCGGTAGGATGTTCTAAAAATTTCTGCCAGGTGTACTTTTACGAATATTGCACAGCAGGAAGTTAGATAACAAATTCTGTGGTTAGAAGGAATTTTTTCTTTGCTCATCTGTTCAATCGAGATAATGCAATAGAAGGGTGAATGTTTTTTCTTTGTTTTACGAACCCAGAAGTAACGGATTTTTTTGTTCGTGGGTATGTGTATTTAGACTTTCAGAAAAGGATCTATGAGGAATGAAAACCGCGTGCTCACTGAAGAGTGTGAGATTTTGACTGCACTAAGCGCATCTCCTCCCCCAATATTGCAACTACAGTCAAACTTATCTAACAATTTATTTTGGACAAAGTTAAGTAGGCATTTGGCAAAGTTTTTAAAACTACACATTTTTCCTTAGAGCTGGAAAAATATCGACTAAAGCAATTTAAAAGCCGAACATATTTCGTTTTTGCATAATTTCACATCATTTAAACAAAAAAAGTGCAATGACTTCTATAAAATTCATTTCCCATTGACAATTAGCTAAAAGCTTACTGTAGTACCTTTATTCGTTGCTGTTTATAAAAAAAAATACCTTAAATTGGGTGTTGCTATTTTTCATTGGATTTAAACACAGCTATAAGAATCTGATTATAAAGCATGAACGAAAACATTCACTTAGGGTAGGTCTATTTATGGATACATTTTCAGGAGATTCCGGAAATATGTGTAAATTCAACGGTATTTAGGTATATATAAGTTGATCAATGACGTATCTCTATTGCGGTAGGATGGCTGCCAGAAAGTAAACTCGATTAGTCATTAATGAAGCAATTATTTTCGATTTGTTCAAAAACACGCAAGGGAATTCAAAAATAGAAATTCGTGAAATCCTATATTCACACATATATATACATATAAACACAGTCCATACACATTTGAAAATTAACTTTTTGTTTGTTTTATTTTGATAAGAAAAAAAAAGATTGAAAAACAAAATCAATACTCTTTACGGCTTTCCAATAATATAAGATTTGATATAAAAATTTAGGAACAAATATACGAGTATTGAAAAAAAAAACAAATACTTTTAAAAAGGATAGATATAATGGATGAAAGAAGCCACATAATTACCCTACACCTACACATCATATAATATGAGTAATGAGATATACATAGTTGATAGAAATTAATGTTTGTGACATTCTTGAATCAATGACCTCTCCTTTTCTCAAGGCAACTATAATTATTATAAATTGATGACATATCAAATGTAGGGATATTTGTTGACTTCACTGGTCACGTTTAAGCGATGAATTGAACAAGTTTATCAAACGTCATCTAGGAAACACCCGGCATTTTTTTTTCATGCATAAGAATTCAAAAACTAAAACACATCTTAATTTCAGAATTGTAAAACTAGTTTAATTTCGACTATTTTTTACACTGTGAAAAAATTAGATGGCAATCTTGTGATCATGGCATCCCTATCAGATTATGGTTTTTAGTACTTAACTAGTCCAAAAATAAAAATACACAAAGCTGTAGCATAGTATCTATTAGTTTAGTCAAAGGGTCTACTATAGAGCTCTCCGACTTTAAGAGCAAGAACGTGTGACCTAGTCGGACACTTTATTTTATTATGGTTGAGATTTTGTTTAATCTAAGATATATATAATACCTACTGTTTTGAATATTTTAATGTACAAGATTAAAAAAAAAAATTATTTAAATTTGTTCCATTAAAAAAAGTACGTATACGCCTCAGTGACCTGAAGATGAATAGAGAATGTTCTTATAAGAATGCATTTGATGATTTTCACTGGTTGATAATAACTTTATATATGAGCTGTATTTGTTAGAAAAAAGAAGTAGATACTTGTTTTAACTTGCGATATGCATATAAATACATAGGTATAATATACTTACAACTTAGTTAGTACATTATTTTATTTTAAAAATGACAAAAAATAAATGAATAAAATACTGCATAAGTGGTACGTATAATGCACATGGGATATCCTTTGTCAAAACGGTCGGTAAAAAGTTTGACCACCGGGCACCGGCAATCAACTTAATATATTTACTAACATTAGGATAGTTGTAATTGTTTTTTTTTTTTTAGTTTTTATGTTTGGATGGGCCTAAATCAGTTCCAAATGAAGAAACAAAAAATTCCCTAATTTTTCCAGATTTTTATTTTCATCACCTATAGTCGCTGGTAGGGATTAATTAAGCTCCTTTTTTATAAGTGATTCGCGTAAAATCAGCCATTCAGAGAGAAATTTTACTACGTCTTCGGTTCCAACGCTTGTCTTCGATGACAATTCGATGCCAATTTGCTTGCAACAAATTTTGATGTTAATTCAAAGCTGCCAGAGAGTAGTGGAACCAATATTTACATCGTTTTAAATAAAGTAAGATTATTGCACTTAAAATTGAATCGGCAGTTAGAAGAAGGGAATAACTGCCAACAATTGAAACACCTTTTTACTCAATTTTATTTTTCTTTTACCATTATAGATACACATGTTAGTAGAAAGAAATTAACGAAAATCAACATTTTTGACGATAAAGCAGGGAAAAGAAAGTTCATTAGAAGGTGAATTTGCCCCTGGATTTGTTGCATTCCTGATATTTAAATTTGTATAGTCTAGGCATTTAGCACCATTGTCACCTACATAGTGGCGTAGCGTGAGTTTCTGCCACCCGGCTTGGGGGCGGTGGACAATTTTGCTGCCCTCTCCCAAATTTATAAATATTCAAATCCAAAAAAACTTCGACTTACATAAACAAAAAAATTCTACAGAATTTTTCGGCAAAGCTAAATTTATTCACTCATATTCTGCTAGTCGTATTTTGTCTCGTACTCGTAGTCGTACTGGTACTCGTCTCGTAGAAAAATCGCTATTTTTCAAGTCGTTTACGTTGGATACGAGAAGCTTTAAAAAACGAAGTCCATCGTTGCTTGTAGATAATTGTCAAGTAATTAAAATGTAATTTATAAAATCATTTGTGCTGTTGTTCCTCTTTTTGTGGCAAGAATTTGCCACGAACCAGTCAACATGCTGCTTTTTATACATGGTTTGGACACCATTGAGACCCTAAAGGTTTCCCAAAAGGAAACAATCGCTTCCTCCAATTGAAGGGCATCACAGAGGAGTTTATCCTCAACTGTGAATGAAACTCTTTGGAGAATGATGCCTGACTTAGAAGCTTGTCATCCTTCAAATTAGAAGTCACTGTATTATTCCCGGAGGGCATGGATCTTTAGCTCTTGTCGGTAAGGTCAAGAGAAGACTCCCAAACTAGAAAAGCAAAAAAAGAAGAAGTCCGGTCGCACAAAAAGGAGGATGCTGTACATCAGACGTTTCGACAACACGGGCACGGATTCGCACGCCTTCATGTCGCGGATAAAATGTTAACTCTTCTTAAATTTGTTCTCAAATTTATTAATCCTTTTGTAAATAAAAACAAAACCATTTTATAAAATATGAGTTCCATAGATTTATTTAGTCAAAAGCTGGATGAACGTACATAAAACTTCAAATTTTGTAGACATACCGTACGTATTAGTGCAGCGATACCGCGGTGCTTTTTAAACACTATAATGCACTTCAAAAAGCAAAAAAAAAATGGGGAAATTAAAGTACTTTACACCGCTTAAAAATGCATACATATATCTGCAAACTACTACTACTATTAACCTGTAGTCACTAAGACCACCAAAATGCCTCAAAAAAATTCCCATCAACCTGGTAGGGATGCTGCGGCCCTAAGATCTAAGGCCACCAAAAGTTAAAGGAGAACATTACTAAATATTGCTTGAATGCATTGAAGTCTTTTAGATTTTTTTTTAAGGAATGCACTCTTGAAGTCTTTTAGTTGCGGTTTAATTACTGCAGTCTTTCGACTGCTTTCAAATCTTTTTTACATGAAGCGTCTCTTAAGTGTAATTATTGTTGATGCGAGATACGGATCGTGCCATGACAATAATGCTTGGTAAAAAAGTGAATCAGTTATATTGAACAAATACAACAAAAATAGTTTCTTGTTCACTTTTATCCAAAACAAATTTATCTCGTTAAAAAAATTTTACACGACGAATGAACGACACATATACGACTTCAATTCAATTAAATACGAGATTTGGAATATGATTAAATATGAAAAGTCGTATACAATGCTGTGTGTTTCTCAATACTAATACGAGTGAAGTCGAATGTACGACAATTGAAATAACAACATACGACTGTAGTTGAGTACGAGTCATTAAAACCAAGTAACAGAATATGGGTTATTATTAATTAATTTCCATAACAGAGTTGGAGATCTTACGATTCTGTACAAAAAAGCTTAAGATAACACTTTTTTCTAAAACTGTCTCATTTTCTGAATGAATATAACCTGCTTTTTTTAGTTCGGTCCAAAAAAATATTGTTTATGAAAAAAATATCTCAAGTGATTTCTCATCGTCGGACTAGAGATTTTGATTGATAGGGAAGATGAAAAAGTGGGTCTTACAATTCTGCCTGTTTGTCCCAATACGACTGGAAGGATTTTCCTTACATTTGTATATAGTGGTTTTTGGTCATTCCCCTCATATTTTTTTCACTTTTTTTTTACCGAAAGTAACGGTACCTGCCATACAATTTTCTTGGGAATAGGTTAAAATACTTGTTTCAAAATTCTGCTTTTCAAAATTCTATTTTTAAAGAAAAAACTGCTTTTCAAAATACTGCTAGTTTTTAGTCAATCCAACAAAATTTTAAGAAAAAGAAAATTCTGCCATTTCTGTTTTTATTTTGGACACAGGCATTCATGAACAAAATTAACCTTGTCGTTTTAAAGCCAAATAGTACAGAAGTACAGAAAAGTATTGTGTTACGAAAATCTTACAGATAATGTTCTATTTAGTTGTTCAGCCCTACAGAATTGCTGATTTCTCATAGTTTCTGTGGGTTTTTTAATAATTTTTTAGGAAAAGGTCATAATATTTTGCTTAGGTAAATATTGACGCTTACCATCAGCGTGTGGAATTGACATAAAACCAATTGTCGCTTCACATAGAAAAATAGTTAACTCCTTTTTTCATTACAAAAAAATTCTCACCCAAAAGTGTTCAGAATTTTGAATTCATTCTCGTTGTTACTCAAATTCAGTGAAATTGAAATGATTTTAAAGATTTTTGAGTTTAATAACCATCTATATGTAACTATCAAAAAAAAATGTGAATTTAGCCACTTTTCACTCTTAACGACTAAGCTGACGAAATATGCAAGCCTCTTCGAGCTTCAAAAATGTTTTTATTTTTTATTCATTCTGGTATGCTTAGGTACATAATTAATTCTGTTTTAAGAAATTTTGCAAATAATGAAAAATTGCTTTGGAAAATTAAAAAATAGGATTTATTTCTTTGTAGATATGGAGAGCTCACAGCTGTACCGAACCAAGTCATTCTTTTTTTTTTTGCAAATTTTTGTGAATATTTTTCATTTTTAAATAAGAGAGTAATAATAATAACTTAATTTAGAGAATAAACTTTAGACTTGTCCCATTTACGAGTAAAATATTCATTAATTAATGGCAGTTTATTTATTAAACCTCTTAGTATCTTCGAATTTCCTTTTTCTGACTTATGCTACATTTCCACCTAACGCTAATCTGAGATTTAATAAGATTTACCTAAAATCTCCTTCAAATCTCGGAGACTTACCATACAAATTTATTTCGTAAATCTTATGGTAATCTTCGTTAATCTTGTTAAATCTTCCTAGGACAACAGTTTTACAAATCGAACTAATTTATTCTTTAATAGTGCTGAACGATTCATTCGAGACTCGATTCAGTTCTTCATTGTTTAACACGAATCAAACATTCTATCTCACTTGCACTCCATAAGAAAAATTGAATCACCATTTGCATTTTTGAAGGTGCTGTCAAACTTAATCTTTTTTAAATCTTTTTGTGCGGTGGAAACACCAAAGCGATATATATTTAATCTAATCTGAGATAAACCTTTGGTGGAAACAAAGCATTAGTTCGGTTCAGCTGTGCGCCCTCCATATAGGTATATACTTCAAGCCCTACTACTCCCTACCATACTTTTATGATTCTAAGAAAACCGAAAGTGCTCCTTATAATTTATTCCAATTCTAAGAAAGAAGGTGGATGCCACGCCCTCTGAAGTGGACATCTCATTTTTTTTTGTTTTTTTATTTGGGTGCTCTTTAAGCCCTTCCGTTTTACTAATTTTCATCACTCTACAACTGTTGGAAGTGCTCCACATAATTAATTAGTACTTTTGAGAAGATGGGTAGATGCTTTGAATGGAAAATTCCAGATAAATATTTGATTTTTTCCTTTGTATGACTCACAAGACCTAGGTTAGGTTAGGTAGAAGGGGCTGTCAGTAATACACTTAGGCCAATGTTGGCCCGTTGTGAAACCACATGAATCTTGAAAATCTTGCTTACTCATAAAACCTCTTAGAGCTCCTGTCGAAGCGTGTGAGATTATAAGAAAATGTCTATGTTTGCCAGATCACTAGGATCGTTATAGAAGTAATCTCCTAAATGGAGCCTACGTCTGTGGGAGAGAGCAGGGCAAGTACAGAGATGGTGAGGAATCATTTTTTCCTCCTCCTCGTCCATACCAGCTTTTGCAAAAATCGTTTGGAAGTACGCCAAGCCACGTTGCGTGCCTGGGTATTAAACATTTTTCCCGATATGACAACTAGAGCTGATGTGCAGTCTGCTTAGAGATATTAAACACTTGGAGAGCTTTAAGTCAAGGTCTGGCCATTTTTTTTTTTGACGCCAAGCGAGTAGTGATGTTGTCCCACCTAATGTTTGTTCTCTCCAAAGCTTCTTGCTTCAACAAAAGTTTACACGTAGCCATGGGTATACCAATATTTAGCTTTTGTAATTAGCTTGGGTAATAATGTTCCACTTCTAGCGAGCTCATTAGCTTTACAACTACCTGGAATGTCACTATGGCCTAGCACCCAACAAAGGTTAACATTAAACTGTTGCACCATCTCCAACAGAGATGCTCGACAGTCAAGAGCTGTTCTAGAGTTTTGAAGAGGGAGAGTCCAGGGATTTAATGGCAGCTTGACTATCAGAGAAGATGCGGATATCCGAAGTTGATATCACGTTTTCTTTGAGCCAATATAGAACTTCTTTTATAGCTAGAAGTTCCACCAAGAACCTACCGTTGTGCGAAATTACAAAGTTACGATTTTAGTGAATTTTGAAGTTATTAATCTCAGGAACTACTAATGCTTAAGAGTTGGGCTTTGTCAGTTCAGCAAATACCTACTGCGAATTTGAAGTTTCTGACTTTATTTTTACTGAAGTTAGACTGGAGTCGAAAATCTCCCAATTTTGTTCCTGAAGAAAGGGTAAAGTGCCATTTTTATGGTTTGAAATTCATATCATAAGTATAGAAAGAAAACGAAATTCTATATCTTGTTATTGAATGAACGGATTGAAGATTGATCCAAATAACATCAAGTTTACAATAAAAACACAGTCATTTTATTAGCAATATCTTGATGCAAATAGATAATGTTTTTAGTTTTTTTTGTACATAAGCTTATAGTGGGGCTGTTAGTTTAGTTAAGTTTACTTTATTTCATCAATTTGAGTTTACAATACATATTACTCTTATAGACTAATGAATTATAAGTAATTTTTAAAAATAATTTGTACTATTTAATTTATTGAAAAGTATAAGTTTAACAATATATCTCTTATTCATTCTGATTTAGTAAGATTAGGCATTAAAAAAAACCCTTAAAACATGTGTCATATCCTCATATTTTTCCAAGTTAAATATTTAAGTTTGTTAATCTTTCATATCCCCCCTCCCCAGCACTTTGAAAGTGGCTTTTTAAAAAAACCAAAGTAGGTTTTTTAATCAACTCTGGATGTAATGTAGTAGATTGAGAAATTTCTGCGTCGGCACCATCTTTAAATTTTATTAATAAAAATATTTTTCCTACTTTTATTGGCTTTTCAAATTTTGTTTCCAAAACGACTTTTTCCACCCCCTTCGCGCAAGGGGAGGGGTGGGAGAAAGACAATAATGTGGTCCTATGGTTTCAAGGGTGCTGAATCAAACGGGAAATCTCGGGTCATTGTCCGACCCTTGGTTTTCGATTTATAAGCAAAATTTTGGGATTGTGGCAACCCTTCTCTTGTCCTTCTGACAGTGTTGCCACCTTGGCAACACTTCTTAAGAGTAAAGTTAGGACATGAACTTTTAGTGTACTAAATCTCAACCCGTCAGGTCGAAATGAAAGGTATGCCCTCATATCGTGCACTAACGCCCCTACTATTAACAAAAAAAAAGAAAACAAAAATTGATAAATTTGTTCACACTTATTATCTCTATCCCTTATATTGGTCAATTATGTACCTACTACCTATCTACGTGAATAAAATCATGTAGAATCTTCTAGCACATTTTCTTAAAATACAAAAAATGTTCATAACAGTAACAACAACTGTGTGCCAAGCTGTCTGTTGAACCTGCTGAACCTGCTGATGCTTATACCCACTTTATGTAATTTCAATAAACAACAATTTGTTCTCCAAGTAAGATTTTGATTTCATCCTATAAATATCTACTTCCTACTTACTCCCTAACGACGACAAATACCTCCCTCTCAACCCTTGACAACATCCTTTTTTTTGTCTAACAATTTAGAAATATGCGGATATTAATAAGTAAAGGAAGGTATAGGAAGAATCCATGACGTCACAATCATTGATTATTTCAATTAAATTCACCCTAACATCCATCGAGTATAAATCATCCCTTTACGTGCTATTGTAGATAACAATGACGTCATTAATATGAGTCCAAAGCGTAGGCACAAACGTCTTCATCGTCGGTCGTCGTAATATCCATCGAGAGCTTTCTCTCTATTTCTGGTCTGCTAACAATATACAAAAAAAATTGTTGCAACGCCTCACATCGCATCGACGAATATTCCACTACGCACGCGTGGTAATTTTGGTCTACCTCTCTCTCTATCTTACCCCCAAACCAAGCACACACGTTCTCGAAATACTATTCCGCTGTCGCAAAGTAATGAATGAAAAGATATTATGAATGAATGAGTAATATGTACCCTGAAAGCTATACTAGTCGTTCGAAGGGGCGGGAAAAATTGTGTGTGTTTCCGGTAGAATGGCCAGCATTTGAAGAAGGGTTGGTTTTATTCGAGAGTCGAGAATAGCACGTGCCGTGCAGTGACGTCAATTGAAACCCCAGCTACATAGCTTTACATGGCAAAGTGCATTGCATCAATTACGTCACACAAAGAGGAGCCAGAAATATCTAAATTTCGATTGAGATGGTAATGGTATTTAAAAAGTTTATATTCTTCTCCTCTTTTGGGGGTTGTTGCTTGTGGGGGCGCGAATGTATCTATGACATCATAACTCAGATGGTTTTTTGTTTCGAAACAACGACGACATGAAGACGACGACGTGTTGTATATTTATTACTGTCATAGTCTCATAGTTAGGCACACATTGCGTGTGTTGGGTTCATGTCAGTCTAATTTTGAAGAAGATGCGGTTAGGGTAGGTACATTATGTATACGTACCTACCTATGTCACCCTTCAAATAAATGCAAAGAAACATTCATATGCTTGAGTGGAGGTCATGTGGGACTATATTTCAATGTGACAGAAACGGCCGTGAAACATTATTTTTTGTTTACTTTATTTTTGGTATTAAGGGAAATATTTCTGTCGATGTATGTAGGTAGGTATGACAGCAATTCTTGGCATGCTCAATCGAGTATGGGAGCACCTACACCTACCCATCTACCTACACCTCATCTTTGTTTGAGGTTTTTGGGGAGATTGACGACGGAAAGTGTACGTATGTAGGTATAAGGGTTTATTTCCTTGTGAGATATACATTGGATTATTTTGTTTTACTTCTGTTTTGTTTTTGTTTGTTTTTTGTTTAGCAGGTTATGAAAACTTACACAAAACATCAGGTGCACACTGATTATTATGGATTTTGATTATAGCTATTGAAGTTAGGGGGCGGTTTATTGATTTTGTTTAACAAAGCTAAGATAGTAGGGGGCTGGGGCAATGCAGAAGGTGAAGTCATTTCAACCCGGATGAATTTTCTATCGATGCGATGATATGTACATAATGTATGTAGGTCTTGCCATCATCAATAATGTGATCAACAAGATGTTTCGGAATGTAGCTAGGTATAGGTTCTACGACGGAGATTTTTTGGTTATATGCATCTCGACTTATTAGCTTGAGGCGTTGTAAGTTGAAAATTCCCTTCCAGAACAGATTCGGCCATATGAGCTTTGTATCCATATGATTCTAAGCTGGAAATGGCATCTCTGAATCCTCGGTCCAAAACAAAAACATCATCTCGCCTAAAAAACTGCCTTAATTCTCCATTTTCATCCCAGAAAAGACATTTCATTATGTTGGCGTCAGAATCAGTTGCTGCATAAGGGCCTTTTACATCTAAAATGTAACCATCGCAGCATGTTAGAATGAACGGCTTAACCAAATTCTGGTACCTACGTAATTATGAAAGCAATAAGTTTTATCTGGCAACACTGCCACGTGAACAAAATTGAGCGAAGTAACGAAGAACAGCAGTCTTGCGATGATCCTGTACCAATCGGACGTGTTTGTTAATTTTCTTGTCGATCAAATATTAAAGTGCATTGAATAAAGATTTATTTATTGTTGATTATAGTAAAGGAGTGTTTTTCTGGTTATTAGTTTAACCATACGTATCATAAGTTTGTTTTTGGAAACTGCAATTTGAACTTTATTGTAAATAAATATAAATTCCATCACAAATAACTATGGCTGGTGGGGAGTTTTCAGCTGTGTTTGCAAAAAGTCCATTGGGTACTGTTTTGTTCCTTCTTGAAACGTCCTGAATAGTCATATGCTGAAGGTCCAAGCTAAGTGGTACAAAATAGTTCAATAAAATTGTTCTAGCTGTGCTTAGATATCTTTCTGTTGTTGTTGGAGGTACGTTTAAAAATGAAGATAGTTTGCGATCAAAGTCACCAGATTTTAGTTTTGTTAAATAAGTAAAGAGCTCAATTCTTTTTAAAGCAGGAATAAATCTGTGCAAAACGGAAAATTATTCTAAACTCACACCTAGCCAATAATGGCATAAATATGGGTCCATGATTTCAATATCACTAAAGTTGATTGACCTTAAAACAACATTAGAAGTTGTGGACATCATTTCGTCCATTTGACTGCCAATAAAATCGCTCATATTATTTTCATTTTCGACAAGAACAGAATTTCAGTTCAATATTAACAATGTTTACATTTTTGTTTTAACAAATCTTTTATGACATGGCAAAAGCCGTCTGCCAGATTGACAAATTTTTTGAATAACATTATTGTTTAGCAAATTAGGTGCAAAAAATAAATGATAAATACTGTTCATGCCGTGAAAATGAATATAAGATAATTTTTGTTAAAATTCTTCCCTTAAAATTTGACTTCTATAGTGTAGTGCAGCCTTAATAAATTTGTATAGAGTAGACCAGTCTTTTCCATTCAAAAAGTTAAGAACTTCCTCCGTTGCGAAATAAGCTTTACCAAAATAAAGTTTTCTAAGTTCAATAAGCATTGGGCAGACTCCTATAAAATGCCATATATCTTCTCTGGTGTTCATATTACAAAGGCTACATTGTATTGGTAAATCCGGGCGATGCGGAATGTAGTTCAGCTGCAGTAGCTCTCCACGTGATTTAAAGATGGTTGCTATTTTATCCACACTTGCATTAATGCCGAAGTAGCTTGTCGCACTTATACCATAGTCTAGTTGAGAATAATAAGTTCTATATATGGAAGCCCGCGCGTTTTCAATAAATGATTCTCGCATTTTTTCATCGAGACTGATAACTATGTTATACAGTTCCGTTTTCATCTCATGCATGTTTCTGTTTTCCAGATTTAAAGGACATTCAGCTCGTTCCGCCAGTTCTTTCCACTTTTCAAAAAAAGCTGTTTTTTTATCCAAGGCAAGAGTTGCTACAATTTTTGGTAAACGTGTTTCCTTCATATCAAAAGCTTTAATGACATAGTCGAAGTGGAGTTTTAATGTCGCAATGAACATAGGGGGCAGTCCCGTCTCTATGTGTAGCATATAAGTTGGAGTGGTCATGGGAAGATGCAATATCCGTTTGAGAAAAAACCTCAGCAATTGCTCAACAGCTTCGTTTTGTAAATATCCCCACACTTGAGCTGCATATAACATGATAGCCCTTGCAGTTGCTTCGAAAATCTGGTATTTTGCTGATAGACTTATGTTGGCATTGTGCATACATGCCCTCCAGGTTGAGTTTATTCCGGCTTTAGCTTTTTTAAGTTTTTCTTCAAAATGCATCTTCATGTTGTTCTGAGGCGTTAATATCACGCCTAAATAATTATAACTTTCTACAATTTCGACTTGTTCTCCTTCGTATCTCCATATATAGCTTCCATGACGATGTCTTTTCCCTCTGCCAAAAATCATTATTTGGGATTTCATGTGATTTACTGTTAGATTCCACAATTTGCAGTATTCTTCAAGTTTTGTTATCATCATTTGGAGCTTGTTTGGTGTATCCGCTAAGAGCACAATGTCATCTGCGTACAACAGGGCTTTAATTTTAACATTCCGTACATCGATACCCCCGTTTAAGAATACAACAATGTCGTTTATGAATAAAGCGAAGAGAAGCGTACTCAAGGTGCATCCTTGTCGAAGCCCCGAGGGGGTTGAGAAGCTTTCTGACATTTTAGAACCATCCCAGACTTTTGCAGTACAGTTGTTATACAACATTTTTAAAGTTTTCAGCATTTTGGTGGATATTCCCAATATGAATAGCTTGTAGAACATTAATCCTCTATCTATGCTGTCAAATGCAGACTTAGGGCGGTATTCACCGACCACTCATAAACGGCTCTTAAGTTTATGAGGCTCCTAACTCAAATAATATTTGTGCTATTCACCAACCACTCATAGCTCTTTTTCGAAGTTCGAAAATGAGAACAACTCTCTCTTCCCCAGGTACCCCCAAACTATGAAATCAAACTGTTTTCAAAAATGACCGCACTTTGTCGGTACTTCTTGGATCCTTGAAAAAATGAGTGTTGCATGCACATAAATAAATTCTTTGTGACTACAGTAATTTTAATTTCTTTCCACTTATTTTCTTAGTTTTGTCTCGGGGTGAAGATCATTGCACGTTTTAGTTTGTTTTATATAGGGAAATGTTCTTACTTTACTTTTTAGGTACGCTAATTATTTCGTTCGCACATTGTCTACTACGTTAGCGGATCCAAAATGGACTCGTTCGCTTGAAGGGGAGATAGACGTCAAATGTTGGTTTATATTAGCTGTGTCAAATGAAGAAAAACTACATCAGGGGCCCAATTCCACAAGAGTGAGTTTTTTCTGTGTACACAGAAATTCATGTACACATCGATTTTTGCGATTTGGCAAGTGTGAGTTTTAAGTTTTTGACAGATATCGAATGCACAATCAATCAAATTTATTTACATTTGTTTTGGGTGTGAATAGAATGTGTACACAGAAAATCAGTCACCCTTGCGGAACTGGGCCCCAGAACAGTATAAATGTGTGAAAACTGTCAAAACTGTCAGATTTAAGCAAAAAGTTTTTCTGAGATAAATTTTAGCTTATTATTATCCCAGACAAACAAATCAACTGGTACTTGTACTTCGACATTTCTCAATCATTTTCTCCACCACAAAAGTAGGTGCAGTGAACATTGTTCTTAACTGTTCTGAAAAACATCATGGAACACATAGTGACAGAATGAAGAACAGTTTGGGTAATGTTTTTACTCATGGAACACACAATCCTGTACTTTTCTGTAATTTTCTATTTGGAGCAGATTCATTATATACAGCTTTTATTATCCTATTTTTCAAATTTTCACAGCAAACGAACAAAAGAATTATCTTCACCGCGTGTATTACAAAAAGAACTTAAAAAATTGAAACAATAAATAAAATTCCTGAAGACAAAAGGAATAACAATATGTGTGCGTGCGAGACTCATTTTTGTAAGGATCCAAGAAGTACCGACAAAATGAGTCAGTGAATTTTCTTGAAGGGTTACTTTGAAGGTTTTCGAATTAGTTTTCGGAGAGAGCGCTCATAACTTTATGAGTGGTCAGGACCACTCATAAGTCTTATGAGCGCTCATAAATATTCACTATTATTGCTTGGTGAATAGGTTTATGAGCCTCATAAGTTATGAGCCGTCGGTGAATACCGCCCTTAAAGTCGACAAAGTAGGCATATATATTTTTCCCTTGTAATCGGTTGATATCGATGATAGTCGTTAGCGTGAAAATTTGGTCCACAGTTGAGTATCCTTGCCGAAAACCGGCCTGGCATTCACTTAGTACCTCGTTTTCATCCACCCAGTTCGTAAGTCGCTTAAATAGTATACCTCCAAAAATCTTTCGAACAGTGTTGAGCAATGAAATTCCTCTATAATTTTCGACCATATTACGATCCCCTTTTTTGAAAATCGGAAGTATTACCGCTGAATCAAAACTCGAAGGGGAAATATCATTCTCATAAATATTGTTGAAAAGCTGCAGTAAACAACAGGCAAATTCTTCGGTGCAGTACTTATAAAACTCATGTGGAATGAGATCTTCTCCTGGTACTTTAGCTTCCTTTAACTCACTTAATACTGTTTTAAGATCAGTAAATGTAAAAAGTTGATCCATGACTTGATCTTCAATATAATTTTCACAGTATTGAAATGGTGGCGCTGTTCGTTCGACGTCCAAAACAGATTGAAAGTATGTTTTTAGTTCATGAGCAGGGATATTTATACCCATTTTCAATTTCGATCCGTTAATGTACCGAACTGCTCTCCAAAACTCTTTCGTATTTCTGCTACCAATAATAATCTGGATTTTTTCTTCGTAAAACCGCTTTTTCTTTGATAATCAGAGTGCTTTGAAATGAGTATTTGCTTTCGTGTACTCTCGTCTAAAAAAAGTAGTGTTGTAATGTCTAAAAAGCCTTAGAAATGAAAATGCTTTATTTCTTGCTCTGCTGCACTCCTTATCGAACCAATCTTGTTTTGAATGTATTGTTTGCGTGTTTGAAGAGATGCTGGGTGCTATTTTACGTATAATATCTTGCAGGCCATCGATCGTAACAGTTTCTTCACTCTGCTTTAAGATTTCCAACTCTGAGTTCATAGCTATTTGATAAGCAGTTTTGTTATAGTTTTTCCATTTAAGCTTAGGATAGCTAACCTCGGTTTCCAGTAGTCCTTCGACGTTTTCACTTATTTTCAGAGAAACTGAAACCGGCATATGATCCGAAAAATTTTGTGAAAGAACTTCGAAATCAGATACTTCGTAAAGCCAATCCTCCGAAACAAAGCAGTAGTCTATTACGGAACATGAGTTCCCTCTTACAAATGTGTAATCTCCACTGGGGTCTGCTTTTGATCTTCCGTTCAGAACTATTAGGTTAAAAGATTCCGCAAAATCCAATAGAGTTCTGCCCTTACTGTCTGTTTTAGAGTCTTTCGATCTTCTTTGTTGAATAATTTGAACTTGCTGTCCAGATTTATAGTTTATACCCTGCTCACTCCCTATCCTTGCATTTAGGTCTCCTATCAACATCAGTTTGTATTTCTGCTTACTACACACGACATCACTTATAGCGTTGAAATCATCTTCCCAGTGGTTACAGTTTATATATGCTGGGATTATACAGTGTTCGTAATTATTGTTAAATAACTTAAAGCTTAGAACCGTACATTCTTGTATAGTTTCAAATTTCATGAAGTCATTATAAATCTTTTTAAATCCATATACACAACCTCCGCTTGCTCTCCCAAATTTATTAGTTTTGATTGCTTCTATCCATTTTAACTCGTAATCTTTAAAATAACCTTCGAATAATTCATAATCAACTTTTAATAGAAATGTTTCAAATAAAAAGAATATATTAAATGTCTTAACAAATTTGAAAAAATTTGTGAATAGTAATTTACTTTTCAATCCATTAATATTATAGCTTAAAATATTTAAAAAATTTACTTTAGGGCAATAATTATTAGGTGACTGACAGACGGCTAAATTCTAATTTCTATAATGGTACGATTTTGACGACCCTGGTGTAATCGATGATTGTTGCTTCTGTGAAAATGAAGATGTCGCAGCACTCGACAGGGGGATGTTTTGACACTCGACTGGTTGACGTTTATCAGAGTTGATAGATTTCTCCACGATGTCACAACGAAGATCGGGAAAAATTCTTTTTAAAGCAAAAAAACCATTTTCTTTTCCGCATTTCAATCCATGCTCGGTGTTCCATGTAAATGTATTACCCATTATGATCAATTTGTCGTCTCTTAACTGCGTCTTCGTATCTGGTCTCTCGGTAGCTAGTGCTTTCTTAAGCATTATTAACTTTGCGCGTTTGATTCGTACAGAACGTGGATAATCTTTATGTACACTTATTCCAGTGCCTTTTAGTTTAGAGGCGCCTCTCAAAACGTTGTAGACATCAGAACTGTGCCTTAGGGTGACCAATAGGTGGTTAATTCCGTCGGATTTGCTGTTCGTCATACGTATAGATTCCACAATATTTTCAGCCCCGTCTGTCAGATTTTGGCAGACTTGTTTGGCCTGTATCAGAGGATCTATAGACTCCTGGCTCGGCAAGTGAACGACGATGTTCTTTTCGTTTGACTTCTGCATTAGACGTTCGATTTGCAGCTCAAGCTTTTCACATCGCTCTTCTGTATCGGCAATTTTTTGCTCCAAAGCCAATTGCCTTGCGCTAAAAATCGCCATTTTGTCCGACAGCTCATCTAAGTCCGACTTTTTGGCCAAGTGTTGTAAATGATCTCTCAGTTTTTCATCCAGAAGTAGGCTTAGGTCTTCAATAGACATAGCATTTACTGCCATTTCGGTACGTTGCGGTCTTTTATTTTCTGGACAAGCGTCTGGGGAAATTTCACCAATATTTCTCTTATTCATGAAGCTTATGACAGTTAATGGATAGAGAATTGCCTTTTGTCGTCGATCTTTTGTTTAGTTCTTAAATTCTAATGGACTTACTTTTTTTGGATATAAGTGCTGTATTGAAATTATGTTCCTTTGTTTGTTTTTATCGCACTTATGGGTTTTTAATACTTTTATTTCTATTTTTATTTAATTTAAAACTGGAAAAATGCAAGGGCTTACTTTTATTGCGACCGTTTATATCAGCTGTCAAACTGTCAACTCATTTTTGACAAGTGTTGCCCAGTTGCGTAGGATGAGAAAAAGTTGCATATTCTTGCGTTTTCTGATAAGAATAATTTATGATCCAGTAACAGCCTTTCTCTTACACTTTCTGGGAATCAAAGGCGTTCCATGCTACCACAATCAGAAAAAATACATCTTCTTTCAGTCATCCCAAAACGTTTAGAAATTGCCGAAAAAACTTTCTGCTGCTGCTGCTGTGGCGGCAAGTCTTCCGCAGGATCTTCAACAATATTCAGAATTGGGGCTGGAAGTATTTCATCCTGATCCCTCCCGTTGTAATTATGTTGGCGATTTCTTTGAACAATGCGATTTGCGCGCAGCCAACAGGGAAGGCAAACTCTATTTATATTACAGTGCTAGCAAGAAAAATTCATTAAACTAATGGAAATACTTGCTACAAATTTTTACATTTACCTGATTAACTGGCAACGATTCGAGTAAGACTGTTCTTTGAGCGCTGTTTTGTGGCACATTTCGGGATATATGCGATCGCATTGAAACACCACAGCACAAACAAATTCTTGTATGTCCTCTCAACTTGGATAACGATCATTCCTTGAACTTATTCGAATTTTTGTGTATTTAATTCACACTGAACCATGTTTGTAATCATTTAATTTATGTTTTTTTGTTTAATGTTAAGTTCCTTATTGATTACAAAAAGTTTTTTGTTTAAATAACGAAAAATAAATAAAAACACGAAATATATTTTCGACAAACAAAATCGATGTCTCCGTTTATCGAAAACCAACGACCTCCGACCGATACATAACCAATTCTTCGTTTTGTTCACAGCAACATAAGCTAGCAGCATTTAACTCTATGATCTACCGCTTATGCAAATTGCCACTGTCAACGGCTAATTACATGAAAGAATATAAAAACATTCTTCGTATTGCGAACATCAACGGCTACAAAGACAACATCATCCAAAAATTGGTACAAAAACATTCAAAAAAGATACAACAACAAAATCTTTCAACTTTATTCACTCAGAACATCGAAGCTGCATCACAAAATGAACAAAGGATTACCTTTTCGTATGTACCTACTTTCACGAACCATCTGGTCAACATTTTCTCGAAACATGGTATGAAAATAGTTTATACTAACAACAACAAACTTAAGAATGTATTAGGGAGCACCAAAGATCTAACCCCAATACAAAACAAATCGGGCATTTACGAAATAAAATGCTCCGACTGCAACGCAAAATACATAGGCCAAACGAGACGCAACGTGGAAAAGAGATTTAAAGAGCATCAATATGACATCAAATGTAAAGCGGTTCATAAGTCATCGATTGCTTTACATGCTTACAGCAACACAGAAGAACCTCCTCACAATATAGGCAATTTCTCTGATAATTGTAGACTTATAAAAAACGTCACTGATGAGCGAAAACTTGATGCTTACGAAGCTATGTACATATACAAAGGCAAAAATCTAATGAACACCGATGCAGGCAACATCATCTCTAATCTTTTCAAATTTGCCAAATAATTGTTATCAATTGCTCTCTTAAAAAAATATTTTACTTTCTCTTCTTTTGATTGTCTTTCTTTAGTTTTATTTTAAAGCGTGAAGCTGATGATGGCATGTAAATCATGCCGAAATGCATTCGTAAATTTGTTTATTATCGTTTAAATGAATAAAAATATCTGACAAGTGTTTCGTCGAAAATATATTTCGTGTTTTTATTTATTTTTCGTTATTTAAACAAAAAACTTTTTGTAATCAATAAGGAACTTAACATTAAACAAAAAAACATAAACTTGAACTTATTCTTTGCAAAATCCGATATTAAGGCATTATCACTGATATTAAACAATTATAATAAAATAATAGTAGTTAACTGACTTACTGAGTTAAAGTGGCGCTACAGTCCGGGGTGAACCAGGGCCTCAACCAACAAGCTTCTTCCAGCCAGCTTGGTTTCTAGCTAGCTGTCTCCAGTTTCGCACGCCAAGTTGGTTGAGGTCCTCTTCCACTTGCGTGCGCCACCTTTTACGCTGTCCACCTCTACTGCACTGTCCCACGGGGATGGATTCAAAGACTTTCCGGGCCGGAGCATTGATGTCCATTCGCTCTAGGTGACCCAGCCATCTCAGTCGTTGTCTTTTCACTTTTGTGGCTAGGTTGGTGTCGCTGTACAGCCCATACAGTTCGTTGTTGTATCTTCTTTTCCATTCCCCATCTATGCAGACGGGACCGAAAATCACCCGGAGAATTTTCCTCTCAATACAGCCTAACGCGTTCTCATCCACCGTTAACAGTGTCCATGCCTGTGCACCATACATCAGGACCGGGATAATAAGCGTCTTATACAGGGACAGTTTAGTTGCTCGAGAGAGGGCTTTGCTTCTCAATTGCCTTCTTAGCCCGAAGAAACAGCGATTGGCAAGAGTAATTCTTCGTTTGATCTCAGCACCGGTATCGTTCGCTGAGTTCGAATCCTAGGTAGACAAAGTCTCTGACCACCTCAAAATTATAGCTGTCTATAGTGACGTTCTGTCCGAGACGGCGGTGTTGGGTGTCCTTTCTTGTTGACAGCATATATTTTGTTTTGCTTTCATTCACCGTTAGACCCATCTTCTTGGCTTCCTTCTCAATGCTCACAAAAGCACCACTGACATCACGCTTTGTTCGTCCGATTATGTCAATGTCGTCAGCGTAAGCGAGTAATTGGACGGATTTTTGAAAGATTGTGCCTCTAGTGTTGACGTGAGAGCTTTGCACTATTCTTTCAAGAACGATGTTGAAGAAGTCGCATGACAGCGCGTCGCCTTGCCTAAAACCTTTTTTGACATCAAAGGTGTCGGTGAGGTCTTTGCCGACCTTGATGGAGCAGCGTGCATTCTCCATCGTCATCCTGCACAAACGGACGAGTTTGGCAGGGATGCCAAAACTAGACATTGCTTTATATGTTTCGTCTCTATAGATGCTGTCATACGTGGCCTTGAAATCGATGAAAAGGTGGTGGGTATCGATTTGAAACTCCTGGATTTTTCAAAGATCTGCCGTAGTGCGAATATTTGGTCGATGGTGGACTTCCCTGGCCTAAAGCCACACTGATATGGACCTATCAGGTTGTTGACGAATGGCTTCAGGCGTTCACAAAGTACGGCAGAGAAGATCTTGTAGGCAATATTAAGAAGACTGATGCCTCTGTAGTTGGTGCAGTCCAGAGGATCGCCTTTCTTGAGGATCGGGCAAATAATACTGAGGTTCCATTCATCGGGCATACTTTCTTCCGACCATATTTTACAGATGAGCTGGTGCATACTCCTAACCAATTCATCGCTAGCCGCTTTGAATAGCTCAGCCGATGGCCATCAGCGCCAGAAGCTTTATTGGACTTTAGTCTAGATATGGCTATCCTCACTTCTTCAAGATCGGGTGGATGGCCTTCGTCGTCCAGGTTGAATGGTGCAATTTGCATGGTAGTGGAGTTCGGTTCGTCATCGCCGTTATACAATTTGCAGAAATGATTTTTCCGTATCCTCAGCACCGACTGCGATTCCACCACGATGTTCCCCTGATCGTCCTTGCAGGCTTCGGTTCGGGGCTTGTAACCTTGGGAGGTTCTTTTAACTTTTCTACTACTTCTGAATACAAATAATCAGTGAATTATTTATTTTACCAAGAACTGTTAATATGTGCTCAAAATTGGTAGGTATACCAATTATTTTTTTTTTATAATTAACGCGCACTCTAGGGGTTAGGACTACCCTCAATATGTTAAACAGTGCGAGTGTTAGGAAAGTAGGATAGGGTTTTTAAAGGAGATACCGATGCACATTGGTTTTGAATTTCTGAATATCACAATAGGAAGGAAAAATGCATAGATTAGGGTAAAGTATTCAACATTCGTGTTGTGCGGCTGAAGAAAGAATCTCTGTACTTGACGGTACGCCCAAAGTTGGGCTCAAGGGTAAACTGATGTGCATTCCTAGAAGTATGAGTATTACGGCGGAATTGTATAAGGGGAGGAATGCAACTGGCTATTTCACTAGAACATTATTTGTAAAAATGGCGATCAGATAATGACAGACACGAAACATTGCGTTGCGGCGGTGTTCGAGAGATGCAAATGTTTCCGTTATAGCTCTATCGCTTATCAATTTTAAAGCTCTATTTTGAATTCTATCCAAGAGATTTAAATGGGTTTTAGGAGTACCCGCCCAAATATGGGAGTTTTACTCAAGCTTTGGACGAATGAAGGCCTTATAGATTACAGCCAGATCAGAAGGAGAGAAGGATTTCTTGCATCTTCGAAGAAAACCAAGACATTTCGCAGCATTTTTAGCAACTTCGAATATGTGATCATTCCACAGAAGGTGGTCTGTATGATGCACATACCCAGAACTGAAAGCTGTTCGGTTTCCTCGATGCAAGCGCCACTCATGGATAGTGGCATAGGAGGTGGATTTAGCTTTAACGACAGAAGACAGCATCGAGTTTTCGGAGCATTAAATTCTACACGGTTTTTATTCCCCATTGCACAATGCTGTCAAGATCAGAATCTAATGAGCTTATCATACGCTGCCGTTCAAGTTCCACATCCGAAGAACAAGGAAGTGAATCTTGAAACGAATATGAGAAGTTGAGGGTACTGTGGAAGTTTCAGACAAAAGATCATTTTATGAAAATAATGAAGAGAGTCGGAGAAAGAACAGAGCCCTGGTGCACACCAGCATTTATTTTATGAATATCAGACTTGTTACCATCCAATACAACTTGTATTGAACGGTCCGAAAGGTAATTTCCAATCCAACGAAGAAGAGATTCATTCATACCAAATGCACGCTTTTTCGATAAGAGAGCTTGATGTCAAACTCTATCAAACGCTTTTGAAATATCAAGTGCAATAATCTTACTTTCTCCAAAACGATGTAAAGATTTTTTTTAAAAACGTTCTTAGTATTATACAGGGGAATAAGGCTTCAATAAAAGTAGATAACCACACTGCACCCATATAGGCTCAACATATGAAATCTGGCAAAATCTTCTAAAAGCAAATAAAATCTTTCTTGCCAGAAGGAACCTCTCCCATAATAAAAAAAAAAAAAAAGAAAATGGTTGCAGAAATTAATAGAATTTTTCCCCACGGTGATCACTTGCCACCGACATCACCTGCTACGGGGTGAGTCAAAAGCCAATACCTCCACGTACTTTCATTTTCAGTTATACATCTTAGTTGCACCCAGATATCTTTTTTCTGTTTTTTTTTTTTAAAGCTCCTTTGTTTTAATCCGTACGCCTAATCTTAGACATGTCAAAAAAAAACATTTCAATAAAACAAAAACAAAATAAAAATCGATTATATAACAACATCTTCTAGTGCTCCCTTCACCTAGATCCAATGGACGAAAAATATCCAATCCACAATCCACAATGAATTAGATATAAGAAAATTGCATTGTAATTCATTTTGCTCATGCAAACCCACATAGCGTGGTCGTCGTCGTAGACTTCATCAGTATAAAGACGACGACGTCGTCGTTGAAAAGGACGCGAATTGTAGGCGATACCATCACGCCTATAGATTGTTTGAATTGTTTTCTTCAGATCTTCATTTTCGGAGACTCAGCAAGGTATAATAGAGCTAGAGATGCAAAGATAGACCCGGGCACTATACCTATAGCCAAAAATAAACAATGGCACTATGGCACAATGCCCCAAAAAAGTAAACAACTAAATCTAAGCCAAACAAAAGTGAAGACGAAAACTACGACGACGACAGAATCACCACCAGTCACTTGCCACCTCCGCCATTCATTGGTATGTTTCTATGAGCCAGATGCCAGAGCTATGTACATATATAGCAAAAGGAACGACCTGTGTGTTATCTCGTGAAGACCTGTTGATGTGCAAAAATTCCTCTATTCAAACTGAAATACAATATCTTTGTGAAGAATCTATTGGATCGCGATCTTTTCGTCTGCGTTCATTTGCTTGATTTTTTTTTCATGTTTTTTTTTTCTCGTATTTTTAGTTCCCGCGGGTAAAAAATTTGACAATCCCAAGAAGACGAATATGAGTGATACCTTGACAGGGTTGGAGTAGCTTAACCGGAAATTGTGTAAAGTGTAAAGCGTATACGTAGTAAAGCTCTAAACTTCGTAAATCTGTCACAATTCTTATGGAAATAAGACAGATTTACGCAGTTTATAAGTTTACTACGTTAACGACGACTATACGCCTTTGCATGAAAGCTCTTTGTATTTAAAAACTCAAGTTTAAAAATTGTTCGGTCTTAAACGGGGTGGGTACGATTCGAATTTGTCACAAATAAATATCTCGCCTCCAAAGTCTTGGATAAAGAAATCTCGCAATTACAAACCTCGCTTTTCATAATCTCACAATTACGAAATCCCGCAATTTAAAAATCTGGATACTAAAAACTTACAAATTAAAATCTCGCAAGATTTAATTTCATTATACAACAAATTATTTTTTGAGTCAAAATTTCGCAAATAAAAATCACACGTTGCAAGATAAACCGAGTGCCTATCAGCTTTTGTGAGATTTGAGTTTGCGAAATTTTGATTTGTAAGATTTTGAAATTTTAAATTGTGAGATTTTGGTTGGTATTTGCGAAATTTTTCAATGCGAGATTTAATAGCAAGATTGTTAAAAGCGAGATTTTGTAATTAACGAGGTTTCGTTTTTCGATATTTTTCAAAAGCTTCCAGATATCATTATTTAAGATTTTGGTTTGCGGAATTTTGTTTCTAAGGCAGATCATATTGCTGGTAACTCGAGATGTCAGAAACGCCCTTAAAACCTTATCTCCTTCGGATTGCAAAGGACTATCTTAGGGACCGGGAGCTGATCTACGAGTCCACAGAATGTCAAAACGAAGGATAGAAATAACCTCTGGGGCAGCGCAAGGATCGATCTTGGGCCCTGAACCCTGGAACATTTCCTATGATAACATTCTGCACATGGATATGCAAGAAGATACATACCTAACAGCAAAAAACACCGAAAATGGGTAAGTGAAGCTAGACCAGGTTATGCAACGAGTTAACTTCTGGATGGGTAAACACGGCCTCAGCCAGGCTAAAACCAAACATTCAAGGTAGTCTTTCTAACAAAGAAGAGGATCCCAACTCTAATTGACAAGCAAACCAACATGAAAGTGATAAGGAGCAGGGACGCCATGAAGTATTTGGGTCTGACCATCAACACGAAACTTATTTTCTGGCACCAGATAAAGATCGCGGTAAAACGAGTGTGGAAATTATAGACTGGTTGGCGAACGTAGGTGGTCCAACTGTCAGCAAGCTCAAGCTTCTGATGTCAACAATGCCTGCTATTCCCCTCTACGGATGTGAAATTTGGTTAGACGCACTTCAACAAGAAAAGTACAGAAAGCAAATGGCAGCTGTGCAGAGACGTGGAGCTCTATGCGTGGCTAATATCGCTCGGTGTTGGAACCACCAGTCTTTTTTGTCGTAGGAGTGAATCCATAATAGACCTTCTAACGGCAGAAAGGAAGTCAGTCCACGACGAAAAGATGGAAGTTGGAAACGACAACGGAAAAGGCAAAAGAGCTCATGAAACAGAAGTGGCAAGAGTGTTGGATCACAAAAAGCTAAGGACGATGAACAGCGAGGCTGATGAAGAACGTGGCAGAGTGAAATGACCGGAAATAGGGTGAGGTAAGCTAATATTTCATCACTCAGTTAGGTGCCAGTTATAGCTATCATTGAAACTCATCATTGAAAATTCTAATGATTGGTTTTGAGACGTTTAAGAGGCAATATCATTTATTATTTTGACGGACGATCAAAGCTCAAGACTTAATTAATATTTAAAGTCAAAAAAAAATTTCTAATAGGCCCAACTTTCCTCAAAAATTGAATTTTAATTTTTCAATGATCATTGGTAAGGTAGTTCAATCATTGAAATAAGAAAAATCTTTTTATGTGGTAAGTTGGGCCTATTTGAACAATTTTTTTGGCTAGAAATATTGATTAAGTCTTAAGGTTTATTTCTCCATCAAAATAATAAACAATTTCACTTCCTAAACGTCTCAAATTCAATCATTAAAAATTTCAATGATGAGTTTCAATGATAGCTATAAATGGCGCCTTACTCACAGGACACGGATACTTCAACGCTTTTCTCCACAAAAACGGCAAAACGCACAGTCCAGTTTGTCGTTGCAGGGACTCTCAAAGAGGCTACGTGCACCATACATTTTTCACCTGCAGCAGATGGGGTGCCAAAGGAGGAGGAGGATTGGTAAAATCACCCCAGACAACATAGCCAAAAAGATGATGGTCAGTGAAGCTGAACTCGAACCAAATCTGCACCTGCACCCAACATATTCTCGGAAGAAAGAAAAGAGAAGAAAAACAGTTCCGCCAGTCAGAGGTAGCCTACAAGGTTGTTATAATGTGAACAGCAGTCTCGGAGGGTCATAAAACATTTCTCAACACAGTCACCCCCCCTCCCCCAATTCTTACAGGAAAAGTAATATGGACTTAAATTACATTGGCTATTCATTTTAACAATGCACACATCGTGCAGAGAGAAAACCCGACTTGAAAGAATTGTTGTCTACCAGTATGCAACCTCTTAAATAGCCACATGAAACCTTTTTTGGAAACTATTCCTTCAGACAGCTCTGAAAAGATGTTCTAAGGAAAGACTTTGAATGCCATAAGGAAAACCTTTAATAAAAAATAAAACAGCACTCTCTGACGAAAATTACTCCACTGCACTTGTACCTTCTGCTTTTAGGCAAAGGACTAGTAAGAAACCTCAATAATCACCTGAACCAGTTAATTTGAAGGATATGGCAACACAAAACCGGCAATTCTCGGTGGACAGAGGTTTATTTAGACCAACGACCCTTATACCTGTTCTTCTATCACCGCGAAAAACTCACTCTATTACCGCGAAAAACTCACTCTATTACAGAACTTTGTCGGGTCAGCGTTCTCCACTCAGAATTCTTCAGCTCTGATAAGCTTTTGGCTGTTTTCAAAAACACCTAATTAACTTCAATTTGGTCGTCAAAAGTTTATTCTTTTTTGAAGCGAATATTGTTTCAAACAAAAATGCAGCTACCCAGCTTACACAAAATCTTTTTGATCAACGTCAGTCAATTTTCTTGAAAACGCATTTGACGTTTTACGAACACGTTCTCTAGATTCTCAGCAGAATTGCACCGCAGATGATCTATTAAGATACCATCCGTTAAGATCTGTTCTGCACAAAAATTACAGAAAATAACAGAAAAGTACAGGATTGTGTTTTCAATGAGAAAAAACCTTGCCCCAAACTAATCTTCAATTTATCACTTTTTGTTCCTTGAAGTTTTTCCAGAACAGTTAAGTACAACGATTCCTGCATCCAATTTTAGATAGAGCAAGCAAAAGTGAGAAGTGTCAAAGCACCAGCTGATTTGTTTGTTAGAGATAAAAAATAAATTAAACTTTGGCTGCATTTTATTATCGCCCATATAACCCATAAAGCTCACCTCGTGAAAATAAAACGAAGCGGTTCCTTATATTTGCTTATTTTCCATGTAAAACCTGTGTGCCTCTTTTGCTAACACAGCTGACAAATCGCTGAAATGATTCACAAAGGTTAATAGCCACCTGCCGATCAGAGTGAAAACTTGTATCTGGGATAATGAAATAAACATCGATAGAAATGTTGTATTTGTAATACGTGTTAAAAGGTAACCTGGATAATAAAGCGAAACTTTATCACAGAAGTAATTTTTTATATTTATACAAAGTGTGAATTGGTATTGAATTTGAGTTGGAAATTAATTAATTTCACAGCTGATAGACAACAGCCAATCCCGTCAACACATCAGAGCTGCACTTTTCTGTTGTTTCTTGTTCTGATAGTTTCCACACACTTGTGCTATTTGCTCTGTTCTGTAGTTTTTCTTATAAAAAACACAGCTTTTATCGAACACAATGCTAATGCAGTAAAACTAAATTTTGCGTTTTCTAATAGAAGACTTTTGACGTAAGCGCATTTAAGAAAATTCTGCAAATGCACTTTTCACGCAGATGACGTTTTCGACACGTTTAGCTTATATTGTGTTTCTGACTGTTCTACTTCATTTTGATTCCAATCGAATATGAAAACACCGAGTTGTCAAATTTTCACTACACTACTCAATGACGCCATTTTCTTGAAGCATTTATCACTTTTGACAAGTAATTCAACGAAATTTTCGAGTTGAATATGTATTCGGATTTCATGAGTGTGATAATTTCGAATTTGTCGTTCAATGTTTTCTATGGTTTTTTGGGTGCTTTGCTAACTTGATATCATGTCAGCAGAGCACCCTGTCGAAAATCAGTAAAAACTTCTTATACTTGATAATTTATGGCTTAAAAATTTGCCGTTAATTAGTCGTTAGTTGGTTGTGAAAAATTCAATTTGATCTTGCAATGTTTTCTATGTTTTTTGGGTGCTTTGCTAACTTTATATCAAGGAATCCTCACGGATCTAAAAATGGGTAGGTAAATGGTAGACAATTTTTCATCAATTAGTTGTGACAATTTCTTATTTGTCGTTCTATGTTTTCTATGTTTTCTTCGAAAAGTGGTAAGAACTTATGAAACTCAATATTTTATTCATTAATAACGACTAGCTATCGTTAACTAGTTGTGCTAAATTAAACTTGTCGTGCGATGTGTTCTATGTATTTTGGGTGATGTGTTTTCTAAGAGTGTCGAGTTAACAAAGCAACTTTCACAAATCGAAAAGTGTAGGGGGATAGTTAGCCTATAATTAGTGTTTAATTAGTTGGGACAATTTTAAGTTTGTCGTTCAACGCTTTCTATGTTTTTTTGGTTGCTTTGCTAACTTGACACAACTCGAAAAGCATGAAAATCTTCTTATACTTTACGTTTTACGACTTAATACTTTGCCATTAATTAATCATTAATTTTTTGTGAAAATAGAATTCAATCGTGCAATGTTTTCTATGTTTTTTTATTCTTCGTTAGCTTTATAGCAAGTTAGCAAAGCACCACCTTAAAAAGGGATTAAAACTGCTAATACCGAACTGATTATGGCTTAATTGTTTGCCACTAACTGGTCTTCAATTAGTTGTGACAATTTTGAATTTGTGGGCAATGTTGTCTATGTTTTAGGGTTCTTTGGTAGCTTGACATCAAGTTGGCAAAGTACTACCTGAAAATGGGTTAAAAACTGTTTATACTGGATGGTTTATGGCTTAATAATTTACCATTAATAAGCCGTTAATTATTTGTGATAACTTTGAATTGTTCGTTCTATGTTTTCTATGTTTTTTTTTTCAAAAAATGGTAAGAACTTCTAAAACTTGGCATTTTATAGCTTAGTAATTTACCATTAAATAGTCGTTAATTAGCTGTGACAAATTAAATTTTTTCGTGCTATGTTTTCTATGTATTTGTCAATGAAATTACCTCATTTGACCCAACGAAAACGTGATAAAGTTATAAACAGTTCCATATAATCAATTTTAAACTCTTTTTGAATGTTACTTCATTATGAATTACGGAATTAAAACAAAAAACACATTGCACGACAGTGCTAAAATTGTCACATACAATCAATGGCTAATTAAAGACAAATTGTTAATCCATTAAAATTTCAATATAATAGGTTGTAAGAAATTTTCCGGAGCTCTTTGCTGATTACATATGAATTAAGGGAAATAAAACCAGAAACATAGAAAACATTGCACAACAATTTAATTTGTCATAACTAACTGACGCCTTATTAATGGCAGATTATCAACGAATAACATATTAAGTTTTGCAAGCTTGTATCACTTTTCGAGAAAAAAAAACATAGAAAACATAGAACAACAAATTCAAAATTATCACAAAAAGTTAATGGTAAATTATTTAACCTTAAATCATCTGGTATAAACAATTTTTAGCCCATTTTCAGGTAGTACTTTGGCATCTTCGTGCCAAGCTACAAAAGAACTCAAAAAACATAGAAAACATTGCACGAAAAACTCGAAAGTGTCAAAAATAATTGAAGACTAGTTAGTGGCATTAGCAGTTTTAATCCCTTTTTAAGATGGTGCTTTGCTAACTTGATATGAAGCTAACGAAGAATAAAAATAAAAAACATAGGAGACATTGCACGATAGAATTCAATTTTTCACAACTACATAATTAATAATTAATTAACGGCAAATTACTAAGACGTAAAACATTAAGTATGAGAAGTTATTCACGGTTTTTGAGTTGTATCAGGTTAGCAAAACACCCAAAAAACAAAAAAACATTGAACGCAAATTCAAAACTGTCACAACTAATAAACGACTAACTAACAGCATTATATTTATCTGGGAAGAAATGGCTTGGGGTCACGGAATGAAAATGGTGACTTGCTTGTCGACTTTTGTAACGCGAATCGTCTTGTGATAGGTGGGACTGTATTTAAGCATAAGACGTGCAGCAAAATTACCTGGGTGCATCCGGATGGTCAAACCGAAAACCAAATTGATCATATCATGATTCAGCATCGATGGAGGAAGTCTATGTGTGATGTCCAGAGTATAAGAAATGCCGATGTGGGAAGCGACCACCATTTGGTTCTGACGAGTCTCAAACTACGAACAGCAAGGAGCTCAAAATTCATTACTTATGCTTTAAATGACCCCAACATATGTCGAAACTATGTCACCACCCTTAACGACAGAACCTCGTCATTAAACGGAATCCAGCATTCAACAATTGAAAGTGTCTTTATGGAGGCTGGATCCGAAACTGTACCCAAGCGAACGAGACGTAGAGACTCTTGGATATCCCAAGACACCTGGGATTAGATCGAACTTCGCAAATCGTTGAAAATCCAAATAAATGCCGAAGCAGATGTTTAACGAAAGGCTGACTTGCGAAGGGAGTACCGCATTGCACATAAGATTGTCTATCGCTGTGTGAGACGTGACAAGAGGGTGAGGGTAGATCGATCCGCAGATAATGCGGAAATCGCTGCCAGAAGAGGAAATATCCGGGAACTGTACCAAATAGCCAAAGATGTTATCGGCAAAAAAAGCAACACCAATCATCCTGTAATGGATGTGGATGGCACACTTTTGGTATCAATTGAGGATCAGCTTCGTAGATGGAAGGACCATTTTGGTGCCCTGCTAAATGAGGATTCAGTTGAGCAGAGTGCTGAAGTGCCCCAACTAAACGAGATGCGTAGGTTCCATAGGGGTATTGACATCGAACCTCCGTCGGAATGGGATATCCAGACATTAATAAATCCCCTCAAAAACAACAAGGCAGCTGGACTGGACGGAATACCAGCTGAATTCCTGAAAGCCGATCCCGTAACAGCGGCTAGTATTTTACATCCGCTGATACAAAGCATTTGGGAAAACGAGAGCTATCCCAGAGACTGGAAGGATGGTGTGATTGTTAAGTTGCCAAAGAAAGGTGACCTAAAGAATTGCAACAATTGGCGTGGTATCACCGTTTTGTCCGTTTTCCCAAAACTAATGGCAACCATCATTCTCAAGCGAATAAAGGATAGAATCGAATCTACACTCAAGAGGCATCGAGCTGGCTTCCGCAGTGGTCGATCGTGTGTCGACCATATCAACACCCTGCGTATCGTCCTCGAGCAGTCGATGGAATTTCAATCACCGCTTTACCTCATGTTCGTGGATTTTGAAAAGGCCTTTGATCGAGTTAACCGAGAATGTATATGGAGATCGTTGCTTGGTAGAGGAATAACACCAAAAATTGTTGCCATTATTAAAGAGTCCTACAACAACGCAAGGTGTTTTGTTTTGCACAATGGGCAGCTATCCGACTCCTTCGTAGTGCAACAGGGTGTGAGACAAGGGGATGTTCTTTAGCCAATTCTCTTCCTGCTGGAGATGGACGGCGTATTGACGGCCAGTGTTGGTACAGCTGCGAGCGACAGGGCATTCAATGGAGACCGTTCGAAAGGCTCAGTCATTTAGACTATGCCGATGACATATGTCAACTGGCAAATAACATCAGTGGGCTTAACGGGATATGCTAAACACTGCAAGGGAAGGGAGAGTCGAGTGGTCTAAGAATAAACAGCAAAAAGACAAAAATAATGCTCACAGGCCGCTCCACGCAGCAGCGTATTATTCTACAGGAGATGCCAGTTGAAGTAGTGGAACAGTTTAACTACCTTGGCAGTATTGTTTCTGCAAATGGTGGTACGGATCTGGACGTTAAAAGTAGAATGAATAAAGCTCGTGCTGCCTTCGGTACTCTGTCCCCAATTTGGAAATCCAGTCAAATCTCCTTACGCACAAAGTTGAGATTCTTCGAATCCAATGTCAAATCCGTGCTGTTATATGCTTGTGAAACCTGGAAAGTCACGTCTATCATTTGAAGAAATTGCAGGCTTTTGTGAATCGCTATCTTCGCCACATTTTGAAGATTCGCTGGCCACAAATAATATCAAATGAGGAATTGTGGCGCAGGACAAGTCGCAAGAGCGGCTGGATGTCGACATAAGAAAGCGTAAATGGTGTTGGATTGGTCACACACTGAGGAAACCAAACGATGAAATTGCAAAGCAGTCCTTTGAATGGAATCCTCAGGGTGCACGGCGGGTTGGAAGACCAAGAACAACATGGAAATCAACTGTCTTAGCGGAAGCAGAATCCCAGAGAAATACGTGGCCACAGCTGAAGTACCTTGCAGCAGACCGTGAAGGATGGAGAAGTTTTGTTGACACCTTATGCCCCAGCCGGGGTTACAGGAGACGATGATAAACTTTATATGAAGTTAGCAAAGCACCCAAAAAACATTGAACGACAAATTCGATATTATCACAACTAATTAATGACAAATTATCCACCAGCTCATTTTTCGATTCGTCAAAGTTTCTTTCCTAACTTGACACTCAATCGAATTTCCGAATTTATGGGCTGTGGTAAATAAAGTGATTTACAGTACGAAGAAAAGTGCTTAATTTATGAATCTTCTACATGCTGAAAATTTGATAAAATAAATAAGTTTTATTAATGAACCTATAGTTAAAAAATTTAAATCTTTTCTATCTAACAAAATAAAAAAGTTATTTACCTAACTCACACCGCTCCTGATTTTCGTCTACCTGAGCTATTTTATGAGATACATAATATAAAAATACTTATAGGAAACTTATTTTGCCAGTGCATTACCGGCATTTGCTGCATAATAATAATAATAAGCAATTTGCCCACCTCCGACAACTGACAAGCGATGTAAGGGGTAAGACCTCCATCAATGCTGCCGGCTGTCTTGTCTTTTGTTGCAACTACACCACTTTACTTCCATCTTACTATATCCATTAACCAAACCCATAACCTGTAGCTAAAGCCATAACTAGCGAAGACAACATTAATAGTTGCAAAAAAAAAAACATAAATAGAAAAACATCAAAGAACGTCATCACCACCACCATCGTTGCCCGAACCCATTCGATTAAAAAAACAAAGCAAACTTAAATAATGTAAGTTCGACTGTGTATTAATAAATATAATTCCCCAAATGTTTTACTTGAATTTTCTTGTGGTTTATAGACAAAATCCATATTGCCTTCGATTGGATGTTAGTACCTGATCTTCCTTCTAAAATAAGTTGTCACGATCTGTACAATTAAGTTAAATAACGATACAAAAACGATACGAAAACGATGTGTTTTTAAGACGTCAGTGCATGTCGTCGATGTCGGAGCGCCTCTTTGACAGCCAGCGCCAAATTAAAGCGCAGCTCATAAGAATATATGTACAGTACATAATGTAGCTCATAGCTGCGCAGCACGTCACGAAGAAGACGCGCTCCAATGCTGTCTTAAATAATAACAGCAGTTAATAGTTATCTCGTTTAATAGATGGTTAAGATAAAAAGGTTTCCAAAACGATCATGTGAATCGGTACAAGGAGAGGCAGCAGCAGCAGCAGCAGCACACGGCATCAGAGCGCAGAGGTGAGATCCCGCTCGGAGCCACTAAAGAAGATTGTCATGTTGCGAAATCTGTTTGGTGTACCAGAACTTGACCACTTCTAGAGTCTTCTATACAGTGCAGTTTGCAGCGCTAGCTATGATGGTACCGTGATGTTGATGTACCTGCGGACAAAAGAATTCCCAGAACTATGAAATTTAATATTTGAGCGATTCGAATCGGCACTAGTTGTGAGCGGTGGTGTATGAAAACGTGCTGAAAGCATCATCTGTCGCTGGGAAGCTAGCGATGTGTGTACTGATCACCCAACGCTCTATCACCATCAACATGAGCACAGATTGGTTCTGACTTTATGGAAGCATGTTTCCAGAAACCACCACCGCCACATGCAAAACCGTGAAATGGAAGCTTTATAAATTGCAAATTATTCGGATTTATGATGAAACATCGACGAACATGAGAGTTCATGACAGACAGTGGCGGGTGAGCTTTTTCATACAAAAAAGCCGGCTTTATGTCGGTGGCAGAGGCAGACCCCAGACAAATGATTTTCTTGTCGTGGAATGAGGTGTTTGTGGAAGCATTGTTCTTAGTTCTGTATGTAGCTGTATGGGGTGGATATAGGAATTCCATAGGTTAAAGTGGAATTTTTTCGATTTGTGTTCTGTGTGGAGATGACCTTAAAGTTCCATTGTCCACCACCTGCTTGTTAAAGAGAATGAAGAATAATTCTAAATTTATAAGGTGCTGTATGGTTAGCACTTGGTTGTTGTTTGTTTTTTTTCACTTCTATTCGATATCTTCATTGAAAGAAGATAGTTTGTATTTAGTTTGAATTGTGGTATGTCGATTGCTTCATCTTCAAATGATATACACTCCATGTCACTTGATTGAGGTCAAATGTCCCATATTCGATATTTATATTTTAAATAGGGCAATCTAGTTTCTAGTATATAGAAAGTAAAGAAAGTAAGTGGATTTTGGATTTTATTTTAACAAAACTATTTACTTGCCTCTATATGGCAAATACTGTTTTCATGTAAAAAAAAAACTTTTCGAAATTTGAATCAAACTTAAAAATCGATGATTAATACACAATTCCAAATTTTGTATCCTACCGTCCATCAGTCTGTGGGTCGTACTGGAGACTTAGGGATGGATCAAACTGCCTGAAATTTGGTACAGAGCATTTTATGTCATTCTCTAGAAGAAACGTTCGAACTCTTGTGCTAGCCCATCTAGGACAAGTAGCTCAAATTCAACGGTTATAGTCTAAGAGCTGAGAGCAAATTTTATGAGTGAAGGTATAACCAAAATTCACGAACGTTTATGTTGAGGTTATTGAGCCTTGATCTCAAATCCAGTCGTCTGGCAGGATTCTCTTGTCGCCAGGGCTGGAGAAGGGGGGTTGAAAACGGTGATTTTACGGATTTTTGGGTAGGAGGTATAACCACTTTTATATAAGCTTAAACTATAGAGAACTACGCTTTGGCTATAAATTTTGGGGTCCCAGACGTTTTAAGTGTCGCCACACCCAGCCACAGTGGACAGCACTGGTTTGGTCTAGCTAGTCGTGTGTGCAAATCGCTTGTGTTTAATTTATTTTTTGTATAAATATCACATCAATTTTTATTAGTGTAACTTCTTTAAATTAATGCATGTATAGATACTAATTACTTAAATTAATTACGTTTTAATTAGTTTGTGTTTTTGTGCATATAAACTGAAAATAAAATTTAGTGCTCTAGGTATGATTTTCTTCGTAAGTTTTAATTTGTGTATTTTGTTCCTCTAATTGAGTGACTTAAATTATATTTTTTTTTTCTTTCTCTTTCATATTATATCCTTGTGTTTGTGCCAATTTTTGCATCTAAGCTTTTAATGATAGGTATTTCCCCTATTTATTTTGTTTATCGAAGCTTTTAGCTTTATGTAGCTAGTTGTCCCTTTCTTTCTTTCCTTTCCTGTATCATTAATTTCTTTAATGCCCATTTAATGTTTTACATTTAAAACTATACACTTTATTCAATTATAAATTTTTGATCGCAAAATTTGTCATCACCGGTGGTGCAGATAGTAAGCACCAGTTACCCAGATCTTCACTGTGTGGGTTCGAGTCCTGGTGAATCCAATCCTCTTTTTTTTTATTTTTCTTCTTTCAAATATTTTTTTATCTTTTTTTTCTTCATAGTTTCCTATAGACAAATTTAAAATTTGTTATTTAGGTACAACTTTCTTTTTTTTAATAATTTTTTTGTTAAAAATGGTTTGCTCTGCAAAAAATTGCCCTGAGGGCTCAAATTCTACCCCACTATCTGTTTCGGACCGTGCGGCAATCTTTACCACGCTAAATGCATTGGCTCAACTAATGCATTTATAGAGAAGATTACAAATTCTAAATTTGCGTATTGGTATTGTACGAATTGCCGTAAGCTCTCCCTGTCTCAACTGGCTTTTAAAATGTCTGATTTCAAATCAGACATTGTAAAACTTTCCAGGGGATTTGAGGAGCTTCTCGGTAATTTTAACAAGGCAGTCGCAAGTTTTAGCTCATTGACTCTTCCTAATGATCCGGTGGATATCGGAACATCTACTGATGACCTAATGCACGAATCTCTTCCTCCAGTGATTTTGCCATTTGATGATGATCTTACTGCACAGTCCAGTTCAACGGTACGTAGTGATGTTGAATCAGATGCCAAAAAGAGCAAAAAAAGGGGAAGGGATACCACATTAGCTGTCATTAATACCAGCCCACCCCCTAAACGAACAAACCTTAATCCACATAATGCTTCGGAGTCACCTTGTCCAGTACAGGTGGAAAATCAAGGTCCAGTGACTGTTCTATGCCCTGAAGTGGATTGTGATACTATATCTAATATAGTTACCGATCCAAGGCCTATCAAAGCTGTCTCTAAACCGAAAACAATTTTCATATCTCGACTTGAACCAGATATTGTTCCTGAAGAAATTGTAACCCACTTAATAGCTAGAAACTGTATCCCTACAGATACTTCTATTAAGTGTACAAAAATTAGTAGAGTTAATAGTTTTGTGTCATCATTTAAAATAGTTACACATTCTTCTTTCTTTGATTCAATTTGCGATATTGGTAATTGGCCTCCTGAAGCTCTTGTAAAGGAATTTTCAGTTAGGAAGAACAGGTATTCAAGAAACCCACCCAAAAAAGCATCTCCAAAAAACTCAATAGGATTACCCTCTTCTACCAAAATGTAAGAGGGCTTCGCACTAAAACTGCTGATATATTTATGAACTCCCAAGCTTTTTCGCATGACATCTTTGTTTTGACAGAAACATGGCTCAACTCAAGTTTTTTGGACACCGAACTTTTTAATCAAGAGTTCTTAGTTTATAGAAAAGATCGTCATGTTGACAAACCAAAAGAATTGGGAGGTGGTGTTTTGATCGCAGTTCGAAATAAATTTATATCTTCACCTATTTTGTTTCCTTTCAACTTATCAATCGAATTAATCTGTATAAAGTTAACTGTACAGTCGAAATTTATTTATATATTAAATGCATACATTCCTCCAAAAAGTTCGAACTCAGTTTATGTCGAACTGTCTAAAGCTCTAGATTTTATTATTGACTTGTCTTGCTCCAACAGCAACATTTTACTTCTTGGAGATTTTAATCTACCATCTATAGAGTGGGTGCTTTCTGAAGACGAATGTTTTCAGGAAGCATCTTTAACTTCTTCACAGGCTGAGCTTCAGCTTTTGGATAGAATTATTGCAACTGACTTACAGCAAGTAAGCTGTATTAAAAATTCAAAAAATCGAATTCTCGATTTAGTTTTTTCATCCGACGTTATTAGTACTCTTGTTCTAGAATCTAGTTCTGGAATCACTAATATAGATAGTTATCATCCTCCTTTGGATATAATTCTTGACTTGAGCAGTCATATTATGGGAAATAGCAATTCTTATGACCGCTCTTATACTTTTGACCCAGGGAAGTCATCTTGGTCCATTTCTATTTATCCTGGCTATAAATGATGTTGTTTCATGTATACGCTCTAGTGACATTCTTATATTTGCCGATGATATGAAGATATTTAAGTCAATAAAAGCTGACACTGACCACGTTCTCCTGCAAGCCGATATTGACAGTTTCAATATTTGGTGTGGTAAGAATGGTCTTTCTCTTAACCCTGTTAAATGCCAAACAATTACCTTTTCCAGGAAGCGCCTTGCAAGTGCTTTTGATTATTCCATTTCGCAGCAAAAACTCTGTCGAGTCTTTAGTTTCAAGGACTTGGGTGTTAACTTTAGCTCAAATTTAGAATTCACTGAACACATTAATTACATTGTTAATAAAGCAAGCTCTATGCTTGGATTTATAAAACGTTGGGCTAAGGAATTTAGTGATCCTTATGTTACCCTTTCTTTATACAATTGTTATGTACGACCTCATCTAGAGTATGCCTCGCAAATATGGTCTCCCTTTTATGAAATTCATAAAAATCGTATTGAATCAATACAGCATAAATTCATTCGCTTTGCTCTAAAAGGTCTTCCTTGGGATGATCCGTACAACCTTCCACCATATGAACATCGGATCCAGCTACTGCAGGTCCAAACCTTATATCAAAGGCGTGTTAATAATGATTTACTATTTCTTCACCAACTTATAAATGGCCAAATTGATGCTCCTGAATTGTTAGCCTGTATTGGCATAAATTACCGAGGAGGATCTCACCACCTGCGAAGATTTGAACTTTTACACGTTAATTTCCATAGAACTAACTACGGTATACATGAGCCTCTTAACCGTATGTGCATGATTTTTAATTTAAACGGCTCCTCTGTTGATTTTAACATAAGTAAGATGGCATTAAAGAAAGTATTTCGAACCAGTGCTCCACGGTCGTGATTGTTTTTACTTCTTGAAACTATGACTTAAATATTTTGTATATTGTTTAATTATGTATGTATATAGATTTTTCGTTTAATTTTGTTTATTTATTAGTATATTATTATGCATGTGTTAGATTGCCTTTTTTACTTTTTACTAACCACTAACACATGCACTTATGATGAGCCTCTGATTGTAGGTTGCAGCTTGCTCTAAGCTCACTACAACAAAGAATCTGAAGTGTAAAAAAAAAAAAAAAAAAAAAAAAAAAAAAAAAAAAAAAAAAAAAAAAGACGCCCACAAAAAGTGTCAAAAAATCAATTTTTGTGGTCAGGGGTATAACCAAAAAATTGATATGTTAAAAAATCATGAAAAATCTCCTCATCACAAAAATATGTAAGCCAGACGTTTAAAGTGTCGCCACAACTAGCCAGACGGCCCTACCTCAAAAAGGGGCGAAAATAAGTTTTGACCCCGTGGATATAACCAAAAATGCGATATGCCAAAAAATCATGAAAAATCTCTTCATCACAAAAATATACATGCCAGACGTTTTAAGTGTCGCCACAACCAGCCAGACGGCCCATCAGCTCAAAAGGGGCGTCTGGCTTGATGTGGTGACACTCTAAACGTCTGGCATGTATATTTTTGTGATGAGAGAGATTTTTCATGATTTTTTGGCATATCACATTTTTGGTTATACCCACGGGGTCAAAAACTAATTTTCGCCCCTTTTGAGCTTGGGCCGTCTGGCTTAATGTGGCGACACTTAAAACGTCTTGCGTGTATATTTTTGTGATGAGGAGATTTTTCATGATATTTTGGCATATCACATTTTTGGTTATACCCACGAGTTCAAAAACTAATTTTCGCCCCTTTTGAGCTTGGGCCGTCTGGCTTGTTGTGGCGACACTTAAAACGTCAGGCATGCATATTTTTATGACGAAACGATTTTGCATGATTTTTTGACATACCAAATTTTAAGTTATACCCGCGACATAAAAAATAAATGTTCGCCCCTTTTGAGCTGTTGGGCCGTCTGGCTGGTTGTGGCGACACTTAAAACGCCTGGAATGTATATTTTTGTGATGAAGAGATTTTCATGATTTTTTGGCATATCGCGACACTTTAAACGTCTTGGACCCCAAAATTTATAGCCAAAGCATAGTTCTCTATAGTTTAAGCTTATATAAAAGTGGTTATACCCCCTACCCAAAAATCCGTAAAATCACCGTTTTCAACCCCCCATCTCCAGCCCTGGCGACAAAAGAATCCTGCCAGATGACTGGATTTGAAATCAAGGCTCAATAACCTCAACATAAACGTTCGGGAAATTTGGTTATATCTTCACCCATAAAATTTGCTACCAGCTCTCGGTCTATTATGATATTTCAAGTTTTTTTTTTTTTAAACCGGCTATAACAATTTTTGTTAAATTTTTTAGGTATCTTTAATAACCAGAACAATTTTCAAAAGTCTTCTTTTCGGGATTCTGGAAAAAAAATCACATTACAGAAATAGAGCGTTAGTTTTTTAACATTGGTTAATTCTTGGGTTATTTTGCTCTAATGTTTGTATAATTGTTCAGAAAATTGAGATCTGTGACACCACAGAAATCTCAGTCTCCATGAACAGAATCCTCATTCAAATTTTTCAGTTTTGCTGTCAAATACAGAATTTAAAAATGTAAACTCGCTTGCTCACTTTTTAAGAGCAAAATATGTGAGATTATTTCATTTCCCTGAGCATACCAAATAATTTTTATGTATTTTTGACATTTTCACACTTCCTACATTTGTATATACACTCTATAGTATTCTCATGAAACACGATTTTGTAGGTTGACATTTGGTCGATAGGTTCGCTGTGATCGCCTTACCGAGATCTCTTAACAAAACTTAGGATTACATTTGGACACTGGATGGCCACGAGCTTTTTGGCTTCATGAGAATACTATATAGAATTTATACAATGCTACTTATCCGTTAACATTTCAACATTATCTTCAATGCATTATGGCAGTGAAGGCACGGGAAGGGAGAGAAGAGAAGACAGTTTGAATGGATACGAGAGAGAGTGGAAAGAGAAAACAGGATAGAGTAGGAGAAGGAAAGAAGGGAACGAATAAAAGAATCTAGATATAATAGGAGGTATAATGAAGTAATGACAGAGGAGATTCCTGCAATATTTAAAAGCGGGATGGAGGGCAGAAAGAAGGAGGAGGAATAGCAAGAGAAAAGCTTGGGAATGAGGTGTGAGAAAGATGGTATGGGAAACGAGAAGAAGAGAGAATGTGCAGAATATGTGAAGGTGAACAATAGACGTGGGAATATGTATGTAGGGGACAAAATGAGGGAAATAATGAACGAAAAAGGGAAGGGCAAAGAGTGGATAAAGGAACTAGAGGAGGTGAGAAAAGATAAGGCAAACGAGAGGGGAGGAGAGGAAGCAGAGAAAGGAAACGGGAGCCTTGTAACCCTTAAAGGAGGCCAATACAAATCAATACAATACAATGCATTATGGTAGTGAACACACTTTAATTGGAAAGAATTCTAAAAAATAAGAACTAGTCAAAGCTTTCTAGTCAGTGGTCCAGGAATATTGATATTTTTGGAGCATTGGCTTCAAGTATTCTAGCTTAAACTATTTTGAATCACACAAATTAGAACTTAAACTGGAAAAACAAGCGAAGGCTACAAATGAATTCAGCTTTGGCTATTTTAAAATACATATTACTAGAAGTCATCTTTTATTTGCTAGCTTAAGCTTGTTTTTATTCACGCAAAACCAAGCTTTTACTAAAAAATCCAAGTTTAAGCAATTTTTATTGACTTGGCCCTATAGTTTCGATTAATTCGTTAAATATATTAATTCAAAGCATTAATTTTACATAGATAAATAAAGCTCAGTTCAATTAGTTAAAAATGAAAAAAATGAAAAGAATTTTTAAGTAGAGTTTTGCTTTGACGCCTTAAGGCCTTTTCACGCCGAATTGACGTCTAGATTTTTTAGCCAAAAGCCCAAAAACCTCATCAAAATCAACTAGATTTTCAATACACTTTAAAGTTTCAAAACCTAGTAAGATTACGACAAGATCTTTTCAAAATCTTCTTTACCCATTCACAACTACACTTTATTACAGTTTAGCCATAGAAGAGAGAAGATACAGGAAAAGAGAGAAAAAGTTAAATACGTGAAACTGTGTCTTGGGACTATGGGGCTCGATGGGCTTCTGACCTTTAGAGCCAGTTTTACAAATATTTATCTCGTGGTTCAGCTATTTTAACTCACTGACTTTGGCGGATTACTAAATTGTAACGACAGGTCGACAGCTCAGGCATTAAATTGGCTACTATAACATACTTGAACCTTTAACAAACCATCGCTGAATCCCAGTATTATCACCGAAAACAGCCAGTAAAAATATTTGAGCCACGGATCAAAACTTGAACCACGTTTGTACAATAGGTCCTAAATCACATGAAGTTAAGCTCTTCATTGAAGATACGGTTGGGCAAGAAAATCCTCAAGACATTTTGCAGACATCTATTTGCGAACGTTTGCAGTATTCTTATATGACCCTTATATCACCTTATTTTGGAAAGCATTCCGGATGCAACCTTTGCTTTCCCGATCAACTGATTATACATAAGTTCGGTTCCGCCATCAGTAGAGACAATACTTCGAAAGTATTGAAAATTCTCTACCATGTCTACTGGTTGGATTTCAAACTCCTCGGACAATATTCCTTTATACATAACGTGAAATTTTGATCCATCATATGTAGCCTTCATAATAGCAAACATTTCATCAAGGATACCCCTCCTGCACAAATCAAACCTGTCAAAAATTTTTGAAATCGATGAATAGCAGTGGAAGAGGTGATCAGTGATTACTGTGCGTAGTCGAGAATATGTTACATTGGAAGGGTCATTGGGCGTTGGGTTCACTTCACTGGCGAGAAGCCGGTTTAAGACAGCAGAAAAGTGCTCCTTCCATCTTTTTCGCTGGTCTTCATTTGAATGAAATGAAATCTATTTGTGCCTTTGCTAGGTGCTGTTAAGAGCTGCCCTAATGTCGCACCTACTTGCGTCTTCTTCTGCTTCTGTAGGCAATGTGGAGATATAGTTACGCTTATCACAGCACACGCTACAATTAATTTCTCTCTTTTGTTGCAAAATGTATAATCAGTGCGAGATTGTTTAAAGCGGAATTTTTTTAATTATGAGATTATTAAATAAAATGAGAGACTTCGTTATTCGAAATTATGGTTTACGGGACTTTGTACCGCTCATGGCCTTTCAGATTGTAGGTATATAGTCTTTAAGAATATCCCATAAATGAGGTACCAAAAATCGCGAACTATATTGGGAAGCTTTAGGTAACCATTTATAAAACTATTTGATAATTCTTTATCAATTGCCAATTAAATGCCTTACTGTTTTTGTGAATAGTCCACATATGGGGAATGGAGTACCAGGATCCCAGAGCCAAGCTTTGGCATTCACTAGCTAACCAAAGTTGTTAACTATGTTATATTTTTAATTTCTCGCAACATGAAGGAACTTGAAGCCTCGAGCAAAATGAAGCGAGTGGTAGGCTTTAGATACGTTTAGCCCAAGGCTTGGTAGTTCAATTTTGTTTTGTATAGTGACGTTTGCTACCTTTGTAGGGGATGTCATAAAATAAAGGGGCAAATAACTTAAGTTACTTCATGTTGCGATAAAAAGACAAAAATAGATCTTGTAGTTTAAATTTGAGCTTATAATTATGAACTTAAGGCCTCGGCCCATAGAATCCGGTGCGTTCGTTGCGGCGGCGACGGAGCCATTGACGTTGCCGGATGCGACGGATTGAGGTAACCCACTGAATGCGTTGACATTGACATAATAACCATCAGTTGAAATTCAAACACAGACATATAACAACCACTTGAAATTCAAACACACACAAAAAAAGTTCTGTCAACGCATCTGCCGGAGAGAAAAAGTTAAAAGTTCGGCTACTCTGTCCGTTGCGTCCGACGCTTGCGTTGCTTATGGGCCAGTTCCCATAAGAAAACATGTATTTTATCGAGCTGTCAGTTGAGTGCGTCGCCACAACGGACGCAACGGATTCTTTGGGTCAAAAGGCTTTTGGGCCAGAAAAAAAACTTTTCCTGAATTATATTTGCAATAAAAAAAGAACTAAGTATATTAATAATTGAGTGCATTACTTAATTGAATTTTGAGGAACGTGACCCTCTCTTCTGGGCAAATGCCTGGATCCGCCCTTGCACCCTCGTCACTTGGAATACGGGCAAAGAGTCGAATTATGACATAAGGATGGTGCAACCGTTATTTTACTCAGATCTTGTGTACATTTTAGGACACCCTTTCGAACTTATTCCGCCCCGGGTGGCAGATTAATAGGGGGTGGGGTGCCATCAGTAACAGCGAAATAACTACTGTGCACATTACACAAAATAAAAACACAAATTAAACAAAAAAATTCAATCGAAAGGCGGGAAAGAACAAAAAATAACAACATTTTGTCAGGCGAAGAGGCTCAAGATGCTGGATTGAAGTTGGAAGAGGAATCATGAAGATCCATGTTAGAATTCAGGATATATTTTACACTGAACTTATTCATCGGTCTTAGACAATGGAAGACATTGCATCCGTGTTCTCAGGTCTTCAACCCAAAAATACTGCCGTGTGGATCGGAAGAAGAACTGCGTGCAGTTGTTCCAATGGTTACCTGGACATTTACAGAACTAACAGACAACAGTATCATATTGGAAATCGGGCAAATACGGTTTCAGATGGTAGAGACAAAAATAAATATAAAAGATGATGCAGAAATTGAACAGCCTTTGAATTTTTAAGCTTCATTGTTAAGTGGAACTTTTCAGACACGTTGCCAAAACAGGTTGACTAATGTGGCTATACTTTCAATGAAAAAGGAGCATACAAAAAATATAGATTTTAATGATTTAATTCAAACATTCAGTGCAATAAAAGCTTGAAAGCACCTTTAAATAAAATCTGTTTTCGTGGTTTTTTCTTAATATTCGCACTACGGCAGATCTTGGAGAAAACCCAGGAGTTTCAAATCGATACCCACCACCTTTTCATCGATTTCAAGCCCGCGTATGACAGCATCTATAGAGACGAGCTATATAGAGCAATGTCTAGTTTTGGCATCCCTGCCAAACTCGTCCGTTTGTGCAGGATGACGATGGAGAATGCACGCTGCTCCATCAAGGTCGGCAAAGACCTCACCGACACCTTTGATGTCAAAAAAGGTTTTAGGCAAGGTGACGCGCTGTCATGCGACTTCTTCAACATCGTTCTTGAAAGAATAGTGCAAAACTCTCACGTCCACACTAGAGGCACAATCTTCCAAAAGTCCGTCCAATTACTCGCTTACGTTGACGATATTGATATAATAGGACGAACAAAGCGTGATGTCAGTGGTGCTTTTATGAGCATTGAGAAAGAAGCCAAGAAGATGGGTTTAACGGTGAATGAAAGCAAAACGAAGTATATGCTGTCAACAAGAAAGGACACCCAACACCGACGTCTAGGACAGAACGTCACTATAGACAGCTATAATTTTGAGTTGGTCAGAGACTTTTTCTACCTAGGATATCCGCTATAAACTCAGCGAACGATACCAGTGCTGAGATCAAACGAAGAATTACTCTTGCCAATCGCTGTTTCTTCGGGCTAAGAAGGCAATTGAGAAGCAAAGCCCTCTCTCGAGCAACTAAACTGTCCCTGTATAAGACGCTTATCATCCCGGTCCTGATGTATGGTGCAGAGGCATGGACACTGTTAACGGTGGATGAGAACGCGTTAGGCTGTTTTGAGAGGAAAATTCTCCGGGTGATTTTTGGTCCCATCTGCATAGATGGGGAATGGAGGAGAAGATACAATCACGAACTGTATGGGCTCTACAGCAACACCGACCTAGCCACAAAAGTGAAAAGCCAACGACTAAGATGGCTGGGTCACCTAGAGCGAATGGACACCAATGCTCCGGCCCGGAAAGTCTTTGAATCCAACCCCGTGGAACAACGCAGTAGAGGTGGACAGCGTAAAAGGTGGCGCACCCATGTGGAAGAGGACCTCAACCAACTTGGCGTGCGAAACTGGAGACAGCTAGCTAGAAACCGAGCCGGCTGGAAGAAGCTTGTTGGTTGAGGCCCTGGTCCACCCCGGACTGTAGCGCCACCTTATGTAAGTAAGTAAGTACTTAAGTCTTAATTTTTTTTAGGGGGTGTAAGCTTGCCTTACCGCCCCGGATGCCACTGCCTCTAAGTCCACCCCTGTCAATACCTACCCTCATTATTCCATCAAGCTTCCCATTGAACTGACTTCGCCAAAAATTAACCAGTTTGAAGAATTTTGAAGGAAGTAAATTCATATTCTAATTCTTTTAAACTGTAATCATCATAACAAATTCGCAAAAAATCTTCTGTATGGTTCTAACTATAACTACTGAATTATTAATAAAAAAGAGAAAGTATAAAATTGTGCACCATTTCTACAGAGAAACTAAAACTATAGATACATACACCTTACCTATATACAACCTTCAAAGTTCTTCAGCATGCTTTTTGATTTTAATTTTATAACTTTTATATCATTTTTTAAATTTAAATTGTTATTATTTAATTTAAATTTTGTAGTCTGTTGTTTTTTTTACTGTTTGCATTAAGCAAGCCCAACCTATTTTATTTTCAAATGATATTCATGCTATCAAGAAAAAAAAACATTTTATTGCATTTTGCTGGCATCAAAATAATACAATAACTGTTTTTAATTTTTAACAAAATCATTTTAGTATGATATGACTTTTATCGAAATTTCTGTCCAGGGGAGGAAAAGGCGTCGGATATTTTATTTATAAGATTTGTGACGCTTTTGAATTCAGATTTTTGGTGAGTTTTGGACGTTTTTATTTTTCGGATTTGTTGAAATTGAAAAAAGATTTACAAATAAATTTCGTATTTTGAAGCATTTAATAAACTGTAACTAGGTGAGTCCCAGTTGTGCATGGCAGGTTGGTAGGGGTCCTCTTCAACACTCACATTTGCTACTTTTGTCAAGGTCTTTTTGTACTGGGCTGCACCTTCTCATAAGGCTTGTTCGTCGTTTGTTGCTTCAACTGTGCAGTACCAGCTTCCTCCATAATGTAAATTAAAATATAAAGACACTGTACTATTTGAAGATAGTATAACACTTTATTTCAAAAACCCTGCAGTTTTCCGTGAAAAGGTTATTTCCAGGTAATTTAATGTGTAAATTATTAAAAACACTTAAAAATTATTTTTGATATAAGATTAGTTCCAAAAACAGCAATTGATTTTAGTTTAAACAAATAAAAAAAAAAAGATTTTTCGATACTTTTAGCTCCTGGTCTTATACGGCCTTATTGTGCCAATTTTTTTCTTGAAACCAATAATTTATTAAAGGCAATTAAAAATAAAGGCATCACAATAAGAAACGAAAATATATCTTGTCGCATGAAAACCCCTATAAAGTACCACATAAATAAAGCTTTAGAGAAAAAAATAAAAAAGAATTTATCAAATCCTTGAATCGATCTATTCTATATGTGAACAAACAAATCTTATTTCAATGATAGGCAAGCCTATAACATTTGTGACTTGCGAAGTATGCATCATGTGACCTAATTTACTCTCTTACCTTAAATACTATACTCGTCCAAAAAAAAAATAGTCACAGAATCCAAAAACAGAACAAACTATTCAGTCATCCATAACTAAAGTGCCTCAATCAATAATTTCATTTCATTCTAAACAAGCAAATTAGCTGCACCCTGCACGGCACGGCACCTCTTCAATGAACCTCACATTATCTATTGTTACGATCTACTAAAAAGCCTCAAGCTTGAGTTATTTATGGACATGTTATTTTCTAGCAGTAGAGAAAAAAGAATACACCAGCAGCAGGCAGCAGTGCAGCGTCCCCATCACCCACAACCTCTGGATGCACCTTGGTCAAACACGGATCCATTCTCGAATTCGAGTTAAGAAAATCTTTGTGCTTACTTACTTATAATGCAGACCCGCACTCACATTGAACCATCAGAACCCAGAAGCCGCTCACTCTCGCTTTAACTTACACCTTGACATGCCTCCGATTATCCGGAGCATGTTTCATGCACCAAGACTCGTTGGTTTTGTGCCTCTGCTGAACCTAGGACTTGATTCGATATTGCGAAATACTTGTATTGCATCTCCAATGTGAGACAATTAAAAGAGATGTGCCTCTAATAACATTTTGTTCCGAAGCAGTCTTCGGCGGGTTCGGTGTCGCCACCACCACCACCGACACCACCGCACCGCATTTTCCGTCGTTGTCATCGAAGAAGATCGATGATCAAGAATGGAGAAGATCACGTACCAGTACCATCCAACTCCAAGCTCGAACGCGTACATTGCAAATATGCATGCATCGCATCGCCATCGGCATCGGTGTGGTGCGGCTGTTTAAGAGGAAAAGATTATCTTTTACACCGAGAATATCTCTCATTCTTTAAGGTCTAAGTTTATGATTTAATTTAGTATAAAACAAGTCTGCCAACTTTTGGACAGTACACACTGGGACTCCAGAAGGGGCCGTCGAGAAGGAGGGGGTTTATCGGGCAATTGAATCCGATAGATCGCATGACTTACGTGGTCTTATTCGAATCGTGCGCGCGAGAATTACAAATTTAAATGCCGACAACCGTGATTGGCTGAGTTGTGGAGGATTGTCGGGGAATTTGACTGCATAAATGATGTTCACCTGTGTGGATTTGCTTATTTCGATTAATTTATTCGCCAACCAACATAAGTTATGTAAAACAGCTTAAAAATGTGTTCTCTTGTTTCAGTGATTGATGTTTAACTAATTTTCTTGTGGAGGTGCAATATTCTCAATTAATTGCAATTATCTCTTAATGTAAATGTATCAATTAAAGTATTTTGCGTCAATTGTTGATAGGCAACACCAGTAAATATATTTTAAATTATGCAATCTTAGCAAAATATGAATGGACAATGTATTTGTCGCCAAACGCAAACCTGCCTGGTACTGCATGTTTTAAGTTGAAGCAGTCCTTCGAAGTTTCAACAAAGCACCCGAGAACGAAATTCTCATATTGGATTGGTTCTAGAGTCTAAAGAATCCAAACAACAGGAAATACAATAATTCCCTGATACGACAATTAGATATTGCTTAGAAATATTAAAGACCAAAACAAATACATGAAAATCAAAAGAGCTGACCGAAAAACTACCTTATGTGATTTTTCTTCTGATTTTGACAGTTCACCTACAGACTTGCCAATTTCCATAGTGGAATTTCAAAATCACCATCTGCAGACACTTTTAAATTTCTCACAGTAGATTTAAACTTTACTTAGGAATTTTTTGAATGATTTTCCTGGTGTTTCCCTTGCAGCTCCAAAATGCTTCAAGGTGGTATCCATCAGCCCTGCATTTAGAGTATTTTGAAAAGCATACTTAACTACTACCAGAAATTTGATTCGGTGTTCAAGTTCTTTTTTAGGGTTAATGTCTTTGCAGTATAAAGTGCTTCTCACTTTAAACTTTCTAATTCAACAGAAAAGTTTGTAGGTCTCACTATATGCCTTTCATTCCAATAGGATGGGTCAAACAACATGCGTACAGGAATGGTTGAGGTTGCGGTATAAGTTCTAACGAGGTGGAACGAAACCAATTTTTTTAGTGTGATCACGTTCAGAGCCTGTTTCTCCATTTTCATTGACAAATTTATCGGACTGGTTATGATATTTCGTTTTCATTACATAAATATCGACACTCAGCAGTGGTGCTAGACATTTTCTGCATCGAGATTTGAACATATCTCGTTTTGCACATTTATCAGATAGGACCTTGTAGATTTTAGAGTTGTAAAAGATCGCAATCTTTTGTGAATGCAATCTTTAAGACTTCAACTAAAAGGTTGCATTCCTTACATTATTTTTTAAGGAATGTGACTTCAAAAAATGCTGTCACCAAGTCCCCTTTTTTATTTTAGTTAAAAAGATTGCAATCTTTTTTTGTTTCCAATCTTTTGTCAATATCAACTGAATGCAATCTTTTGAGATTTCATGCATTCCTTGCATTCTTTTTTGAGTCTTTTGCATCCTTTAAATGTTTTGCATTCTTTTGAAGTCTTTTGCATTCTTTGAGTTAAACGTTAAGTAAAAAGAATGGCAACTGCATTTTTTGAAGTCTCATTCTTTAAAAAGAATGTAAGGAATGCAATCTTTCTGTTGAATTTGAAGAGAGTTTGGTTTATATAGACTGCATTTGCAAAGATTGCAATCTTTTACAACCCTGTCTTCAATATACATTTATATACCTAGTTTCAAAAAATTCATCAACTTATTTTTGAAGTATTGAGTTTCCAAAAAGAAAAAATATTTTTTTAAAAAATACAAAATATATTTTTTTTTCAAAGTTGTGATACGTTATATTATTAACACGTTTAAGGAACTTTTACGAAAAAACTTGGATTAAAAATTGAGCCGTTAGTGAGCAAATCAAAAATTAAAAAACCGTTATATGGAAGGAACCTACCAATACACTGTGCGACAGTACTTGAACCGAGACCTAGTAGAATTTGTAGATCCGTTTGAACTGGAAGAGATGGTATACTTGAAACTTTTAATATTTTGTAATTTTTGAGTGTAGTAGCCTAAAACTCTGCCATTTTTCATTCGATTATATTTTTTTTTATTTTTTTAAAAAGATGACAAATATATCTTTTCATCCATGTGTCGCATTACCCAAACAAAAAGTCATGGAGTTTTAGTCAAAATAATTCCAAACTTTGCGATTTTTACCTTAATTTCAAAAATTCACTACCCTTAAAACAAAGGCTAACCACAAAATTTGAAAAATACGGGTAATATTTGCTTAAATTATCTTTCTAAAAATACAGGGTTTTCAACAAGGACGCTACAAAAGTAGAGCAACAGGGACAGCAAACGACGCCATATTTCTTGCCGTTCTTTTGACATTTCTCTTCAGTAAGATTTGCCATTTTATGGTGCAAAGATATACTAGCCAACAACGAGTCGAAATTCTTAAAATTTACTACCAAAATTCGGAGTCAGTGGCCTCAACGTTAAGAGCAACGTTAAGAGAAAAATCGTCTTCAGCGATGAGGCTCATTTCTTTTTGAATGGCTTCGTCAATAAACAAAATATGCGGTATTGCTCAGGCAGCAATCCACACTTACTCCATGAGTCATCATTGCATGCCGAAAAAATTACGGTTTGGTGTGGTTTATGGGCCGGCGGCGTCATTGGGCCGTACTTCTTCCGTGATGATCAAGACCGGCACGTTACTGTGAATGGGGATCGCTACCGTTCAATGATAACCGAATATTTTTGGCCCCAATGGGATGATATCGTCCCCTGATTGCAAGAACTAGGTAACTCAATTTTCAATTTTTAAAATATCTTGGCAAAAACGGTATAATTTAGTACAGTTTTCAAGATTTTTCGTCCAATTTTTTTTCTATTCTAGACAAATATAGAATATTTCCGAAGTGTAAGAAACATAAAAATTAAACTTTCCCTGGTCCTCTTGTTGTTTGGCATCTATGAACGTTGCTATCTCCAAAATTTATAAAATTGAGTTAACTAGTTCTTGCAATCAGGGGACGATATGGACTTGGAGGACATGTGGCTCCAACAGGACGGTGCCACAAGCCACACAGCGAATGTCACAATCAATTTATTGGAAACCAAGTTTGGAGAACGTGTTATCTCACGAAATAGTCCAGTCGCTTGGCCGCCTCGGTCGTGCGATTTGACGCTGGTAGACTATTTCCTGTGGGGCTACGTCAAGTCTATGGTCTATGCCAACAAGCCAGTGACGATTGATGCACTTCGTACGAATATCGAACGTGAAATTGCAGCAGTATCGGCCAATTTATGCTTGAAAACCGTCAAAAATTGGGTTCAGCGTCTGGACTTCTGCAAGCGTGCCCGTGGTGGCCATGCAAAAGAAATCGAGTTCCATACATAATGGCATCAAACGTACTTTTACAAGAGTAAAGAATTTCATTGATATCCAAAAGTGTTTTTGTTTTATTTTAAAAAAAACTTTTGCAGCGCTCTTATTGAAAAACCCGATATATATGTATTTATAAACCTAGTTTCAAAAAATTCATCTTCCCGTTTTTGAAGTGCTGAATTTTCAAAAAAATTATAAAATATTTTTTTAAAAATCCTTAACTTTTACGTTAAAACTTTGATTAAACCAGTTGAGTCGTTAATAAGCAAATCGAAATTAAAAAAAAAAAACAAACATTATATGGCAGCTGCCTACCGTCAATAACAGTTTTTGGTAACTTGTTTCTTTATCAAAATAACGATTTTTGCTGTTTTGTTTTTGACATACATAAGCTTTTCCTTAACAGTTAAATGGAAAGTAAGTGTCGTTATTTTGGATGCGGTACGATATCCCGCAATGTCTCGAATAACGAAATCTCACATTTCTTAAGAAATCTAGAATAAAGAAATTTTGCTGGTTAAAAATTTTGTTTTTCATAATATCCCAATAACAAAATCTCGCTTTTAACAATCTCGAATTAACATCTGAAGCCCAAAAATCTCGCGAATTTCAACCAAAATCTCGCAAATCAAATCTTATAGCAACGAATCGCACACGGCTTTTCAAAAAAAAAATTGTTGAAGAATAAAAAAAATCTTGCAAAATTTAATTGCATTGCAACAAACACATTTTTCAATCAAAATCTCGAAAATTTAAAATCTCGCATAAGATTTCAATTTGCGAAATATTGGTTAAAAAGATATGTATATATGTTGCAATGCAATTAAATTTTGTGAGGTTTAGATTTGCGAGGTTTTAGTTTGCGGGATTTTGTTATTGCGAGGTTATGAAAAGCTTGATTTCGTAATTAAGTGGTTATGAAAAACGGAATTTTGTAATTGCGAGATTTTGATTTGCAAGATTTCGTACCCAACCCCGTTATTTTTGGAGCTAATTAAAAAATTTATTTTTCCTCAAGGGAATTACAACAAAATCAAAATTTAAAAAAAAATCGCCTTGCAGTGGTGTAAGCTATTGATCGAAAAACAGAGAGACAGAATTGTGTCATTCACTTTTTTCGTGTTTTCTATCATCGTAATGTCATGTTTGATTGTTATCTCGAACTTTTTTTTTGGCGATACTTCCCCAATTTCGCACAGCCGGAATCCATTCTTATGGTTTATTTTGAAATAAAGTTTTTTTTGATTAACAGTTTTGGTAAAAAATAGTTTTCAAACTCAACATTTTGAAGAAAAATTCAATTTTGTTTGTAAAATTTTATGTTTGAAAACATCGCGTTGTCGCAGTGCGTTATCTCCAAAATTTGCTGGCACTCTGGGCAAACAGTGAGACAGTTTGACTTTGCTCACAATTCTGCTGATTGTTGTATAACGGAATGGGTCGAAATCCCGCAAATCATAACCCCGTAAGACAAAATAACGCGTGTTAAAATCCTGTTTGCCGAAATCCCAGAAATTAAAATCCCGAAGATCAAAATCCCGCCATTCATACTATGTACAATGCGACAGCGCATTATTTATTCTTATTCTAGTGTGGTTGGTGAGAATGAAATTTTTCACTGATTTTTTCTTGTTGGTGAGTCCGTGGAAAAGCGTCTGAGGGAGGGGATTCTGGAGGTGAGTCCGGAACTAGAACAAAGGAACAAGTTTTTTTTTTTAAATCTTTTTTCTAGATTTTTTTTGGGGATGGGTCTGATAGAGTAGGATCTGACGGAGGAGGTTCGGGAGGTGAGTCTGGAACTGGACAAAAGAACAACTTCTTTTAGTGGTGGGTCCGATGAAGTAGGATCTAAAGGGGGAGATTCTGAGGTAGGTCTGGAACTCGGACAAAGGAAAGAATTAAAAAAAAAATTATTTCACACTTTAGAAAAAAAAAACAACTTTTTTAAAAAAATTTTCTTACAAATTAAAAATTAAGTACTTAGCCGGCGTCAAAACAGTTTTTTTTGATCAACAGTTCCTTGGGTGAACCGCTTCGCGGCTTTTAACTCCCTTTTTTGGGTCCTCTTCAGAATAACCATTCTAGAAATAGGAAAAAAAAAAGTATTTTGGGTAGTTTTTGGAGGGACAAACGCTTTTCACGGGGGACAGAATCTTTAATGATTAGCTGCACACCTTTTGATTAAAAAGTTCTTCGTTTATCTTGATTTGGTTAGGTGTTTTTCATGTTATAGCTCAGAAGTATTAACAATATTATATTCCAAACAATAAATGTTCATAAAGAGGAAAATAATGAATAGAGAGAAACTATGGCCTACAGTGAAAAAAAAAGTAATTTGTTAAAAAAAAGGGGGGCATCTGCGTTCCTCTTTCGCATTTTTGGACTTGGGGGAAAAAATAGTTTCTGAGATGAAAAAGAGGGGTTATTCCTCCAAAAGGGGGACGTTGCTTAGCTTCGGGTATGCAAAAAGTCGTCTGGAAGGCGCCAATGTCAACAGTTTTCTTGAATGGAAGAAAAATGCTTCTTTTTTTGATTTTTCAAAAAAAATAAAAACAAAATTGAGAAATGTTTAAATAGTTTGCTGAAATTAAAAAAAACATGGTTCATATTATGAAGGAAAATTAAAAAAAAAAAAGAAAAAATATTGAGATAATTTTTTATTGAAATTTTCAAAAAAAAAAGTTTTCATTCATATTTCGAAGAAAAACAAGATTCGACGGAAAACAAAATTTCTATAAACTTCATTTCTTCTTCAAAAAAATGTAGGAAAAAAGTTGTTTATTAAACATTTTTTAAAACAAAAATTCTCGCCTCTGTTCAGATTTGGATCCACTGCTTTCCAGATCCAGACCCACCTCTGTCCAAATCCAGACCCCACCTCTGTCCAGATCCAGAACCACCTCTGCCCAGACAAGACCCACCTCTGTCCAGATCCGGACCCAACTCTGTCCTCATCCAGACCCTATCTTTGTCCAGATCCAGACTCACCTCTGCCCAGATCCAAACCCACCTCTATCCAGATCCAAACCCAACCTCTGTCCAAATCCAGAACCACTTATGCTCTGCCCAGATCAGACCCACCTCTGTCCAGATCCAGACTAGGGCTGGCCACGATACCAGAAAAGTCTCGGTATCGTTTGGTATCACTATCGGAAACCGAAACCATACCGAGACCAAACCAGCTTCAAAACAGCCAAAACGATACCGAGACCAAACCGGAACCATACCGAACCTTAAGTACCAAAATTTGTCGAGACTCTCGTTGGTATCTTTTGGTATCGGCAGAAAAAATGGATTTTTGAATATTAGTATTAGTTAATAACTTTTTGTTCATGGTGTCTTGAAAACGGCTCTAACGATTTGCATGATATTGTAATATTTTCTCAGGTTCGTTAATAAAACTTATTTACTTTATTTAAAACGTCCGCTTATTTATTTCACAAAATAAAACACTTTACTTTTCTTACTACACTTAAACGATTTATTATTCACCACTGAAATTAATTCACAAACTTTACTTTTCACTTTTATTACAACCAACTTTATTCATTCACGATTAAAAACAAACTGTCTCGCTGCCGTTCAAACATGTTGCTTTTATACTTGTTTTCCAAACTCTGGAAAGTAGTGGAATGTTCTGGTCTCTGCTTCCAGAGCTTTCCATAGGGGAAATTTCCCAATAATTTCCGTTCCAAAAGCTTTTATTTGACAGCTGGTAAATCTGCTATAATCCGGCAGATGGCGCTTCTTTCGTTTGAGAGTTGCTATAATTATAGCTAATAAGGGTATGTTTGCACTGCGACCGTAAGCTTTATTGTGTCCGTTTGTTTGTTTTTCGGAGTCGTTATAGTTCAAATATGGAAAGTTATTACAATTTTCTCAAAGTATGTAACATATTTTTAGGTAGAGGAAGGCTTAGGAAGCGATTTTATTAAAATGAACCCACTGCCACGCCTATTTTTAACTATGTTGGCATTTACATTACCCGATTTTTCCAGTACGATTTTTCCCAAAATCGTGTGTAATGTTTACATGAAACGATATGAAACGATTTTTCCAGTCCGATTTCTATTCTTGTCCTCTTCATACTTTATTGCTGTCTCTTTCATTTTGCATTCAGAGGTAGATGGCATATTAGGACCAGCGTTGCCTATTGCTTTTTTTTTCGTAAAACACATCTACTGGCAATCAAATACTTTTTGGTTTTACGAAAAAAAAAATTAATTCAACAAAATTAAACCCACAAATAATTTCATCATCATTGTTGTTGTTTTTTCTCCTGAAACCCAACCTTTAAGTGCCTTGCATATGAGCTGTGTAGCAAACTTTGTATGTATTTTCAATCACTTATATTTAATATTAATTTCTTCTTCGAAAATACAAATACAAATTTGGAAATGCATATCTACTGCGAAAAAAAAATAAATCTAGTTACTGCATTTTCTTTTTGGTTCAGCTTCGGAAAATTCTCCGATTAGTGGCAACGCTGAACACACAAGACTCTGGGAAAAGTATAAAAGAGAACGCAAACATACTGGAAAAATCGTATGAGTTTACCAGGAACGGACGATTTGGTCCTTACCCCTCACTTTCTACTCCCTTCATCTATGAACAAAAGATCGTCTGAGGAAAAATCGGGTGGTGTAAATGCCGACTATATCTTGGTTTCTCGGGATACCGATACCGATACCGTTACCGATACCGATACCGATACCGATACCGATACCGATACCGATACCGATACTGATACCGATACCGATACCGAAACTGATACCGATACCGATACCAAACTTAATCATACGATACCGAGACGAGACTTAATACGAGACCGAGACCGATACCGACATTTTTTAATTTAAACGATGCCGAGACGATACCAATAAAAGTCTCGTGTGTGTATGTACGAGTACCTCGATTACTCTAAAATAAAAGGAAAGTTCCCCCCGTTTTGGAGGGAGGGTAAGGCTAGGACCGCATTTTTTTTTTAATTATTCTTTATTTTTCTTTAATGTTGAGATTACAAAATTTTTCTGCGAAGCCTTGGCTTTTCTGCAGAAGATTATTTTTCTTTTTAGTTTATAATAACAAAGTGGTGAGCATAAGTTAAAAATAAAGTTATACAATTCAAAGAGTTTAAAATTAAGCTGTAAGAAACAGATACAAAATACTATTTTTTTTTTTTTTTAAGATTCATAATGCATTTTAAGTTTTAGGAATGTGAATTTAAATAAAAGTTTTTTAAAATTTTTTTCTTGTTTTATAATTTTGAATATAAAGTTTTAGAACGAAAAAATTTTGTCTTATGTGATAAGTCGGTGCCTCTAAGGCCATTCTCTTTTCCATACAAAGGATAATTGGACACACCAAACTCCAAGACCAATAATGACGTGATATATGTCATTGGAAAGAAATTTTTATGAACTACAATAGTTACTAAGAAAGTTCATTTCAAATCTCTATGTGAAAAAAGTTATTCGCTGGTCAAAATTTTGTTTCAGCGCATTTTGGTGTGATAAAAACTATCCTTAACTAGCGAATAACTTTTTTCACATAGAGATTTGAATTGAACTCTCTTAGTAACTATTGTAGTTCATAAAAATACCTTTCCAACGACATACACTGCCGCTCATCTGAATAGGTTCAAGTTTTTTTGCACCTTACTGTTAGCCTCTCTTCATTTATATTGCAATCATACATCTTTCTTATATATGTAATGAAAGATCATCATTATACGCTTAGTTTGGGAGAACAAAAAAATTCTTAAAGCTTACCGTTATTCTCACACGCTCGCTAGACCAAATGCATTAATAAAAACAAACATATTTGTTGGTTCATCTGAATAGGTTCAACGAATGAAATGGAATAAAACAAGAAAAGTAACTGTTATTTAATAATTTATTTTGCATTTTTTTATAGGTAAGAATATAATAATCATAATCAATAATGTGTATTGCCTCCTTTTTTGAGTACAGTCTCGTAAATTCGATTTGGTATTGAACTATACAATTTTTCGAGGTACTGAAGCGAAATTTCGGTCCAGGATTTTTTAATTGCTTCGATCAACGATTTTTTATCTTTGAATTGTCTCCCTGACTCGTATACTTTACGTGAAAGAAGTCCCCACACATTCTCTATGACAGCGGTTTCCAAAATGTGTTCCGCGGAACCCTGGGGTTCCGCGGGAGAATTTTCAGGGTTCCACAAATTTCTTGAAGTATAAACAGTAAAATACAAACAATAAAAGAAGAAAAAAAAGAAAAATGTTCACAAAAAAAAAAAATTGAACAAAATTTTTGTTTGAAGTTTATATTTTTTAATCGAAGTGTGAACTTCAAGGTCGTAAACTGTTTCATGAGTAAACACATCATTAATTGGGGGAAATGTATTGATATACAATACATATGCAGCGACGGAGCCACAGAAATGGTGGGAAAGGTTGAAGGGGTTGTTTCAAATATTAATAACTTTGCTCCTAGAAGTACCAACAGTCATTGTATTTTCCATCGTTATGAACTTGTTATGAAAAGAATGTCAACTGATTTAAAAAAAGTTCTCGGTAAAGCTGTGAAAATAGTAAATTTTGTAAAGAATCGTCCTTTCCAATTGATATTGTTTAAATTTTTTCATACTGAAATCCGATGGCTTTCCAGAGGGAAAGCCTTATCCTGGTTATTTCAACTTCGTGATGAGTTGAATTTGTTCAAACTGGAAAAAAATATGTCTTTAACTGCAAACCTCTTTAATGTATTGCATGAAGCTATGGATTACGAAATTAGCTTAACTTGCAGACATTTTCGAGAAGATCAACGAAACTGCTACAGCTCTGCAGGAAAAATCAATAACAGTATTTTTTGCGAGAGACAAACTGGCAGCTTTGAAAAGAAAAATTAATTTCTGGCTCTCAGTCAAGTTAATTTGTGCTCAAAAAGGCTCTTTGCGAGCAAATTGAGGGGTAGTTTTGATTTTTTCATCCTTAACGTTTTCAGGGGTGCTGAATCCGAATCTGATACTTGCCAACAAAGTTTCGTGACGCAACATGGAAAAAAAACGCAAAAATGATGCAAAAATGCATTTCTTGGGAGTTTTTCACGAATGGCTCGAAAATTACCAACTACCTAGCTATTCGAAAATTACATCAAGTACCATTGAAAGTATACACAATTTCCAATAAATCTCTATTTAAGGTTTTTTTCTGCGGCAACCCATTTGGACTCAAGCGCTAGTCGAAAATTGATGTATTTTTACTGTTTTCGAAAATCCACTCGAAAGCGCTAAGAATTACTTTGTGTGACAAAATTTGAACTATTGTCTGTAACATGAACCAAGATATACTTTTCGGATGGTTTTTGATGCGCTGAGTTCGAATCTGGCCATGGAATTGCTCTAGCACGTTACGTTGAGATATTTGAATCTAAAGATTTAAAAAAATGCATTTTTTATGCAAATTTGAAGTTATTTATTTTTTTCTTGAGGTAATTTTTTTTGAAAAAATGTTTAGGGACATTCTGAAGTATGAACACTTTACTTCAAAACTCTATTTGAATCTTTCAAATACCTCCATTCGTCTTGGAGAAATCGTTGGTTTTCGTCTTACTACCTGATTCGAAAAATCCAGTCAATTTGTGCTCAAAATGGCAAATTGTGGGATTTTTCGAATTTGGTAGTAAAATGAAAACCAACCATTTCTCGAAGGCGAATGGAGGTATTTGAAAGATTCAAAAAGGATTGGAGGTATTTGAAAGATTCAAAAAGGATTTCGAAGTTAAATGTTTATACTTCAGAATGACCATAGACATTTTTTCGAAAAAAATTACCTCGAGAAAAAAAAATCCCCAAATATGTATAAAAAATGCATTTATTTTTAATTTTTAGATTTGAATAGCTATCTCAAAAAGGTGACGTGATAGAGCAATCTCAAGGCCAGATTCAAGCTCAGCGCATCTTAGACCATCAGAAAAGTATATTTTGGTTCATGTTACGGAATAAACTTCAAACTTTGTCACACAAAGTAATTTCTTAGAGGTTTCGAGTGGATTCTCGAAAATAGTAAAAATACATCAATTTTCGACTAACGCTTGAGTCCAAATGGGTTGTCGCAGAAGAAAACCTTAAATAGGGATTTATTGGAAATTGTGTATGCTTTCAATGATAGCTTGATGTAATTTTTGAATAGTTGGTAGTTTTCGAGCCAATAGTGAAAAACTACCAAAAAATTAATTTTGTCCGTGTTGCGTCACGAAATTTTGTTAGCAAACCTCAGATTCGGGTTCAGCACCCCCAAAAACATAAAGGAGCGAACAAATCAAAACTACCCCACAATTTGCATGGTAAAAATACAATATCACTGGACTATCTCATGCGTGAACAAAAGAACAATTTTGAGCGTTTTCCAGTTTTACATGAATTCTTGCAAGAAAAAATGCTTGAACTCAGAGCAGATATTAGCAATGTTATTGCTCTCCAGATACAAATACTGGCATCGAGTGGGTTAAAAACCTTTCTAATGAAAGCCATCAAGCGTATGACCCTGACAGATCTGCAGAGCTCCTCTTCATCAAAATTTGTATGTGATTCTGTATCATTAAACGAATTTTGGATTGGTTTTAAAAAATGAATTCCCTGAGCTTGTCAAGAAAGCTATATTAAATTTGCTACCTTTTGTTACAACGTACCGTTGTGAAAGGCTTTTCAGCGTATACTTACACAAAAACTGAATACAGATCGAGGCTGGACGCTGCCCCAGGTATGCGAATACAACTTTCGGACATAGAAGTTATTTTTTATAAATCAAACAATGAAACAGAATCATTCTTCACACTAAATTAAAAATTTATTTTGAATTGTGTTTTTTTTTTCATTTTTTGCTACTCTCAGGATGGGGTTCCGAAATGTATTTTGGGCATTGTTTAGGGTTCCACAGCTTAAAAAGTTTGGGAACCGCTGCTCTATGATATTGAGGTCAGGGGAGTATGGAGGCCACACAAGCATCTCCACTTTTTGGTTCTCAATCCACTGTTTCACAATCCTCGCTGTGTGGATAGGGGCATTATCATGTTGGAATGTCCACGATATTGGTCCAAGGAGATCAGAAATCTGTGGGAAGCCCTTTTCTAGAACGCCTTTATAGGAAATTGCATTCATTCTCGATGAAAGAAATTGGAGTTCGAAGGTTCCGTAGAAGGAAATAGCTCCCCACACCATGACACTGCCTTCGCAGCTATGCAGCCGGCTTAAATAATGCTCCTCTTTTCGAAGGTCATGAAAATAATAATTGTAGCCGTCGGGGCCCTCTAAATTAAATTTTTTTTCATCTGAGAAAATCACATGTTTCCACTCCGACTTCCACGACATGTATTTTTTACAAAATTGGAGACGGATTTCTTTTCTGTATTCGTTAAGCGGTGGTTTTTTCTAAACTTTTTTTCTCTTCAAATGTTTAGCACTTTTAATAACCCGTTTAACCGTCGGCAAACTACATTTTACACCCGTTTTTATTTTGATTTTTGACGCGGAATCATGAGAATTGGAAGCTGCTCTGATGATTGCACGTCTATCGGCTTTTGATGTGGCCCTATAAGTGCCACCTTTCATGTTTTGTCCATATTTTTTGACATTTCGCAAATAATTGCTTACTAAATTTTGACTTCTGCCAATTTTTTTCGCGATTTGTCGTTGGTTTAGTCCTAATTCTCGAAATGCTTTTATTTTGCCCTTTTCCTCCTCACTTAAAGACTTTCCGCGACCCATTTTCTTCGTTAACAGGTAAAACACAATTAAATTAATTTACACAAGAAATTTTGAGCACAATTGACCGACGCGACTCAAATTAAACTAAAGTTTTTGATATTGAACCTATTCAGATGAACCAACAAATATGTTTGTTTTTATTAATGCATTTGGTCTAGCGAGCGTGTGAGAATAACGGTAAGCTTTAAAAATTTTGTTTTCTCCCAAACTAAGCATATAATGATGATCTTTCATTACATGTATAACAAAGATGTATGATTGCAATATATATGAAGAGAGGCTAACAGTAAGGTGCAACAAAAGTTGAACCTATTCAGATGAGCGGCAGTGTATATCACGTCATTATTGGTCTTGGAGTTTAGTGTGTCCAATTATCCTTTGTATGGAAAAGAGAATGGCCTTAGAGGCACCGACTTATCACATAAGACAAAATTTTTTCGTTCAAAAACTTTATTTTAGGGCATAGAACTTTGATTTGAAGGGTTTCTGATTAAAAAAATGATTTTGGGAAATAACAGACACCCTAATATACATTTAGGCTTGATTCACACTACTGTGCCAATATCGATAAATTCTCAAAACGTTCTCGCTCCGATACTTAACGCTAGTATTCACATTGCGGCTCCGATACCGATATCGATATTCGATATAGCTCCCATATTTTTTTGTATTCTTTTTTTCATATGTATATTATTTTCAAATTAATTTTTTTTGTCATCGATTTGTCACATCAAAATAAATAGAAAATTGAAAAATGAGTTCTCACTTCGATAAAATATTCTTTCAAACAAATCGAAATCGGAGCGAGAGCGTATCGGTTTTGGAGCGAGAACGATTGTGTGAATATAAACATTGTTTCTCGTTTAAGAATATTTTAATGAAGTGAGCACGTACTGAGACTGTATCAGTATTAGAACTATAGTGTGAATCAAGCTTTATATGACTTTTATTGAAAAATTGAAATTGCCTTCTTTCACTAATTATTTAATAACTTCTACATTTATCGTCCGATTCTTAAAAACTTCAGCTCAAATCTTTGTTAAAGAGATTGTTTTTCACTTGAGTCCTTAAAATTATTTTAAATATTTTTTTTCTATCCATATGGCGCAACCAAAAACTAGAAATTTTTCAAAAATACTCGTTTTTCAAACTTTGAATGCCTGTAACTTACAAAATTTCAGTCCGACTTATACAAACTGAGCATTGTCGGAAGGAGACAGATCACATCATTCAGAAAATACACATTTTATGTAAATTAGCGAAGCCGTTAGCGAGATTTACGGGAATATCTGAAAAAATAGCTGAGAAAATGATTTTTGCGCATATCTCGAAAACGCTTCTTTGGAAAAAAAAAATAATTTTGATTTTCGTGTTCAGTGACCCAAAATTAGTCTAGAAAATATATTTTTTCTAAGGACCCTACCATGAGCCAAAATTTTGTAAACTAGTGTAATAGACCTGTCGTAATACAGGTTCATTGGTGTGGTTTTGCAAGTGAGAAAGTGCAAATAGACCCCTCTTCAGCTCCATACGCAGCTCGTCTACATGTTTATCCCACAAGAAGTGAGAGTCAATGATGAATCCGAGATATTTATAGCTCTCAACTAATTCAATGCATTCGGTGGACGTGTTTGGACAATGTTCACTTCTGAAGTAGATTTGTTGATCTTTTTTTTTGATTTGTGGGCTTCGGGTATGCATTAATTTAGATTTAGTCGCGTTTATAACTATCCCGATATCATGACACCATCGTACAGCTGCATTGAATTCTTCTTGCATGAGTATTGCCACGGTTTCCAGAGACCTCTGGCGAACAACAATTACAGTATCGTCAGCAAAAGCAAATGGTGTACTATTTTTGAAGATTCGAAGAAGCTCGTTCGTATACAGGATGAATAACAGTGGGCCCAAATTTGAGCCCTGTGGGACTCCATATTCAACGTTAGTCTCCCTGTATACACATCATTGACCTTTACGCAGAACCTTCTGTTTTAAAGATAATCTGTCATCCAGTCAGCCATCATTCCTCGGATTCCAATTCTTCGAAGGGCTTTTAGTAACGTCTGGTGGTTGAGGGTATCAAAGGCCTTGCTGAAGTCCATGAATAGCACAAGTACATGATGGCCTTTATTTAGACTCTCATTTACGCAATTCGCAAATTCTTCAAGCAATTGTCCTGTGTTCCTTTTTTTTTGGAATCCATATTGGCTTTTGCTAATAAGTGAATGTTTTTCAGTGAAGCTCTGAAGTCTTTTTACAACGACACATTCCAAGTATTTTTCAACAACCGGTAATATGGAAATCGATCTGTAGTTATTAAATTCATTTTGTCTACCTTTTTTATAAATTGGCCTTACTACAGCAGTCCTTAAGGTTTTAGGTACACTACTTTACATAAGACTGAGATTAATGATCTTGCACAAAATTGGAGCAAATAATTCAGCATGCTTTTTTATGTCTGTAGCTCTGATGCAATCAATTCCAGGTGATTTATTCTCCCCAAGTGATTTAATGATAATTAATATTTCATTCAAATTCTTAAAAATTGAGTTTTCTACAGTCCGATTTGTGTTACTTGAGGTTACGGTGTTGCATTGGTGTACAATACTTGCAGTTTGGGATGAGAAAAACATAGCGAATTCATTTGTAAGTAATTTGGTTTCTTTTTTAAAATAATTATTAATTACTTCGTCGATGTTAGATTTTTTCCTTCCCAGAATCTCATTTATAAGACCCCAATTTTACGCGGATCAGTCTAAAATTCGATAAATTGGTTTTTATAAAAGTTAGTCTTTTGAATTGCAATGTTTTTTTTATTTGGTTTCGCATTATTTTGTATTCCAGCTCTTAGGTGATATTTTGTCTATTATTTTTGCATTTCCTATATACATAGTCTATCTCTTTCCTTACACTCTATAATAATATTTTGAGCTATCCAAGGTTTGATTTTTCGTTTATTTGAATGTTTTTTTATTATTGTTGATTTTTGTGTAGACTTCTGTAAGTTTAAATCTAGTTTTTCGTACATACTTTCAGCATCATCCTCTTCTAAAAGAGAATTCGATTTCAATTGCACGACTGTTTGTTCGCCAGAAATGTAGCACATGAATTTGAATAAGAATGAACGCACATATGCTACCTAGAAATCGCGACGATTAAAAGTCGAAAATTTGTTTCATTTTTCTGGCGATGCGATTGTCGAATGCTAAAAGGAGACAAACGGACTTAGATGCTTGTGCTCACACTTGCGTTTTAAAATAGCGTGACTTAAAAATCGTAGTCGCAACTAGCAAAAACCATACACGCACTAGTGATTTTCAATCGTAGGACTATTTAGCCGCAAGAAATGAGACACGCATTCATATTAAAAGTCTTATGTTCTATTTTTTGCAACCAAAAAATCGCGTGATAGATAGCCGCAGGTGAGTGCATGGCAATTATTAGTTTCGATCCCGATTTTTCAATCGCACCGATTGAAAATCGCAAGTGCGGTCCTAGCCTCAATTCTCTAAAAATATTGGCTTAAAAGAGAAAAAAAATTTAAAAACAAAGGCAATACTTATAAGGTGACGCTTAATCTTTTTAAAAGCCAACAATCCATTATTTAATTAACTTTATTTTTGTAAATATTTTTTGAAAAATAATTTTCAGATTTAAAATTTAAAAAAAAACTAATTGTTTGAAAAATTTTACGTGACTTCTAACCGAAAAGGGATTTATACAATCATTGTTAAATTAATTAAGTATCTTAGCCACTACTTAAAATATTCTAATCAATGGATTAACCTAGATAGCCTTTATCCATTGTCAGATAAATCTACTTTTACAATAGACGGATCTACATTTTTACAAGTGTTAATTGTATCAGTTGAGTTCAGGGCCATAACTACTTATTAATTTAAATGAATCGATCTATAAATGAACACAAATTCTTTATTTTATATTTTAAATGTCAACTTACCATTAATGGATGCACTCTAGGAGTGTTTTCTTCTAAATGCAAAGGGATACACACACTCGTCTCGCGTGTTTCCAACCGAAGCTAGAGCACCACACTCTTTAAATAACATTGCTCTACTTTTTGCACCGATATCAAAAGAACGACGCGACCAACGTAACATCTCCAATAAAACCATTAGAACAACACTGGAACACATAACTCAGATTCTAGTTTTCATTTTTTTTTTTTCATTTTGAGAATTAATTGGATTTGCCATTGATCTGAGAGACAGAGACTCCTGCGCACCTGATTTACAGCTTCTCTATGTCGAGGTTTTGAATATCGAAAGTCAAGACATACATCATTCTCACCATCATCGCCGCATACAAAAGACAAAGACATAAATGGTCATCTCATCATTAGAATGCAATTTAAACAGCAAAAAACTTGCCTCACTTAATGGTAGCAATCGTCACCATTGATCACTGATCGATTAAATTTGATCGTGGTAGGTCGTATAGTTTTGCTTCCAAACGGTGCCGCCGCCAAGCCACCGACCGGCCACTGCGTTGCTGAGCTTCTCTGATGAACAAGACGACCAACCAATAACGACGACGACATAATTGATTAATTTATGAATCGACACTACTCGTTCATTTTGCTCGCCGCCACCGAATAAAGTTCAGCTTAAGTTCTCTCTCGGGTAGCAGCCAATTAGTCACAGTTAAGACTGAAAGTGTAGCAGCACTAAGTCTGGGTCTGGACTGGAGGAGCTCGGTGTAATTGCCACGTCATCCAATCGGAAACCAATTAGACACGAAATTGAAATTCCCGAGGTTAGGTGCTAATCTTTTTAAGGAAGTCACAAGGTCTGCCATTAGCTAGAGTATAGCCTAGCCATTGTCCCATAACAATTGACATATTGGCCGCAGATTGTTTGCTCCAGATGCGTTGCACTTGGCTTTGGTCTTACTCACCGACTTTATGTGCGGACTGCGTTTGGAGATACCCATGATCGAGATCAAGTTGGAGACATGCCATGGTACTATGGAGCTCTGATGCTGTAAGTTTACGTATTGATATATACGTTCTTCACCTCCTCTCTCCTCAAACTTGATTTGATTGCTTGTTTTTCAAGCAAGTTTTGGTTTAGATTTGGAATTTCAAGCACGTTGTAATTAAAATTTTAAATTCCTTCATGTGGCACACTGTTTCCTTTAATCGATTACCCGCGCAATGTGCACTTTGGAACAAATTTGTTTCAAAAGTGGATTAAAATCAATAAAGAGGAGTGAGAACACTGATGCAAAATTCCCTAATTTTTGTCATGGACCGTGTTCATACCAGCTTCACGAAAGGCGACTCATTTTGAAGTCTCTCTTTTTAATCTCATTTTTATTTTTTGGAAGGAAAGAAATGGCAAGGTGAGAAGAAATTTTAAAAAAATTTAAAAACTTCAGCCTCACTTGGCCATCTCTTTCTTTTTAAGAGAAGAGAATGAGATACAAATAAGAGACGTCAAAATAAGTCGCTTCACGTGAAGCTGGTATGAACACCGTCATGTGTGGCATTTTTATTGTATGTGAAATTATTGAGTTTTAAAGACTTTTGTTTCCAAATGAAAATTTATTTAAACAAAATTATAATAAACGATGTTATTCGTTCAAAGCTTATAATAGGAATAATAAATATTTTCAATGAAAACTTAATATTGATAAGTAATAGATTGCTTGATTTTCAACACCCTCTCTCAATCGTAACGTTTCTTATCTAATTCAGTTTTCATTAACATAAATTTAATTTTGATCTTAAGTCCAAAAATCGCTTAGAATCCAAAGATTTTGTAAAGACATCAGCCAGTTGTTCTTTTGTCCCAATAGATTCGACTCTTATGGTTTCATTTGCAATGTTTTCTCTTATGAAATGATGTTTTATATCAATGTGCTTAGCTCTCTTTGTTTCTAAATTATGAGCCATGCCGATACATCCTCTATTATCTTCAAATATACATACTGGTTCGTTCTTTATTTGACCTAAATCTTGCATAATGCCTCTTAGCCATATAGCTTCGGTTACAGCTGAACTTAAGGCAATGTACTCAGCTTGACTAGATGAAATTGCCACAGTAGTTTGCTTCTTGCTACACCAGGACACATTATTTCCAAATACTTGAAATATATACCCACTAACTGATTTTCTGTCAACGATGTCAGATGCCCAGTCAGCGTCAGCATAACCAACTAATGGTACATCACTATCACAACTGAAATTAAGTTTTAAACTCTTTGTTCCTTGTAAATAGCGCACAATTCTCTTTAAATGCTGCCAATGTACTTCAGATGGATTTTGTTGATACCTCCCCATGTAACTAACTGCGTAACAAATGTCTGGTCTTGAACAAAGCATTAAATACATCATACTTCCTAAAAGCTCACGATAAGGTTGTTGTAGTTCTTTGCCAGTGTTAGCTTCTAATTGTAATCCTTTTTCCATAGGGCTTTTTACAGAATTACATTCAGCCATACCAAACTTGTTAAGAAGCTTTTCAATGCTTGTTTCTTGAGAAATGTTTAAACAACCTTCTGAAAATTCCATTTTCATACCCAAAAAGAATTTTAAAGGTCCACAGTCAGACATTTCAAATTTTGATGATAGTGCAGTCTTCAATTTTTCTATAGAAGACAATTTGTTTCCAACTATCAAAAGATCATCGACATATATAACCAAAAACAATATATCATTTTCTTTCTCGTTAAATTTGGTGTAAAGGCAATAGTCATGGTTTGATCGATGAAATCCAAAATTAAGCAACCTTTCATTTAATTTATTGTTCCAGCAACGAGGTGACTGCTTTAAGCCATAAATAGATTTTTGAAGTTTGCATACTTGTCCCTCTCTTGCTGGTAAACCTTCAGGTATTGCCATATAAATTTCTTCTTCAAGGTCACCATGAAGAAATATTGAGTTTTAAAGACTTTTGTTTCCAAATGAAAATTTATTTAAACAAAATTATAATAAACGATGTTATTCGTTCAAAGCTTATAATAGGAATAATAAATATTTTCAATGAAAACTTAATATTGATAAGTAATAGATTGCTTGATTTTCAACAGAAATAATAAGTCTGATCCTGTATTTTGAATTTCTGTGATTTTTAATAAAAACTTCTGTCAAAAAAAAAAATTATTTGAACTTTGAAATAACTTTGGACTCAAATTCAAAGTGAACAGGCCTAGTATGTCGAACGGATGAATTTTTAAATGAATTTTTGACATTCCCAAGTAATTCATCGAAATAAGATTTTGAAGGTACTTTTTTATATCCGCTTAATGCTACATTTCCACCTAGCGCTTATCTGAGATTTAATGAGATTAACCTTAAATCTCCTGTAAATTTGTAGATTTACCATACAAATTGATTTCGTAAATCTTGAAGAATAGAAATTAATCTTGTTAAATCTTCCAAGGATAAATAGTTTTACAAATCGAACTAACCTATTCTTACATGGTGCTGAACGATTCATTCGAGACTCGCATTCAGTTCTTCATTGTTTCACACGAATCAAACATTCTGTCTCATTCGCACTTCATAAGAAAAATTGGAACGCCATTTGCATTTTTGAAGGTGCTGTCAAATTTAATCTTTTTTAAATCTTTTTGTGCGGTGGAAACACCAAAAAGATTTATTAAATCTAATCTGAGATAAACCTTTGGTGGAAACATAGCATAACTTATAAGTAGAGAAGTTCATCACCGCTTATAAATTAAATATACATTAGGTCTGTTCGCGTACTACCCAAAACTGCCAATTTCTACCCATTTTAGTCCAAAGTTCTGTCAAAGTTCATATAAAAAAATGATATTGACAGAACTTTGGACTAAAATGGGCTGTTTTGGGTACACGAACAGAGGTAATATTGCTGTTGTATGAAACAACACATTTTCTTAAATAATTAATTTTAAATATTTTTTTCAACTTCGCTATATGATTTGACACACTGTACGTTGATATTATGAACGCCCATTGGTAGTATTAATATTATAGGAAGTGTTGACAGTTCATAATCATTCAACATGAACAGATTATTGTTTATTTTATTTTTTTCTAATTAATACAAATCAGAATCAATTGAAAAATTAAATACATATTGAATTATTGAACAAATAAATCAATATATTTATCTAAATATGAAAACTACCTTTATGCCTTCTGTTGTGTATTGTCCTTGATAGTGAGAAATGAAGCTTTAGGAAATAAGAAATTAAAAATCTATTTTTATATCTTCAATGTTAGGTAATGATGATTGTATTGATGATTATTTTGTAGAATTTTCCACATGTAATTGGTAGAAGTATTTATTCGAAGTAGTATTCTTAATATACAATGTCTTACCTTTTTTACTTGCTCTATTGGGCAGGTATAATAACTCTTGTAACCCAGGAAAAATAAAAAAAAATATTGCCAATCTTTGGAATAAATCGTCAGTTCAAGTGTAAAACTCACTAAACGCAGTAAAATACTTGAAGATTTCTTAACCAATTCGAACCTGGTCCTTTTGAATGACGGTCAACCTACGCACTTTTCAACCTGCGGTATATACACTCACCCACATTGACCTTACGCTCGTACTATGGTCAAGACTTTCTGACCTTCACGGCAGTGATCACTTCCTTATAATAACGCAATAATCTCGGAGACTCGACAGCTAAATGCAAAATTCTCCCCTAAGTACCAAACTGATAGTTCCGTAAAAAGAAGAAAATGCCTGGAAAGCTTTTAGAAAACAACCAATTTAGTTGCATATCGCAAAGCCAATGCTCTTTTCAGAAAAACTGCAAGAAGTCCCAAACCCACATGTTTTCAAAATTTCACGGAAAACATCAACCCTAATTCCATGTTCCAAAAAACTGTGGGTGGATGTGAAATCTTTAACAGCAGCCTTCTAGTTAGAACCATAAAAACTCCTTCACAAACCATAACCTGTCCATTTGAAAACGCTGAAATATTTGCCAAAAACTGGGCAGAATACTCAGCAGACACACTTCTCCCCAGAATGAAAAGCAACAATCAATTAGTCAAACCAACTTGCTAATACCTATCGATTCAAAAGCTGTATATCCATTGAATTACCTATTTGCTTGATTGAACTAGGGAGTTGTCTTCGCTTGACAAAGGGAAAATCCCCTGGCTTCGATAGAATATCGTATACGATGCTTAAGAATACACCACTAAGCTTTAAAAACGTCTTCTTAGTCTTTTCAATCAACAACCAATAGTCGAACAGAATTTTTTGGCTGTGGCGATGAGTCAGACCATTTTTTAAAAAAATGGTATTTTCTTAACACTGCGTTTTACATCAGGGAAAATTGAGTAATTGTTTTAATTTCATCCAAGGATGCACAAAATTCCTAATTTTAGAAAAGTGATCGGACTCGTGGCAACAGCCAAAAAAAGTCTGTCCGACCATTGGAATCGTGTAGAAGAGTCATACCTTTCATTTGATACCCCATTTATAGTAGTTGCTTATATTATAGGTATATTTAGCGCAAAATGCAACCTGAAAAGTGCATTTTTAAACCACTGCGACCAGATAAAGCTTGTCCGACCAGTAGTTTTGTAAATGTTTGCACTAAAGCTATCGGTTGGCATCCAATTTTTGCGTTGCCGCGATGAGATAGGTAAGCTAACGGTCGGCTCCCGGACTAAATGTAAATAATCTTTGTTTGCTTGGTACAATATTCAAAAATTTAACTTTAAGGAACATTGTTTGTGTTTAAAAAAAAATCCTAGCTACCAGACATACATATAACATTATAAAATATTTATCATCAACAAAAGCCTAATGCACGTTAACTCCCTTATAAGAGTCATCAAGTCCATCACCTCCTCGCAAAGATTGATTATGGTTTGAGTAGGTATATGGGTCAATATTTCAAAACATTAATATTTTTCACTCCAAAGTGGACCCTCGCTCAAAAGAACCTATTTTGGTAGACGAACAATTATGTCTCTTAATAACTCTATAATAACCACTTTAAAACAAGGAGTGATAACATTTGATCAAATCTAACGGTTTTTATAGTCAGGGAAATGATGCTTGTATCAGGGGAATGACAAAAATTTATATTTACTCCGTTGATTAGATAGATATTTAATTTTGTGAATGGTTTCAGTGTAAAGAAAAAGAAGGACAAATACTAACATGAAAAATAGCATCCACGACTATGTTCCACGAACTTGCTCTCATGATTCAATAATTTTGCGAGACTAAACATTTTATAGTAATAATCGTATTTTTTAAGATATTTTGACCGAGAAAATGTGAAAAACTAAAAAATACTCAAAATATGTTTAAATGTAATATTATTCTTCTAGACCTACCAAAACGCAATCAATCATTATAATGAAAACTTGAAAGTCAGGGGAATGACACAAAAAATTATGTTAGGGGAATGACTCCGAAGGGTGTTTTATGAGAATTAAATGGAGGTTATTAGAAAATTAGATGTTTTATATTATTTTTCACGTAGGCCCTTGTAAAAGACACAGACGAGTAAAACTTTTTAATTTTTATACCACACGGTTAAGTAAAAAACACGCGTTAGAGGAATGACAATTTCACTTGACGAAAAACAAAATCATTGCCTTAACTTGAAATAAAAAAGACAACCAAGTTTTTTTGAAACCCTTACTTCAATTTTCACAGAGAGCAATTCTGTACCGTTAAACAACAAAAAAATCAGTTTTCTATTTTGAGCCTATGTATATTTTTTTTTAAATTCCATTGGTGGGGTAGAAATGATCAATTTATGGGGGACACTTACTTAATAGCTCCTATTTAAAAAAATAAAGCAACTAAAAATCATTTAACTATTTTTTAGTAAGGATGCATATATTATTAAAAAGACTGCATCATTAGATTTTTTGTATCGTTTTTAGTTTCGTTGCTAAGATTCAGACAGTGTGGTAAGTAGGCCTGGGGACACGTCAGGGGAATGACATTTTGGGTGTTTAAATGAAGATAGCGGGTATGATATTTTTTTTAACTTTATTTTTTCTAGAGTGAATATTAGAACCCGTTTGTTTCAAGCCATCCAATTAACAAACTTATAATAAAATTTTGTACTTCGGTTCAAAAATGAAGGAGACTGAAATATTAATATTTTGAAATATTGACCCATATATGGAAAATGCTCAAAAACGTTGTTTAAGCAAATACAGCCGCAGTATCATACTGCCGTACGCCTAAGTCTTAAGGCTTTCAAGACCACGCCTATCAAAAATATCCTGACTGAAGCTGGGCTACCCTGCATTGAGCAAAGAGCAGAGCACCTGACCACGCTTATTATACTAAAGCTCAACACATCACATAACTCTTTGCTCTCAATCGACTCCAAACAAATCCTTAGCCGCAAGAAAATACAAAAATGTCCATCAGCACTTTATAAAGCTATAAACTTCGCCAAAGATCTTCAAATCCCAATTATGACCAAAACTCCCCAGACTGTTGCACTACCACCTTGGACTTTACAAGAATCCTCCATTAACACCCAACTCAGTAGCCCCCCAAAAATGACGAAACATAATGAGCAGAGCAAATCTTTCTTGCAGGGAAAACTGTTGAAAAACAGGCCAAAAATATAGCCTTGTTTTCAGTGATGGGTCTAAAAATGACCACGGGACAGCATTTGCGGTTACGAATGAAAACGGAGAAACAATAACTAAAGGCCTCCAGACAGTCTTCTTCAGTTTTTTCAGCTGAAGCTATGGCCCGTCTGGCATCTTTTTTTTTTCATGTGCAAAAAGACATGTTATAATAAATTCAAAAACCCAAATTTAAAATATATACTTTTACAATGCTGAAGTTATTTTAAATTTTGAAAAAAATAGGTGGTAACCCTAGAATTGCAGAAATATTCTCTGATCGTTATTTTTTGATTAATTTGTTCACGAATAAAGCATACACTAAGTTTGGGCCGTGTGTCTAACAAATTTCTCAAGTTAACCAATATCTTCTTTTACCTAATCTTTAAGGACTTTATAGACTGAATCGTCTGCCAAGCACTTTCGACCGCCAAACCCACTTGGCATAGTTTTTTTTAATGCATTATAGAATGTATAAACTAAGTTATATATAAATTTCAGCCTTGTGAAAGTAGGTTAATTTTTACCCTTTCTTTGCATTTAAAAAAAAAATCAGATGGCAACCTTTCTACAGCGGCAACCCTGCCAGAGCATGGTTTTCGTACTTATATAGTTCCAAGTCGAGCATACAAAAAGTTGTAGCCTTATGTCTAGTAGGTTAGTCAGAGTGGCTGGTAGTTCTCCGACCAATACCTATACATATGTTTCAATTTTAATTTCTTCAGAAGTGTAATTTGTTTGTAAGTAAGTTTTACATTTGAGCTGACGAGACCCTAGTGAAGGTTCTTAAACACAATTTTTTATCATAATTATACAATATGCGCAAAAAAATTTAGTAGTAGATACGATCAAAAGTAAAAAAAATTGCTTTTTTGCATTAAACTTTTAAACGGTTAACGCAATTGAAAAATATTTAATGCAAATTTTGTAGACCATACCATTTTCTACAGAATTAGAAAAAAATTTAAAATATATCTTAAGCCATTGTCATTTCAATAATTGCAGTTGGTAGTGAATCAACGTGTTCGACTTTCTGTTATTTTGTTCCAATATGTCGAAATGGAGTGAAAGTTTAGTCGATTTTATTGAAAATTATCGCGCGTGTCCATGTTTGTGGAAGAAAGCTGGACCCATGTTCTAAAGTTGAAAAATGAAACAAAGTTCATACAATTTGTTTCAATTTCAATCGTTCCTCGACAAATTTAAGCGACGTGTTAGTTACAGAACATGGGTCCTGATCAGTTTAACTGAAAGCTTAACTGATAGCTCAACTAAAATTGAAACTGAAATGATCGTCTTAATGGAGCTTAAACGATCAATCACAGTCCGCAGGAAAAATACATTTTGCCAGGACTATTTTCGATACAATAGCAAGTAGACTGCAACACCGAAAGTCGTGGATCAAATCTAACAATACCAACAAGTTTTTATCTTTTCATTCAAAAGTTATTCCAGATTTATATAGGAAAATGACTTTTGACCCATCCTTTACAGGTGTCCGAAAAATGTTAAAACTACATCCTTCATATTAATAAACAACTGAAAACAACGTGTTAGTATTTATATGTATCTACTGTAACGAAGCGTTACACTTTTCACTTCCCCTCCCCTCACCAAGCGTTAAAAAATTAATCACCGATCCGTCACCGTCCATTTATAAATACACCCACCACCAGCAATATCAGCTATAAGCACCCTCATCATCATCGTGTCCTGTAACCCCGGCTGGGGCATAGGGCGTCAACAAAACGTCTCCATCCTTCACGGTCTGCTGCAAGGTACTTTAGCTGTGGCCACGTCTTTCTCTGGGATTCTGCTTCCGCTAAGACAGTTGATTTCCATGTTGTTCTTGGTCTTCCAACCCGCCGTGCACCCTGAGGATTCCATTCAAAGGACTGCTTTGCAATTTCATTGTTTGGTTTCCTCAGTGTGTGACCAATCCAACGCCATTTACGCTTTCTTATGTCGACGTCCAGCCGCTCTTGACTTGTCCTGCGCCACAATTCCTCATTTGATATTATTTGTGGCCAGCGAATCTTTAGGATGTGGCGAAGACAGCGATTCACAAAAGCCTGCAATTTCTTCGAAATGATAGACGTGACTTTCCAGGTTTCACAAGCATATAACAGCACGGATTTGACATTGGATTCGAAGAATCTCAACTTAGTGCGTAAGGAGATTTGACTTGATTTCCAGATTGGGGACAGAGTACCGAAGGCAGCACGAGCTTTATTTATTCTACTTTTAACGTCCAGATCCGTACCACCGTTTGCAGAGACAATACTGCCAAGGTAGTTGAACTGTTCCACTACGTCAACTGGCGTCTCCTGTAGAATAATACGCTGCTGTGTGGAGCGGCCTGTGAGCATTATTTTTGTCTTTTTGCTGTTTATTCTTAGACCACTCGACTCTCCCTTCACTTGCAGTGTTTGGCACATCCCGTTCAGCCCACTGATGTTATTTGCCAGTAGACATATGTCATCGGCATAGTCTAAATGACTGAGCCTTTCGAACGGTCTCCATTGAATGCCCTGTCGCTCTGCTGTACCTACACTGGCCGTCAATACGTCGTCCATCGCCAGCAGGAAGAGAATTGGCGATAGAACATCCCCTTGTCTCACACCCTGTTGCACTACAAAGGAGTCGGATAGCTGCCCATTGTGCAAAACAAAACACCTTGCGTTGTTGTAGGACTCTTTAATAATGGCAACTATTTTTGGTGGAATTCCTCTACCAAGCAACGATCTCCATATACATTCTCGGTTAACTCGATCAAAGGCTTTCTCAAAATCCACGAACATGAGGTAAAGCGGTGATTGAAATTCCATCGACTGCTCGAGGACGATACGCAGGGTGTTGATATGGTCGACACACGATCGACCACTGCGGAAGCCAGCTTGATGCCTCTTGAGTGTAGACTCGATTCTATCCTTTATTCGCTCGAGAATGATGGTTGCCATTAGTTTTGGGAAAACGGACAAAACGGTGATACCACGCCAATTGTTGCAATTCTTTAAGTCACCTTTCTTTGGCAACTTAACAATCACACCATCCTTCCAATCCCTGGGATAGCTTTCGTTTTCCCAAATGTTTTTTATCAACGGATGTAAAATACTAGCCGCTGTTACGGGATCGGCTTTCAGGAATTCAGCTGGAATTCCGTCCAGTCCAGCTGCCTTGTTGTTTTTGAGGAGATTTATTGATGCCTGGATTTCCGATTCTGACGGGGGTTCGATGTCAATACCCCTATAGGACCTGCGCATCTCGTTCAGTTGGGGCACTTCAGCACTCTGCTCAACTGAATCCTCATTTAGCAGGACACAAAAATGGTCCTTCCATCTGCGAAGCTGATCCTCAATTGATACCAAAAGTGTGCCATCCACATCCATTACTGGATGATTGGTGTTGCTTTTTTCCCAATAACATCTTTGGCTATTTGATACAATTCCCAGATATCTCCTCTTCTGGCTGCGATTTCCGCATTATCTGTGAGTCCATCTAACCTCACCCTCTTGTCTCACACAGCGATAGACCATCTTATGTGCAATGCGGTACTCTCTTCGCAAGTCAGCCTTTCGTTGAACATCTGCTTCAGCATTTATTTGGATTTTCAACGATTTGCGAAGTTCGATCTTATCCCAGGTGTCTTGGGATATCCAAGAGTCTCTACGTCTCGTTCGCTTGGGTACAGTTTCGGATCCAGCCTCCATAAAAACACTTTTAATTTCACCCCACATCTCATCAATTGTTGAATTCTGGATTCCGTTTAATGACGAGGCTCTGTCGTTAAGGGTGGTGACATAGTTTCGACATATGTTGGGGTCATTTAAAGCATTCGTAATGAATTTTGAGCTCCTTGCTGCATCCTGCGCTGGTTTTTGTAAGGCAGCGGTTCGTAGTTTGAGACTCATCAGAACCAAATGGTGGTCGCTTCCCACATCGGCATTTCTTATACTCCGGACATCACACATAGACTTCCTCCATCGCTGCTGAATCATGATATGATCAATTTGGTTTTCGGTTTGACCATCCGGATGCACCCAGGTAATTTTGTTGCACGTCTTATGCTTAAATACAGTCCCACCTATCACAAGACGATTCGCGTTACAAAAGTCGACAAGCAAGTCACCATTTTCATTCCGTGACCCCAAGCCATTTCTTCCCATCACGCGTTCCAGTCCGTAATTGTCTGAACCGACTTGGGCATTGAGGTCTCCCATAACGACTATGATGTCGGCTCTCGGAACACTACTGTAAACCGAGTTAAGATGAGTGTAGAACGCGGTTTTGTCTTCCTCGGTCGCTTCATTTGTGGGGGCGTAGCACTGAATAATTGTGACGTTACGAATTTTTGAACGAAACCTTGCTGTCATTAATCTCGCAGAAATGGGCGCCCAGGAGATCAAACTACGCCTCGCTTCTTCGTTCAACATAATTCCGACACCATGCAGTCTTTGGCCACCCTCTCTTTCATCTTCCCCGGAATACAGCATTCTCGTCTGTCCAGTGTCTGATCTGTATTCAGCTCTTCCTCTCCACTTAGTTTCGCTTATGCCCAGGATACTGATGTTTAGACGAAGCATTTCACGCTCAACCTGCTCGTATCTACCATCGCTGTACAAGGATCGAACGTTCCATGCTCCGATTTTCGTACGTATGCGGTAGCCAAAAGTAACATTTGCGCTTCTTGAAAGACTTCTTCTATTTGTCAACGATTCACTTATTATTATGGCGTCTTGATTGACGCTCGTACATGAAAGATGCCGCACCCCCAAATCCGATGTGCGGTTTACTGCAACCGAAGCTACAGAAGGATTTTCTATAAAAAGATTACCTCTTGGGGACTCATTTCCATTTGTTGTCATAATTCATGTATTTGCTTATATCCTTCCACCATGGTGTTTTCCGAGATATGATTAATAACATACATAAGCTCAGATTTGACAGGCACACCCGCCTTTTGTATGGTCAAACACATAACTGCTCGAGGCCGCCCACTATGGGAAAACAGACGCCTTTTGTAGCCGCCCAATATGGGTTACAGACGCTACCTGCTGCTGCCGTTGGCCTTTTACCAAAAAAGCTCCTCCGCCACCAGACTATCATGCCGTTGACCGCTACCTGCAGTTCATCCGTCTTAAGGGGGCTTTTAACCATCCCAAGGACAAGTTTGTGCCCTGACCAGCAACGCTGGGTTGTCTGCTTATCCCGGCATCCATTCGGTCCCCCTGCACGTTAGCGTTACCCACCCTCTACCACGCGGAGGTGTGCATAGGGATTTTCCTATCATTGAGCCTAAGCACCCTACATCACCAATAAACCGCCATAGACCAGTTATCAACCATCAACATCAACTACCAGCACCCTACATCAGCATAACATACGCCCACCACCACCCATCAAATGATCAACAGCCACAGCACACATAAAACCATTGTATACACTCTGGTAAGCAACAACAACTGCACACTGCATTGGGTACTGCCGACGCCATACGATTTTACATTTTACCTCCTTAAAATTCACACTGTCTTGTGGCACAAAATTCATAATGAGGAGGTGAAAATTTCTGAAAAATTCGAAGCTTTTTACCTCGAATTAATTATTAATAAAATAATTCCGAATTTTAAAGAGAATGAACTTTCCAGCGGTTCATTGTTTTTAGCAACTTTTGTCGAATTCCTTACAACCATTTCAAATCGATTTTTTGTTGGTTGTAAGGAACACACAAAAAATCAAATTTTTTGTGTGGGATTGTGTGTGTGTCATTTGACAGTAGCTTTGAGGCAAAAAGTAAACAAACTATGCGCATACAAATTTATTACAAATATTCCAAAGTGCATTCAGTTTTTCGCGTCATTTTGTAAGATTAAAAACATATACATTTCCAAGAAAAGTAGCAAAAATAAACAAAAAATAGTTATGTTGCCATTAAAGTAAAAAAAACAACCGAAAAAAAACAACAGATTATTTGAGACACACATCGGCGAGCGCGCGATTTATATCTTTAATCGACTTTGGGCACTTTGAATCGAAGTTAGATGATATTTTTTCAACTTCTTACTGACTATTCACTATTTTTTGATGAATTTAAATTAGTTTTGATGATTTATTTGCTTTTAATCTATTAAAATGACCGACGAACACTTTAGAACATTTGTTAAACCCACCGCAAAATACTTCCCAGCGGGAAATATCGTCCTGAATGAAATTTATTGCTGAAATAATCAATGAATTCACTTGCCAAATCATAAGAGAAACGACATGCAATGATTTAGTAGGTGAATAGTAATGCAAAGTTTCCTCAGTTTGTAGCTTTGATTCCACTTTCTGCTTTGTGTTTATGAAATGACCCTTTATTTCGGTGAATTTAAAGGGGAAAAGTATGTGATGAAAAATTTGTGGAAAAGTAATGTACAAGATCATCAGTTCATTGTTTGAATCCACTCATCTGCTTTGTAAAGTGTTCATGGCGAGAACAAAAAAAAAAAAACAAAACAAATGTGAGTGAAACTCATGGTGAATTGTAATCGATGATTCCAACGATGAATAGTAATGCACAAAGTAGTTTATAATTTTTTGGAAACTATAAATTCTCATTTTGTTGGATACAGTTCACAGTGACTTTCTGTAAAAAAGTCCATGTAACACGAACTGAAGTCAATAGAAATTGCGTTTGTCGAAACGCCAACAATTTTTGATTTGAAATGGAAACTACTTTTTGGTTTGTTTTCATTTTAAAATAAAGGGTGCATTACCGATGGGATTTATTAAACAATACAAATGGGAGGATTTAATTGATGAAAAAGAAACTACCATTAACCTGGTGATTTAATAGCTGAATTTTCCTTAGATTTTTCATCGAAATTATTGACCTGATGAATAAGCTAGATACCCGTATGTAATGAATTCACAGATTATGCAATCACCATGTTTTTCATCACCTGGGTCGGTGAATAAACAGGCATACAAAGCGGCGCTGCATAGAAGGACCAGAGCTGCTCGCGAGCTCTACGAGCAGAAGAGGAAAGAGGAACACAAGCTTCTCAGAAAGAAAAAGAAAGAGCATGAGAAGCGCGCGATCGAGGAATTAGAGGGATGCCACTGCAGGAATGAAGTTCGGAAGTTTTACCAAAAAGTAAAAAGAACCTCCCAAGGTTACAAACCCCGAACCGAAGCCTGCAAGGACGATCAGGGGAACATCGTGGTGGAAACGCAATCGGTGCTGAGGATATGGAAAAATCATTTCTGCAAATTGTATAACGGCGATGACGAACCGAATTCCGCTACCATGCAAATTGCACCATTCAACCTGGACGACGTAGGCCAACAATTCCGTCCACCCGATCTTGACGAAGTGAGGATAGCCATATCTAAACATAAGTCCAATAAAGCTGCTGGAGCTGATGGCCTTGCGGCTGAGCTATTCAAAGCGGCTGGCGATGAATTGGTTAGGAGTATGCACCAGCTCATCTGTAAAATATGGTCGGAAGAAAGCATGCCCGATGAATGGAACCTCAGTATTGTTTGCCCGATCCTCAAGAAAGGCGATCCTCTGGACTGCACCAACTACAGAGGCATCAGTCTTCTTAATATCGCCTACAAGATCTTCTCTGCCGTGAACGCCTGAAGCCATTCGTCAACAACCTGATAGGTGCATATCAGTGTGGCTTTAGGCCAGGGAAGTCCACCATCGACCAAATATTCGCACTACGGCAGATCTTGGAGAAAACCCAGGAGTTCCAAATCGATACCCACCACCTTTTTATCGATTTCAAGGCCGCGTATGACAGCATCTATAGAGACGAGCTATATAGAGCAATGTCTAGTTTTGGCATCCCTGCCAAACTCGTCCGTTTGTGCAGGATGACGATGGAGAATGCATGCTGCTCCATCAAGGTCGGCAAAGACCTCACCGACACCTTTGATGTCAAAAAAGGTTTTAGGCAAGGCGACGCGCTGTCATGCGACTTCTTCAACATCGTTCTTGAAAGAGTAGTGCAAAACTCTCACGTCAACACCAGAGGCACAATCTTTCAAAAGTCCGTCCAATTACTCGCTTACGCTGACGACATTGACATAATCGGACGAACAAAGCGTGATGTCAGTGGTGCTTTTGTGAGCATTGAGAAGGAAGCCAAGAAGATGGGTTTAACGGTGAATGAAAGCAAAACAAAATATATGCTGTCCACAAGAAAGGACACCCAACACCGACGTCTCGGGCAGAACGTCACTATAGACAGCTATAATTTTGAGGTAGTCAGAGACTTTGTCTACCTAGGATCCGCTATAAACTCAGCGAACGACACCAGCGCTGAGATCAAACGAAGAATTACTCTTGCCAATCGCTGTTTCTTTGGGCTAAGAAGGCAATTGAGAAGCAAAGCCCTCTCTCGAGCAACTAAACTGTCCCTGTATAAGACGCTTATCATCCCGGTCCTGATGTATGGTGCAGAGGCATGGACACTGCTAACAGTGGATGAGAACGCGTTAGGCTGTTTTGAGAGGAAAATTCTCCGGGTGATTTTTGGTCCCGTCTGCATAGATGGGGAATGGAGAAGAAGATACAACAACGAACTGTATGGGCTGTACAGCGACACCGACCTATCCACAAAAGTGAAAAGCCAACGACTGAGATGGCTGGGTCATCTAGAGCGAATGGACACCAATGCTCCGGCCCGGAAAGTCTTTGAATCCAACCCCGTGGGACAACGCAGTAGAGGTGGACAGCGTAAAAGGTGGCGCACGCAAGTGGAAGAGGACCTCAACCAACTTGGCGTGCGAAACTGGAGACAGCTAGCTAGAAACCGAGCCGGCTGGAAGAAGCTTGTTGGTTGAGGCCCTGGTCCACCCCGGACTGTAGCGCCACCTTAAGTAAATAAGTAAGTAAGTCGGTGAATAAACAACTTCCATTGAAGTAGTGAGTTCGTTAGTGAATTTTCATCGAGAAAGTGGCATGTGCTTCCCGCCAATGACACGCCCATGTTAAATTCATCAAAGGAATAAGCTGAAAAGTGGCAGGTACAGCTTCCATTCCTCAAGGAAAAAGCAGGTTTTTCCTCAATGATTTTTTTAATTTTTCCCGCTGGGTTTCGACTCCAGAGAAATGTCAAGTCTTGTTAGTGTGTGTGAAATCGATTTGAAATCTTGCTGAAAATGCAAGATTTGTTTTGACAGAATAAAATCGATTTTGTTTAGAAAAAAATCGATTCTGTTTAGAAAAAAATCGATTATTTGGTTGTAAGGAATTCGACATTTGATAAGCTTAGGTCCTTTGTTTGGTGCATCCGTGTATCATTTAAAGAGTACCTTTTTGGCATCCGCCGTTAAAAACCCGTTGTTCTCCCTTGGACTAGCCTTGGGCTGGAATCAGATTCCTACCGTTGTTCTCCCTGCCTGCTCTTTGGAGTTGGTTTAGGGCTATACCTACGGTGACCATATTTTAGAAAGCTGAATAATGAACAAAAGAAAAAAGAAACAAAATTCAACTCAATCTTCAATCATTTAATTGAAATTTTCCTCTGAGGAAAAATGGCTCAACTTTAAATAGAATACTAATATTATAAAGCTCTAATCAATTCAGTCTTTGTTTTAAGCTTAGTACGCTGCTGATGCGAAACGAAAAATCCCATACAAAAATGACAACGAAATCATAAACTATAAATTTAGTTCTACTTTTCGTTCTGCAGTACGCTGTTCGATGAGTGAAATTGATAGTTGTTGCAGATTATTTGGAGAAGTCTACACTCTTTTTTCGCACACAATTAATAATCCAGAACATAATTGTGGGCGAAAAAATGAAATTTGTGTTTTTTCGTGTTTATTTTTGTTGGTTCTTTCATTACAGCATGGCTGATTGTAATTTTTTTGCATTTGCATTTGTTTTAATTTTTTGAATTTGTGCAATTGTCAATTAATATTTTTCCGCTTCGTTTTCGTAAGCATTTCGTTGTCTTGTTGGAGAACAACAAAAAATTTCGTTTCGCATCAGCATCGTATAAAAGCCTAGTACGCTGCTGATGCGAAACGAAATTTTTAGTTGGTCTCCAACAAGACAACGAAATGCTTACGAAAACGAAGCGGAAAAATATTCATTGACAGTTGCACAAATTCAAAAAATTAAAACAAATGCAAATGCAAAAAAATCACAAGCAGCCATGCTGTAATGAAAGAAACAACAAAAATAAACACGAAAAAACACAAATGTCATTTTTTCGCACACAATAAATGGTCTGGGTAATTAATTGTATGCGAAAAAAGAGTGTAGACTTCTCCAAATAATCTGCTACAATTTTCAATTTCGCTCATCGAACAGCGTACTGCAGAACGAAAAGTAGAACTAAATTTTTAGTTTATGCTTTCGTTGTGTCATTTTTGTATGGGATTTTTCGTTTCGCATCAGCAGCGTACTAAGCTTAAGCCTAGTACGCTGCTGATGCAAAACGAAATTTTTAGTTGGTCTCCAACAAGACAACGAAATGCTTACGAAAACGAAGCGAAGGGTAATTAATTGAGTGCGAAAAAAGAGTGTAGACATCTCCAAATAATCTGCTACAATTATCAATTCCGCTCATTGAACAGCGCACTGCAGAACGAAAAGTAGAACTAAATTTTTAGTTTATGATTTCGTTGTGTCATTTTTGTATGGGATTTTTCGTTTCGCATCAGCAGCGTACTAGGCTTTAGGCTTTACATACAAACTTAGAATTAAAATAAACTTAAAAACTCAAGAATTTGTACTGGTTTTTCAATTCTTTATTAAATACACACTTCCTCCTGAGTAGCATCAGGGTAAGATAAAATAATTTTCAATATTGAATTGCCTTTTTATTAATAATTTCAAATGAAACTTACTAATCTCAATTCTTCAGCGCAGACGCAGACAGCACACAGTTCACAGACAGCTGATGTGTTCATGAAATGAATAGTTTTTGACTTGAACATGACAGCAAGGAAAAATAAATTTGTACTAGATTTATTATTTCTTCGTTCACTAAGTAAGGGTACGTTAGCATCATCAGTTTCTTTCATTCAATTTTTACGTTCCCAATGTGTGCGTTATTGATTTTTGAACAAAATTAAAGAAATACAGAACAAATAATGAACAACTAATAAAATACAGAACATTTATATGTTTTCGTGTACAAAATAATTAATAATGAACAACATCTTCAAATACAGAACAGTTCATTATTATAATGAACGGATGGTCACCGTAGCTATACCCGCTGTTCTCCCTTGGACTATCCTTGGGCTGGAATCAGATTCCTACCGTTGTTCTCCCTGCCTGCTCTTTGGAGTTGGTTCAGGGCTATACCCGCTGTTCTCCCTTGGACTATCCTTGGGCTGGAATTATATTCCTACCGTTGTTCTCCCTGCTTGCTCTTTGGAGTTGGTTCAGGGCTATACCCGTTGTTCTCCCTTGGACTATCCTTGGGCTGGAATCAGATTCCTACCGTTGTTCTCTCTGCCTGCTCTTTGGAGTTGGTTCAGGGCTATACCCGCTGTTCTCCCTTGGACTATCCTTGGGCTGGAATTAGATTCCTACCGTTGTTCTCCCTGCCTGCTCTTTGGAGTTGGTTCAGGGCTATACCCGCTGTTCTCCCTTGGACTATCCTTGGGCTGGAATTAGATTCCTACCGTTGTTCTCCCTGCCTGCTCTTTGGAGTTGGTTCAGGGCTATACCCGTTGTTCTCCCTTGGACTATCCTTGGGCTGGAATTAGATTCCTACCGTTGTTCTCCCTGCCTGCTCTTTGGAGTTGGTTCAGGGCTATACCCGCTGTTCTCCCTTGGACTGTCCTTGGGCTGGAACTAGATTCCTACCGTTGTTCTCCCTGCCTGCTCTTTGGAGTTGGTTCAGGGCTATACCCGCTGTTTTCTCTTGGACTATCCTTGGGCTGGAATTAGATTCCTACCGTTGTTCTCCCTGCCTGCTCTTTGGAGTTGGTTCAGGGCTATACCCGCTGTTCTCCCTTGGACTGTCCTTGGGCTGGAACTAGATTCCTACCGTTGTTCTCCCTGCCTGGCTCTTTGGAGTTGGTTCAGGGCTATACCCGCTGTTCTCCCTTGGACTGTCCTTGGGCTGGAACTAGATTCCTACCGTTGTTCTCCCTGCCTGCTCTTTGGAGTTGGTTCAGGGCTATACCCGCTGTTCTCCCTTGGACTATCCTTGGGCTGGAATCAGATTCCTACCGTTGTTCTCTCTGCCTGCTCTTTGGAGTTGGTTCAGGGCTATACCCGCTGTTCTCCCTTGGACTATCCTTGGGCTGGAATTAGATTCCTACCGTTGTTCTCCCTGCCTGCTCTTTGGAGTTGGTTCAGGGCTATACCCGCTGTTCTCCCTTGGACTATCCTTGGGCTGGAATTAGATTCCTACCGTTGTTCTCCCTGCCTGCTCTTTGGAGTTGGTTCAGGGCTATACCCGTTGTTCTCCCTTGGACTATCCTTGGGCTGGAATTAGATTCCTACCGTTGTTCTCCCTGCCTGCTCTTTGGAGTTGGTTCAGGGCTATACCCGCTGTTCTCCCTTGGACTGTCCTTGGGCTGGAACTAGATTCCTACCGTTGTTCTCCCTGCCTGCTCTTTGGAGTTGGTTCAGGGCTATACCCGCTGTTTTCTCTTGGACTATCCTTGGGCTGGAATTAGATTCCTACCGTTGTTCTCCCTGCCTGCTCTTTGGAGTTGGTTCAGGGCTATACCCGCTGTTCTCCCTTGGACTGTCCTTGGGCTGGAACTAGATTCCTACCGTTGTTCTCCCTGCCTGGCTCTTTGGAGTTGGTTCAGGGCTATACCCGCTGTTCTCCCTTGGACTGTCCTTGGGCTGGAACTAGATTCCTACCGTTGTTCTCCCTGCCTGCTCTTTGGAGTTGGTTCAGGGCTATACCCGCTGTTCTCCCTTGGACTATCCTTGGGCTGGAATCAGATTCCTACCGTTTAATCCCCGGTTCGCTTCTTCTAAGTGGATTTTGTGGGCAGAGTCTACTCCTGTAGCTCTACAAAACCCAGCTTTGATTTATATGAAATACCGTGTTAATTATCATTAGACAAACCGACATTGTAAGATTTATATGAAATACCGTGTTAGTTATTTTAAGACAGAAGGAACCAAAATTGTAACATTGTAAACCTTTTCTTCTTTTTAATAAAGATAAAATATTGTTAAACCCGAGTTCTTTCCTTCTTAACCCGAGTTTTAGCTGCTTTTCATCGGGAAAACCCTGGACTACGACGAGCCTACCTCAGCCTCGAATAAAAAGCATCACACTACATCTGTTAACTTGTTATTTTTATTAACAAATGTGTAATTGTCTGTGACGGGTGTTAACGAACTGATAACTTTAACTCTCCAATTGCGCATTCAATGAATGAGCGGATAACTTCTTAATATGTTACACCCACACATTTGATAGAACCGTGTACAACTACAAGCATACACTTCGTAAGTGCATAAATGTGACACTTGTATTAGAAAATCACCACCATTTGATGAAGTGGATAATCTGGTGAAGTGATAAATACTGGCAATAATATCATTATGTTAATGAATAAGATTAAACATCAAATACACAAGTCGTCTATCCGTGTGCTAGCTAACACGTGTGTAAGGGAGAGGATAATAGATTTTTTAATTAATATAGCAGCAAATGCTTGAAAATAACCTGTTTCTTATTTTGCTCTTCCAAATATATTGAAAAATTAAGTTAGGCTACTATTACACACAACAACTTTTCTCTCGGTCCCATCTCAGAAAACTGAGACGAGAATTTTCTCTTTTCTTTTTTAAGCTGAAATTTTAAGCTAAGTTAAGTTAACATTATCGGTTAACTTTTGAAACGAAAAAATACAAGTGTTTCTTAGTAAAATTTTGGGCGTTGGACTCCAAGCCATTATGTGGTACAGTAAAAAGCGAGTTAATTTTTGTCAACAAAATATTGCAATGATTTCTAACAGTATCAATGTTCTTCTTTAAAATTCAATTTACAATTTTCAATATCTTTTTTATTCTCCGAGAAATCCTTAGCTAAATATTAGTTTTTATTGTTTTTCGAAATTTTTGAGGTTGTGTAACAAAACCTCGCTATTATATTCAACAAAGCTTGCACAACAGTTTCATAAAATACCTACTAATCTTTTTCTTAAAAATTCAGTTAAAATTTTTCCAATTACTCTTTTACTCTCGGAGAAATCTCTTGTTAAAATTGATGTGCTTAGCACATTTATATACCATATTTGTAATTACGTATACTTTTAAATTATTTAGGGTCAAACTAATAACTAACTTAGGATTTTTTTGAAGAGTAAAATAGGTATCCGATAAATTAAGTCCTAATTCTGAAGAAAAATATTAGTACTTTGGGGAATCGTTGCTATTTCTTCTTAAAAAAAAAAAAAATAATAGGGTTGTTACATAACCTCGATAAAAGTCAAAAAAAAGGCTTTTTCTCCATTTTCTAACGGGATTATATAGAAAACTCAAGCCAATGGTGGAGAACGAATGACGGATTTGAACTCAGCACCAAAAAATTACTTTTCGAATGATTTTTAATTTCCCGTCTTATTAACCGCGATTTCATTTTTTCAAGAATCAACAACTATGATCATCCAGGGGGGTCATTCCGTAATTTTTAAAACGATAATCGTCAAAACGATTATCTTTAACGATATCGTCTATAATTTGCTTCACGTAACTCAATCACTATCGTCTCTTCTATCGTTTATTTTTTTGAATGAATGAAATGAATTTAAAAATTAAATTTTGCTGTCAAAACAAAAATCCTTGTAATTTTATTTGAAATGTCAGGTTATTTTAAAATTTTAATTGCAATATCGTCCGTTAAAGATTGTGTTCGTGGATAAATTGAGTCCTTACGTTGCGCAACATTAAAGAAATAAGGCCTGAAAGCAGCTTGTCATCAGAATGTCCGTTTAAAAATACGATTTTGGCCTACAAGCAGCCCAGTGTTGAAAACGAATAAGAAAATACAAAAAAGACAATGCCTTTAATCACGGTGCGGGTTTCTAACGGTTGACATAGCTTCTTCTCTCATCCTCTACGATTTCCAATTCTTTGGTTATTTAAAAAGTGCAAAATTGTCAAAAAATGAATGATGTGTATCAAAATAATTTATTATTGAATAAAATACATACATACATACATACATATATCTAGCATAGATATGCTTTTTTGCTTAACTTTTTTTTTCTCAAAACCAAAAAGAGTAGGCACTCCTTATCTATCGCGTTTAACTAAACGTGAAAAAGACACCGTCAGACGATCATCGTCTTACGCGATGAGAGCCCTGTTGACATATAGGCGCCTGTACCTATGGATAAACGATTATTTTGCTATAAATGGTCGAATTTTGATCACTGGGCAGATACCTTTTGTTAATTCGATTATTGGGCAAGTATGATTAGTTGGTAAGATTTTTTTCTGAAAAATCAAACCATGAACTGATATATATGTATAATGTATATAATGAATTCCTATGTGAGCTGGAGGTCAGTTTTTGTTTTTATTTTTATAAAATTGTGACGTTTCGGGTGTGGTTACACCCTTCTTCAGACCTATATATATTCAAAAAAAATTTATTAAAAATCTAGCCTATTGGATATCTAAACATAAAATTGAAGATACTTACAATTTTAAAAGAGTAATATCCACAAATAACAGTTATATTTGTTTTGTTTTGCTTTTTTATAGTTTTTTGAAAATCTTTAAAAATACAAATCAAAAAACGATCAATCAATTCGAATATTTAAATTCAAATGTATTTGTTTGAAAGCTTTATCAAAATATCTACATACATACTTATGTATTGGAGTTTAAAAACTTCAGTATAATCTATATAACAGATATGTATCTACAAATGCCTATTTATGAATTGACCATAAATGTCACTAAGTCTATCACAATCAGAACGTCTATTTACACTATTTGCTGTATTTTTAATATGTAACATTTCAAGAAGCATTCTCTTATTATAATTTTTCTCTGTTTGTAAAATTTGAACATTTTGAAAATCTGGTCTATGTCCTTCTTCGATACAATGTAAAGCTAATGCAGTCTTTTGTGAGCTACCGCTATTTATATCTATTTATTTACTGCATTAGCTTTACATTGTATCGAAGAAGGACATAGACCAGATTTTCAAAATGTTCAAATTTTACAAACAGAGAAAAATTATAATAAGAGAATGCTTCTTGAAATGTTACATATTAAAAATACAGCAAATAGTGTAAATAGACATTCTGATTGTGATAGACTTAGTGACATTTATGGTCAATTCATAAATAGGCATTTGTAGATACATATCTGTTATATAGATTATACTGAAGTTTTTAAACTCCAATACATAAGTATGTTTGTAGATATTTTGATAAAGCTTTCAAACAAATACATTTGAATTTAAATATTCGAATTGATTGATCGTTTTTTGAATTGTATTTTTAAAGATTTTCAAAAAACTATAAAAAAGCAAAACAAAACAAATATAACTGTTATTTGTGGATATTACTCTTTTAAAATTGTAAGTATCTTCAATTTTATGTTTAGATATCCAATAGGCTAGATTTTTAATAAAATTTTTTTGAATATATAGGTCTGAAGAAGGGTGTAACCACGCCCGAAACGTCACAATTTTATAAAAATAAAAACAAAAACTGACCTCCAGCTCACATAGGAATTCATTATATTACTAAAAAGGTCACGAATAAGGATATAATGTATAATGTATATGTCGTTAATATTCAATAATTGTTTTGTTTTCATATTATTGAAAAAACAATGGTTAAAAATCAACGAAAAAGCATTTATCACTTTTAAAACACTCAAACAATTACAAGACGATACCTCTTTAGCTATCGTCTAAGCTCTATCGTTTTGACGATAGCGTTTTGACGATTATTGACTTACGTAGAGCAAATAATTCATCGCCAAAACGAGATCGCCAAGACGATAGTCATTTTCAAAGTTACGGAAAGCAAGACTATCGTCTAAACGATATCGTCTGGCGATAATCGAAATACGGAATGACCCCCCAGCATGTTTTCTTTTGAAAATTTACGCAACTTCCATATTGTTTACAAAAATAACCCTCTAATATTCTATTTTCGTTTTTTTAAATTTTCTTTCAGGTGCACTGAGACGTATACGTACTTTTTTGAAGTAATTGGTCTGAAACGCATGTTGACGGTAAATATATTAATATGGAACTTTCAGTGGAATAAGGAAATATGTAGTTATTTATAGCTAATTTATAAATTATAAATCTAGAAAATTTAAGGCTTGTTTCATAATGTCTGTAATATTTCTATCAATTAAAAAAGATACAATTGCTAGAAAGTCGTTCTTGTGGCCATATATATATAAATTTACTACATACATGTAACCTTCATTGACCCATTCGTTTTTTGCATAGTTTTTTTTGTTCCCAATACATGGACAGTTCATAATAATCGGTAAATTGTAGTACAGTGTACGAATTGTAAAAATAACATCATCAGCTGGATCAACTTATCAATTTGACAAATCTTTGTGTCGATCTTGAATGCTGTCGTTCTTCTCATTTAATTCAATTTTTCAAACAACTACTATTTACCTATATGCATTGTTGACAAAAAGTGAAAGAAACGTATGTCCAAATCACCATTAGGTTTATATTTTCGCATGCAAGGTGCATTTTATCTTTAAGCTTTTAGTTCGCAATCCAGCAATTCGTATCTATATGCAATGTATCTCCATAGAAAGATCCATATGCATATATGCAGTGATACGACTATGGTCAACAACTTTGACGCATTCTTTTCGGAGTTGAAGTTGAAGTCGCACAACATGTGTCTAAGAATAGCAAATCAATGTCAGGTGATGAAACTACATTCGACAAGATCATGATCTTGTTCAATGTGCAGTCAAATAAGCCACAAAATAGATTTACTTAAAATAGTTTCTTTGAATTGGAGGCTCTATAAGGTAAGTATTGGCTTTAGGTGAAAACAGTTCAAAGTCTCAAAAGAAGTCAATTTCTTTAAAATATTTGAATATTTTATTTGTATCTTGCTTTAATTGATATTAGGTCTAATCCTTTACTTTGGGTTTCTGTGATTTTTGGTCCAAACTTGTGTCAAAAAAAAATTTTGAATATGAACTTTGACACAAGTTTGGACTAAAATGAGCAGAAATGCACAGAAAATCACAGAAATTCAAAGTAAAGGAACAGACCCATTATGTCCAAGGACCTCAAGGTTATTCATTTTAAGAAAAATTTTCCTAGAGTTTAATCAGACAATATTTAATTAATGAAGGTTCCGAAGAAGATAATTTTGTATAATTTAACAAGAAGTTATTCTCTCGCAGAGTTTTACAATTCCTTTGGAAATCCTATAACTTTGATCCATTAAAGCAACTATTTAATACCTGTGCATGACTTTTAGTTTTGTTTCTAAATAGATTTCGTAAGCTCATTAAAAAAGATGACCAAACAAAAACTTCGATTAACTTCTAACTACTGTAAAATTTTTGTAGGAGTTTGAAAACATAAACGCATCAGCTACCGGATTTTTGTCTGTCAAAATATTTTACGAGCTGCCGTGATGATTTACGGCCCTTGTAATTGATTCGTGCGCTGGTTCTAAAGTAAACGTTTTTCTATGGTCGAAAGTAGCGACAAATGGCGTTAATATTGCATAAACACAATAATTAACACCTCAAAACTGAAGATGGTCCTTGGCATTTTTAAACAAAAAATGAGCTTCCTCAAAATTATAGTATTATGTTTGCCAAGTAATATATAAGTTTTTATTATACTAAATAGAGACAAATTATACAGCACTCACTTTATGTGTAAAAGTATGAAATTATTCTGCATAAATTTTGAAGGTGCTTAACGTTGAGGGTGGACCACAAGCTTAGCGCTTAGCCAAGCCCCTTCAGCTACCTGATGGTCACTATGGTTGCCACCGGTTACGCACAAAGTAAATTGATCGACGTCACTACCTATTTGTGAACTCCATCTTAGGATGGGTCTTCCTCTAATGTGTTGTTAGTCCCGACCACGAGTGGCTTCGAAGACTCGCCGTGCTGGTGCCTAATCTTTGTTTCTTTTTTAAATGTAAAGGAACAAAAGTGGACTTGTTTACATTGATTTTTGACTTTTATTTTTTTTTTACATTATTAGGCTTCTCGAGGCTAGCATCTTTAGATCCCTTGAGAATTTTTTGCGCATAACTTTTTTTGGAGCAAATATACATAGGCTCAAGACATGTCTTTATGAGACAAAAAAAGAGGCTCAGAGCTTTAATATTACATGTTCAAAAAGTCATTTTAATTGAAGACTTGATTATTTTTCGCAGTTTTGGTCCGAAAGCCCCTTTTTGGGAACCACTACCCCATGGCAAATTTCACTTTCACAAAAATTTTAAAACTCAAGGTTTTGATCAAATATGACATACATATTGATTGTAGAGAATATTTGAAAAGCAAGTAAGCCCCAATTTTTTTTTCCAGCTATGTATCTTAAAATGCTTCCCAGGTTTTTGAACATTTAAAAAAATCAGATTTTTAGATTTTTTCTGTAGATTTTAGTTAGCTTTTCCTGACATTTTTTCATATTTTTTTTTTAAATCATTAATTTCGATAGTAGTCCATCAGTCATATTGTAAATTGTGGGGTAGTTTTGATTTGTTCACTCCTTTATGTTTTCAGGGGTGCTGAATCCGAATCTGAGGTTTTCCAACAAAATTTTGTAACGCAACATGGAAAAAAATTGCAAAAAGGCAAAAATGCGTTTTTTGGAAGTTTTTCACTAAAGACTCGAAAACTACCAATTATTCTAAAATTACATCAAAGTACCATTGAAAGTATACACAATTTCCAGTTTTTTTCTGCGATAGCCCATTTAGACTCAAACGAAAATCGAAAATTGACGTTTTTTACTGTTTTCGAAAATCGACTCGAAAGCACTATAAGAAATTACTTTGTGTGACTAAATTTGAATTTTTGTCTGTAACATGAACCAAGATATACTTTTCTGATGTTCTTTGATGCATTGAGTTCGAATCTGGCATTGAAATTGCTCTATCGTCACGTTTTTGAGATATTCGAATCTAAAGATTATAAAAAAATGCATTTTGTATGCAAAATTGTGGGGTTATATTTTTTCTCGAGGTAATTTTTCTTCGAAAAAATGTTTATGATCATTCTGAAGTATGAACATTTAACTTCAAAATTCTTTTTGAATCTTTCTAAACCTCTATTCATCTTCGAGAAATCGTAAGGTTTCGTTAAATTGACATGAAATTGACCTTATTCGAAACTTAATCTTCTGGCATTATATGTAATTTAAATATGATTTCTGCCATATGACCGCCACGACTGGCTCGGACTTAGTCTAATTTAGAGATCCGATTTTCGATTACTTTTTCCATCATTTGTGACCGTATATCGGCAATAACGTGGCGAGTTTAGGGTTACCAGACCTCCCTTTTAGAGGGGACAGTCCCCCTTTTTCATGCCAAAGTTCTGTTTGTCCCCCCTATACAAGCCCCTGTCCCCCTTTTAAGTTAAAACTCAAAAAGAGGAAACATTAAATCGTAAACTGTAAAAATAGTTTCATTAAATATTTTTAAAAAGATTCTCTGCGAATGCATCAATTTGAAGTTCAAAATCCTTTCACAGCTGATAAGTTTTAATTTTTGTGATTGTTTTTATAATAAAAAATCCAATGAAACTTTTTTACATATTCACTTTTTTTTACTCGAGTGTTATATTCTTTCAAAAACATGTTTTGTCCATTTTTTTGAACACTTATGACTCGCTATGTCCCCCTTTTCGTCATTTTCAATCTGGCAATACCCTAGGCGAATGTTGTCCCCCAAGTGGTCAATCATTTCGGGCTTATTGGCGTAGACTAGCGACTTCACATATCCTCACATAGCCCGATCATCCTAGACAAAATTTGACTATATATCAAAGTTAAATGAAGTACAAAATGTTTTGATGCAGTTTTGTTCCAATGATAGATAAAAATATAAAACCACAGTTTTACAACAAAATTTGTAATGGCGTCTAGGGTAAAATGGGGTAAAACTGAAAAAGAGCCAATTCTAAACGGGAGTTTCTAGAATTTTGTTTTATTTTTTTGTCGATAGATGTTAAAAATATAAGAAAGTCATGCACATATTTTAAAATTCTAAAAAATTTTTTGAAGGAGTTATGATTGTTTAAAAGTTGAAAGCAAGAAAATAGTTATTTATAAAATAATTCACCAAAAATCAGAAGTTCAACCGATTTTGATTAAATTTCTATTTTTAGAAAGATAATAAGAAAAAAATTAACCATATTTAAGGATATGTTGATGCTCCTTTTTTACAATTTTTCTTGATTTTTTTAAAAACATGCTTTTTTAGTGTCAATTTTTGACACATTTTTGCCTATATCTTTTTAAGGGGGCGGTCTAAAAACTTCAAATTTTCACAGCACATACATAATGTTGATTTAAATTTTTGAGCAAAATTTTGATTTTTCAAATTACCGTTAAACAGAGATATTTACATTTTACAGTTAGTTTAAAAAACACATCATATGTCTGCAGTTTATGAATATATAACTTTTGTTTTTTTTTAGTTAAAAAGTTTAATATCTTTTTGTTATTCAAATATATAATACATAACTGTACATGCTATACAAGCTTCACAAATCGAGTCGAAAATCGAAAAAAATATCACCTATTTTACTGTCTTTTAAGGGTAATAACCAAAAATAATAATAATAAAAGATTATAACGGTTGATTTTTCGTGAAAATTTTGTCTTTCCAAAACTTAGGTATTTGCATTTAACAGTTAGTTTGAAGACAACTTGAAGACAAAGGGGGGGGGGTATATGAACTAAAGCCCCCCCCGGGCTATATGGACAAAAGACCCCGGAGCTATATGGACCCAATCCCTTCCCAACAGGTGATTTAAAAAACTCAAAGGGAGGGGTGGGGGCTATATGGACTAAAGCCCCCCCCCCCCCGCATCGAAGTTGATTCTTTAAAAAATTCATTGTATACGCTACTGCATTCCAGAGTTATGAGTTGTCTTCAAACTAACTGTTAAATGCAAATACCTAAGTTTTGGAAAGACAAAATTTTCACGAAAAATCAACCGTTATAATCTTTTATTATTATTATTTTTGGTTATTACCCTTAAAAGACAGTAAAATAGGTGATATTTTTTTCGATTTTCGACTCGATTTGTGAAGCTTGTATAGCATGTACAGTTATGTATTATATATTTGAATAACAAAAAGATATTAAACTTTTTAACTAAAAAAAAACAAAAGTTATATATTCATAAACTGCAGACATATGATGTGTTTTTTAAACTAACTGTAAAATGTAAATATCTCTGTTTAACGGTAATTTGAAAAATCAAAATTTTGCTCAAAAATTTAAATCAACATTATGTATGTGCTGTGAAAATTTGAAGTTTTTAGACCGCCCCCTTAAAAAGATATAGGCAAAAATGTGTCAAAAATTGACACTAAAAAAGCATGTTTTTAAAAAAATCAAGAAAAATTGTAAAAATGGAGCATCAACATATCCTTAAATATGGTTAATTTTTTTCTTATTATCTTTCTAAAAATAGAAATTTAATCAAAATCGGTTGAACTTCTGATTTTTGGTGAATTATTTTATAAATAACTACTTTCTTGTTTTCAACTTTTAAACAATCATAACTCCTTCAAAATTTTTTTAAGAATTTTAAAATATATGCATAACTTTCTTATATTTTTAACATCTATCGACAAAAAAACAAAACAAAATTCTAGAAACTCCCGTTTAGAATTGGCCCTTTTTCAGTTTTAGCCCATTTTACCCTAGACGCCATTACAAATTTTGGTGTAAAACTGTGGTTTTATATTCTTATCTATCATTGGAACAAAACTGCATCAAAGCATTTTGTACTTCATTTAACTTTGATTGAATTCCTAGATTTATCGGGCTACACAGAAAATAATCAAGCGGAGTTAAATCGCATCCGAAACTATGCGGTTACCAAATGCTTCCTTCAATAAATCAATAATTGTGGTACGAGCTTTGTGACATGTTGTTCTGCCTTGTTGAAACCACAGCAGTCAGTAATCGTGGCTCTTTAGCGGTCACCATTGACTGTAACGTTCTGGCCAGAATCGTTAGATTTCAAGGAAGTACAGACCAATTATTCAACCAACCCATATGGCACACCAAACAGTCAGTTTTGTTTTGTTTGTTTTGGACCCATTCACCGAATCTACGCCTTGCTGGGTGATCCTGTGGCTTCAATTCTTGCACGAGTTGGATTTTGTAAGCACGCAAACCAAGATCTTTCCGCAAAATCTTCCATAAAGTTGATCGACACATATCCAATTCCTGTGCACGATGGTGGATAGACTGATTCGGGTCTTCCTCTACGCTACACTCAGCAATGACTTCTTCTGTACGCACTGTACAACACGTCTCTGTGGATGCGTATTATCATTTAGAGTAAACGTGGTGCAAAAACGTTCCATAGTTAATCGAATTAATTATTACTCTGATGGACGATTATTTTGACCGTAAAATGGACGTAGTGCGCGAAACGTATTTTGAACAGAACCATGATTTTCAAAATCAGTACATTTTGGAAGCGTTATTCAGGCTTCAGTCTATTCATGTTGAAATGCCAAACCAAACTAAAAATAAGCGTGCTCAGGAAAATGAGATCTCGAGGGCTCGTGTCAAAAGCAGAGCAAGCGAATCAAATATTTTGTTTCCTCAGTAATTTGACAGCAAAATTTCTGAGAAATCCTGTTCACGAGACTGAGAATGAGATTGCTGAGGGCTCTGAGCACGGTTCTGACTTTACTGCAATTGCAGTAGATCTACTGCATTTTGTTCGAATAATAAATCTACTGCCGTTAAATAAAATCTACTGCACTTTTGGTTTTAAGAAAAAAAAATCATTCAATAAATGTGATCCACAAAATATTTGTATAATTCTATTACTGAATGCAGTCAAACTCATTCTTCTTGATGGAATTTATCCTATTCTATATTATGATGCGGGTGACTTAACTGCTTTTTGGGTCAAACTAAATAATGAAGAAAACGATTTTGGGGAAAAATAGTCTGCCGCAGCAGAACAAAACAAATTAAATACAAACACTTTTTAAAAATGTTATTCTGTGTAAGGAAATGGATGACGTTGATATTGATTGTTGGGAGCCTTCCGCCGGTCACATAGACCACTTTAATCAGTTTTCGTTCGATAACGGACAGTTAAAAAAAAAAAAAAACATTGAAAATCTTGCTTTTGAAATAATGTTTGAATTTTTGTTTTGTTATGTTTTTTAAAGAGAAATTAATATTTATTTTATTATTTTATTCATGTTATTTCTTATTTATATTTCGAAAATGTAAAAATCTACTGCGAAAAAGGTGAATCTACTGCGTTTTTTTTTTCAAATCTACTTCGGACATTTTTTCAAAAAGTCCCATCCCTGGCTCTGAGATCTCATTTTCCTGAGCACCCCTAATAAATCACTTGACAGCTTACAAAATGGCTTCCAATTAAAATAGTGTTGCCAACTTAAAGTTCTATACCTTAAAATAAATACCCGTAAATTAAAAAGAGTGGAAACCAACAAGTACACATTTAGAATTTATTTTCGGGATTCTGTAATTTGAGATTTTGTAATCAAGAACTTTGTTGTTTAGGATTTAGAAATTCTGCATTTTGTAATTTTGATCGCTGAGAAATTCGGAATTTTTGTTCAGTTGGAATTTTGTAGGGTTCCCTATTTTGATTTGAACATTATTCATATAGTTTTCTTATACATATTTCAAATTGGTTAATTTGAATTTTTTTTATCAACACTTGGCAATATGAGCCTAATTTAACTGATTCTTTATTATGTATTTTGATTAAATTCCTCTGAAAAACCACTTCCTTCTGCCGCTTGCATATCCTTGTCGGTTCACTCCATCTGTGCTTAGTATTTTCTTCATTTATCACTTTTCAGCATGCTTTCAGACTAACTTTTGCCTATTTGAACAGACGTAATTTTTTCATGGTACACGTGATGCATTACGATTTTGTTTAGGGTCAGTTGTACTGTTATGTTATGTGTTTCAAATGTTGATATGTGGTTCAGCAATTTTAATGTCGTTTTCGCTTGGACGTTCGGAGTACGGTTTTTCTACTCCATTTTCACTCCATCTACTCCAAAAGTCTTCGATTGGCTGTTCGGAGTACTGTTTTCGGAGTATTTTTCTGTTCCCGATTTGAAGAAGGAGTACATTTGGAACACACGCATACACATACAGTTTTTCGTCGCACTACTTGTCAAAAGTGATGAATGCTTGAAGAAGCCATTTTATAATATGGCGTCATTCAGTAGTGCGTGTGTATATTTGACAACACGATGTTTTCATATTTTATTGGAATCAAAAAGGAGTAGAACAGTCAGAAAATCCAATCGAAAACGACATAACTCACAAGCGTGCTGACTAAGGGTCAAAAATGCCGATTCTAAGCTTATGTCGTTTTCGATTGGATTTTCTGACTGTTCTACTTCTTTTTGATTCCAATAAAATATGAAAACATCGTGTTGTCAAATTGACACACTCACAAGTGAATGACGCCATATTATAAAATGGCTTCTTCAAGCATTCATCACTTTTGACAAAAAACTGTATAACATTTATACGTGTGTACCAAATCTACTCCATCTTGAAATCGGGAACAGAAAAAGGCTCCGAAAACATTACTCGGAGCAGCCAATCGAAGGCTTTTGGAGTAGTAGGAGTAAAAATGGAGTGGAAAAAGAGTACTCCGAACGTCCCTTCAAAAACGACAGTAATCAAAGTCGTTTTGGAGAAAAAAGAATTCAAAATTTCACTTGTAAAAAATAAATAAATAAATTGGGTGGCGCAACTACAACTTTCTGCCGAGTCCGCACGGATAGATGAGAAGCAATTTTCATGACAAAAGTTGCTCTTGGAGAAAGAAGCAGCAGCCCTGGATCTATGGGGGGGCAAACCGGGGCCTGTGCCCCGGGCGGCAGCTTACAGGGGCGCCAAATCCATGTGACTGAAAAGGTTGATAATTGCGACGCTTAATGAAATTATAAATGAATTGAGATGCGGCAATGGAATATCAAATTGTATTTCTCCGTCAACCTTTAGCATTTTTTTCTATCATTATTTCAACATTTTAAATAATTATTCAAAAACTATTGACAAATATGACTTGACGGAAAAATTAAATAAAAGAAACGAGCTATAATACATTGTTCAAACTTTTTCTGTTGATTTTTAAAAATTGTTTTTTGCATTGTATGTAAGTGTATTTTTACAAAACTTTCCCCCATCCCAAAACTGTAGGAGATAGGGTCCCCTTCTTGAATAATAAAACACTTGAACTGTGTCCCTCTACAAGCGTCGCACCACACCCCGCCGTACAAATCGTAGTCTTGCCTAAAGAATTATACTATATACTGGCAAATTTATTACACAGTATTTTAGATATATTTTAGCTCACAAACAAAAAATGTAGGAAATCAAGTGCTTTGCGAAGCACTGTTTGATAAAATTCATACAGATGAACAAAAAATGAGATAAACGATAAAAACCATTTTTACAGTTTTTCGACAACAATATTTAATGATGTTTTTCGACAAAAAAGTTTAAAAATATTTTAACCTAAAGAATCAAATAGAAATTTTACTCTTATTTCTATAGGAGCCGAGAAAATTGCATTTACCTTTTTCAACACCCTTTTTCAAAATGGCGGATAACAAAAAATTTCCCACCAGCCAGAGACTGCCCTCACGGGTGTTACATTCAGACATTCACCTTAACGTAACACTTTCCCAAAATAGAGCACAAGAGGTGTTGAACTCTGTTTTGCAATCGATGCAACGGAAGAAGCAATTTATAATTAATAATTATGAATTGCAAAAGCTTCCCGTTCTACTGTTGCAACAATTGAGCCAACGAACCTCTTTTTGCTGAAACATTAAATTAAGCGTATTAATCATTTAATTGCCAGGATAGTGTAAGAAGTATAAGAAATAAAGAATTTAGTCTTAAGACCAACCTCAAACAATACGTTTTGTTTTTATTTAATTTGTATTTATATATAAACAAACATAATTCGCGTATCACAAAACCAGCCAATCTAAAATGACTTGTGTTTTGACGTTGCTTAGCTCTCGTACTATTAAATATTGAAATTGTGTGTGTCAAATTCCTTGAAATCGTTCAAGATACAACGAAGTTATAAGATATTGCCATTTTTTCAAACATCCTGTTTTGAAATTATTTTGTCCGTTTCAATTCTGGATCAGCTATTTCACCTGCGTAGATTTCATTGCAATTATTGAAAATATTTTTTTCCGCTATAATTCTGTCTATGACATCTCTCAATTTCGTTGAAATCGCTCAATGAACAACGAAATCCCGGGAATTTCAAATCTTTTTTAGGAAATTTATACTTCGACACTTAATCTTGCGTAACTTTGACTTTTCGAAATTTTGTCCTTTCGAAAAATTACATTTTTATTTCTTATTTGAATGGTTTGTGAATGGATCTTCAATAGTTCTCCCATGATAAATTCGGGAACGAACCATATCGATACCTTCCCGTAAGAATGTATTAAGCGACATTTTAAAAATTTTAAATAAAATTTTTAAAATACCTCTTTTTCAATTATTTATTTGGGTATTTTGTTGTAGTAAACAGATTTTTCGAAGCATTTTGAGTCGAAAATCCCGTTCCAAATCTTTTTATTTTTTTAAATACATAAATAAATAAGTGAACCAGAGGTTTTTTTCGATGCCTTTAAAATGTTTGAAATGTCGCTTAATACATTCTTACGGGAAGGTATCGATATACATATTAGAGATCTTTGCAGATTTATTTCGAATGAAAACGAATTTTATTGGGAACCAAAAAATAAGATTCGCGATCGAATCAAAAATAAAATGACCCTTTAAATTTTTCACGAGATAACGAATCATATGTTATCGTTCTACGAATCTTGGCCTTTGTTAAGGCATTGTCAATATTCTTATTTATAATGAAAAGTTGCTGAATAGGTATGGATTGTACAGTGCACATCCATTAAAAAGTTTTATTCTCCCCGTGACAAAAAATCCAACCAAGTATGTAGATATGTGGTTTTGTTTTCATTTTTATTGAAAACTACAGGGGCGCCAAAATCAAGTTCTTGCCCCGGCTCGGAAAATTCGTAAATCCAGCGCTGAGAGGCAGTACCTCGAAAAAAAAAACATTTTTGTTTTTAGGTGGTAGCGGCTGGGAATTGAATCCAAACCTTCGCCAGACAGTCCAACGCACTAACCATTATGCCACGAGATACTACAAAAATTCAATAATAGGTACCTACATATGTATGTATTAAGAAACTGGATTTAGCATTTTGAGAGTAAATTTTACTCTCACCAGTAAATGTACCTTTAAGGCGTAGGTACTCATCAAATTCCACAATTAATAAGAAATTATTGCTTCCTTCTAACACGACCATGAAAGACATTTCTATTTGGAATATTTCGTCGCACTAACTTCCATACTCCATCAACGGTTTTCAAATGCACTTTGTTTTGGAATTTCTGAAACATTTCTTAAGTCTTACTATTCGCTTTTCCAGATACGCATCAATTTTTTTTTCCTTTGAATAGCCAGATTTTGGCTTATTGATCTTTCTTTGAGACGGTGAAATTTGATCAGAATGGCCAGGAAATTGTAAAAAAAAACACAATTATTTGGGAGTTGGATGAGGTCGACTTTCTCGCCTTGCATATTTTTGACGAGGAACAAGTTCTTATAAAGGTATTAACTTACCAAATAAATTAAGTGTACATCAATAACAAAACAGAAATCTATGTTTTAAAAAATATTTAATTCATAATTTAATCAAATAAACAAAATAAAATTTAAAGTTTTCCTACGCAATTTAAATAAATTAAATACTGACACAAGGCTTAGCTCAAAAAGCCAAACAAAACCTTAATATATTGATCAACAATTATTCAAAAAGTATCTTCGTTCACTTGATTTAATAGTCAGAACCAATAAGTCAATTGAATACTCCCATCATGTGATTTCTGTGTGTCCATTACACTCATTTGACGAACAATTCGTTTCATTGAAGACCTCCTTGGCCGATTTGTATCAAGAGGTGTGCGCTCCGAAAGTCCAATATCAGTTGATGGGCCTGGCAAATCACTGCCACTGGTATCATTCAAATTAAGTGCAGCATCAGATGCATTCGAAGTAATATCTAGATTTTCATATGATGCTTGTTGCGATGGTGGACCTCTGTCAAAATAAATTGATAGAATTCAAGGGCAGACAAAAATTTAAGAAAATACTTACTTCATTGGTAGACAATGCAAGCAATCATGCATTGTCCATTCTTTACCGAATTCTTCACCTTCTTCTAGAGTATTTGGAAGTCGACTATGTAAAGTCTCAGGAAGCCTCAAACTTGTTAGTCCTCCAAGCATTGAAACAAAACCCATAATCACCAATGGTAACTTGAGATTTTCTTTACCCTAAATTCGAGAGAGAATTAGCTTGGTTTTTCCAATGCAAGTTAAAATTTACCAAATATGTCACAAATGGAATAACAATAAGTCCCAATCCTCCAATGTAGCTCGATGCTCCAATACCAATACCACGCACCTGAGTCGGATACAACTCTCCAGCAAATGGATAAATGATAAGAAATGAAGCAGACAGCATTGCTTTTGAGACAAGAAATAAAACTAAAGTTTCAGTAACAGCATCATCGGGAATTAAGACTGTTATCACACAGAAAACACCACCCAAAAACATCGATAAACTAAGAGGCCATCGACGACCCCACTTGTCCATTAGAACCCAACAACAGAGATAGCTTGGAATCTCTACAACAGCTGAGAGTAGAAAACTTAAATATTGATTGCTTCCAAGAGATGGCCCATAATAGCTGAGACCCAAGTAAACGGTTTCATTGGCAAACCAACTTAGGGTTATGAGGATTGTTTTCAATCGCATATTGGGAGTCCTAAATATTTAATTAAATTAAATTAAAAATATTCAATCAGTAAACATAATCATTCATTAATTTAAAGTTAAGCTTTGAGAAGACGATTTAGATATTCGCAAATCTTTGCGAGCACTGAAGTCATGAAAAACTTGCAGATGGGCCGAGAACTGTTTACGCTTGACAGTGCTCACAGTGCACGTTTCACACGATTAGCTCACATGCTTTTGCGATTTGGGTCTTGCAAATCATTCATTTCGATGTAAAAAAAGGTGCTGTTTTGTGCTCAATTTGTGCTGCCATATGCCGAAAACATAAACATAATTCGCATATTTACAAATCTTTACTGCCACAAAAGAATTTTGCGAAGCGTGAAGTTAGAACCACCATTTTAGATTTTCAAAAAAAAAGTGCTGTGCTCAACTTGCGCTGCATGTGTAGTAAATGGTAAAAAAAATACCAAATTTGCTAATTGTACAGATACCTACATTTTTTTGGAAATTTTGTAAGAACTAAAAGCAATTTTGCGAAGCGTGAAGTTAGAGCACCGCCGCCACCTTAGATTTTCAAACAAAAATTGTGCCATAAATATTTGTTTAAAAAATCGCAAAATTGCTAATTTTACGGATAATTTTTTTTTTAATTTTGCAATTTTGTAAAAATGAAAAACTATTTTGCGAAGCGTGAAGTAATCGCCGCCGTTTTCGATTTTCAAAAAAAGGTGCTGTTTGTGTTCAATTTGTGCTGCCATATGACAAAGAGATAAAAAAAGTATTCGCATGTTTCTAACTTTTACGGCCAAGAAAACAATTTTCGCGAAGCGTGAAGTAAGTTTTTTGGCCATAAAAATTGCAATTATTCGAAATGGCGTAAATTCGCCAATTTTAACATATAATTTTTTTTATTTTGCGATTCTGTAAAAATGAAAGTTGTGCAGTTTTTGCTGCCATGCTGCCAGAGATATAAATCGTATATTTGCAAAAAAAAACAATTGTGTGCAGTTACCACCACCATTTTAGATTTACAAAAAAAAGTGTGCTGATTGTGCTGCCTTGTACGGCTAATAATTTTAAAAAATTCGAAAATTTGCAAATTTTACTGAAAAATATTTTGAAATTTTGTAAAAATGAAAAATAATTTTACGAAGCGTGAATTTAGCACCGTCATTTTCGATTTTCGAAAAAAGGTGCTGTTTTGTGCTCAGTTTGTGCTGCTATATTGCGAAGAGATATACAAAATTTGCCTTCTTGCTACTTTTATGGCCAAAAAAAAATTTAATTGTGCTGTATTGTGCTCAACTTAAGCCACCCTGTGCCGTTTACATTAAAAAAAAATCGCAAATTTTACGGATAAATTTCTTTGAATTTTCGCAATTTCGTAAATATATATGTGCTCAGTTTTTGTCGTCTTTGCTGAAGAGATAAACAAAAATATTCGCATATTTGCTACTTTTATGGCGAAAAAAACAATTTTGCGAAGCCTGAAATAAGCAACGCCACATTAGATTTTCACAAAAAAAGTGTACTTGTGTCACGCCTTGTGCTACTTATATTTAAAAACAATTCGCAAGTTTGCAAATTTTACGGACAATTTTTTTTTTAAGTTTCGCAGCTTTGTAAAAATTAAAATTTTTAAGTTTTTCCTTGTCCTGCCATAAGCCAAAGAGATAAGAAATTCACATATTTGCAACTTTGACGTATTTTTACTGTATTGTGCAGCCTTGTGTCGTAACTATTAAAAAAAATCGCAAATCTGCAAATTTTACGGATACATTTATTTGAAACTTTACAATTTTGTAAAAATGAAAGTTGTTGAGTTTCAGCTGCCGAACAGATAAGAAATTCGCATATTTGCAACTTTGCAAAGTGTGCTGTATTGTACCGCCTTGTGCCATTTAATATTAAAATAGAAATTCGCAAATTTTCAAATTTTACGCATGAATTTTTTTTTTTTAATTTTGCAATTTTGTAAAAATTAAAGTTTTGCTCAGTTTGTTCTGCCATATGCTGAAAAGATTAAAAAATGGCTTATTTGCAACTTTTACGGCTGAAACAAAATGTTGCGAAGCGTGAAGTTAGTTTTTTGCAAATTATGCTAATTTTAACTTTCTTTTTTTGATAAAATGTCGAAATTTCATTCGGAAAATTTGCAAATTTGCGAATTTTTGTTAAATATTTACGGCACAAGGCGGCAAAATACAAACCTTCGGCATATGACAGGATCAGGGCCAACTAATTTTAATTTTTACAAAATTGCGAAATTTCAAAAAAAAAATCCATAAAATTTGCAAATTTGCGAATTGTTTTTAAATAGTTTAGCACAACGTCGATTTTTTCAATACGAAAATGGCGGTGCTAACTTCACGCACATTGATTTGCGAATATTTGCAAAGTTTCCCAAAGATGTGTTCAGCAGGCGCTTAGCCCAAAGACTTCAAATAGTAGAAATAGAAATGACGTCATACTCGCAAATATTTACGACTTTCGCAAATTGCATGTTCGAAGCTTTCCACTTTTACTCACCTGCAAAGATCCAGAACTCCCACATTCTTTTGTTTCTTTTTTGTTTTGAACTTCTCACGTAGTATCCGTGCTTCAAGCTTAGATTTGAAAGCTTGAGGGAATTGTTTTTCATTCACCCGCGCCATCTCTTGCAATATAGTCATAGCTTCTTCCAAACGACCACGCATAAGAAGCCACCTTGGCGACTCTGGCATAACAAATAAATACAAGAAATACACTAAAAATGGCATTGACGTGTAATATGATAGTTTAACCCAATCTCGGATCATGTAAGTCACACCAGCTAACATCATAATGCCACAAGTATAAAAGGTACATGTCATGACCGTCACAAATGATCTATAATTCGGTCCCACTAGCTCCAGGGCTGAAATAAAAAACAAAATTGAAAAGAATGTTTACTGCAATTGATCAGCGACAATAATCTCGTATGGTTTCTACTCACATATGATAAATGGAATTTGGTACACAGCTGGAATAGTTAGTCCAACTATAACCCGACTAAATGCCCACATCCAGAAATCTGTGCTTATCGATGTGAGCAATGAGCCCAGGAGCATTGTGCCAAGACATGTGAAATAGGATAATCTTCGACCGGCTCTATCATTGAGCAAGCCAAACAAATAAACTCCAACTGGTCCACCAGTATTCAAGGCTGCCAAACCAATTGTGGGATAGATATCTTGGTCGCATACTAAATCGAACTAAATAAGATGTACATTTCCGTTGCTTGTTGGAATGAAAATTTGTGGTGATGTGATTAGTGATGGTTGAGGTGTTTTTCTATGAACTGAAAAAGCTTATGATGGATGAGGGAGTTCTTGATCTTTGTATCTACAAAATCTAGCAAGCATACAGAATTATTATTAATGACCAGATGATGATTTTGAATTCGTCTTCAATATTTTGGGACACATTACACATACATCTATGACAATGGAAGATTTGACAGTTGTTAAATTATATTCCCAGCCTTCGAGACATTTTTCGACTGACCACGAAGGATCTGGAGCTAACCTGCTTATGTTAGCACCTTTGAGTATGTCATACCAATTGACTGAGTAGCGAGTGCATTTGCTGAATGCCTTCACTCCGTCTTCCTAAAATTTAGAAAAAACATTTAGGTATTTGGTGTCTAAAGAAGATCAAATAGGAACGCCAATTCTTATATTCTATTTCAAGAATCAAAGTATGTTTAGTCCTTTGATAAGTCTTAAGGAATATCCCCCACCATTTTCATCACTTTGTTTAAGTTGATCTCCAAAAAATCCGTTGTTTTCCAACTAAGTCCCTTCCTCTTTTAATTTAACACTTTCACGATGGAATACAAAATATTTTTTACAATCGATACTGTCTGAGAAATCGTTGCACGAATATGGCTTCTTTTTGCAAAAAAATAATTGCAAACGCACTTAGAAACGCATCAATACACTATACACACTGCTTTCAATTTCTTACCACAATCTGGGGTATAGCCAAAAATTTTCTTTGTTCCAAAGGAAGATCTAGCAATTCGGGAACCTTGCACCAATAATCATCGGGTGCATCTGACATAAATAACTGATTAAATGCACAAAATCCACAGGGAATGCAAGCTGGTAGACATATTCCAAAAACGAGAAGTTTCTGATATTTTCCAAATTCTCCAATTGCTGGCAAGAAGTCATCCAGATCAAAGGGTTCCTATAATTAATATGAAAGAAGAAGGAATTTTTGTGTATCCTTTTAAGGTTTTTCTTGAGTATATCCAAGGTGGAAAATCTTTTTTTTTTTACATCATCGTTTTCTGCACAATCCGAATCGTCCGTTTCACAGTGAAGACCGTTGTCTTGCATCGCGACGGATCACGGCGACAAACACTACTTCCAGGCAACGTTTTGAACCAACTACTTTTGTGGTGGGCTAAGTTAAGTGATGAATAAATGAAACCTTTTAGGTGTTGAACATTGGAACGTAGGCGTTGGAAGCTAGGAACACTTTGTTAAAAAGGGGTGGTTTGTAGTAGAAGTAGGTAGCATAGTTTCAACCCCTTTTTTCTTTGCCCATTGATGAAAATGCTAGAGAAGCTATGGGGCCGAGGATTGAACAACATTCCATAGTGGTGACTTGCTCAAGGTTAGCCAAAGAGAATCATTTCATTTTTCTATACTAGGTTCGTGGGGCAAAGATATACAAATACAAACATACAGAAACAATAATGATTATAATTTGTTTATAAGTACTATGTCCACCTCTGAATGTTAGGGCCAAGCTTTCAAATAGTAAACAACCAAGCCAGAAAGATAGACAATGCACAAGCCGCAAATGAAATTCATCAATCAGTGTTTGAAATACATAATCATAACGGATTAATAAAAGGTTTGATATTGGCAAGTGTTATGTGATAGCTTGATGGATTAAATGGTATTGTTTTCATAGTTGATTAATATTTATCAAAATTTTCCAGTTTTACTCAAATATTGTAAGTATAGACTTTTTCTATATTTTGATTTTCGAGATGCGACACGACCTTATTTTTGTTATGATTCCAGGATTTGTCAGTAATATTGCCTTACTTGTTTATATTATTTATAATAACATACAGCTCCATCCTGTTACATCATTCAATGATAGATAACTTTCATGATAGAAAACTATCACGATGGAAAAGTATCATGATAGAAAACTATCATGATAGACAACTATCACGATAGAAAACTACCACGATAAAAAAATATCATAATAGAGGACTATCATGATAGAAAAATATCATGATAGACATTTATCACGATAGAAAACTATCAATATAGAAAAGTATCATGATAGAAACTATCATGATAGAAAACTATCATGATAGAAAACTATCATGCTAGGCAATTATCATGATAGACAACTTCCATGATAGAAAATTATATTGATAGATAAGTATCACGATAGAAAACTATCGTGATAGACAAGTATCACGATAGACAACTATCATGCAAGACATTTATCATGATAGATAACTATCATGAAAGCAAAGTATCATAATAAAAAACTGTCATGAAAGTTAGAGAGCTATCATGATCGAAAAGTATCATGACAGAAAACTATCATGATAGAAAACTAGCATAATAGAAAACTATCATGATAGTAATAAAAGTATTCAGCCTTATTATGAATTTCACGTGAACAACATTCCATCCGGAAAAATTGACATTTCACTTTTCGCCTATTGTGAGTTTCACCCGAAAAATGAAAATTCCCCTTTTTTGTGAGTTTACTAATTTCCAGCAAAATGTATCGGAATTAAGATCTTAATTTATAGAGTGGATATTTCTTCGGCTTTTTTGGTCACAGTAGATTCGGCAATGAATCAATTAAGTTATCATTTACTTTTCCCGATATTTTGGCAGGGATTGTTTACGCTTCTTCAGGGGAACTTTATTTAACATGAAAAAAACAAATAGAATTATAACAATTGTATGAAAACTTTAATTTTCTTCAAAATCGTAACTAATTCAAATTTGTTATTACATTTAATAAAATTAAATTTTATAAATAAAATAAAATAAACTTTGCACTTCAAAATGAAGTTTAGTCTTATTACTTTAAAAATGAAACAATAAATTGATGTTTAATCAGAGATAAGTGAACAACTTACATCGGATATGTTTTGCGTGTCTAATTTGCGGTTAATATTATTGCTGTTGTTAATGATGTGCAGAGTTTCAAGTGTATATCGTTTAGACGTGTGGTGCTCAGTGTGGAGAACTTTGACATCTTCAAAATCTGGATAGTGACCGCTTTCAATGACGTGACTGGCTAATGCAGTTTTTCCATGGTTATTAGATTTTATGTCAGATTTATGGTTGGACATACGTTGACAAAGGAACTGTTTTGTGGTAGCAATATAAATAGCATAGATTGCAAGGCTCATACGGTTTTCCTTTGCAATTAATTTAGTATATTACACCAATGGCCTTATCTTTGTCTGGTTGTACTTAAAGCTTAGTAAAAAGATGACCAAGTGTTTTGTTCGATTTGTAAGCAAAATTTTTAAATTTTCGGTTTATCGACGACAATCTTTTTAAAACTTTCAGTCAGACCAGGTACATAGACAACACTTTTAAAATAGCCAAGAGGACGATCCGTATTCATGTTCTGGGCAGGCTTGCCAGTTTGGGCTATTTATCGGAAATTGAGCCCAATCATAATTGGGTTATAAATAGCCCAAATCTAATCTTGGGCGATAAATTGTTTAGTATAAATAAATCATATAAAAAATTATTTGCTCTCCCTTAACATAACCTTACCGCATTCCACAATTTTGCAGCACTTTTTATTCACTGAATATGCTCAATGTTTTAGACATTTCAAATCAACCGCAACAATTTTCACTTTAATAATTTCAGTCAGTTTATTTGTTGTTCCCAGATTCCCATTTTTATAAGAAAAGCTAGGTACTATTCTACTATATAATTTGATTTCCACAAAATTGCTTAAAAAAAATAAATTGTGATTAAAGCTATGAGAAAATTAAACAAAAAATTTATTTTTATTGGCCTACTATTTGGACTACTTTTTTCGCCCCGACTTTGGGCTACCTGTAATTGTAATTGGGCTACAGAACTAGTTCAAGACATGGCAACCCTGGTTCTGGGAAGCTTTGTTTTTATGTTTGTATTTGTATATGAGGCCACGTATCACGGAAAGTGGAAACCCATTATCTCGCAGTAGTTTAGTGAAACTTCTCATTCTGAAGACTTTGCTTATGAGGTTGGAAGCAGGATTGATGGCAATGGGCCAGCGCACACAAGATGATTTATTTCGGGTGGAAAATCGGTTTCATACCATACTGCAAGCGCACACGGGATGAATTTTTCTGGTAGAAAAAATGTATACGTGTACCTATTTTTACTGTTAGTATTTTTACAGACCTCAAAATGAGAGACTTGTGTGTGTGTTCGTTTTCTACCTCGTTCTTCCACTAAGAACATGGTAGAGTTTTTATTCCGTTTCGTTCCGCACACTTCGCTTCCCTCTCCTAAAAACTTAGTGTTCTGGCGGAAGAATTCATCTCGTGTGCGTGGTGAGATAGTTTGATAGTTGATAAATTTAAAATTCAATGTTTAAAAATCCATCTTATAAAAGTTTTGATCATTGAGAATGATGCAAAAAGTTGCTAATAACAAAAAAAATTAAAAAATATAAAAGAATTGTTGACCAGTTTATTGATAAATTGAGTTTAAAAAACCAATTTTCAATAATTATCAAATTAATAATTGACAACCGTAATAGGGGTGTATGTCAAATTACCGGTTGCGATTCGCCTGAATTAAGTTTGCCTTAAATGGCTAAAATTTGGAAAATTGAATGTCACTCAATGCCTTTAGCAAACGTTCGCCTATATCGTCGATGTCGAACTGTAATTCTTGGTGACTTTGAACAAAATCTGTTTTTATTTTTGAAAAGTCGAACGTTCGAGTTGAGTCGAACGTTCGACTCGGCGAATCGCAAGTCATAATAGGGGCCTTAGTTTCAGCCTCGTCGTTTTTCTGGTGTTTCAGTAAAACGGCTATCGTAATAAGGGTGATTAAGATCTTAAATTATAACTTTTTTTTTAAGGCGAACGAAAGATAAACAGAGGATACTGGTGCCCTTTGCGCAAGTTTTTTTATTTTAAGACAAGAGAAGTTTGGGCGAAACTCATATTTAGCCTTATTATGAGTTTCGCCCGGAAAATATTTCACCCGGAAAATTTTTGTTCCCCCGGAATTTTAAAAGCTGTGAGTTTCGCCTGAACTTCTCTTGGCTTAAAGTAAACAAAAAACTTGCGCAAAGCGCACCAGTACCACCTGTTTATCTTCTGTTCACCTCCAAAAGATAAGTGATAATTTAAAATCTTAGTTACGCTACATTTTGCACGAAATAAGTACTTACAAAACAGGGGAATTTTTATTTTTCGGGTGAAACTCACAATAGTCGAAAAGTGAAATGTCAATTTTTCCGAGTGGAATGTTGTTCACGTGAAACTCATAATAACCCTGATTAGCTTTAAAAATTTCGGGGGAAAAAAAAATGTCGGGTGAAATATTTTCCGGGCGACACTCATAATAAGGCATTATGATAGATAGCCCCCCTCCGGGTAGGGGAAAGAATATTATAGAAAACTCTATGCACTCAGAGCTTTCGGTTGGGAAAATCCCAATGAACTCCCTCCTTACAACAATAGACTAAAACATGCCTCGCCTTGAGAGTAGACGATCTTATTAATCTTTTGTCTTCATTGTAAAACTTTTAAACTGTAAAATACTCTTTGCACCTCCTATCTCGTATTTATTTTTTTAACATTCCCCAAACTATCGGACGAATTATGAACGATTTTCTCCTTTGAATAAAATGTTAAAACTATTTAATATTCTTCAGTATTTCATATATGGAATTGTTTTTGAAGATATTGATAATTATGGGTTGCGACACTGGACAAAGTTCCAAAATATGTTTTAGATCAAGGCGGGTGTTGCAGGTGGAGCAGGTTGGAGCGTCGTTTTTATTGAGGAGATGTTGGTGGGAAGCAGTGGTGTGTCCAAGTCGAAGTTTAGCAAAGTTAGTTGTTTTTTGTTTCGAACAGTTCGTCGGGTACATCGGCGTAGATTTTAAGGGGTTTATATCCTTGTAGTGATGATGATACAGACTCCAGTCGTGGATGTTTTTTGTAACAGATATTTTTCCGGTATGCTTGAGGAGATCGGTTTTGGTGAAGATGTTGAAGGTGAAGACAGGTTCGTTTTTGGCTGAGTTCGCAGCACTGTCGGCATATTCATTTCCCCATATTCCAACATGGCCAGGAGTCCACATTAGCTTAATGGCTTTCAATTTTATCAGTTGATATCTTATTGCTGATATGATTTCGGTGTTGTTGTTTGCGTTGTGAATTGCATTGATTACTGAGATGCTGTCGGAGCATATAATGCATTTTTCAGATAGATTGGCTGCAGCTTTAGTCGCTTGAAGGATGGCAAATGCTTCTGCTGTAAAGACCGAATCAAAGTCTGGGAGAATGCCCAACCTAACAAATATAAATAACATTACTGAATTTCTCAAAAATGCAAAAATTGTAACTTAAATTCATAAGCAAGAAAGTCAATAGTCTCTGCAGCTAGGCTTGTTAAATTTGTATATTAGCTTGTAATTTTAAATTGCTTGTTAATAAATAATAATAATAATAATATTTAATATTCTCAACAATAGATTTGATAATTTATTTCACCATTTTGTACATTCTTCAAGTAAATTTAAAATAACTTTTTTTTTCAATTATTATAATGTATAAATTATAAATTTGAATATTTAAGAGTTTTCCGGAGTTAGCAAAAACGGTCATTTACTATCTTTTTTTTGCGTAAGGCTTGTTTCACACATATTCGGTTTCATTCGGCTCGGTTTGTATTCGGTTCGGTTTGTATTCGGTTCGGTTTGTATTCGGTTCATTTTCGGTCGGACCTGATAAGTGTGAACCGATGAAAACGGCAAGAATAAATACCTAATAGAAACCGAATAGCACCGAACGTCCTCTCGACACGAATCGGTTTCATTCGGTTTCAAAACTGCTAGTATTCGGGTCTAGGGCACACAAACTAATCGTAGCGTTCACACATATTCGGTTCTATTTTTATATGGAATTGGCAACTAGTGCTGAGGTACATATGTTGATATTTTTGGAATTAAATATTGATATTTGAATAAAAACCTTATAGGAACCGCATATGTGTGAAAATACAAAATTGAAACCGAAAAAGAACCGAATAGATACCGAACCGAATGAAACCGAATATGTGTGAAACAAGCCTAAGACCGTTTTTTTTTTCGCTTGATCTCAGATTCTGTGAGCTTATCTAGGGAGGGGTGAAAACCAATTTCGACTAACACGATTATCCTCGAAGTTGCATTCATATTTTTTTTTTTTTTTTTTTGATGCACTGTTTAATCACAAAGGCCCTAGTTGTGGACTGCAAGACTTTGATTTTTTGAATAGCCTTTAATGAAGCTTTCGACGCCTATACTTCTTTTTTTTGCTATCGCTCACACCCAAAACTTGCTGTGGGTTCTTAGTCTATAACGTTCAAGATGATATTTTAATGTTGAAAGAATATAGTTTTTTCAAATAAAATATAGCCGTATTTTGTATATTTTTAAATTCTACTCCGAAGCATTAAAAAAGTCGCTGGTCAGATACAAATTTTTAGTTTTTACCTCCGGTTCGACTACGTTTATAAAAAATGTAATGTAGTCAACGTTGGTCAACCAACCAAGCTCATACTATGATACCGAATAAACAAAGGGTACTTCTAAACATGGAGGGAGAAATCGAATGGTTCGTGGATGTTTGGGCATGTTTCTCTGGGCATGGAGTGGGTCCGATTGATAAATATATGGAATTATGGAACGGTGAGCATTCAAGAACATCATGGAAAATGTCATGCTTCCATGTGCTGAGGAGGATCTTCCCATGAAATGAATATTTCAGCAAGATAATGATCCGAACCATACCAAAATATAGTCAAAAAAATCGTTTCAAGTTGAAAAACTTGATGATTTGAAGTGAGCAGCACTGTATCCTGGTCTCAAACCCTTGGAAACACTATTGGAGAGTGTAGATCGAAGAATAGTTAAGAGTAAATTCCAGAAACAGGAACGATCTCTTTGTCCAGGTCAAGGAGGCTTGGAATAGTATAACAGGTTCCACGGTTCCAAATTTTCTGGAGAATATGCCCTGGAGCTGCAGTGCGATGATGAAATACAAAGGTTTTGTCACAAAATATTATAAATTAAACACTAAATTGAATTAAAAACATGCATTTTTAAAAAGTTGCTTATGTTTTGACCAGGTAAAATTGGACATGATATCATTATTCTTTGAATATTTAATATTTTTATTTATGAAACATAATTTTTGTTATTTATTTTATTTTGCTAATAATAAGAACATTTATCAATTAAAAAAATATTAAATATATTAAAATCCAGGCAGTTATAGACCAGAGTTTAATTTCATGAAAAAAGTTGCTTATATTTTGACCGACACTGTATGTAAGTAGAAATACGGTCGACAAGTGACATATAAGCGTGGTACATATGAAAGTGTAAGTGTATGATGCCTTACAGGTATGTTATATATATTCTTTTAAAAAGCTATATCCATCACACTTATATGTCACTAGTGGACCGTATTTATATGGCAAGTTTGCCATATTTATATGATAATGTAATATCGCCCCAAGGAAAATTCTTTTCTATATAAAAACAGCTTTTGTAATAAACATAATTCAAAGAAATAAAAAACTATTCTGAAAAATTTTGTATTTTAAGATTTATTGTATATTCTTTAATATTAAAAATTAACTAATTGCATTACATATTAATAAGAGATAATTAAATAAGTACAAATTAAAAGTATATATTTTTGGCAGCTATTGGCATAATATTGGCTTTTCCATTTTTATTCGAGTTCTTAATATGCTGAAATAAATCAACAATCCAGTCATAACACAAATCAATCCATACTTACAGTGAACACTTTTACCAACAAAGTGGAAACCTACTGGTACAAGCAAAATCCTTGCAGTAGAGAAAAAATATGAATAAAACAAATTGCATAGCTTTTAGTCGCCATTCAAAAAAAACAAAAAATATTTTATTCACACATCAAAATTCGTACAAACTATCAGTCATACAAAAAATGTTTGTTCATTAAATTGATTTTTTAGTTGTATTTCGGATTAAGGAATATACAGTTTTTAGGTTTAATTTTTATTAGACAATTTTGTTTTTTAAATTTCATTATTTTTAAGTGACAAGAATTTTTCGATTATTTTTTTCTTAAAAAAAAAACATTTAATTTCCTTAATTACTCATATAATGGTTTTAATTGTTTCAGGAGTTAATAGTTTTTATTATCTTCGTTTTATTTTATTTCGTGTGCTTGTTTAATTTCATTTAATTTTTTTTTAATAACCATGTATGCCTGATGCTCTCAGATAACACACATACAATCGCTCTCTTACTCCCACACACACACATAATATACGCGCGCGCTCGGATATAATTCACTCATCACATACACACACAAAACTCACAGCATTTTTAAATGTTCATAATTTTGTTTTATCGTAAAATACATACTAGAGTTTTTGAAAAAGTTCCTTGCATTTTTTGTTTTTTTATTTATTCTTTGTTTTTGTTTTTATTTATTACAAAATATTTTGGATATCCTAATAGTAGTTTTTCTTTTAGTAAAATTGTAAAAAAGAAAAAAATGTTTTACTCATTCTTTTAGTTAACTTTAAACTTATTTCGCAAGAAACTTTCTCGTAATCACAGACACATTTCATTTAAACAATCGTACTATCATAATTATTATTATTATTCAATGTTTTGTTTCTCTATTTTTTTGTATACATTTGAAGTTAGCTATTCAATTGAATTTGAAGTCTTAGTGTCAATTTCAATGAAATAGTTAAAAACAAATGTTTTATTTTTGTTTTTTTTTTTTTATTCTAAAATCTTAATTAATTCTAAATTCGTTCACAACGACTTCTTTCGCTCACAGAGTTTGGTCACACTTGGAATGATACCACAGCTACTTAAATAAAGTATTTTTTTCTTATTTTTTTCTTTCTCAAAAACACATCCACAAAAATCACCTGTAAAAAATTTTGAAAAAAAAATTATGAGTATCTTTTGTGCTGTAAAAATATTTTTTTTTTTTTGTTCTTCAACAGAATGTTCAGTAAAGATCAATTTAATATTTTTTTTATTCTAATGATACTTACACTTATATGGTTATATCACACGGTCAGTCGGTTGTGTTGTCTACGTCCTAATGGTAGTTATCGTCATCTTCTTCATCGTAAGTTATCTTCATCATTGTTATTGTGATAGTTACCATCACCTTCTCATTCATCATCTCTAATTATTTCATAGCAAATACACTCTTTGACTCAGAAAACACTTTTTTCTCATAAACATTTATCTATACACAAATAAAAAAAAACAAACATCCTTCTTACTTCCTATAGGCTTATTTGAAATTTAAACAAAAAAAGAACAAAATCTTCTTTAGATTTCAATAATTCAAAAATTAAATTCAAATCTTAAGAGTTGTAGTTTTGGTGGTTACATTTAAAAAAATCTTAAATAATAAAATCAAATCAACAATAGAAGCTCTCAGGCCAAGGATAGGCCTGATTCATTGTGAAATATGGTAACAGAAAAATTATTTGCAAAATTCCGATAAAGTGTGGAACGTTTAGGTGGCTACAATTGTCTGCCACAATAGTGAATTATTTAGTCAGGAAAAGGAAATGTTTAACTCTCTCGTGAGCGCTCTCTTCTACCCAAAACAAACCAATTTTAAGTGTGGAAAAAGAATAGCGCAAAAAATTGGCAGTTTTGATTAATGTTTAGGACAGACATATTGTTTAGTAAGGTTGCAGGTGAAGTAAACGGGAAAAAACTTCTTATTAAATCAAAAGATGCATCGGGACCTACCCAGAGATCCCTCCACGAATTGATTCTAATAGTGCAAGTATCTTAATTCGATACCATAAACTTAAATTAGACCATGAAAGAAAAAGCTTGAATAGCATTCTACCCTTGCAGTAGAACTTGTGTTAAAAGATTGGATAGCCTATTCTGACGATAATTTGGCCTAACGGCGCCACATTTGAGTTAGCCCATGGAGTATGGTGGTTCGTTGCTTCAACGAGTTGATATTACCAAACGCCATACTCAGTCAATGGGTCATTATATAAACACATACATGTGGCACTTTCGGGAATCATGAAGGGTATGTGTCTGCTGTCGCAAAGCTTCTCCGAACAAAAAACTCAGTAGAAGGTTTATATGGAAGAACATGCTGGACAACAAGGTCGATGTTTGGTTATATAGACGCAAGTAACAACGTCTTTAGAAGCCATGCTTATCAGAAGAAATCGTCGTAACGTTGAACTCAATGCACTTCATGATGAGTTTAAGTTCATTCGGTTGCCCAATTAGTATCATCTTAAGGATGTTGTTTTTGGTCAATCGAAGTGCAATGACACATTATGCTGAGTCTTCAAACGTATCGACGATTTCCACTGCTTGGATTAAGGTTTACGATCGATGGAGTGACAACTCAAAATCGAGTATGAAATTGAACTTCATGTGGTGTGTTACTCGTCGTCTTTACTAAAATATATTAAACGTTTTAAATATATAACAAAAGCTTGCTCCATGAATTCATGTTGAAAGGCAATGTTAATCCCTAATGGAATGATTCTTATAGAATTTGTTCCGATTTGGAACAATTACTTTCGAAAATAACCTTCAAGCATCATCCACGTTCCAATTTTTGTAACTATGCAAACATTCCTAGGGAAACATTTAATTCGCGATAATCCTCATTGTATACGGAAACACAAAGATACATTAACTGGTCCCCTTTTGATTGATCAAAACACTGTTGGTCGAGTTCCTTTTTCCTGTGTGTGACCCAGTCTAGCTAAGACTTAAGAAAGAGCATTTTCAATATTTCTTTTCGACACACTGAGCCGATTTCTCGAAAAAGCTGCAGAATCGTAAGGGAGGCACCATTACTTTATTTCTCTTAGAACCCTACCCTAAACACTCTGCTAACACCGCAAATGATGCATTGAGACACGAGTTAGACAATGTGGCTTATCAACGATATCACCTTGTGTTAACTTTTTTAACGTTTGGTTGTAGAAATATCCACAGAATGAAATGAATCATTGAACTTGAATGAATTTCCGGTACTTTACATTTCAAAATATTGTCGGACTGGACGTAGTGGAAGTAGCTGACTATTCAGCAGGCCAAAAAACAATAGAATACTCATTTTTGACAATTCTTATGACCAATACATTATGATACAATTTATTATATTTTTCAACAGCAAATACAACCACCAAAACGAGACTTAAGTATATAATAATTCGATTAGATTATAAATAAAAAAGAAAATAAATAACTAAAGATCTTAAACGGCTAAGTAAGTAAATTTGGTCATGTGTGACTTAATATGACTCTGTATTTGAATTGAATTGGTTTTATTGAATGTATAGGTATGTTATGTATTATTATTAATATTATTATTATAATTACTTTTGTTACTATGCAGTTAATATGTATAAATTAATAATATTGTGTTGTTTTTTGTCTTTGTTTACCTGAATGATTATTATTTTGTATTTTTTTTTTCTAAGCGTATTTTGTTCTATTAATTTAAATCGAACTAAATTAATTTTTTTTAATTGTTTTGTAACGTTTGTATGTATTGTATGAATGAATTAAAAAAAAAGTTTAGTTTTGTCAATTCCGTTTAAAATCTTTAACTTTTTTATTTCATTAATTAAATTTATTATTTTTTTTTATTATTAAAAACACCCTAATCAATACAAATTCACTCACAGCACTTACTCTCCTTTTTTTGTTCTTATTATGTTCTATAATGTTTAATTGGTTTTTGTTTTCGATTTTTTGTTTAAGAAAAAGATAAAACTACAATTACAATCATCAATTTAACAAAAAAAAAGAAAAATTCATTGGTTTTCACTTTTCACACTCACAGAAGATAATAATGTAAAAATGCATATCACAAAACATTCATTCATTTTATGAATTTATTTATTTTTTGTTGCTTTTGGTTTAAGTATCGCAGTCATAAATAAAACAATAAGAGATTCACACAAGACATTCAAAAATCCAACATACAAATTATTTCACACATTCTCATTCACACAGGGGTATGGAAATTCTTCTTTTTTAATGACTTTAAAATACATACATACGTTTTTGAAACGAACATTTTTAATTACTTCGGCTTGGAAATTTTGGCATTTTTGAGCTCGGGCGAATTAAAAATATAGAGCCGCAGCATACCAACTTTCTCGCTAAGACTTTTGTAGCTCAAAGAGATTGCGGAGCCATGTAGGTTCAATGATGCATCATCGTAGTAGATATATGTACGAATATGGGTCAGTATCTAAAACAACTATATTTGATAATGGTGGCCAACAAGCGAATAATATTTTCAACTTAGACGCAAAATGTTTGGACTTCTCTCTGCAAATCAACAGAGTTTTTAAGTCGAATCGTTTTCGTTGATGGAATCTGGTGCCGAATCGCCGGTTTAGTAACCGAGTGAGTGAACGACATCAGAGATCGAATGAATGAGCTATACCATACCAGATTGCTCGAAATTGCTATAATGTCAAACTCGAAAACTGATGTGTTAATTCAGTCTCTGGATCCATTACGCCAAAAGCCAACCATTCGAATCTTCCCTGAAGATGGGCGAGACGGTACTGTAGACTGGAGGTCATTGCAACGATGGATTCAAAGAATAATTCTGGGGCCTGATATTATGAAATTCGAAGGGAGAACAACATCTTTAGGCATTTTCGAAATAACCAAAATATTTTCTTTAAATCGGATGATTGGAAGAATTGAAGTTATTTAAAAAAAAAACAAAGTATTTATAGAAGCAAAATGCCTTTTGAAAAAAAAAACTTTCGTTTTCATTTCTACAAGGATACTTTCGAACCCAAACTCGTACTAATGTTTTTAATCAGTTATAAACTCTGCAGAATAAATCCAAATAAAGGGCTTTCCAATAGGGACAGGTTGTTGATAAAATTGAATAAAACAAGTCTGAGATATCAAAGGATTTTCGACTAAACGGCCTATCAATGGTATTGTGTGGGGCATATGAGATCGTTCAAAAAGTCGTCGCGTCTTTGCTGGGTGACGCGCATCAGAGAGGTTCCGAGGTTTTGCGATAACCCTGAAGAAAAAAAAAAGTCTAACTGGGTCAAATCACACGATCTCGGTGACGAGTTCACGCTATGCCCTATCACTAGTGCGGTATCAATTGTGTTCCACGAAACGCCCTCCTGTTAAAACTACAAGTTTTCACATCCATACTATCCGATTTGCTCCAAAAGAAATTGGTTATCATCGATCAGTGGTGTTTTTCGTTCATATTTTTGAAGTACGGAACAATTTTACGGCCGACCAACAATCCACACCAAACAGTAACCTTCTGCGGATGCATTACAACTCGTTTGATTTGGCATCGCCCTGAATTCGAATGATCATGTTCATCTTAAAATGGGCCTCGTCGCTGAAGATGATTTTTTTTTGCTGAAATCGGGGTCCACTTCCAACTGCTCCAAAAGTTGTTCTGCAAAAAAAAAAACGGTATCGTCTCTGGTCATTTTCACACAGCTCCTGGGCCAGTAGGATTTTTTTCTTATGTAGGACAAAGTCCCGACGCAAAGTTTGCCAAGTTGATTCAGCGAGAGCCAGAGTTCTTGACTGCTTCAGATTCCCCTGAACACTCTCTCGGAAGCGGCGTTTTCTTTCGGCAGATCTTGCGTTTCTTGGCTGATTGTTCGAATCGAATTTGGCCACCAAACATTGAATAATCTATTAGGAAGGACGACAATGTAAGCCGACCACTGTTGCCACATTAGAGCACCCATTTTGATAATAAAGTTTCATCACTTGTACATGTTGGCCTACAGCGTCTACTAATCATCCCTGCCGGTCCTTATTGGAAGCCTCTTTAAAAAATATTTTATATTTATCTAACATCGTATATTTTTTAAAGCCATCCTTTGGTGACCAATTTGATTAGACTTCCAGGGAGGTCTAATTTCAATTGCCTCTAAGTCAAGGGAGTTTTAAAACATATTGTTTGATTTTTAGGAGCACAATTTAAATTGTATCGCCAAACAATTATTTTCATCTCAACTTTTGTTGGCTAAGCAAAAATTTGTGGAATTTTTCCGACTCTTCTAGCCGATGATAGTGATCAAAGCAAAAATTTCCAACCCCAGAATCACACAAGCTATATTTACCCAATTCTTACTTTTCTGTAAGCTTTGTTCACACACAAATCAAAAACCTATCAAAATATTCATCAACTCCACCCGCTCATGCATTCGAAAATAAAGACACATGCACACAATAGCACATTCACACAAATCTACACATTCACACAAATACACACACATCACAAATACGCTTAAATCTGCATACCAAAAATTGTAAAGAATCAGTCTCACATTCATATTAAATTTATAGTTTTGTAAACCACATTTACTTGAGTTGTATTTTTTTTCTCTTTTTTTATGGAAAATGATATTCAAATTACATATACATTTTGGTAATTTCTTTTTTATGTGTCAAAGCAACATAACATAACCTTAACAACACACTAAAATTAAACAAACGCAAAAATCATCAAACAATCGACCAAAGAATGTTTTAGAGTGAAAAAAGAAAACACAAAATTTACCCATACGTTCTATCATTTCGAAGAAGAAGAAAAATAATAAGATAAGATCAAACAAACGAATGAAATGGCAGATAAATTCGCACGATAATAACATTCACACAAAAGGTGTTAATATTAATTATTATTTATCTTAAAATTTTGCTTAAAAATTTAATTATGATTAAATATAATTGTTTTTTTTTTTTCATTTTTTGTTTCGTTCTGTTTTGTTTTTTTTTTTATGTAATAAATGGAAAATCAAAAGGGAAAAAATTAATTATAAGCTTTCGAATCTTTCGGATTATTCTTTTTGGCTTTTCGTTTAAAATGGTAAGTAGTTAAATTACAATGTTTTGTTATCTAAATATTAATATAAGTTATTTTTTTGCTGCTGCTAATTTGTTAATTTGGAAAGAAGATTAGAGTTAACATTCTATTTTTTGTTTTGTTTTTGGGAGGATCATTGTAGAAATGTTTTCAATTATTTAAATTTACTTGCAAACAAAATTTTGCTGAATTGAAAGAAACAAAATATATATATAAATAATAATTAAACAATAATTATAAGCTACAACTATGTGAAAAATTATAATGATAAAAATAAACCTAACATCGTCGATCTTATGACGAATAAGATGTTGTACAAATAATCGAAATACACACTGTTTGCTTTCGTTTCTTTCTTCAATTTGATTTCTAAGATGTTTTGGAAGAAATCAAACTGTGTGTTTCAGAGATGCATTTTTTGAGTTTTTTTTTTTTTGTGTACAATGCATTCGAAATTGTTTTTTTTTCTAAAATATTTAGTTTTTAAATTCTGAAAGATCTGAAAGGAAATAAAAGAAATTTTTTAGGTAAAATATAAAGATTGATCGTAGGGAAAAAAAGTCAAGCCTACTTGATGTGTTTTTTTTTTTTTCTAAAAAACGAAAACGACTAACCTGAACTGGCCTAAGCAAATAAACGATTCAGTTTTTCAAAAAAAAAAAAAATCAGCAAAAGCAGGGGAAATCTAGCTGGGTGTTGCGGGAAATAATTAGCGAAACCAATGATGCAAACAACCTAACCAACAAATGTTCATACATCAAGTTGACTTTTCCCTTTTATAAAAAGAAATCTCATGTATAAACAGAAAAAAAAAACTTACTTACCAATTTAAAAAGATTACTCGGTCGGCGGAACATCACGCAGTTTCTTTATTTCCTTGGTCGCCCAACTGCAGAGTGATTTTGTGCGGGAAGCCTTGCATCGTTTGCCTTCGGCAAGGAATTGATTGATAGTCATATCTTCCAACAGAGGATACAACTGAGGTCCGAATGCTGTGCACAAATCTCCAATGAGACCAGCAGAAATTGCCACGATAGAATCAGACATATCACCCTCTTGTGCAATGGCTTTGATAAACGCAATTATATGACCAATGTGATTTTCCATGTGTCGCACTTCGGGATTGGGTTTATGATCGGCACCCTTCAAACCCTGCAGAATTCCGGTGTAGGCTTCGAGAACACTCTCCCGCAATTCATTCAAGTACTCGAGCATATCGTAGCTATTTGGATCAACCTGGACACGAGAGGCATGCAGCAACATTTCTAGAACAACTGGGAGGTATTTAACAAAGTCGGTGCCTATGCTAAGTGCCATGTCACCAAACACCGATAGAATTTGTGGCTTAACAGACCGATGTAGTGTGGGTTGACTTAGATTGTCACACAGAGTTGACATGATTTCGTCACAAAATGGTATGACATGAGCTTTAAGAGCACGGCATATGTCACCAGTCAAACCAACTGCTGCGCAGCACACTTGATATTCCTGGTAGTTCTTCAGACCCATAAATAAGTATGGCTTGAAAGCTTCCATATACTTGAGGAACTTCAGACCCAACAACTCAGCCAAAGTCGACACAGCAATGTACGCATCTTCCTGAACACCGCCTACTTTACTGGATGATGAACTGAACATGGTCAAAATTGCAGTCATTATAGCGTCGGAAATTTTAGGAGCGTCTTCTTCGCGAACTTTACGTAGAACCGACTGCAAAGTTGCACACAGCAGGGATTGAATGTCGTTGAAGTGACTGCGATCATTTTGATTCGAGAGGTGAGCTTCCATTTGCAGAACTTGATTCAATCGCTCCAAAATGACAATGGTTGTTTTCTGAACAATAAGGTAGCAATCTACTGGGGAATTTTTGATCATGTCCATTAGAGCTTCATAAGCCGCAGCACGCAAATTAGCTTGTGCACTGTCAGCCCTGTCGGTTGTCTCCAACAACTGGGTGATGATGTACTCAAAGTATGGTGACAAGCAGTAAGTTTGTGGGGTTTCTCCATCGGCAGTTTCTGCTGCTTCATAAGCCGCATCAGACAGTCCAATAAAAGCCCAGCAAACATTTGTTGCGACCCGTGGTTCCGCTTTGAGACCTTTGATAAAGCATTCCAGCAGTGTGTTCAAGTATTTCTGGTTGATGGCTGCTTCAGGGATAATCTAAAAAATAGAAGAAACATTTAATCATCGCTGAAGAATTGGTTACAAAATTTAAATAACTCACATCGCAAATTCTTCCAAAAGTCCATGCGGTTGTATCTCTGACAATAACACTCGAGTCGTACATCAGCCGAATGAGAGTTGGCATAGCCTGTTCCACCAGAGACTTCAAGGTGTTCGTTTCAACACCACTTAAGATTGAACCGAAAGTCATTACAGCAGCGTCTCGCAGCCTCCAGTTGGGTGATTCGATATTTTCCTTGATGAATGGAAGCACATGAGGAACAATCTCATCCTCACAACACGTTGCAAGCAAGATTAAACAAACACTAGCTGCTTTCGATGGACTCCAATTATCTTCGTCGTCGCACTCATCTTGTTTTGTCAATTTTTCCATCAGTACTGGTGTCAGATATTGCAGAGCACCGCGTGCATAGTGTTTCGAGACACGCGTTGGTGTCTTGCCTGCATCGATAGCTTCTTGTGACTCTATCGACAAATCAACTTCTTCATCGCAAACGTTCGACCAGAATTCAATGCCCTGCAATGCGATCTGATCGTGTTCGGATTTCATAGCTTCAAGTGTAATTGGGAACAATGCTTGTCCCATGTATGGCTCCATGTATTGGTAGTAAAGCGAGAGAATCTTAACGAGACATTGCATGGCAGCCACACAGATTTGGGTGTCTTGGGACTGTGTTGCTTCGCACACAACTTCCATGATAAAATTGCGTTCGGTGTCTTTTTCGAAATTGGCTTTTGTAAATTCCAAAGAATTGAGCAGAGCTGTAGTAGCAGCCAAACGAACATGATTACTTGGTTCTTGCTTACGCATCCCATGAATAATAGCTGTTAAAATTTGATTTGCCTGATGTTCAAGTACTCCGGGTTGGATGTCCTGACAGATGTAACCTGATCATTACAGAAGCACCCATTGAAATAACTCTCGCAACCTCAAAAGCCTATCCAAATAATAACTCACCAATTGCTTCAAGAGCTGCTTCTCTGTCCGTTTCACTGGAACCTTCAGTAACAACTTTATTCACTAAAGTACTAATGAGTATTCCCCATCGACCATTAGCAAGTTCAGTAACGGCAACATAAGCAACACACTGCGCTGCACTTGATGGGCGAGTATTCTCTGTACCCAAGGAACATAGAATCTATTTCGCAAAATCCAATTCAAATTGTATTTGTTTAGTAAAAAAAAAAAAAGAGACCCAACAAATAATAAAACCCCATCTTACATTCTTTTTAATATATTCTCGCGTTTCCTCAGGGAACTGAAGCCACCGCTCTTGGTACTGCACATTGGTTGCCTTATCCTTGCTGGTAAGATGATTTTTCAGCTGCAGACCAGCTGCCATACGTGCTACAGCACTGTTGCTAACATTTACAAGCACATCTGACAATGCCTTAAGAAATTCAGCGAGATTTGTTTCGGCCGCCTGCTCCAGGAAGTTCTTCGCCGATAACAGTTCATTTTTGTCTAAAAGTGAAGTTTTTATATTTTAGAGCAATGTAAATCTAATTCAAATGCTTCGTGTTTTTATGTACACATGTATGTAGTTTCTGTTGTAAACTATCTAGTAAATTTTTGTAGACAGTTGTTGCAAATTAGAAACATTATTTTAGCACTTTTATAGGTTTCAAATAGAAGCATATTTAGATGCAATTATTCTTTTTTTTTAAGTGCAAAACCGAAATAGGGAGTAACATAGTAATAAAATATTATGCCTGTTTTCGTCAGTCGTCTCCAAATCTCATATAAAATGCAACAACAATAAATAGCTAATAACTTCTAAGTGCTAATAACTTAACCTTTTTGTTATTCAATCCAAAACAAGTTTCTATGAATACTGCGGAACTATGGAACACTTATATTTTCGACTTAGAAAACAAATCAAGCAATCAGTTTCAATTTGTATACATATATGTATGTACATTAGGGTGCTCGTTAAAAAAAGGTCATCCCGGATGGGCCCAAATCGGTTCTAAATGAAGAAAAAAAATTCCCTAATTTTTTCAGATTTTTATTTTCATCCCCTATAGTCGCTGTAGGGGTAAATTAAATTGTTTTTTCTTCATTTAGAGCTGATTTAGGCCCATCCAAATAATAAAACTAAAAAAAAAAACATTATAATGACTACCCTAATGTACATACATACATGCATCTAGTACATTGAACATTAAGATTAATATCTTCACTAGAGAGATGCTATTATTTTTAATTATTATTTATGTAAAAAGCCAACTCAATTTTTCTTATTTTTCTTGCAAAAAAATATTTGACAAGTACATTTTGGTAATATACATACTTGAATACAAAAAAATCAAAATTGATATACAGGCTGATTTTTATTTAAGGTTTATAAGATAGATCAAGGCGTATAAGATTAAAATCAGCAAAATTTGACAATGTGCTTTAGCTTTTTTTCTCAAAGCCAGAAATTAACTCTTTTATTTTGTTTTTAGATCAAGTTGTAAGATAATTAATATAAAAATGTATATCAAGCTTCTTGTCAGACCTAGGATTAGGGGATTAACATCAACCAGGGCACTCAATCCGTTAAATGCACCCGAAGATAACGTTTTGACGATAGTCTTGCATGTATATACATAATGTAGGTATTCATTTATTTAGTATAATTTACTATTTTACTACAGATTCCGTAAAACTTAAAATTACTATCGTTTGGGCTATAAAGTTTTGAAAATCAAATATTTGCTTCGCAAAAGCCGATAACCGCCAAGCCGCAATCGTCAAAACGATAGCGTTGAGATGATAGTTAAAGGTATCGTTTGCATTGATTTTCACTTAATACTTTTTTCATAATTTAAAGTTTGAATGCGACTGTAGTTGAATGACTGAGTAGCCAATGTAATTATGTAATTATGTGTATTAAATATGTATATTATGTAAATATGACTGCCAATATGACATTTCATCCACAGTTTGAGAATACCAAATCATTGACGATCACGTTAACGACTATCGTTTTGAAGATTATTATTTTGAAAATTACGGAATGACCTCCAGCATGTTTCATAAAATAGCTTGATGAAAAAAAAACTATTCGCACAACTTTGATTTTTTGTTTGCTCCAAAAAACAACGGTTCTTGCCATACAATCGTTAAGGATGTACATATGTACACGTATTAATAAAATATGAATAACCCAATGAATCTAGCTGAATTTTGATAGGCAATTTGGGATGGCTGGAACAGCACTCCTATCCATCAATGCCAGCACCTAGAGGCGAATATTCCTCGGTGGTTTAAAGCTGTGTTAAAGCAGAAAGAGTACCCAACAAAATATTAGAAAAAAACTACTTGTTTTAGTGATAAATTATTTAATTTCGTACTTGTGCTAATTCTGTGACCGCTACAAGTTACACCATTAAATTTTATTTAAGGTTTTTTTGTTGTTGTTATTTTATTGAATTCTTTTATTGTATATATTTAAGTTTTTCAGGGTTGAATTAAAAAGTTTTCAATAAATTATGTTCCAAGAACAAAGCAAAAATACAGATTTTCCTTATTAAAATCCGATTCACTAATGTGTGCTAATTCTCTGTCCAACACTGTACCTACAATCAAAATCGGTTATAACGAAATCAGAGCAATTGCAAACTAATCTTAAATTCCCGGCAGAGGTCCATACAAATTGTACTTACCAAATATCGCCTTTCACGATTTCGCCTATAAAACCAATTCAGTAGAAATTGCAAATTTCGTGCATTTAAAATGATAAATTATGAGGATTTTCTTTTTGCTGTTTTTTTTGTCATACGGGAATCTCGCATTCTGTTTTTGAGAACAACTTTACTGTCATTTTTTCACATCAAGAAAGGTTAAAAGTGTCATTTTTTTTTGAAAATAAGCTCAAAACGTAGTCTTGAAGACAAATATACAGGTATTTCAAGGCTTGGAGCTGGTGATTCCAAATAAAATTTGGCAGAAAACTTACCTGTATCGGCTTCAATAATCTCTACCATAAACAAACGTATGTCTAATTTCTAATTAAGAACAAAAAATTAAAAATTGATTATAACCAAACCCCGGATATAACGAGCAAAGTTCTCCAGCTCTCGAGTTTGGTATAACCGATTTTGAATGTAAACAAAATTAAAAGTACATAAGTAAGTTGTCAAATGGCATTCTTATTTCTGAACTCCAAGCTATTTTAAGAGTTGTGTATACCTACCTACAACTAAAAGAACGACGCTTTTTCTGTAATTACTTGTATAATTTGAAAAGTTCTCTATCTAAAAGCAACTTGAAGCTAAGCGAAGTACGTGCGATCCAGTAGGGCATTTTATTTTTAAATTTAACAAAAATTTTAATTATAAGAACTTAATTTTTAAGAAGACCGGTATAATGATTTTTTTTTGCATTATGATCACGTCCACGGACTAATAACGTTACATTTCTACAAGTTTTTTTTTTTTTTGCCCCTAACTCGAATAATTACTATGCAAAGCTACACATTTATCATACGCATATGATAAGATTGCTGTAAGATTCACATTTTGTACAAATAAAAGAACGAGTTTCATGCTTCGTTAGATTCTCCTATAATTACTTGCATATTTTTAAGTTATAAAATTCTAGCAGCCACTTAAACTACCTACATATACCTACAGTGACAATTTTTTCAGTGGCAAAGAAGAGGACAACATTTAAGTAACGTACCAAGGTTTAAGAATGAATTATATTTATTTAAGTTTTATTTAATAAAAAAAATCATAATAGATCTAACAAAAAACAAATTAATAAATACTTAACTTTATGACCATAAATATTTAAGTTGTATTCAAAGAAACTTGGCTTATATCTTGTATTTTTTCTTCGCATTTCGCTGTATTTTCTCAAAGATGTTAGGTATGTATGACGATTTTTAAGAAAAAAGTTTTAAATTTGAATATTCGAATTCGAAATTGTAATTCATTGCAAACATTGCCTCTAATATGTTATCTTTTTCTGGGGATATTAAGCTAGAAATGATCTGTCTCTATTTTATTGTCCGAGTCTGTACATAATAAATAAATAAATTGGGTGGCGCAACAGCTCGTGGAGAACCAGGGCCTAGTGACTTACAACTCACAACCATTACTGTGTGCGTGTTTGTTGTTAGGAATGGAGGGGACCTACAGTTTTTTGCCGAGTCCGAACGGCTAAATGAGAAGCACTTTTTCATGACAAGTTTACTCTTGGAGGATTTGTCAGTTCCTCGCAAGAGGCAGTACCTCGAATAAAACATTTCTGTTTTTAGGTGGCACGGCTGGGAATTGAACCCACATCTTCGCCATGACAGTCCTACGCACTAACCATCATGCCAAGAGGTACTACCCAAGTCTGTACAAAGGTATTTATATTTCCTCAAGTAATATGATGGTATTGTTTCTAATTATTTATAATTCTATTTGACTGGTTGTTTATGAACGAGTTTCATGCTTCTTATTTCTATAACTACTTGCATATATTTAAAAGTTCTCAAGTTCCAAGCAACTTAATATATAAGAGCAAGGACGTGGGACCCAGTCGTGCACTTTATTTACTTTAAGGACTAAAGATTTTAGTTTTGTGGTCAAAAAATTGTTTCAAATTCTTTAAAGAACACAGATGCAAAGGCAAAGGAGGAGATTTGTATCCTTAAAAAAAACGTGCTGCTTGTAATCTTCTTACCTCTTGGTGGTGTGGAAAAGATACTAAGTTTATTTTGGTCAACATGTTTTTGACAGTAAAATATTAATAAACAGTTGGTAACCCTATCGATATTTTTGAGAGATTTGCGACAAATTATTATACTCACTATTGCAACCGAGTAAGAGCTTAAAATAAAGATCGGAGTGAAAGGCAAACATCTTGTGTAAATTCACAAACGAATCGTTGCCGAAATGATTAATTTCCTTCAATAATTCATGAATGCATCAAACCCGCATCACTTTTTGAGCAGTGTTCATTGTTGTTAACTTGCATGAAGTGCGTTCTTTTTCTAACCAAAGTTAACTATAGTTAACTTTCCTCGCTCCTTTAATTCAAAAAAATTAATTTACATATTTAACTCTATGACGTCATAGAGTTGTTCCTAAATTCAGTTAAAGTGTCAAAAAGTAAATTTGAGTAACTTTTTCCAACTCATCTCCTTTATATGAGTTGAAAGGGTTAAGGTGCCGTCACACCGTGCAAGTAAAGTACTTGCAGCAATTGTTTAAAAAATTTCGATTTTGAAATATTCGTGCAAGTACTTGCAGTGAGCAGTCACACCAGGCAAGTAAATTGCTTGCTGAAACTACTTTTTACTTGCTTGCAAAACAAACTTGCTGCAAGTACTTTTCAAGTCGTCTCACCGAGCAAGCAAGTACTTGCTGAAATTAATTGCTGAAAGTACTTGCTGCAAGTAATTGCTGAAATTACTTGCTGAAATTAGTTTCTGAAAGTACTTGCACGTGTAAGCGAGTGTGGTTTTGCCATTTTCAGTTCAGTTTGGTTTATTATTTCTTCAAAAATAGATCTAAATGGATAATCCAGATTTGAAAGAAGAATTTTATAAGAGGAAATAATGGAAAAGATTTGTTGAAATCGAGGAAATTGATTCTTGTAGGTTATTATTACTTAAAATAATATAAAATTGCTTGCAGAGAGTGACTTGATTGTAAACGAGTTGAACTTTCTGATAAAAAATTTACTAAAAACTGTTATTAGCGGTACCTTTCATATAGGTACATTTTTTTATTTTGGCTTTCTAATTAATTACTCTACCGAGTTGATTTTACAATTGATAGAAAGAGCTTCATGCTTCATTGCATTTTTCTTTAATTACTCAAATATTTTTAAAAGATCTAAAGTTCCAAGCAAGTTGAACTTTAAGAGCAATTACGTACGATCCAGTCGTTCATATTATTATTATCAAAAAGCATGTATTCAAAAACGACACGAGACCCTGTTCTATACTGAAGCATTTGAAAGAACAAAATGCGGCTGATCGAAGATAAATCATTTTGATATGTCCCTTTTTTGAACGTGTCGCTGAAAATCCGTACTTTACAACACTGATAAGAGACTTCTAGGCAGAGGGAGACGATTTTTTCTATAATTTTGATCGAAAAACACATTCGCTTGCAAGCAAGTAAGAAACTTGCTTGCGCAAACCCTGCAATTGGCAAGTACTTGCGGCAAGTGATTTCAAGTATTTTACTTGCATGCAAGCGCTTGCAGAACTAGTCACACCGTGCAAGCATTGCTTGCGCAAGTACTTGCAAGCAAGTAAATCACTTGCAGCAATTAATTGCTTGCAAGTACTTTTTTGGGTCGTCACACCAGGCAAGTTTTACTTGCCGCAAGTACTTGCTCGCAAGTAAATCACTTGCAGCAATTACTTGCTGCAAGTACTTTTTGGGTCGTCACACCAGGCAAGTTTTACTTGCAGCAATCATTTTACTTGCTGCAAGTACTTGCCGCAAGTAAAACTTGCCTGGTGTGACGGCACCTTTAATCTGTAAAAAGCAGCTGAAATCACTGTTTTCATTATGATTTGTTTTTTGTTTGCTTTTCGATCGTTCAGTTTGGAATTGATTTGATATTTGTAATGATTTATTTCTAATTGAATTGATTTTATCGTCGATAGCGAGTTTTGAAATTGTTTTGAACGTTTTGCAACATTTTTTATCCGATTTGATCGATTTGTAATGAAGAAATTTGTGCTAGTAATGAATGGAAAAAAAGATTGCAAATATTTTGCTAAAATATTAAATTTTGTGCTTGAATTAAGTAAAATGAAATTTAATCTGAAAAATATATGTATTTTCAAAGTGCTAATAAAAGTTCTTTTCAATAAATCTAATGGAATCACAATTTGATCTTGATTTTTAATTCCAAATCTATTTCGATTTTTGTTCATCCATTTTGTTTAACAGATCACCCATTTCTAACTTTGGTCGTTCCTAAATGAAAAGTATCTCAAAGTTACGTTTTTAACTATGACATTGCAACTCTTCTTTTTGACACATTAACCATAGTTAACTAGAGTAACATAAAAGAACGCACCAATGCGCACTTAAAAAAAAAACAAGAATTATGAAAATTCATGATGCGGTTTTGCTGATGCATTTGTATCAGCATCATCTGCGTTTTGCATCAGCATCGCAAAAAAGCAGCGATGCGAAAATATAGATTGAATTATAGGCTCAGCGCCATCTCAGAAGTCTTCAAACAAAATTTTTCTATGACCAAGCTCCACAGTTCATTTATTTGCAGCAGTGGTCTATAGGCACCAGTGCGCTTTTACTTACGAAAATCAGGTATTCATTGAAAATGATTGCAATCATTGAAATAAGTCATTTAATAAGAAAGTGGGAGCCAAAGAAATATATTTGTTCGCCAACAAAATTATGTAACTAGTGAGCTTCATTTCAAAATTTCATCAATTTTAACTTTTAACTTTTTCAAAATCAAGATAAAATACCTTTTCAATTATGGGTTTCCATGAAATATAACAGGCGCCTTAGTCCTGATTAATTATAGTTAAAAATTAATCTCTGGGAACCTAGTGATCAGCGCACTTTTCTACAAGGCCTGCATCTAAGGGATTGATGTCCTCACATGGACAAAAATCTATATCCAATTTGAGAACTTAATTCAATCATACTTAATTAGTTTCATATATATTTACATTACATTAATCAAATAAGTACTAATCCTAATCCTATACCTAATCGTATTTCTTTTTTCATTAACAAAAATTCGTCTTCCTTAGTTAGATTTTAACTATGAGCCAAAAAAACTGTGGTAGGTAACTTTAGACTCATTACTTCGACATTTTTAATTTTATATAACGCAAATAAAATTTATTGCAGAAAGACGCTCAAACGAAAGGTTGAGAGCGCCACAAACTATCTACTTCGCGCCTGGTTTTTTTTCGAATAAAAATCAATCAGATAAATCCCACCCTTTTCAGAACCAAAATGATAAAATAATTTACATGTATACTTCAAATAGATAAGTACATATCCATGTACATAGTGTGTATGTACATATTTATCTATACATTTTCATGACAAGTTAAGTTAACCTATGAAAATTTAAAGTTCGACTAAACTATCTGCATAAATCAAATTCGCTAATCGACTCGTCGTCATACATACAAAAGTTTTTGTGAGTCGATGGAAGCCATTTCTCGAACTTTTCCTACCAAAGACATGACGAATTGTTACAAAGGGAGGTGGTGTGTGCGGATAGAGTCGATTGGCTAGGCGACCCTGACTGAAAATGTCATTTTTCTGTACAAAAAGGAGAGACGAGAGAAAAATGAAGTCGAGGTAGACTTGCATTTGGGTAATTTGCAATTTTTCTACTTGCCATAACATTTTATCTTTCAAATAAAAAATACTTATTCTAAATTATAAAATACATATTGAATTGAAATTTAATATTGGAAAAACTTACCAGGTGAAATAGTTTTCTCCAAGATCTGTATGAGTTGCAGGTTCACTTGCATATTCATTTTGCTTGTGTAGATTTTCTTTTTTTGTTCTTTTCAATTCTTCGATTAGACTTATTTATTGGAAATTAATTGAATGATTTTTTGGATCACTCGATAGTCACTTGTATTGCGTTGGGTTTGAAGATATTTTAATGTAATTTAAGTCGATTGTAATTGTACTTTTTGTGGTTTTTTCGAGTGAGGACCGGCTATGATACTTCCACATGGAAGCCACTGAGAAAAATTTCGAAGTAAAAATTAACGTCTTTCGTGATTCTGGGGGAGAAATGCGAAAGCGATATGGAATTCCGTACGGGTTCAATTTTTAGTGCGTTCAGCTAAATTTTATGATGGAATTTCATCATGGAAATGAATGTATTCAGCAGAGTTGGAAAGGAAGTGAGTTCAAAGATTGGTCCCCTATTACACGATGATTCTTTGCGTCTGACTCTTTGCGAACATAATGAGTGTGAAAGAGAAAAAAGATGAGATAGAAGAACAGCTACCCTGTGAGTCGTGGGCCAACTTTTAAGTGACACTTTTTGACGTATCTTTTTAGCACTATCCGTATTTTTCGTATACATACAGTACAAACCACAGCAGTGAATTTCACAATTAAAGAGAACTGTCAATTTTGCATCAAGAGATGAGAACCACAGTGTAATAGCGCGTGCCTCACAGTATGATTTTCAAAAAGAAATTCAAAAAAAGAGTCAGACGCAAGGAATCATCGTGTAATAGATAACAAAGAGAAAAAGATGATACGGAAGACCAATTGCCAGGTAAAGGCCTAACTTTGTACATTCCATTCACTTTTGTACAAAAGTGAACAAAATTTTTGTTTTTTTTTTAATAAACTACTCCATCGTATCTTTTATCTCAAAAGTAAAAGTTAGAGCGTTCTTAATCCGTATTTTCTTTTTTTTTGTGTATGCAAACAGTCGTTTTTGGAGATGGCAAGGTACTTATGAGTAGATGAAAACCCTTAGCTAGTACAACTGCACATGCTCTCGTGTGCGAGTAGATACAATTTTACATGGGAAAGCAGTTTGATGTGTTCCATTGAAAAAAGCTAGCAAAGTACTTGCAAGTACTTCGCCACTTCCAAAGGAAAACGCCTATTGAAAAAGCTAGAAAGTATTTGCAAGTACTTCACCACATCCAAAGGAAAATGCCTGGCAGTACAAACCAAAGCAGTGAGTTTCGCAATAAAAGAGAACTGTCTTGCATCAAGCGTTGAGAATCACAAGGTGTGTTCTTTTCCTTGCCCAAATGGGCTTCAACAAAAAAAAATGACTTCGCCATTACAAAAACAAAAATGAAGATTCGATAACAAGTACGAAAAATGTATGTCTGGGCTAAAGTTAAGACCCGAAAATTATCTGGGCTTACCCTGAGGCCACACGAGCGAGTAATCGCTAGCGAGTTACTAATACATCGAAACTTTTCCTACTCGCTAGCCAACTGGCTTGCCTTTTTCAAAGCCAGTTGAGAAGCGAGTAGAGTGGCGAGTGATTTGACAATTAATGTATGTACCCAACTCGCTAGCGAGTACTCGCTCGTGTGGCCTCCGGGTTAGCTAAGCCCGAACGGGCTTAGTTGTTGTTGCATTTAACATGTAAATTGCTTAGCTCCGATGTCACACCTACATTGCAATAAAGTATCCTCTATAAGCACATTAGCCAAAAAAGTGAAAAAGTACAAAAGTGAAAATTTTAAAACTCATTTTTGAATAATTCTTCTCACTAGAAAACATATTTAAATGATGCAGAAAGCTTAAATTTTGATTTAAAAAACAATTTGTATATTCTTTTTCACAAAACAACTGCGCTAGCGGAAAAAAATAATTATTAGCCTTTACACAATAGGGGTATTCGCGATCCGATGTTACTGGTTTTGTATCATTGCAAAAGTGTAAAAGTGTAGCACTTTCTTGCACTACAACAACAAAATATACTGAATGTCAAATTCTTACATTTTTACACTTTTGCTATACTCCAACCCTATTGTAAAAGCAAAATACACCATAGTAAAGTTTGCGCTTGTATTTGGTAGCTCGCCAAATGTCATTCTATTTGTCAGCTGATATTTGTTTGTGTAATTTTTTGAGTTTGCTACAGTGTAACTATAGATAAAAGAAGTGCGTTCACGATCGATTGTAAAAAAATAAAATTTGACAATTTTACTAGGCTTGTTGCACCAGATCGTGAATACCCCTAATAATTTTCATCTGAATCTCTTCAAAGTTCAGTTTTTTGTGTTCACTAGAGAAAACTCACGTTGGACTGAAAAACTGGATGAAAAAGCAGTATGAGGAAACAGGTGAATAGTTATGCACTGAATAAAGGACTTATATAGCCACTATTCAGTGTTACACCAATTTTTATTCATAAAACATTTTCCTACCCATTATAGTTATGCAACGCTTGTGTCAAATAAAGTATAAAAAGGGAAAATCTATTACATTTTACTTGCACATCTCTAAGCAAACATCAGCTGTTTGTGAAAAATCAATAAAAGAATAATACTGCCAGTTCAGGTCTTTTCAATTTCAGTGTTAATGATTATAATTTTGAAGTTTTCTTGTGTCCTTTTTAGAATTTTTTTTTTTAATTTTAATTAAACAAATAGCCCTATTGTATACTGCACGCCAGAACCACACCAAAATCTCAAGCCAGTTCTATGTGAATTTGGCCTAAGGCGCGATTCACACAGAAGTGGCTTATGGTGCTGGTGTGGTTCTGGCCTGCTACGAGCATGGTGTGGTTGTGGTGCGAGCTTTGTTCACACAGAAGTGACAGGGAATGGTTATTTAACAGAAAAGCAATGGATATACACACAAACACAGAGGAACACTTCACAAGAAAATGGCTTCTACACAGAAAATAAATGGAATATAAAAAAAAAACAATTGCCTTGAATTGTTTGTCTATTTTTTTCCATGTTTGGTGTTGCACGCTCCTGTTGCAGTAATTTTGTCCTCCCGTAATTACATAAATCGTCATGTATTTGCATTTCATTGCAGAATTCAATTTTTATAAATTTTATTGAACTCATAATCACATTTAATTTTTGTAATGCCTGACAATTTGACATTAATTTGACTGAGAGATTTCATTGTGGCGTGACGTTTACGTAGGCCACTAGAGCTTTCAATATGGTGTGGCGATGGCATGTGACACCATACCCTCGCCTCGTCATCTGTGTGTGTATTATCTCATAAGAGAACATGTGAATTCCACTACGTGTAATATGTATGCAGCACGCCAGAACCACACCAAAACCTCAAGCCAGTTCTATGTGAATTGGGCCTAAGAGCTCTATAGCGACATGCCGGTTGTCTAATCGTGTAAAGCGTGGTACACATTATCAAACCTGAGTGTCACGCGTGTTGCATATCAAACCTGCGTGAAAAGTTTCGCGTACACCCTTATCAGTTCTGTTGGGTGTCAGGCAAACAAAATTCCACTATTCTCAGAAAATTGTTTCTTTTTTTTTTTTGAGGCTATTTCCGCCACGAATCGTGTTGATTCCTTTTTTACATGACACACGCAAGCTTTTTCTTATTTGTTTGCACTTTTTCCGCGAATTCGCTATAAAAATTCGTGTTTTGTTCCGTGAACGACGGCTCATGAATGAAATTGTGTACACATCATCGAGCAACCACCCAACAAACCGAGGGTTGTCACGCAGTATCAAAAAATTTTGTGAGCAGGCAGTTCTGAGTGTCAAACCATCATTCAGCGTGTACACATTGTCAGTTCGGTTTGATATCCAACATGGCTGACACTCAGGTTTGATAATGTGTACCACGCTTAAATCTATCATTTCAATTTTGGCTGGCAGTGTAGACGTGACTTAAAAAAATTAAACTCTGAATACACTCATTTTCAGTTCAGATGATTTTCCATCTCCTTCTTCTACCGACAAACGAGAAAAAGGAAATGAGAAAAAAAACCGAACAAGGAAAAGAACAAAAAAACTTCTAGGTGGTGACGTTCCTGTCATGTCGTCCATAGAATTTTATGAAAAATTTCGCAATTTGTTTACACGTATTTAACAAATAAACCCAATTTAATAGTTTTAAAAATATTTTAAACACTATTCGCGGCATTGCGAATAAAATTGCAAAGTGCAAACTCTACTACCAAATTGTGATAGCAACGTGTTTTTTGTCGTATTTTTTTTCGCAAAAATGACACGAAAATGGAATACAATTTCGTCGCTGTCCATTTTGTTGATGGTGCTCCTTCAGCAAATCGACATAAGTCATCAATTCTATCTGCCCGGATTGGCCCCAGTGAATTATTGTCGAAAATCAGAATCAACTGGACCGTGCAAGGTAAGTAATTTTCCGAACTAATTGTCGCCTCTCTACTACCACATTACATTTGGCAAAACGATACTAATCGAACTTATTGGTTGGATTGTGATTGCAAAGTATTAAATTGTCTCAAGTGCATTTGTTGATCAGTCATGTTTATGTTGCCCCATCAAGATAATTTGAAAATTAATTGGGAAGCAAAGGTTCAGTGTACTGCATTAACATAAATGGTGCGAATGCTCTGAGGAAGTTTCTTATCGCTCGACACGCGGACACAGTTCCGAGTCTGAGTAGCAAAACTAACGAATTTTTCGAGTGTTTTGCATACAATGATTCATATTAGGAAGTTTTTGCTTTGCGATGACCGAGGCTGAGAGAGAAAAAAGACTATTAACGATTTTAAATTTAATTTTATTTCGAGTTGCTTGTTTTGAAATGCATATCAAAAATAGCTATCAATGCGCAAAAGGTTGGTAAGTATTTGTTTCTATGTCTGATAAAATAGGTAGTAAATATAATCCTAAAAAGAGCTACCAACTCGTAGATATCAATTTATTCCTTATAATTAGTAGGTACGTAATTCATATAGAATCAACTATTTGTGGGCATATCGGCAAAACATTACTTCGCTAGACTCCGTCGAGTTGGCTATTCCGAATGCACTTAAGGTTATGCACACTCAGCTAAAAACAAACGACGCATGTGTTCAAACAATGATAATACATCTGCCCGATTAAAAACTTTGTTAGAAAAAAAAAACTCGACAATATCTGAATTGAATTCAAACCTCGATAGAATGTTATACATACTCATATACATAAGTAGCTGAACACATTTTTATCAACAGTTTTAATTTGCTTTTGCTGTTATCAACAAATAATCGTTAAGAGTACATAATATAGAATAAGCGTGGGTGTTAGAATTAGTCGGCTGTGGTTTTGTCCAAGAATTCTTCACTTCATTCATTTCATAATATGAAAATAATTCAATAAAAAAAAAAAAAAACAGAAAACAGATATGCAATAATTACGATTTTGATTTAGCAACCTTGAACTCACATCTGAGATTTATTGACCAGATATAATTCGGACTCTATTTCATAATGTTAAAACATGAGATCACTTGTATTTGGAAATTGATCTTCAAACTGTCTCCTGATGTTTATGCTGGATTTAACCCTTAATCACCGACCTGGATTTACATATATGATCAATAAATTGCCCACATTTTACATTTTATTACTATTATAAATAATAGCTTCGTGGTGTAAATGGTTTAAAATGTGCATGTATTTCCGTTATAAGAAAATAAAAAGTAAAACTGAAATTTAGTTTTGTTATTATACTGGCATCGTGTCAATATTGTGCTGATAAAATTTTTGTGTCAAAAAACACGAAGGAATTAATATACTAATTGTTTTCTGTCATATTGTCAGTATCAGCATCAGAGCGCCCTTTTTTGACTAACTGCCATGGCACTCATGTTAATGCAGCATAACATTTACTTAGGTCCAGTTGTACCAGCGTGGCTCAATGATCTGTGGTTCAACAATTTTTACTAGCAAATTCCTGCGACATTACTGAGGTTCAACGATGGTTCAAGGTTGAAGTATGTTATAGTAGCCAATTTAATGCTTGAACTATCGTTGAACCTCAGTCCATTTGGCGAAGTCGGTGAGTTAAAATTGCTGAACCACGCGTTAAATATTTGAACAACTGAACCTCACACGTTTGACCAAATGCCATGATCTGTGTAATTTTCCAACTATTTATTACACTTTTTTGTCATAATCATATGTTTTATGACAAACATTGGGTACCATTCATATCCCAATATTGACTATTTTTTAAACATCAAGTCGAAGTCAACTCAACAACTACGCGGCAAATTATCATTATTACATACATGCATACGTATAGTCGTAACCATCGTCAAACATGAACAGAATGGGCTAACGGAGCTGGAATATATGTCAAAAATGCTGCAGCTGGAGCTGCAGGAGTTGAACAATTTTTACTTGCGATTATAGGTACTATAAGGCAAGTTTTGGATTCGTGCAAAAAAAAATTTTTAGATAACAATCAAACATGATATTACGATGATAGAGAACACCAAAAAAGTGGGTGGCAAAATTCTGTCTGTCTGTCTGTCTGTTCGTCTACAGCCTAAACGGCTCGATCGATTTTCTTCAAACTTGGTACTTAGTGGTTTTTGGTGATTCTGCCGACACGTTTTTTTCATTTTTTTTTTAGAACCAAAAATAACGGTACCTGTCATACATTTTTTTTTGGCAAATTTACATAATCGTATTTTTCTCAAAAACGGCTCAACAACTTTTCTTAAAAAAAATTCAATAAATTTATTTTAGTAAAGGCTTTCTTTGGGTGGAAAACCATTTTTCGAAAATGGTTATTAATGGTACCTCCCAAGGAACCATTTTTTTAATTTTTGATTTTCTTCAAAATGGTATGACCGATTTCAATTATTATTCTTTTTATACAGAAGCTTCCAAGAAATGTTAATAGTTTTGTGTACCAACATTTTTGAAAAAATGTTTTTTGGATTTTTAAAAAATATTTCAAAAATTTTGTTTGGAAAATCAAATATTCGAAAACGGCATCATAGATTTTTTTGAAACTGGATATTTAAGACTTTTTTAGTACTCTCTTAAATATTTCTAGAAAAAATTTTACATTTATGAAAAAATAACGGTACCTTCCATACAAAAGTGAAAAAACCGCAAAGGAAAATATTTGTTTGCTTGAAAACGACTCCTATGATTTTGATTAAACTTTTTTCATATACTAAAATTAGTACGATCTACCATCAAAAATTATAAAATTTTACACATAGCAACTATTAGTAGTACCTGTCATAGAACGTGTTTTTTTATTTTGAGTTTTCTCGTTATCAGCTTAACGGATTTAAATGAATTTTTTTATATACAAATTTCAGATAAGATTCAATAATATTGCATATCAAAATTTTCAAAAAAAAAGTTTTTGGATTTTTAAAAAAAGTTTCAATTTTTTTTTTTTGAAAATTCGATATCTCAAAAACGGGTTGACAATTTTTTTTTCAAATTTTGTTTTTATATACACATAAATATATAGTTTAAATCTGCATACCAAAATTTGTTCTTAAAAATGTTTTAAGAATTTTATATATAAAAAATTAATTTAAAAAAAAACCGCTCCAACGATTTTAAAATATTTTTTCCCATACAATCATATTCCATCATGAATTAAGATGGCATACTTTTTTTTCACCTCATACTGTCAAAAGAGTTGTTTAAGCCAATTTAAATGTCGTATTTCATGCTTCCCTACATTTTTCTCTCATAATTTCCATGTTTGTATATACAATTTTCTTAAACTCGCAGTGTCTTGAACATAAGAGCAAGTACGTGCGACCCAGTCGTGCATTTTATTTACTTTTACTGCAGCATTTTTGACATCTATTCCAGGTACTATTCCATTCTGTTCAGGCAGTAAATCACTTGCGCAACATTTTTGTCCTCTCTCTCCGCATCTGACCATTGGCAAAGTGATTTGGTTCGAGTTATAGAACATAATTTTGTATGCGTTGAGTCTACAAGTGAAGTCAAATGGATAATTTACCCCGAAACAAACCAGAAACATTCCAAATGCGTTTCTTTACTTTTCATTTCTGGTTAAACATTACAACAACAACATCAAAAAGCTCAAACCCAAGCTTTTTCCTAAACTTTATCCCAAAAGTAAAGAAACAGACCTATTATTTTCCGAAGGGTATTGAAGCTAATGTGATAAACCAACAAAGAGTAGTTTTCCGTATCGTCAAAATGGGAACATTACGCATACTGCACTTATCATCTATCTCTTTTTTGTATTCCCGTTTCACTAAGTGTTAGTTTCACTTCAGCACCTCACTGCCGAAAGCAAAAGTGAACTAAACTTATTGAAATGTCCCACTCCGCAAATAAAGCTGAGTCATATGATTTCCGTGTATTCCCTTGTTTTTTTTTTTTCTTCGGACAACTTCGCTCAGAGAATTATAGTTCTATAGTCTAAGAGCCGACAGCAAATTTTGGGAGTGGAGGTATAACCAAAATCGGAGTATGAGGGATTATAGGTACATGAATCGTGATATCAAATACCAAAGTCTGGCAGGTTTTTTTTGTCAGCCTTTGGGAGGGGTGAGGGGTTATAAAGTGCTAGATCCCCTGATTTATTTTCAGGGTTATAACCTCTTTAATTTATTTTTAAAAAATTGGATATGATTCCCTGTCATTTTTTTCTAAGCATAAACACCACAATCTTGACGGTCCGATTAATAGAACTCAAGATATAACCATTTAACGTGAACCTTATCATCCCTTTTTTGGAGATTTTCAACAAAACGAAAAATCAACAAATAAAGTCTCCACAAAAATGCCAATAAGGTTTGCTTAAAAAGGTAAAATAATGGGTCCTATTTATCGGACTACCAAAATAAAAGTCTTGAAACTTAGGGAAAATGACAGAGCATCATATCCAATTTTTTAAAAGTGAATTGAAGTTCTAATGACCCTACCATATATATAGGAAACTACGCGGCTTTTAAACCCCCACCCCCACCAAAAGCTGAAAACAAAACCTGCCAGACTTTCATATTCCAAATCACGATACATGTACCTATAATCCCTCATACTCCGATTTTGGTTATACCTCCACTCCCAAAATTTGCTGTCGGCTCTTGGTCTACTACATTAATACTGATTCACAGAGTGATGGCGATGAGTTTTTAACAACAATAACAACAGCTCGTGGAGAAACAGGGCCTAGTGACAGTGGCTTACAACTCTCAACCATTCCTGTGTGCGTGATGTTGGCAGGAATGGAGGGGACCTACAGTTTTTTGCCGAGTCCGAACGGCTGAATGAGCAGCACTTATTCATGACAAGTATACTTTTGGAGGATTTGTCAGTTCCTCGCAAGAGGCAGTATATCGGATAAAACATTTCTGTTTTTAGGTGGCGCGGCTGGGAATCGAACCCACACCTTGGGCATGACAGCCCTACGCAAAGTATACAGGTTAAAAATGAGTACCACACTATAAGAAGCAGTTAATGTATTCTTCTCGATCACCTGATTGCAAAATGAGTACACGGCTTTATTTCTCCCACACGCTGGGGGGCTTGAAATAGCTTGATTTGAACCAATCGTGTGCAATTTTATATGAAGAAAATACACTGAAAGCACCGGGCCCGTTCAATAAAACGATTGTAAAGTCTACTATGTATGTTTCTAGCTAGACAAAGAAGTTGAGTTAAAAGAAAATAATAAAATGGACACTACTAGTTTCTCAACAGCCATTTCTCACTAATCGCTCGTTTAAAAAAATATATTTGATGTACTCAGTGTATACAGTACCCATTTCTGAATACCCGTTCTTCATGAGTTCACTTCAGTAAGTTCTTTGTTAAAAATGGGTGCAAGACTCATACAGTAAAGAGATTTTAGAAATTAAACGATTCATTTGATATGTACCTATATTCTAAAATTGTACTTATGTATGTAAGAACATAATTTGAATTTTTTATAAATATATTTTCAGTCTGAAGTAATTCTCTATGTCAACCGCTTGAATACAGAAGAATCAGTCATACCATATGAATACCATCACTTTGATTTCTGTAACATTGATGAAGGCAACTCACCGGTGGAAAATCTTGGACAAGTCGTATTCGGGGAGAGAATACGTCCTAGCCCATATAAAATCGAATTTCTTAAGGACGTCGTATGCGAGAAGGTAATTATTTTATTTTTGCTTGCCAAGTTAATTGTTCTAAATCGTTTGCATAACAATTTCAGGTATGCACTAAATTATATACAGGTGGTGATCCAGACAGTGACCGACGTATGATGGTCCTGAAGAAGGGCATGAGCCTTAATTATCAACATCATTGGATAGTTGACAATATGCCAGTTACTTGGTGCTATCCGCTGGAAAATGACAAACAATACTGCAGCACTGGCTTCCCAATGGGTTGTCTTGTAAGACATTTGGTTGATGGCGATGAAAGTTGTCCCATTAATCCGAGTTACAATAAACCAGGCGTCTATTACCCATTTAACCATGTTGATTTGACAATAACTTATCACAGTGGTGCCACAGAGGAATGGGGTGTTGGTTTTGGTGCTAATGGTGGACGCATCATTTCAGTCAAGGTTATACCCCGGTCAATAAATCACAAGAATTCTGAGAAACCCGATTGCAGCTATCCCGAACCAATTGAAATTCCAGCAAATACTTTGCCTCGCAACACCAAACTGCAAATCACCTACACTTACTCTGTCAAATTTATCATGAACAATACAGTGAAATGGTCTTCGCGTTGGGACTACATTCTCGAATCAATGCCCCACACAAATATTCAATGGTTCAGCATATTGAATTCTCTCGTCATTGTTCTGTTTCTGTCGGGAATGGTTGCCATGATTATGCTTCGTACTCTGCACAAAGATATAGCACGTTACAATCAAATGGAAAGTGGTGAAGATGCTCAAGAGGAATTCGGATGGAAACTGGTTCATGGTGATGTTTTCCGTCCGCCACGAAAGGGCATGCTGTTGTCCGTGTTTTTAGGATCTGGTGTACAAGTTACTTGCATGACGTTGATAACTTTGGCATTTGCTTGCTTGGGATTCCTTTCACCTGCCAACCGAGGCGCTCTAATGACATGTGCTATGGTCTTGTATGTTTCACTGGGAACGCCAGCAGGATATGTTTCGGCGAGAATTTACAAAAGCTTTGGGGGCATTAAGTGGAAGAGCAATGTTATGCTTACATCGATAGTTTGCCCCGGGTATGTATTTTTGCTTTAAACAAACAAAAATCATTGAAGAAAAGACGTGCCCTTAAAAACGTGGAGTTTAACGTTTTTTCTTAAATATGTAACTTTATTTTTAGTGTCGTTTTCTGCTTGTTCTTCGTGATGAATCTGGTCCTTTGGGGAGAGGGAAGCTCAGGAGCTGTACCATTCAGCACTTTGGTTGCACTGTTGGCGCTATGGTTTGGTGTCTCCGTTCCTCTCACTTTCGTCGGAGCATACTTTGGGTTTAGGAAACGCGTAAGTTTTTAAATTAATTTTCTTTCCATACGGCTTGTATTGTGACGTTTTTGTATGTTTTTTATGCAGGCATTGGAACATCCCGTCCGAACGAATCAAATTCCACGACAAATTCCCGATCAATCTGTCTACACACAGCCCATCCCTGGCATTATTATGGGTGGAGTCCTACCCTTTGGTTGTATTTTCATTCAACTCTTTTTTATTCTCAACTCCATCTGGTCAAATCAAATGTACTACATGTTTGGATTCCTTTTCCTTGTATTTTTGATTCTTGTCATAACCTGCTCAGAGACAACAATTCTTCTTTGCTATTTCCATCTTTGTGCGGAGGACTACCATTGGTGGTGGCGATCTTTCCTGACATCAGGTTTTACCGCTGCCTATCTCTTCATCTATTGCTGTCATTACTTTGCCACAAAACTCTCCATCAAAGATGGAGCTTCGACATTTTTGTACTTCGGTTACACCGCCATTATGGTGTTCCTTTTCTTCCTGCTCACAGGAACAATTGGATTCTTTGCATGTTTCTGGTTCATCCGTAAGATCTACAGTGTGGTCAAGGTTGATTAAATGCCGTTTTTGAGTGGCCTCACTCACGCCCGACCGAACGCGCAATAAATTTAAATAATTCTTTAAATTACAAAATATATATAAATGTATGTATTTTCTTACGTTAAATTAACAAAAAAAACATATTTAAATGAAACGAAGATAAAATTGGGCGAACATTTCTGAAAAGAACGAGTAATTATGTTATTATTTTATTTTAATATTATATAGCTTTCTTATTTTCTCTATTTAATTGATATTTTGTGTAATATATATATATATATCGAATGCGAAAAATAAGCATAAGCATTAAGAATACATTCTTATTTAATAAAACAAAACAAAAAAAGAAATAAAAGTACACCATCACAATTTTTCTTTAACATGTCGACATATATAAACAAAGATAGACTATGCCATTGGTGTATCAAAAGCACAGTGTTTAAATGTTTAAATTTGTATTCTTTGTATTTAAAAACAAAATTACTAAAAGTGAGGATTTACAAAAAAATAAGGCCAATCTGTCTTAAAGATCAGATACATAATTTCTTAAGAAAAACTTCTTTAAGTTAATTGAAAGAAAAAAATATTAATTTTCTTTTTCCTATTACTCAACACATTGTATTACTGTATTATGTAATATGTGAATAAACTTCGTTTTTAAGTATATTAATTAAGTAAAATAAATTAAAATTATGATACTTAAAAGAAAGTTTTTTTTCTTCTATCCTTGGAACAAGAAAAAACATACAAAATCATCAAGCCTTTCAATATGCCAAAGATTAAAACTTTTTGAGTAGATACAACTCGATATATTGTTTTAAACTAAAACGTTTAGGGAAGGTGGCAAATTTTTATAGAAGTTGCATAGAACTATCAATTTTGCAACGTTATTCAAGTGCTATGGTAGAACTATAGTGCCGTGCGTCGGCGTCGGTCATAATACAAAAATGACGTATCTTTTAGTTATTTTGAGATAGGTAGATCAATTTTATTGTGTTTACTTATCGCGTTTTCAAATTTAATAGTTTTTAAAATATAACAAAAAACATTTATCAATAAGATAAATAATGTTATTTTATTGTTCGCATTACTTTCAGTTATTTGTATGATTACTTAGAAACACGGACTTGCGCCAAATTTGCTTAGTATAGATACCTAAATAAACTTGTAATGAAATGTGCATTCCCGATAAATTGAGATTTTTTTTTTTCTTAAGTCGATATTTTTCAAAATTTTACGTAATTAAGTGCTGTTTTTGTGTTAAATATTCAATGCCCTCATTATTTTTTAGTCCAGTAGCGAAAACCGAATGTAAAAATCTTAAAGTTTTTTTGGCATTTAAAGTCAATGTTTCAGAAACTGCCCCCCTCCCCTGCCTCAGAGAGGGGAGATACAACTTTCCCCTCCGACAGTTTTTTTCTTAGAATATACCCAAGAACCACACCCCAAAATACTTCCACTCAGGTCCGGGACACCCTGTATTCATTCAGTTTTCAATTTCCATTTAAATAACTTCGTTCTCTTTTAACTAAATTAAAGTAGATATAACCCTGAAAATAAAATAGAATAAACTGATATCTTTTTGACCCCCATCCAGGGATGCCAGATTGGGGGTTTTTTCCCGTTTTTCGGGATTTTTTGACCCTAAAGGGAAAAAGGGAAAACCAACCCAGAAAACGGGAAAAATATTCAGCTCAAAAGCTGAGATGCTTTTATCAAAACAACCTGAAATCAGAGAGTTTGAAATGTGTTTATTTAAAAAAAATGCAGGAAGTTTTTGATAACAGCTTTTTAGAAATTTTGAAGTGATTCCATTTTTATGATGACGGCCCCTCGAATTTATTATTCCAATCACGGTGGAAAATCTGAATATTTCTTCGCAAATTCCACTTTACAGGCATTTTCCTCATTTATTTACTGAATGAGCTAAGTGATCAAGACATGGAATATATGTCACTAAAGAAACATTGACATATCAACTACACCATCCAAAAACATTCAAGAATTTTGGAATGATATAAATTTAATATGGATGATAGGTTTAGGTTCCGAAATATGAAAAAATTGGTTTCATATATTTTTTGTCTTCTACACAGTGGAGCAAAAGCTGAGTGAGCTATTTCAGTAATAAACTTAAAACTTAATTGAGAAATAAACTCCAAAATCGAACACTGCACGGAATTCTTAACAAATTAATGTTGATGAAAGACCACAATTGTGTGGAATATAATATAATATGGATGTGATTTAGTATTCTAAGATTTGTTTTTGTTTTGTTTTGTTGAATTGAGCCTAGTTTACAGTTCATATGCGAAAAAAATCTATGCAACTATTTTCGCATGTAAAAAAATATTGAGGCAAAACAAAAAATTATTTTCCTGCATTTATAATTTTATGAGTAGATTTTGATCCCATGATTGCAGCTAAGCCGAAACACGTAATTTATTTTTTTTTTTAAATTATTAAAATAAGACTATAAGGTCTTTTATTCACTTGAATGCTTAACAGTTTCATGCAAAAAACCCATTGCTGTCATGGAATGTCATGCAAAACAATTGATGGCAATTATTTTGCATGCGAGAAAATTGTGTGGTGAATAAAAAATATTTTTTTTTGGATCGTCGGCTTACACTTTCAAAAATAAAGTATATATTCACCTCACAGCGTTATATCAAATGAAAGAAAATAATTTTGGATGAAAAAAAGGGAATGGACATGCCAAAAGTCTGGCAACGCTGCCCTCATCCCTCCCAAAGGCTGATAAATACAAAAAATAATTGAGTAAGCGAAAAAAAGGAATTTTTATGGGGAATCGTGTTTATATTTAAGAGTCCTCTGAGATCTTAGAAATATAAGCGCTAAGTGTCAACTAAAACTGACATTTGAATTACTGTCATATTTTTTTTTAATAAAAATTTCATTAAGATTTTATTTAAATGGTACACTGTGGCGTATGCGTACTATTACTCCAACATTAAAACAGGCAAATTGCTGCAAATTAATATAAGAATAATACCAATTTTGTTTTACGATTAGGGCCCCTGTTAAGACTTACGATTCGCCTAGTCGAACGCTGGGGCACTACTATGCAACTTTTTTCTACTTTCGAATCCACTCGAAAGTTGTTTTCAATGCTCATTTTAAGTGGTGGGTGGTGAAAGTGGGATCAAATTTAGGTGCTTTCGACTTTTTGCCACGAATATTTAATTAGCGCTGCTCTATTTCCTTTTATATACGTTTGCTAAGAAATTAGCTGAGATTCTGCGAGTTCGCAGAAGAAGAACTAAAGCCCAAATTCATCATTAAGTTAATTAGCCCGAAGATGGAATTTACTTCCGAAACGCGTTGCTAAATATTGTAATTTTTTAAAATAATTGTGTAAAAGTTTAAAATTAGTTTTTAATAAACGCCAAAAAGTAAAAATTTTTTAAATTTTTTATTTATTTATATATAAAGAATTACTGTTTGACATCGGCGATAGAGGGGAAAGTTTGCTTAAGGTATTGAGTAACATTTTACAAAATTTTTCCAATTGTTTGCCATTCAAGGCGAACTTATTTTAGGCGAATAGCAAATGTTAATGCCACATAGTCACATTCGCCAATTTTTGTTGCTGATGGTCGCGATTCATAATAAGTGTCTAGATTTGGCTTTAACTCGACCAAAAACATAAATACAGGGTCCGTAAGAGAATGGATACGCCTTTATGAAGTTCAAGTGAAAAATAGCTAAAACTCCAGCCCATAACCTTGGTGGTAACACTTTCCAGTTGTTGTTGTTTATCCAAAAAATGTTCAATGTAAATAACTATTGTTAACTAGTTGGATGTAACGGGGCCTAAGGCGCGCGCCCGTTAAAAATAAATGAATATATTGATATCAAACGCTTTTATTCAATGCACGAAATATTTAATACAAAATAGTTTCTTTTAATATGTATTGGTTGGTATCCGAAGGTGTCTCCGCAACTTTATATACTTATTAAAAATTGATAAAAAAAAGAGAAGGTTCCACCCTTTCACATAAAAATAGTATCCTTCCATGAAGTGGCAACACAAAATATTTACCCGAAGGTGAGTCTGCTCAACACCTTTCTTTTAAGACATAAGCCATATGTAACCGAAAAGTTACATTATTTAACTCGAAGGTGTCTACTCAATCCTCGCGTTCCAATGTTTATTCGCTATGCTATCTAGCTATCCCAAAAATTTTGAGATAACTTGAGGTGTTGTTGCGTCAGCTGTTATCAGCTGTATTTTAACAAGGGATTACAACAACACAAAGCTATCTGGATAACTGAGAATAACCAGCGGAACGTGCCCAATATCTATCTTTTTCCATCCTTTGCCATCAAAAAAGTATGTTCCCGAAAAGTGGCAGCACTTACATTTTACCCTTAGCAGCTTTTTCTCAACACTGTCTTCTATTTTCTCAACGCTTTTGGCATCTGAGTACGTCTTTTCAACACCTATCTTTTCAGACATTAACACCTATCTTCTTAGACATTAAACACGTTTGACATCTGGAGGCGTTTCCGTTACTTTTTTTTCAAGTTAAAAAAAAACGCAAAAATGTGGAGGTCCGTTGACATAAAAAAAGTATTTTCCCGAAAAGTGGCAACACTGAGATCTTACCTGTAGGTGCGTTTACTCAACATCTATCATTCAGATATTTATAAGACATCACGTTTGACATCTGGAAGCGTTTCCGCAACTTCACCTATCTTTTAAGACATCAACCGTTATTTTACCAACACGCAGTTGGTATCTTGAGACGTTTTCGCAACTTTTTTTCAACTTCAAAATATTAATAACTACCAAAAAATGTAAATTCCATCATTTGGCATAAAAAAGACTTTCCTCCCGAAAAGTGGCAACACTGACATTTTACTCGAAGATGCGTCGGCTCAACAACTTTCTTTAAAGAAAGCAACCGTTATTTTTTCAACATGCGTTTGGCATCTGTGGGCATTTCCGAAATTCTGTTCGTGTTCAAAATATTAAAAATTAACAAAAAAGTGGAAGTCCAATCCTTTGCCATAAAAAAAGTATTTTGCCAAAAATTTGGTATATTGAGATTTTAGGCGATGGTGCGTCTATTTAACATCTTTCTTTTGAGACATCGACCGCTATTTTCTTGATACGCGTTTGGAACCTGGAAGCTTTTTTGCAACTTTTTTCATATTCTAAATATTTTCCAGCGTTACAGAATCAGTAATCATCAAATATATAATTTATTGTATTATAGAATATACTTTTCGGACTTATCACGTATAAAAGAATATTTGAATAAATATTATTATTGATAAATTCGTTTAATTATACAACGTACATATAACAACCACGAAAAAGTTTGAAATTTAAAACTATAACTGTAAATAGGTTTGTTCGATGTGAGCACTGGGGCGCACTGGGTCGCCCTGAACTCGCTCTAATGTGTTTTATGTGACACTTTTTTCACCCCAGTTTATTTGCACTGTGTTCGATGTGTGTTCGGGGCGAGCACTGAACTCGCTCTTACGCACCCCAGGTTTTTTCTCAGGGAAAGAAATCAGAGCTGCGAAATTGAAATCAGCTGTTTGTAAAAGTTGAATGTCAAAGGGAAAGGATTAACTTTGCGAATTTTTATGACGATATAAATAATAAATGTGAAATATTTTGTATACTATTTTGTTACTTTTTATAAATTTATATATTAATAAATACAATGCTAAAGAAAATATATGGATATCTAGTGCTTGCATAAAGATTTTGAAGCTGCACAAAATAGTATCGAAGCACCTTAACATTTTTATCATACAAAAGTAGCACTGAGGTGTTCGATGTGAAATCAAAACCCGGGCAGCCCCCAATTTTTTGACATTTGGATGACATTCCCCAGTGCGCCCTGGGGCAGGGAACAGCGAACAAACCTAATGTCTTCCAATAATACATAAAACCGTTTTTATTCAAACATCAAAGTATCATACATTCTTTTCTTTATCCTTTCTCTCATTCATCAGATTCAAATCGTTTGGGTTATCGTCATTAAAATTTCCCTCGAAATGTTTCGATTCGACATTCATAGAGGTGCATTATTTTCGAAAGATTCACTAAAAGTTTTTTCAGCATTTTGATCATAAATAAATTTTCCAGTCAATTCATTGCATTTATTCTCGGGTGAGGTTAACAAGACGACATCATAAAATTGTTCTTAGCAGAACTCCTGATGACAAAAAGGTTAATATTTTTTAAAAAGTAAGTGAATTGAAGGCTTCGGTTACTAGCTCTCTTTAAATTTTAAAATCATTACAAATATTCAAGGATAGTAAAATTAAACTAGTTTAATGGATGCTTTGTATTTTATTTATGTGAATAAAATAACATTACATATAGATTAAAATACAATAATAATGTTTGTAAACAACATTCAAACATATTTTTGTTTTGTTTTCATTTCATAATACACGTTTCCATTTTTGTTTGTTTGTTTTGCTTTTTTTATTATATATAATTAAAGAATAAAATTGTAAAACAGTCTATATTCTGTTTTGTTTAAGTTTTATAATTTTATTTTACTTTATTCATGTTTTGTTTTGTTTGTTTAATTTTAATAAATAACGTCTTTAAATGATAAAATAATTTATTTCGTTTTTTTTTGTTTGTTTAAAATTTTATTTAAAATTAATTTTATGAGTTTTGTTTTAAAATATTTACTAAGTATTTATTATAATGAAGTTTAAATTTTGGTTTGAAAACATATACAAACATATTTATTTATTAAATGCCTTTTATTTTATAATTTTTGTTTTAGGCGAAATCGAATAATCCTCCTTTTATTTGTTTCGATTCGATTTCAAAAATTTGTTTGCATGCTACAAAGTTTGCTTTCTTCTATTATTACACACTCACTCATTCACTGTTTAATATTATTTATTTGAATTAATTTTTAAAAGTTATCATGCATTAATAAAGAATCAAAAAAAAATAAACTGTGTAGGTACTTAATGAATTTTGGAAACAATAGCTAAAAATGTTTAACATTTAATGTCAACTCAAACAACTTGATGAAGAATTCCTTCTTCCTTATAATAATATTCAAGACTCTTCAATTTAGACCAGATTTGAAATTTTATAATAATTCTAAGATTAAGGTTATCTCCATATTTCGTGCTTGAGAAAGTTAAATTAAATAAAACAAACTTTAATGGATTTGAGTTCATTGTACCTACTTTATGTATTTTATCGCTAAATTATTTGTATAGCTCTGATGAAATGAACATCCACATTGCTACATATAGCCTTAGTCTGACATCTTATACCTTCATTTAAAGACTAAGGCCCTTATTGCGAGTGTCGTTTGCTTTCGATAAACAACTTTTGTCGAAAGTCGATAATCGAAAAAATTAATTATGGTGTTGAAAATTTCAATCTTTTGAACCAAATTTTTCGTAAACAAGTCAGAACAAAAAATCTCACAATAATAATTAAGATTTTCAACACCAACATTAATTTTTTCGATCATCGACTTTCGACAAAAGTCGTTTATCGAAAGCAGACGACACTCGCAATAAGGGCCTAAGTCATAAAGATCCGAACTTTAAAACCCAAAGTTATAAGATTTGCTATAAGCGACCATATCGATTAAGTTCTAGTGGTTTTGGTTCGTTAAGATGATGTTTCTGATTTTGTTTAGAATATATACTTTCCTTAACTAAAAACCAAAATTATTTACTCAAAGTAAAAACAAAACATTACGCATTCAAGTTATGACTTCCAGTCGATTCGGAACGAAAATTAACTAGCTATGCATGGTTTCAAAAACAAGGAGAGGTTTGGATTACCTAATACAAAAACGAGTAAACGACATTGTACTGTCGATAAATTTCTCTATCATTCCCTACACATTTAATAAAAATAATAATGTCGATATATTGTTTTAGATTCACATCAATTGGATTTATAAAATTTGTATCAACAGTTTGTTATTTTATATCGAGTAAGTGCAGATGTATCGCATTTTATACTCTCTTCTATCACAACTTCACAACAGACACGTTATTTTTTGATATGCTTCCAATAATTGTTTTTCTTTTGTTGTAATAAAATGTACATAAGTATATTTCTCAGGATAAACATAAAACGGAAACTCATCCGTTGCAACTGTAGCCTAGAGTTGTAAAGAGCAGGGAAAGGAAGGGGAATTTCCGTATTTTCAATTTTTTTGATAAATATACTTGTCTTTGTTTTGTCGGAGTCCATGATCTGAAACCACACCACCCCGACCCCCTTGAAAAAAATCCCGCTGGTATCTATAGCAGGGTTGTTATAGAATGCAATCTCTTGTGAATGCAATTATTAAAAATAATTGTTTGAATTCATTGACTTCACTTTGAGACTGCGACCTCAAATTCTGCAATCACCGTGCATTTTTGACATTTGACATTGAAATTTTTGAAATAATAATTGTCTCCCCATTCATTTAACAGCAATCAATTGAATGCGATCTTTTGGGGAGTCATAAGACATTGCATTCACAGAAAAAATTGCATTCTTTTATACAACCCTGGCCTATGGTTATTTGATTATACAAATTTCTATTTTATTCTACGTTACATCCGTTGATGCTACAAATCGAAGTACATAAATATCGCCCCATCCCCTTATGTCAAAAACGTGCAAGTATTTTTTAAGTTGAAAAAGTTTTTGATAAATATTTTGGTATTCCAATGCATCCAAGAAGGAAACATTTTGTTCTAAAATATCTCTTTTTCACAAAAATAATTTTACTAAAGCGCTGAATTACCTTCCTTTCGCCTTGTCGTTATAAAAACTCAACTATCCTTTGCTCCGACATAATTATTATTATTTTAATTTACCACCAGATAAACAAACGATAGCGGGGTTTTTAATAAAACGACTAATTTTTTGGTCAAGTGAAAAACCATTTTATTGTCATCTAGTATAACATTCAAATGCGATTTCGATTGCATGCATAAGGGAGAGGGCGATATAAACCTTCTTGCAATGGTTACAAGAAAATTCGATTTTCTTTCCCGTCTTAAACTACCTAATTCGAAAATCCCACAATTTGCATGCTAAGTACCCCTTTGAGCAGAAATTGACTGAATTTTTCGAATTAGATAGTAAGACGAAAACAAACGATTTCTCGAAGATGAATAGAGGTATTTGAAAGATTCAAAAAGAATTTTGAAGTAAAATGTTCATAGGTACTTCAGAATGTCCATAAACCGTTCTTTTTTCAAAAAAAAAATTACCTCGAGAAAAAATATAGCCCCAAATTTGCATAAAAAATGCATTTTTTTTATCTTTAGATGCGAATATCTCAAAAACGTAGAGCAATTCCAACGCCAGATTCAAACTCAGCGCATCAAAGACCATCAGAAAAGTATATCTTGGTTCATGTTACAGATAAAAATTCAAATTTTTTCACACAAAGTAATTTCTTATACACTAAGAGCCCACAGCAGTTTTTGGGTGTGAATGATAGCAAAAATAAATTAGCCGAAATTGGTTTTCACCCCTCCCTAGATAAGCTCCGCAAATCCCATATCACGGAATCTGAGATCATTTGAGTGTTTAATTCGCCCTACCAGACTGTTTAAAAAAAAACCGTTTTTCACTTAGAGTTTTGAATTTTTTTAAACGGTCCGGTAGAGCGAAATATACACTCAAATGATCTCAGATTCCGTGATATGGGATTTGCGGAGCTTATCTAGGGAGGGGTGAAAACCAATTTCGGCTAACACGATTATCCTCGAAGTTGCATTCATATTTTTTTTAGTTTTCGAGCCATCTATGAAAAACTTCCAAAAAATGCATTTTTGCTTTATTTTCCATGTTTCGTCACGAAACATTGTTTGCAAACCTCAGATTCGGATTCAGCACCCCCGAAAACATAAAACAGGGAGAAAATCAAAACTATCCCACAATTTGAATTTTTAACACACAATATGACTGGACTATTACTGCTACACAATTTTAGAAATTAAAATTTCTTAGGGTAAAATGGGGTAAAACAAAATAAAGGAAATCCAATTTTCAAAATTCTTTTTGTGTTATACTTAGCGCTTAATATTTTTGTATATATTACGGGGTGAAATGCGGTTTCCGGATTTAAACACGTGTTGTGCGTGGAAGCTTATGTTTAGTATAGGTTTCCAAATCACTGGATTGATATTTTTCAAAATTTAGATATTCCAATTCAAAAAAAAAAAAATATATTTTTATGTTTGAAAACTTATACTTAGGGTTTGGATTTAAGGTCAGATATTTTTCAAAATTTAACTTAATAACTATAGGGTGAAATAGGTAAGAAAGGTACATAACCGATTTGAAAAATGTTGTTCTGAAAGGTTACATGAACATAGAGGATGGACTAGAGGCTGGCTGTGATGTTTTTTCAAAATTTATCGTCATACATAGGGTGAAATGGGGAAGAAATACAAAATTAAGCTACGATTTTAAATCCTCTTTTTATGTTGGAAAGGTTATGCTTAAAGGACAGCCTTAGGGCTTCGATTTTAAACATTCCTTTTTATGTGTGAAAGGTTATATTCAGATGATGTATTTATACTATCAAAATTAAACTATTTAAAGGGGAACATTGGGTTTGTGCGTTAAAAGTTGTCCTTTTATCAAGTTCTAATTGCTGGAAGTATTTATTGCTCGTACATTTCAGATTCTTTGTTAAAAGCAAGCTGCATTCTACAATCAAAGGCTCATTCTGATTGTATGTGTTATTAGAATCAAGCAAACCAACACAGGTACAAATACAAAGAGTAACAAAATTTAAAATTGTACATAATAATGGCTGTGTTTTGGTGAATGTATAGCTGCCTATACATTCACCAAAACACAACAAATTATTTTAAGTTAATACCAACAGGGGCTAACAAGTCAGGCGCATTTATATGCCGTTTTCAAAAAATGTCAAATCACCATCAATTTGATCGTCAAATGATCGTCATTTTTTTCAACAAAAAAAAAGATCTTGTTTACCAAAAATCTTTTTGATCGTCTGGCAATTTTCTTCCAAACGCATTTGCTGTTTACGAATCTGGAATCTCAATATTTTTGTCGTCAACTAAATTTTGTCTCCAAAATTGCCCCGCAGATGATGTTTTCGAACATGTGATGGCGTGGTCTCTTCGAAGATAAAATATTTGTTGGCAGAGGTTCGGTTATCGTGAAAATGGCAAATGCGAGTAGGGTAAATATTTTACTCGCGGAAAGTTGAATTCATTTTATTTCAATTATTGAATGAGTCAAATAAATCATTTTATCGATGCCAACCACGTTACCATTTTTCAAAAAAAAATTAATAATAACAAAAGTTGAATTAAATGAATACAAATTTGTTTTCGGATACTCTTCTGGTAGTTAACGCCCACAAAAGACAATCCTGCTCGAATTTAAGTTAAAAATTACTTCTCCGATACGTTTCATTTATGAATTCATGCTGGGTTGTGGATGAATGCCCCTCTTTCCAGTCAAAATTTGAATGTCAAGTCAACGTGATTTCAACGATACATTTAAGTATTGAACTGAGAACCTTCTATCTCCGGTGCCAAAGCAAATGAGTAATATTATTCATGAATCATAATGGATTGCCAAATACACATTAGAAATAAAAAATACACACGTCCAGTTGAAAATTGAAATTGAAAAATCTAACAACTATCAGAAAATACCTAAGAAAATCCATTTCCAGGAATTAAAAACAAAATATTTATAATAATTATACAAAATATCTTAAAAGAGCAAATGAAACTGGAATAAAAAATAATAAAACAACGTTTACTGATTCTGAGAAATATTATATTCAAACAAAAAAGTAAACAAGAAAAAAAAAATCAAAGACAAAGATTATGTAATAAAATGTTTAACCTTATCTGAAAATATATACATTTTCCATCTATCGTTTTTGTTGCATTTTTATTTTTAATTTTAATTTTTATATATTTTAATTTTATTTAAAGAACACATTCAGAAAGAAAAAAATTTACAAATAGAGGAATAAAATGCGATTCGAAAATTTGTTTGACAAAATTATTAATTTATACTTTGAAATACATTTTTTTTTTTTAATAATTTTGAGTGAATCTCAGATAAATTAGCTATTTTATTTTAATGTTTGTATTATTATTTCTAAAACACCATTTTGTTGCATTGAAAACACTTAAAAATTGTGGAAGGACAAACACACATACAAATAAATTTAAATACTTTTGTTTAAAAATCTTGCTTTCATTGTTTGCCTTTGCTTGTTTCATGCTCTTTTTCTGATATTTTTTTTTTGTTTATTTTGGTATATATATAATATATATATATATATATATATTTGTTTTAAGTAAATCACATTATTCTCTCAATAATTAGTACACATTTAATAAATTGAAAGATGAAAATTTATAACAATTATATGAGATTATATAAATGTATTTTTAAAAAGTTTTATTTTTGTATTTTAATTTAATTTAAAATTCATATAATAACTACTTTTCATAAATAAACCAGAATAATAAAAACATAAACATTTTGTTTTGTCTTATAACAATATAATATAATATAGTAATTTAAAGTGTACTAATAAAAATAATTTTGATTGATTTATAAAACACAAAAATGATGTCTCAAAGCATAAAGGTTATTTTTGTTTAGCAAGAGTTTATAATAAATACAAAATACACTTTTGATTGCGAATACTTTTTATCGACTTAAGTTGTGTTGTTGTACCCAATAAACGATAACAGTATTTATTATTTAAATACAATAATTTTAAAAAGAAGTTTTTTGTGTGTGAAAACAAAAATTTAAAATAAAAAAATAAGAAGAGTTTTGGAATTTAAGAAATAGCGATTGAAATTTATTGATGTGTCTACACGGCTTGATCAGGAAGTGTTTCTTTAAATTTAAGGGTCTCTTCGAAAATTAGGGTTTTTAGTGTTTCACGTGGAAGATCATCGAGTTCCATGCCGATGCGGAATGGTTCATCGGCAACAGGCTAGAAAATAAAAAAATTGATAAAAAAAATTGATATAATTTGCGTTTAAGCGAATTTAATAAAATATAAAACACAACTCACCTCATCACCAGGATCGTAGTATTGTTCCAAATACGGATGTGCTAGCGCTTCTTCTACTGTTATTCTATTGTGGGGATTAAATGTCAGCATTCTGCCTAAGAGATCTAATGCTAACTGGTCAGCGTTGTGGAATAACCGTACCCAGGGAACTTTTGGCTTAAACGGCAAAGATTCCAAATAATTACGAGCCTAAAATGGAAACAACCAAAAAAATACAATGATTCGTTGCATAGATTGCATTGTTGGACAGTTCTTTTTTTTGATAATACAGAAAAAAAGAAATATATAGTTTGTTTGACTAATCAACGAAGATTACCCTCCTTTGGATAAGCTTGGCTCGGCACACACGATGTATGGCTAGTTTTAAAGTGATTTAATATCTGTGAGACTAGAATCTAGATCTAGATCTTTGACAGACAAGGAAGAATACTTATGGGACCAAAGTCCGAGCTAGAACTGGCATTCGATTTTTTGTCCACCGGAACAAAGAAGAATACTCATGGGACCAAAGTCTGAGCTAGAACTGGCATTCGACCTTTTTTCGACCGGAATTACTCCAGGGTTAGAAAATGATGTTGAGCTTATGCAAAATTGATCAAGTCTGTAAAAGCACTGCAAACAAGAGTAGAAAAATCTTTTTTTTTTTAAATGCTTGCAGAACAAAGACGCATCTATGTCAATGTCACTTCGACGTCAATAATTGCTTGCCCACAGAGATATTCTTTCGGCCAAACTCACAGCGTATCCTATTGGAACGGACTTTCAAAATGGAATAATACCGCGACATAACCACTTTGCGATGGGATTCGCATCCGACACACTATGACGACCAAAGCGCAGATTAAACTATCCACTCGGTGAAGAGCTCGAAAAGGATCTTGAAATTGTTATAGCAAAATCCAGTCCGCGTGTTTAGTTGAAGACGGGTTCGGAATTATGCCTTTTGTGTCCAGCCAGGATTCCGCGAAAAAAGTTTCAATATGTTTGTATGTTCTTATTGTTCTACTTTGCCTTCCCAGATTTATGGAAAAATACAGAGTTTTAAGAAGTTTTAAGTTATAACATAACTGTGTATGTACATAATAGAACGGCCAACTCTCGATTAACAGGGATGCCTGGATCGATTTTATGCCGGATAATCGTATTTTGTATAATATAAAACAGCGGGATTTTACAAAGTTATTTCGAATAGAATAGAATAACTTTAAGCCAGTTAAGAATCATAAAATAATTCATTAAAATGTTAATAAGACCCTTAAGGTCACGGTTTATCTAAACCAATTTTCAAAATTCGAAATAAACATAATGGATAATAGAGTGCAATCCAGATAATCGATTGCTTAATGGAAAAATTGGTAACTAAACAGTTACCGGTTATCGTGAGTGGCTGATAACAATTATGATGATTTTTTTACTACCAGCAATTTCATTACAAGAAATGTCTAATTTCTTACCTTATCATTGATAATACATTCCAAATCCTCTTGTGATGGTGATCCTAGTACACCAAGAATATGATTTAATTGATCTAGGTAGTGTTTTCCAGGGAAAATTGGCCGATTACTCAACATTTCGGCCAATATACAACCAACTGACCACATATCAATTGATTTTGTATAACCCTAAAACAGAAAAAAATTGCAAAAATTATTTGTATTTAATAATTTAAAAGCGTTTACGAAAAATCAAGTAACTTACTTTTGAATTCAACATAATTTCTGGTGCTCTATACCATCTTGTTGCAACGTACTCCGTTAAGAATCCTGTATGATCGTGCTCGGGATCAGCTACACGCGCCAAACCAAAATCACAAATCTGAATTGATAAAAAAAAGAGATTTATAAGATACTTATGTCGTTTTCCATTGGACATTCAGAAGCCTTCCGAAGCATCCAGAAGTCTTCTGAAACCATTCCATTGGCACAAAAATCCTCTTCTGAAGATTCTGAGAAGAGAATTTCGCTTCTCGATTTGAAATCAGAATCCACTCTAGAAGCACTAATACATTCAAACTCAAACGTCAAAACAAACTGCAGCGCAACTTCATATTTGTTTAACATTCCATTTTAATTAATTGTGCACTCGAAAACAAAGAATTTAATATAATTTAATAAACAAATTAAGTAAAACAAATAGAAAAAATACAATTTGTAAGTAAGGGGTAGATTCACTATTGTTTTCAATTTTACTTTTTGTGTGGCAGCAAATTTTTTTTATTTAATGATTCACCAATATAGTGACAAAACTTCAGAATTGAGTAGAAGTAACAAGCACTGTTCCATTGGATTCAGAATGAGTGTCTTCTTGAGTGAAACCAATGGAAAACGACATTAAATAGATCGAAAAGAGAAATAATAGAATTTGGAAGAAACTCACCTTAAGATCGCACGTTGTGTTTAACAGTAAATTGCTGGGTTTCAAATCCCGATGTAAGACATTTGCCGAATGAATATATTTTAAGCCACGAAGAATTTGATAGAGAAAATAACATATGTGATCATTACTTAGCCTCTGTGAAAGAAAGAACGAAAAATTATTTTAAATTAATTTAACGGTTTTTTTATGACAAAAACCGCAAAGAGCATACACTAAAATTACACAAAATATTAAATGGATCATCCGTAAGAACATCAGGTATTTCCTCAATAATGAAGCTATGTACTTTAAAACTTTAATTATTACTTTTAATTTTATTATTTGGACTAAAAATAACAAAAAAGTATGAAGAATAATAAACAATTTGAAAAACTTCACTTGTGGTGATTCACATTTCATAAACAATGCAAAAACACGCGCATTCTTCTTCTCTTCTCTTGCCTTTCGCCCCTCCTATTCACTCTTCTAATAGCCGCTTTCAGATTCATAAAAATCAGTTTGATGTCATATTTTAATTTAACTGATTGATGAAAAAATTTCATATTTTCGCAACGCGCGATGATGACGAGAAATTCTTCGCAGACATAGTCAAACAAATTGATGCATTGTAGCCGTATCTACTGCCTCTATTAAAGATTATGGGTTACGGATACGTGCAGAGACTATGTCATGAAAGAGTTTGTATTTTATTTATTTATTTTTTCCACTGACGATTGTTTGTTTTCTGATAAACCCAACTATAGGTAAAAGATTGTGCAGAGGTGTGTTGATGTTTTACTTGGAAGCCTAATGGAGTTATTAAAAATATTATAAGCTTGAAAGTGGTAGAAAACATTTTTTTTTATATTATTATTTTTGTCTTCATCTAGGAATTTTTATAAAGATAAACGGAAAGAAATATAGCTATTGTATATTTCTTCATGTAGGACTCAATGACGAAAACAAAAATAGAATGCAAGGTTTTAATAGAATAAGATATGTATTGAACAAACATGAAAAAGTGTATTTTACTGATATTCGTTTGTATTTTGTAATATGACCTGTTGAAAAAATGTATTTTAGAGTGAAGCTTCTTAACGCAGGCTCTGGGATGGCATAGAAAACCCGACTGGGACTGAACCATAGTTCAGGTTCAGTGGAAAGAGTTAATATTTATGCAAAATATTTAAAAACTATCGATATGGTTGCACTATGAGGCCTATTACACTAGTTTACAAAATTTTGGGTCATGGTAGGGTCCTTAGAAAAAATATATTTTCTAGACTAATTTTGGGTCACTGAGCACGAAAATCAAAATTATTTTTTTTTCCAAAGAAGCGTTTTCGAGATATGAGCAAAAATCATTTTCTCAGCTATTTTTTCAGATATTCCCTTAAATCTCGCTAACGGCTTAGCTAATTTACATAAAGTGTGTATTTTCTGAATGATGTGATCTGTCTCCTTCCGACGATGTACTGCTTGTATAAGTCGGACTGAAATTGTATGAGTTACAGGCATTCAAAGTTTCAAAAACGAGTATTTTTGAAAAATTTCTAGTTTTTGGTTGCTCCGTATGGATAGAAAAAAAAATATTAAAAATAATTTTAAGGACTCAAGTCAAAAACAATCTTTTTAACAAAGATTTGAGCTAAAGTTTTTCAAAATCGGACGATAAATGTAGAAGTTATTAAATAATTAGTGAAAGAAGGCAATTTAGTTTTTTTCAGTAAAAGTCATATAAATGTATATTAGGGTGTCTGTTATTTCCCAAAATCATTTTTTCAAATCAGAAACAACTAAAATCAAAATTCTATGTCCTAAAATATAGTTTTTGACCAAAAAAATTTAGTCTTAGGTGATAAATCGTTGCCTCTTAGGCCATTCTCTTTTCCATACAAAGGCGAATTGGGCACACCAAACTCCAAGACCAATAATGACGTGATGTTTATTGTGGGCACGGAATGACCTTGATGGAGGAAGACAAAGAGTAATTCAAAGCGTGCAGTAACAGTAAAAGATTAAAATATCAGCATATCGTAAACAAAATTGGTAGAAGCCAAAATATAGTAAGCAATAATTTGCGAAATGAGTCGGGCTATGGAAAAATAATAAAAGTACAGTATTACACCGAGTCCCAGAGAAAGACGTGGTCACATTTAAAATATATATGTAGCTGCAGATGCAGACCGCGAAGGATGGAAACGATTTGTGGGCGCCCTATGCCCCAAACGCGGTTACAGGACATGATGATTCGACGGTGACTATAAAAGCAGGTTTACGAAAGAACATCAGAGCTACACTAAATTCCCACCACTTCTTCTTCAAAAACAATAAAAAAGATGGTGTTTACTGGAACTTGGCTGCGGTAAAATGTGTTATTCGGAGGGCTTAATATTTAGAAAAAAATCAAAACAAACTACTGCTTAATGCCAATCACAAAAAAAACACCTTCAATTCTATGGAAATAATTTGTAATGAAAAACTTAATCACAACATTTCATTCTGTCGAATAAAAATGAGTATTTTCGGACGTGCAATACACGTTGCTCACACTTTCGAAATATGAGTTTCTCTGAAAAAGTGAGTAATTCAAATTAGATACGTTTTGAAAAAGGATTTCAGCTGTTAATTCTTGAACGATAATCACTTATGAGCGATTAACAATCGACAAAATGCTATTATGAGTGACCATTGCAGTCGACACTCGCCGCCAGGCTGTGCTTTCGGTGAAAATCGCTTCACCAGAAGTGCTTTTTTAAACAATAAATTTTTCGCATACCAAGAGTTATTTTGATTGCCCTTTAAATGATTAAATACAGTGCGATCGTTGGAAAAAAGGCAAAGATTTTAAATATTGTCAAAATGGAAGGGAAAAATAGAGCAGGGTAAAGAATTCGACAATCGTGTGTTTTGGCTAAAAAGAGTTTTTGGACTAGATAGTACGCCCCAAATCGGACTCAAGAGAAAACTTATGTGCATTTCTAGAAATGCGAATATTACGCCAGAAGGGACGAAGATTCGCCTTTTTTATGGACAGGCTTTACAAATGCAGTTTTCCATTCACTCGGAAAGAGACTAGGACAGATGGAAAAGTTAATGCATCGATTTTGTCAGCATTGAAGAAGTTGTTATTGTAAAACAATCAATTGATAACAAACTAAAATTGATAAAAGTTGTGATGATTGAGAATGATGCAGGTCGTTGCGAATTATAAGAAAATTGATAATTTACCAATGAATAGTTGATTAGTTTTTAATAAACTCAGTTTAAAGATGTCAAATGTCAGTATTTATCAGTTGATAGTTGGCAATCGCAATAGCAATCCATATCTGCACTGGAGTATACGTCACTACCGAGGAAGCGTAGTTACCAGTTAAAGTTCCTGAAGTAAGTAAAAAGAAGAAGTACCTAACTGAGACTATCTCGTATTGCCAAACGGTTCCCTTAAGTGTTTTTTCTCTAGCAGGATTGTTTTGGAAAATTAGTAGATATGACTCTGATGTGCCAAGAGGTGATTAAACACTGTCGTATTGGCGGATAGACTTTAAGTATGTTTTATTAAATGACAAGACCGCTCTGCATTCACTAGTCTTAGAACCTGTTCCTTATACTCTCTACTAGAGCAAAGGAACAAAGAAAATAAATATGTTCGGTACACACAAAAATTGTTCAAGCTTAGACATCAATATTTTTGACCAAAGTAAGCAAAAACATTGTTTTATCTTTTAATTATACCTTAGTTTACACACAGACATCTTTTCAATACAAACACATTTAAGAGTTTAGAGTATATTTGTTCTATTCTATCGATTTTGACGGCTTCCGAAATTGAATTTCCAGTATTTGTTTTTAATCATTCTCGAAATTTTCTTCATTGTTTAACTTTCTTTATCGATTTAATATCAAATAACAGTTTACTTTGACATAATCATATAATTGAATTTAGTTTCTGACAATATTATAGGTATTAAAACCATCTGAGATCGTTGACATTTATTCAATAACTTCCAAACACTTCTTTGAAAGTAAGTTCCTTGGTTAGACGTGCCTAAAACAAGATTATGGGGTTTTGCAATTTAAAATCTAATCCCATATCATATCAACCCACTGTTTTTTTTATCCTCTGACTGAGAATCCAGCAGCAGGCTAACTCAACCCACCCAAGAAGCCTACTCAATTATTCATAAATCAACAAGTAGAACTACTTTAACACAAGACGACAAGAAACAAGAAAAAAATAAAAATATAAAAAAAATGTACATACCTGAGTTTTGAGTAGTTTATATAGATCAGTCTCCATTAAACACTGTACAATATATACATCTTTCATTTGTTCTATGCTATCTACCCGCAGGATGTCTCGTATATCGATTATCTGAAATGGACAACGAAAATAAAATAAAAAAGACAAAAAAAAATAAACCAAATACATATATCCATCAATGTCTCTAAAGGATACTTTCAAATTACAACTTACATTCTCATGCCTAAAGCGCGTTAAAATCTTTATCTCTCGCAGTGTCCTCTGACAATAGGTCTGATGTTCAAATGGGGAGATTTTCTTGATTGCCACCTTGGTGTTTGTCAAAGTGTCCAGAGCAGATCTAATTAAAAAAATAAAAGAAATATGAGTGACCTTTATCCTAGGTTTAATAAACATTAAATTATTATACGTAATTGTAAACAGTTTTGTTTAATAGCAGGTTAACTTACACCACCATTCCGTAAGCTCCTTCGCCTATGTATAGCAAATCCTTATATCGAGGACCGACTTCGAAGATTTGACCTCTAATCACTTCGGCATTGGGATTTGATGAAGCAGCAACACCGTTATTGTTCGTGTTGTTTGCCGTCGCCGATGCTGATGTCACACATGCTTCTGCCATGATAGTTTTTTAAGACTAGTGTACCCTTGCAAATTATTTATTTTAAGGGGGGATGTTTGATGATGATGAGAGTTAAGGAGAGATGAAGAATAGATGATGACAACCACGATACTCAAGCACACGATAGAATTTCAGTGGAGCACCAACAGGTCCTGGATCTCGTGTGGGGCGCGTCTCTCGTTTCACTTTCTTCTTTGCTTCGATTATTTGGTTGTATATCTACACCGAGACGAAATAAAAAAAACACACACAAAGAGGGCAGAAAGGGGGGTGGTGATGTGATGTGGTTTGGTTTGGTTGAGTACTGAGTTGATGGCACCTTTTGATTTTTTCAATCGTCTCTTTTTTTTCTGTGCGTTTTCCTCTTCAATGCATTTAATTAATTCCCACACCGTTGAGTCGTCGTATAGTGCTTAAAGGTAAGAACGAAACGATGAAAGCCGGAAACTGATGAGACAACGACGAAGACGATGACAAAAAATATTATATTAATACAACAACAAATTTGTATGATAATTTGACTCGGTACGAAAATATCTTTTGCTGAAGGATTTTTTATTTTCTTCTGGTGTTTTTTATTCTGCGGCGATAAAATATTGTAATTTGTGTGTGTGTTCCTTCTCTCGTAGCTGTTTTTAGAGGTTGTTTGACTTTCTGCCTTTCCTTTTTTTTTGTTGCTCGAATCCTTCAGCCAGACTCTTTTTGACTCTCTTAAGCACGCACCTTCAATAAAGTGTTGTTGGTTTTTGCCTATTTTGTTTTAACGTATGTGCTATGTGGGGTGTATTTTCTCTTCGGGGTTTTTCAAGGTGTAGCGAAAATTTTTGTTGGTAGATACATTCCTTGTTGGTGGTGCGGCGCTGTCACTTTAGCCTGGTTCTATTCTATGGAATAGAGTAAGTAAATCACCCCCAAAAATTAATAAGGACGCAAAAAGGTGTTGCTGAGTAAGATTTGTTGAAGAGTCAACTTATTAATACTAAAATTATGGCACATAGTAATAAAAAAAAATTAATAGGTACCTACAACATAGTAAATATTTAGATTTTGATTGGAAGATTATTGAATTTATGAACATTGACCCTTTGCATAGGAAAAAGCATAAAGTTTGAACATAAATGTGTAACCAACACATTTTGGCATTAATTCCCAAACTAAATATTTATGAATGCTCTAATGTTTCAGCAATTTCTTGTAAGTGTATTCATCAAATTTATACATTTACAAGAACAATATAGTCCGAAAACAATAGAAAATGTATTTTTTTTTTTTTGTAAATTAACAGAGTAGGTACCTCCCACATGAAACAATCTAATTTGAGATTAAATTGATAAAAATAAAAGAAACAAATTCAACCGAGATAAGTTCTTGTGGTTTGAATGCTTTGAAGTCAAATTTTTAATTAAATAATTCAATGCCTAACATTTGATCTTTGACCAGATGGTAACTGAAAAAAGTGTTTTACTTATTTTTTTATCAATTAACTAGCTCTCTATGTGAAAATGATCTTGGACTCATGGTTTTTGCATATCACTTTGCGCTTGGTCGTGTATCAAATTGAGTACATTTTAGATGAAATACAAAATCTTTTTATTTTTTATTTGAAACTATTATGTAGACTAATACCCAGGGATTAATGAAATGGTATCAAAGCAATTTTTTTTAAGAATAAACATGTCTGCGGTTTTAATACCATAGCTCCAAAAAATAATTTGCGTCTTCACGTTCAATGTACATACATTATGTATATGAAGCCAGAACCTAAACGAGTGAACTGATTTTCTTCAACTTTTGAAATGTATGAACATGTTCTAAAAATTTTGAGTCTTTATGTTCTAAATTTGAAGAAAATCTATTTACCCGGGCGGGCTCTTGTTCGATGTTCCGTGGCCGTGATTAATGACATCTGCGCAGCATTGCGTTAACATGTTTCTGAAAACGCTCGAGATTTGTTGCCATCCCTCTTGTATTGCGTCCCACAGATTTTGCGGATTTTCACGCACCGATGATCTTGTCTTAACATCAAGTAAAGATTTTCCATTAGGTTAAGGTCAGGTGACTGAGCAGGTCAAGCCATGACCTCAGTCTCGTTGACCGGAAACCACTCTTTGCTAGACTTACTGATGTTTTTCGGGTCATTGTCCAGCTGGAAATTACATTTCAATGACTTATTCCACTTCGTCTATGGACTCATTGGTCAAACCAAAATATACTTTTCTGTAGGTTTTTGGTGTGCTGAACTCGAATAAATGGAAGGCCTGAAGATTTCTCCGAGAAGAAAAGAGGTATCGGGAAGATTTAGACTGATTTTAAAAGAAAAAATAGTTCTTTCAGAAATCATTAAAAATTTTGTTGAAACAATTTACCTCACGTTACAATACAGCTTTGAAAACTGCAAAAACGGTTTTTTCGATTTTATAAAGGGAATATCTCAAAAACTTGGCCTGATAGAATTTTACTTACTTCAGATTCGAGTTCAGCACACCAAAAACCTACGGAAAAATATATTTTAGTTTCTTTAACAAAAAAAAAAAAACAAATTAAATTTTGTTGACCAGTGTAATTTATCATTGAAAAAATTACAAAAACTGATTTTTACAGATTTCACGAGTCTACATTGTAACCATTTGAACAAGACCCAAAATCTGGTGGTGGATATCTGTATCTGGGGAAGGGTACAAAATTCCGAATACCCAAATTCCAAGTGGCAACAAAATGGGTTTTGTGTATTCGGAATTTTGTCCATTCGGAATTTCGACATTGGGAATTTTGGCATTCGGGATTTTTACATATATATAGGCACCTAGTCTAGTCATAAATACTGATACACGAAAAAATTAATTTTATAAAATAATACGCTGATATTTGAAAAAAAACTTTTGTATACTTTTTATTGGTCAAGCTATTAGCTACATTTTCTAGAAAAACATCATTCGAAATGACCACCATTTTCTATAAGAAACGACCTGGAAGACATAGGCGTCATCATCGCAGCACGCGACTCATTCATTAGCAAATTGTTCAAATGTCCACTGCACGGACAAGGGCTCGCTTCTGTGACTCAATTTTTCGGTGTGGAGTAGAAAAGCCTATTATAGTCCGGGAGCCGACCGTAAGATTACCTATCTCATCGCGGTCACGCAAAAATTGGTTGCCAACTTATAGCTTTAGTACAAACATTTACAAAACTGCTGGTCGGACAAGCTTTATCTGGTCGCAATGGTTAGAAAATGCACTTTTCAGGTTGCATTTTCCGCTAAATGTACCTAGAATACCAGCAACTTATACAAATGGGGTATCAAATGAAAGCTACGGCTGTCCTCTACACGATACCATTGGTCGGACAGACTTTTTTTGGCTGTTGCGACAGGTCAGACCATTTAAAAAAAAAATGGTATTTTTTTAACACTGCGTTTTACACCAGGGAAAATTGATTAAAATAATATCAAATAGCTAGGAAAGTGGCCTTAACCATTTTTTTTCATTTTCATCCAAGGATGCACAAAATTCCTAATTTTAGAAAAGTGGTCGGACTCGTGGCAACATCCAAAAAAAGTCTGTCCGACAATAGGTATCGTGTAGATGACAGTCCTTCCTTTCATTTGACACCCATTTAAAGCAGTTGCTTATTTTATAGGTACCTACATTTAGGGGAAAATACAACCTGAAAAGGGCATTTTCTAATTGCGACCAGATAAAGCTTGTCCGACCAGTAGTTTTGTAAATGTTTGCACTAAAGCTATCAGTTGGCTTCCAATTTTGCGTGGCCGCGATGAGATAGGTAATCTTACGGCCGGCTCCCGGACTATTACCTTTTAAGGGGTGGAATTGGCTAAGCTGATAGTCGTGTTGACGACATCTATGTCTATCATAACTATAGGGACAAATAGAGAGAGCAATCGTCAAAACGGTAATCATTTTAAAAAGCGATCGCTTTGGTTTTACGCGATAAGGGCCCAGAGCTTTTAAAGGGTTGACGTCTAGACATGCTAGCTGCCCAATCATCCCATGAAATGAAGCTCGGAACATTGTTTTTGAGCCACTCTTGTTTTGTTTTTGCCTTGTGAGTTGGAGAAGAATCTTGTTGGAATGCCCACTGCCTGTTGTCTGAGCTTACACTCGGTCGTTTATTAAAACAAAAAACAGTTTAACGGATCCCTAGTTTGAACAAAATTCAAAAACTGTTCGAACAAAGAAAGCGAGCAACTATGTACATGAGTTTCCTTGAATCGAACACTGGAAGAAAATAAAAAATAGGAGTTCAAATACTGGACTCAATGTTCTTCTTAGAGTTCTTGACGCAAAAGCGTAAACAAAATTAAATTTTCTATAATATTTATTTCCTGAATGAAATAAAACAATTTTGACGAAGTTGCCTATATTCGAACACTACCTAGTGTTCGAACATCAACTCTAACAAATTTGGTTGCCTATATTGGAACATTCAGTTTACTAATCTGTAGGTAATTTATTATTAGTTTTATGTTAAAAATTTAAGTTACATAAATTGAATAATTATTATCTAGAGAGAAAACGCGTTGAAACAGGCATTGTATAATTTTGAAACCAAAAATCACAGTTTTCTACAGCACTTTAAAAGGTGTTTTTTTTTTTTTTTGCAAAAACTTGAAATAATGGATTTCCTAAAGCCTCTTTTTTATGTTCTTTTTTTAAACTTTAGGATGAAATTGGACTAGTTGATAGGACTTCAAGGTTTAAAGGAATAAAGCGTGAATTATTCTGCGTTTATAGAAGTTGAAAGTCTGAGAAATAACACAGATTATAAGCTTTTTTTTCGACTACTGTTTGTTTTTAATTTCGAGTTTCTCATTAACGGCCTAGCCGATTTCAATTAAAAAAATGTATGAAAAAGCTCCTTTAAAATGTCAATTATATTCATATCAAAATTTAAAAAAAAATAAATTTTGAATTTGAACTTGAACATAAGGAAAAGTACGTGCGATCCAGTCGTGCATTTTATTCAACAATTGAAATTCTCTTCTCAGAATCTGCAGAAGATGATTTTTGTTGTGTCAGTGAAATGGTTTGTGGATGCTTCTGGATGGCTAATAGAAAACGCGATTACTGTTGTAAGAATAGCTCCCTCACCCTCTTGTTTGTCGAAAATATATTCTACGCACAAAAAGGGATACCTCTCAATTGCGATTGAACTCGGCATCTAGGTCATTGTTGATTGGTTGCAGTTCTTAGGTATTAATTAATTGTTAGGTGGTAACAATAACAAGCTTTTAATTAACCAATCAATATTTAAATTTTTTTATTTAATTTAAAATTTGGGTAATCCACTTTCCGCTTTTCGTGGTATTTTGCTTCCCGCTTTTTTTTTTTTTTTTTTTTGCATGTGTATACCTATACTCTAATGCAAATCAAAATTTGAAACTGACATAAGCAACAGTCATCTGTCATAAATATCCCAAGGATATTTTATTGCCTTTTCGATTGGCAATCCAATTCGATACGTGTGAACGCTTCTCATTTCGATTCTGAAATCAAATCCAGAACAATTTTCTCTTCTTTTCAGAACAAGAACTGTCATTCTGTCATCGAAAAGGCCATTGGAAACTGCAAGTTGGTCAACTTTAGAATTTGAACTGGAGAATTTAGATTTATACTAGTGAACAAAAGCGTTTTTCAACTTTCCGTTCAACATTGGATTTGAAATCAACTTCAAAGTTGGCCAACTTTCAATTTATCAGCTAGTTGAGCAATATAGTGAATAAAATTACTCATATATTTTTTTTTTAGTTTTGTAAGTTAAAATATATTCTGCAACTTTTAATTACAAAATATTTTGAAATCTCTTTCCAAAAAAAAGTAATTGACAAAAAACCGTCGAAATTTAAAAATAAAAATGGTTTTTAACTTTTATTTCGCTTCACGTTCATCTGATACTTAATAGTATAATCCACGATTCAAGCATCTTCGTTTTTGTATCAGCCTGTCAATAGCTCAATGCGGACAAAGTTTTCATGTCGTTGTGCGTTTTTTGCTCTCGCATGTTTTCCCACTGCAGTAGAAGCATATTAAAGAACAATTCAGACCAGATTTGGAACAACCACAAGCTCGACCACACTGTCCCTTGCATTTGCTGGATATAGGTAGGTAGGTAAAAATGGTGGCAAGAGCGTAACACTCGCTCTTTCTCCAATTAGCACTGGATTGCGCCGTTTTGATACCATAACTCGTTTGACCTGTGTATGAAAGCAGATAAAAGCGTTCCTTGTTTTGAAATAGGACGGCTGTGAAGTATGGTTAATGTACCTTGTGAATTGGGTCATAGGACACTCACTCGATCGGATCGCATCTCGCCCGGGCTTGCCACATTATGCCGAGTTCGGCAGGTTGTAGAATAGCAACAAAGCGCGATCGATCCGATCATGTGATCATCATTGCCATTGAGCATCATGAAGCCCCTCAGAAACCCGGGTTCCGATTACTCGCGGACTTTGGATCTGGGGGAGAACATGATGCAGAACGCAACAGATTTTTGTCTCAGATCCATTTCGTGGCGTTAAGAAAAGAGATCAAGTCTTTGATCTTCATTTCGGAAAGTTCGTTTAGGTCGTCAAAAAAAGCCATTCCAAACGATTGTGCTCTCATTCTGGCTAGAGCTGGACATTTACAGAGAAAATGAAGCATTGCTGGATATAGTTTGCAATATTCTTTGTAGAGCTGGATCTAGAGTTGTTACATTCCTCTCGAAGTTCATTGCCAACTCCATTTTAGTGAGTCATGGTGAACATCAAACAAGTCTGTACATGATGGTAGGTACGGAAATTGTGAATTAATTTTTTCAAGGTTCCCCATACGGTTTGTGCTATTTTTTCTGGTCTTCATCGTTGGATCTGAATAAATGAACAAGGTTTTTCAGTTTATCATTTTCTTCGAGAATACCCATAAATTTAGTTTTACTACCCGTGTTATAGATAGCTGATGTTGTATCGCATGAGTAAATGCATGGTCGGTTAAATATAGATAGTTGAAGTGCTAATCGAAATCGTCCTTTTCCTGGTTACCGGAAAACTACCTACATTATGTGTACATATTTTCTTCACCATTGAAACTTTTAAGTTACCAAATAGCTTTTCACATATAAGACAATCACCCATAAAACTTTTCCACTCCATTTGTGTTGGTTAGATACTTTTTTGACTTCAAATGAAATAAGAAGTAGGTACATTTTTCAAAAAAAAAAAATTTTGAAATGTTTTTTAACTTTTTTGGAAAAAAACGTAGACATAATTTTTTTGTTATTTTCATTTTGATGACGACAACGTAATTTATTACGTATTTATTATTATTTTACTTTGAAAATTTGGTGAGGAAAAAAGATTTTGTAAATCAATTTTAAAATTTACAGGAATTTTGATGCTATAAAATTTTACAAATCTGCATACTAATGCAAGTCATGTAATCAATATTTGCAAAGAAACTAACGGTGAATGGCCAAAAAAAGTAATCTCTACCAAATCTTAAAAAACCATGTAAAAATCTTATTAACATTTCCAAAACTATCCTTGAACTTTTTTTTATGACGTCATTATTTGCTGAGATATTGGTAATCAAAGCCAAAAGTACCTATCTTTTTTTATTAAAACACAGATAAAACATGCAAAACAAAATTGTACAACAAAAACAAACAAATTAAATTTAAGCTGAATAAGCAAGTTACCTGACCATTACGTTTGATGGAAAACAAGAAACATAAAGCTATAGGATGCTTTTTGTTTCAACTCAATACGACCACTCATCACAAAGGTACAGCTCTTCAAAAAAAAAACACTAACAAAAATGAAAAAAAATCTTGTTCCTTTAATTTTTTTGACTACAAAAAGCACTCGTGTACTTGAGTGAGAGACCCCTTTTTCTAAGATTTGAAAAATTTGCGTTTTTAATTTTTTTGTATACACAAGAATATCCGAACAGGCTTCTTTTGTGATAACACGTACACATGTACATACCTACACAAAATATCTTCACTATCCAGTGATAACTTCTATTAGTAGTCAGACTGAAGTTTATTGTTAAATCAAGTTGGGTATAAATAATAATCAAAACAAAACTTGAGATAAGATTAAAATAACTCAAATCATACCTTCATTTATTTGTTTTTGTAACACCAGTTAAAAATAAATTAAAAAAAAAATATTTAGGTAAAGATGTATTAATTTGTTTACAGAAAAGGGAGTTCTTTTAGATATATGATACATATCTGTATGTAGATATATTTAAACAAAAATATTAATTCGTCATCAACTTTTAAAAGAAAACACAACTCATGACAATTTTCTATTTACTATCATTATCAAGAAATGACGCAATAGCTATAATGCAAATGAATAAACAATTTACTTTCAACCACTTAGAGACCAATTCTAAAGCGTAAAACAGTTAAATGATTATTTTAGCAATTACAAAACAGGGTGAATATTTAAACTTTTTGTTACTCATAGGTAACTCCTCCTCTCCTCATAGAGGAGAAAAACTTTCCAGTCTCTAGGAGTGGTGATGTACAGTACATACATATTTGTTTAGACTTAAACAGCAAAATAAAGTAATAATTGCTTACATTCAGAACAGTTAATTGGCTTCAAGCTCCAGGGCATTCAGTTAGACCGGAGGCGGTATGTGTTAGGGGGTTAATCGATAGTTAATAGTCAAAACTATTCTGCTACTGATTTAATATTACACCTTTTTACATACCTACCTATGTATATATGTATTTTTATGAAGATTTGTTTAAAATTAACTAGAAGCATAAGGCTGCATAATATTTCGGCCTACAAGGAATCTTGGCAACACCACAACATTTTGAATCTACAGAACGCAAACATGTCTCTTTTCAGGACGATCAACAGAACATTTATTAGTTAGTTTTATTAAGCATTGACATCGTAACAAAATCAAAGTCGATGCTCAAAGGATCATTTCGGCAGATTGTGCAACGCATACGAGGAAATGAACTTCGCTGAGAGGCAGAATGAACTATTCCTCCAACATTTTTGTAGACCAATCTTTATAGAAAGGGGTCCCTTTGGACTACCCCAACTAAAGAGGTACCTATAAGGTTTCTTAACATCACAGTACACAAATCTAAAGCTACGAGCAGACGATTTGCAAAAGTCGCAAATATTTGCGAGTATGACGTCATTTTTACGTCACAATTTGCGATCCTTGGTCGCAAATCGTCTGAACACATCTTTGGGACAGCCTACAAATGCTCGCAAATCATTTGCGGATGATTTGCGAGGCCCCAATCGCAAATACATTTGCGACTTTTTCGCAAATCGTGTGAGCACTCACGAAAACCATTTGTGACAATTTGCGAGTATTTGCGACTGTCACAACCATTTGCGAACACACGAAAATGGATCACTGCAAATGCGGACATTTGCGATGAATTTTGTTGTTGTACTTGAAGTAATTGGCCGTGGTTTTTAGTATGTATGTACCTTCTTATTTTGATTATTTTTTTATATATATTTAAATTTGTTTTTCTTTTGTTTTTTTTTTATGGAAACTAGTTTTACGTAGTTTAAAAAAAAATTAAATTGACCTACAGCCCATAAAACAACACAAAAATAAACATATAATTTACATACTACACATGTATGTATGAATGTATGTATGTGCAAACACTTGTATTTTAAATATTTTGAGACTATTCGAACAAAAATCGACAAATAAACAAATTTTTCAAAAGAGAAATATCATGCTCGCAAATCTGCAAATGAGTAAAAATATGATTTCTAAAAATACTTACGCAAATCGTGTGAACACCCCGCAAATATGCTGCAAAATTTGCGATCTTATTTGCGAGCATGTCATTTGCGAGCAGCTTGATCGCAAATGTATTTGAGAACTTTGGGACAACATTCGCAAATCGTCTGAACACGTGTATTTGCAGGTTTGCGAGCACTGTCAAACCTAAACCATTTGCGGTATATTTGCGATTTTTTTCGTGACGTCAGTGCTCGCAAAGATTTGCGACTATCGCAAATCGTCTGCTCGTAGCTTAAGGTATTATACTGCGCAGTTTGTCAGTCGGAAATAAAAAATGGCTGCACACGTAAAAACAACAACAAATTAAAATTGTAATTGTCAGACATAAAAATGGCTGGGAGCGTGATGACTTAAATACACGTAAAAACAACAACAAATATTGACTTTTGAAAAAAAAAATCAAAACTCTAATGATATTACCTTTAATATGTGTACTGTGTCTTAATATAACCTTCAAGGTATTTTCTGAAACTGTAAAGCCAAATATTAGTCAACAATCTTATAGGCCTGCATAAGTGTGGTCTTAGACTATAAATATTCAGCATCAACCCAATATTCACACTAGATCTTGAAAAAAACGCATTATAACAAAATACAACACATTTTTATCTTTTGGAATTCCAGTTGAATAATAAATTAATTTAACTTGAAAATTGATAAATTCAAATTACTAAAACCTAATTTCTGTTTAAGGATAACTTTAAAATTCATTTCATCGTACCTAATGCTATTTTACACTGAATTTTAAAAATATAATTTACTCTCAAGGACCGAAGAAAATAAAAACATTTTGATGGATGATTCTCCAGTTCACCAGTTTCTGCAGTTTTTTTTTTTTTTTGCTAACGACATTAGTGCGTCACTAGACGTGCAATGAACTTCCCCATGAATATCCATTTGCTGTCGATTAAATAAATGTATTCTTGAATACTAACCAAATTAGGTACATAGTAACGAATATGGTTAACGTACGTGATCACTTTCAAATGGCAACAAAAAAGGAAGCTTTAAACCTCAGAATTAAGATAGTTTGCCTGAGCTATATTTCATTGGTTGATTATAATTGAAAAGGGAGTTATACATGTTTATCCTTTTATACATACATACATACACACATATATTTATTTAACGACAGGAGTTGTTGCATGAGCTCAATATCTCAATTTGAAACTTAAAAAATAAATGGGAAAAGGTGTATTAAGTAACTAGTTGACTAACCCTCACATAAATTGAAAACAGCAATAAGTAAGTTAGTTCCACCGCGACAAATATCAACTTACACATTATCCGGTTAAATTCTTACTACTCTTATATAATTTCTACGGTACAATTTCAATACATTTAGATATACTTGAGGGCTTTGGAAGTTTTTTTTTTAAATCCATTCCATTTTCTTTCTTTAAATCCACGAAAAGAAAATTGCTATAGAGTAATTTATTGATTTTTTTATAATAACAGGTTTTTTTTAGAAAAAAAGATTTTCTTTGGTGTCGAAAAAATTAGCATAGCAGGAACAGTTATTTTTTGCTCCTGAAAAAAGCTTGGGAATGACTAAGAAACGATGCGTACCAAGTTTAAAGAAAATCAACCCAGCCGTTTAGGTTGTAGCCAAACAGACAGACAGAATAATTGCTGTTTGTTTGATGTTGTGGGGGAATCACAATGAAAAATGAAGAAAAGAGTATTTTTGAAAATTATATTGAAATGATACACAAGAGAAAATTATGCAACATGTTCGCTTGAGCCAGTTTTAAGCAGATTATCTTTCTAGGAATTAAGGTCTTAAGAGTTGCTGAAAAAATGTTGAACTTACATATTTTTATTTTTTTTTTTAATTTTGTTTAAGTAAATGTTTTTTTTTCTAGAAATTTTTAAAAAATACGTTCAAATGTTTTCATCTTCATACGAAAATTATAACATTCCAACCGAAAAGTCTATGAACTTCAAAACTAGGTATGTTTTCACATAATAAGAACTAGGTACCTATGTTATCATCACTTGCTTACTTACAAAATTTGCAACAAATACAAATTGACTATGAGCCCACCAAACAATAGGTATGAGATTCTGCAGGTGCATGCATCTTGACATCGAATACAAAAGTCTGGCAGAATTTTTTTCGGCGCCCGTGGTGTGGACTATACGTTGAAAATACCGCTTAAGTAATTTTTGTATTAGGGGTACAACCACTTCAAATCATTTAATAAAAATATGAAATGATGCTCTGTCATTTTCCCGTAATCAGTAAGCAAACTTTAATTTTAACGATCCGATTAATAGAACTCAAGATATAGGCATATAGGTAAGCTTTTAATGCAATATCGAGATATTTGGAGAGTTAAAAATATTAAAATCATAAAAAAAGTCTTCAAAATAAAGTCGTTTGAAAAGCTCATAGCTTGAGATTTATAGGTATTTCGGATAATTAAAATTAAATGTTTGTTTATACAGCTGCGGTCAAATTATTGGTAGTACACCTAATGAAACAACAATTGATCCATTCATTTTAACCGAATAAATAGTCATATGATTTCAAATAGGTGTTTTTAAGCCTTTTAATAAAAAAAATACAATTTTTTAAAGGAGAATGGGAAAGTGGTCCCCCCCACTCAACACGAACGTATCATATATCGTTAAAGGTTATTGCGAGCACATCATTTTATTATATGACCATCAAACTCTAAACCATGGGGTTTGCGAGATATTCAGCTTCAAAACATTAAAAAGAAAAACAATGCGATTCCTCATTTGTTGCTTCTTTTTACTCAACAGTAATGTGTTATACAGTGAGTGTCAAAAGTGAGTAAACACCCATATGATTTCTGATAAATGGATAGTTATTATTAGGAAAAAATGCATTAGTTTTGTTTTGAAATTTTTAATTATTATTTTTTTCTTTTTGAAAGCTTTTGTTTTTATTATTGAAATGCAATTTTGGTTTTTTTTTTTTATTTCATGAACTCCAGAAATCATGGATTTTTATCCATTTTTTACGCTCACTGTATCGTTGAAAAGGTTAATATTTTTTGTTGTATGGCCGTTAAGGTGTAGATAGTGGGATATGATCGATATTTGGCATCAAAAACGGCGAATATAACAATAATTAAGGCAATTCCTCTATGGGAGCTGATCTCAACTGAACAGTGATATGTTATACGTCGTTGAAAAGGAAATTGCCTATACTTCATTTTGTTACATAGCCGCTAAGTTGTTGGCATCAAAAAGGGCCAATCGAACAGTAGGTAATGCATATTGGGAACTGGTTTATCTAGGTACTCATTAGCAATGGGTGGTTTTTTATGCCAAATATCTCTCGAACCCCATGGTCTACAGCTTAACGGTTATATAACAAAATTAAGTACATGCAATAACCTTTTCAACAACGTATGACACATTCGTATTGAGTTTTGGCTAGTTGCTTTGCAACTAGAAACATATTTCTCTGCATCGCACCACAGGTTCTTTATAGGGTTAAAGCCGGAGACTGTGCTGGTCAATCCATCGCAACTCTCTTTATCTGGAACTATTGCTTCGAAAGCTTACTCGTATGCTTTAGATCGTTGTCTTACTGAAAAACATATTTCATTGGCATTTCATCTTCAGTATTCGGTACGGTAGCATTCCTGCATTATTCTAACATAGAGATGCTGATCCATGATGCTTTCAATTCGTTGTATTGGACCAGCACCATTGAATGAAAAACATGCCCAAACCAGCAAGCAGCAATAGATCCTCCGTTTGTAATTTGTTTGGAGACATTTTGACATATTAACGAGATCCCTTTCCATCACATAAAACAATCTTGGACTCGTATGACCACAGAATATTTCTCCACTTTGACGCAGGCCGGTCAAAATGTTCCTTTGTTTGTTTTAATCTTTTTGTTGTTTTTTTTTTTTTGTCAGCAAAGGTACCTACCTTTCGTGTACTGTGTAGGTATCGTAAATGTCTACGAGCCGTTTCAACGCTGGCACCATCACAAAATATGCCTTTAATATCCTACGCTGGCGTAAAGGGATTGATTTTTGAATGCTTGACGTCTCGTTTTAGTAACTTTGGTGGCGTTACCGTCCGCGAGTTTCGTGCTGAAAATTTGAACCAAACCTCAAAAATTTTTGCCGATTCTAGTTCAAAACCCCAATTTTCAAAAAAATCATCACCACGTTTTTGAAATAGGTACATATTAGGTCTGATACTTTATATTGAATGTCTGTGATTTTTAGACCAAACTTCTGTCAAAACATTTGTTTTATATGAAATTTGAACTAAAATGTGCAGAAATGCACAGAAATTCAAAGTAAAAGAACATACCTATTGAGTGTTTTTGTTTTTTTTTAATCCAATTTTTTTCAAAAATATACAATTGTTTCTAATAATATTTATGTTTTAAAGGAGCTTCTGCTTACAAAATTTTTATTGAAATGGTTAGATCCGCTAATAAGAAAGTAGAAATGAAAACGTTATACGGCAAGAAAAATGCTCTAGTGCTTTAGGGTTTAGGCTAACGGTCGAGGTACAGATATACAGACGAATGTCAAGTTTGATTAAAATTTCGAAATCTTTTTTCTGCACGAATCCAACACTTGCCTTATAGTAGGTATAGGTAGGTAGGTACCTTCATTATAACGTACAAGTAAAAACGAATAATAGACTGGGTGTGAATGATGGCAAAAAAAGAAGTAGGTATGTAGGTATAGGTAGGCGTCGAAAGCTTAATCAAGCTTTCGACGCCTGCCTATACCTACATACCTACATCACAGTTTTTCTGTCAAAGACGAGGAATACAAATTTGAATTCACTAGGTTTTGAGGGAACAATATTTGGAAGATATCGTTTTTTTTTTTTAAATTAGCCAAGTTAATTTCTTCTCAATAAGTCAAAAACTGTTTTTATCTTAAAAGAAAAGCATCAAATGCGAATATAGAAAATTTTACCGAAAAATTGAGGAATTTTGCTGAAGAATTGTGAGAATTTAAAATTTCTGAGAAAGCAAAAATCGAACATATTTCATAATTGTGAATTGACTACTTTTCTGTTCAGAATTATCCTATAGTTTTCAAAGAATCTGGGAACCTGGATATCTTTCATGCAGATTTCTATCATGCTCTGATCAATTTCTACATGGAAAAAAGATTGTCAGTAGGAATCCTGTATTGAATTCCAGCCAGGCTTGATAGCAGTTTGAAGTTTGGAACCAAAATTTTTAGTTGAAAAATTGTTCTTTTCTTATCCAAACAACCAAAAAATATATTTCATTGGACACATTAATAAAGAGCAAACAATTGAGATATGTATATCTGAAACCTAATAACACATTTTAAACGTAAAAATTTAACATAAATACAAATAAAAACAAATATCTAGATTATGTACTTACAAGGTATTAGATTTTCCTAATAAATAACATTAAAGTGACAACACTGTTTTGTATTCCTGTATCAAGCCCGGCAAAGGGAAGCTGTAAAACCAAGAAGCAAGACGGAAACAAAAATCCGTGCTTTTCTTCAATTTCGGTGTTTTTGGTTGATTTTGGTCTTTTAAGGTGACGAAGGACGAAAAAGGAGTACGGATGTTTCGCAACAAAACCACTAGAATCCGATGCAAGTTGAAAAGAAGTTCGATTGATTTTAATCTTTTTTTTTGTCAAAATAATTATTGGTTATCTTTTTTTGAAGAAGAACCTAGAACAGTGGTGGTGGAACTAGGGGAATACCGCCGCAAACACTGATAAAGGAGATGACGCAGGAAGATTGTGCGATGAGAAGAGAATTATTTCGATTTTAATTTTAATCCAATGGGCGGATTCGCCAAGCACAAGTGTTGCATGCAAAAGAGGAATGCGACGATTTTTTTGTTTTTGCTTTTGCTTGATGGTGCTGGTTTGGTGTCTTCTTCCTGTACAAATATATATGTAGATATAATGAAGGAAGAAGGAGGTAATTTTCTTTACTTATATATATTTTTTTTTTTTCTCAACAGAACACTTATAATTTATTTTCCATTCGAAATTCACCCGAAGACGAGAAAAAAACGCACTTTTTTATTTCAGCTAGCACCAGACAGACACCGTCCGTCTGTCGTGTTCGTAGTCAGCCGATGAGCAAATTCCGATTTCTTGGAAAAGCAATGCACAGGCAGAGGCACACAAGAACTCGATAATCGAGATAGGACAACTGCGATACTGCGACCGCCGCGGGAGACGGTGATGTGAAAAGAAAAAATCTTTGTATCTTTTTTGCACACCTCACTTCTCACACTTGGGGCACTTATGGTTTGGAGCACTTCTTGGTTGGAAAACTAAAAACGTTTTTAATTTTATTTTCTGATCGGCGATTGAAGATTGAACTTGAATTGATTTGAGAAAAAGGATGTTTTTTTGAGAAAATCAATCACTACATCGCAATATGTCAACCAACTCAACAACTTGCTAAACTCGTTCACTTCACTGGTTTCGTTTCCAGGGTGTTTTTCGTTGAAGAAGACGACGAAGGCGACAGATGGTGAACAAAGCAGAGGCCGAAAAAAAGCAAAAAGTGCGTTGAATTTTGTTTGATTTTTGCGGAACAGAATGGAAATATTAAAAAGAAATCGACATTTTAAAGTGCTTTTGGGGTGTAGGGATGTGTTCGTGGTACACCATGGGACGGATATGTTTGTCAGTATTGCCGTTGTCGGTATTAAGACCCTGTCTAGACTGTGCTGCTCACTACGTATTGGTGATATAGTTACAACTAGAATAGACGGTAGCTGTTGGAAGAATATGTCAAAATCGACCGAAAAATAGCTTTCCGAATAGTCAATTTCATAAGTCACCCATAATACACTTTTCAGTGGTTGAAAGTGGAAAAAATGGAAATAATTTTTTGTTTTATGTTAATTTTTTCATAATTCACAACACAGAGTGACAGGCTTTTAATTATTTACTTCGCGAAACCACTAAAACTCGATGCGATATATGTAAATTAATTAAAAGAAAATTTAAGATTTTACTTCACTCATACCTAAAACAGAAAAAAAAAAGAGTTGGAAAACTATGCACCAAGCGCCAAATTATTTTTATGTCATTTTCGATTGGATTTTGTGACTGTTCTACTCCTTTTTGATTCCAATAGAATATGAAAACATCATGTTGTCAAATTTACACACAACTACTAAATGACGCCATATTATAAAATGGGCTTCTTCAAGCATTCATTACTTTTGACAAGTAGTGCGACGAAAAACTGTATGTGTATGCGTGTGTTCCAAATCTACACCTTCTTCAATTTGGGAACAGAAAAATACTCCGAAAATAGTACTCCGAACAGCCAATCGAAGGCTTTTGGAGTACATGGAGTGAAAATGGAGTAGAAAAAGGCGTACTCCGAACGTCCAGTCGAAAACGACATTAGTTTGCCTCCACCATTTTGATTTTGCGTTCGTCCACTTACGAAAGAGCAGTCGGTGAGAGCTCTTACGTCCAACGGCGAAAGTTAACGAAAACTTAACGAAAAGCTCCACTTCGCAATAATGTGCGCGTTATATGAAATTCTTGTTTTCGCTCGTTTTCTTACGACTACTTAAGTAGACTTCCGACTATTCTAGTTCTACCTTAAGTCATCATATATCGTGTATACACTTGCATTTTAAAAAAAATCTTCCTTTCTGCCCACGTTCTGTAATCGATAATTGGTCGAGAAATGTTAGAAAGTGGAACATAACTGTTACGAAAAACAGTAACGCAAACACTACTGTTGCAAATAATATCGACTCCAAAATTGAATTTGCGAAAAGCAACAACGTCAAAGTTGGCGAATAAAGCTAGAACTATAATGCTCGGAGGGGCACTTAAGTGGTCGGAAGAAAACAAGCGAATACACGGAAAGCATTTGACGCGACTATAATTGCGAAGTGGAGCGTTTCGTCAAGTTTCGTTCAACTTTGGTTACGGAAGTGAGGTGCGCTCCCGAGCGCACCTCACTTAAGTAAAACTGACATTTGGGGAAATAGGAATTTCAAAAAGAGAAAGATGATAGTTACATTATGGGTGTGTTCCCCTTTTTTCGGTACGGAAAGTTACTTTTCGTTGGTTTTTGACATAAAGCTTCAGAACCCTTCCGAGTATTATAGTTCTACCTTAACTTTAGAGAAGAATATTCCAAAACGTCAATTTAACGGACGATGAAAAAACATAAGTAAATGAAACACGATCAATAGGCAATAGCAATGAGTGAGGCAATTTATTGCCTTAAATATTAGGTCTGATCCTTTACTTTGGGTTTCTGTGATTTTTTTTGTGTCAAAATATTTTTTTTATATGATGTAATAAGCTTAAGGTTTGAAATTAGGAGATTTATTGCGTACAATGGGCTGGCATGCTAGTCGTTGCGCGGCATTGAACTCGCCGGATGTGGGTGGGATCTTGCCCATGCACTACAATTTTACCTATTACATTTTATCATGCCAATACCAAAAAGATAATCTTTTGAAATAACAGAAGGTTATAACAAATTAGATTGTAAACAGACGGACGCATTACCACTAGGGGGCGCTAAGATCTAATTAGCGTTGACCTTTCCCACCCTACCATGGGAGCTAACACGATCACGGAGTTTTATTAACTCCCCCATTCTTTGGCTTACCTTTACTTTTCTGCTCAGTTCATCCTCTCTTCACCGAATCACGTCTCCTTCCACATCCCCTAGAAAAAGAAATCTTAGCAAGACATCAGGCAAGAAGCCCGAATAAAACAGTGTAATTCAACCATTTTTGGCGTGATTTACAAATACAAAATTTATTTAAGTAAATTTAGAAAAAGGAACAATAACGTATTAGGTAGCGAACAGTTTCAAAAAATAATAAATTAAGCATAATATGTGTTCGAGAAATATGTATATAGGAATTGCCTAGACTCAAAATATTTATCTTCTTGTACACATATAATACTGGGTAAATGTAAACAAAGAATACAAAAAAAAACAATTTTTGAAAATATCTAAACCTTAATAATAATACAAATTTTACTAGAAATAAATAATAGCGTATAGGAATTTTCGACGCAATGGAAACTGACCAAGAAAGATTCCACTTCTTTTCCTTTTAAACACCTGTATGCTCTGACAGGAAACTCGACTTTACTATACTTTCTTTACTAAACCTAAATTGAGCTCAATGTAGATTTCTTTTCGTATCAGGTTTTCAACCTCACATAAAAACATATAAAATAATAAAGCGGAAACAGACTTATGCCACTTATAAATAAGCGGAATATTCCCATAAACCATTCACAAATCAATTGAACAACAAAATATCGTAATCAAGGAACAAGTGAAAACTACCTATTTATGATATAGCGAAATTTTACAAAAAAAGTATTAATAAGGATCACGCCAATGAAATATAATAAGAAAGATAAATATTTACTGAATATAAACTCTTGTTTTATTAGCGAACTGGAAAAACTCATATATCGCCCTTGGATCTCACCATCTACTATGTGGTTTTGCTTAGTATTGTGCACTTTTCTTTTTTTTTTAATTATTAATTATTGATATTAAAACTTATAATTCTAATTTATTTGCGATACAAATAAAACTTAAATTTTAAATTCACAAAAAAAAGCTGGCACAAAATTGTATTAATCACCTTCTGGAATCCTGAGTTCTTAAATTTAAGGTTCAGATTCTTGATGGTAATCTCTGAATGCTTGATGGTTGATTTTTCTTGAATTCTTGAAGAGTAGATTCTTGAATGCTTGAAGCGGTTTCTTGAATTCTTGAATCTTAAGTTCTTGAATGCTTGATGCGATTTCTTGAATTCTTGAATCTTAAGTTCTTGAATACTTGATGCGATTTCTTGAATTCTTGAATCTTAAGTTCGTGAATGTTTGAAGCGGTTTCTTGAATTCTTGAAGCGTATGTCTAAGTCTTATGACTTTTCAATATATAGAAAATTTTAACTTTCTGGATCGTACTATTAAAGAGGGGGGGCGATCACGACTTGTTTCTCACCTTTTCAGTCGTTGATCGCCAATTACTTGATTCTTTTGAACCCTAGTTATAAAAAAAAGGAAAAAGTCTTTTTAGGAAAACGATCATATCTATACATATAGGTATATTTGGATAGAAATATTGGGATTTATACATCCTCACAATAAAATTAATTATATATATTCTTTTCCTATATAAGTGCGACGAAAAACGACTCACCCTCAGATCTCGGTAATGAACTCTTTCGTATCTGGCAAGTTGGCCGAATTTGCCAGTATTTTAAGGCCCCGAGAATTGCTGATCCACGTTTTTGTTTCCACGTGGAACGACCCGTATATATAAGGCAGTGGTCGATTTGCAGCCTAGCGGTCCTATGGGTTCAGATAAAAAAAAGGAAACCATTAGGAACGCAGAAATGGTTTATATAAATCCATATACCTAGATACATCTATTCTCTTTATTACATTAATATACATATATACTAGTGACTATGTCAGCAAGAAATAAATTCCGAATTTTCTTTTGAGACATGTGCACTCACCTTAAAAAAAATATTCGCAACGTATCGATTTGGCAGTGATCTTTAATCACGTATTAACGAGTTTGCCCTGTGAATAACTCTTAGGTATCTAATCAGTTTTATATGATCTCCTTTTTGTGGTATTCTATGCAGGCGAAACAGGTTCACACTTTAATTTTTGGATTTGCACTTATAAATAATTTGGTGGCTCTTCTTCACTCTTTCTTATGCGCTATCTGCTTCCTCTTCGCTTGGCTGCTTTCTTGGTAATGAATTAGAATGCAGAATTGCCATGATCTACTTCCACCGTTCCCGTCCAGCGACCGAGAATCATTTGGTATAATCGAACCAACCAATCGGAATAAAGCACGTCGCTAAAAGTTAAAAACATATCTGATTCCTTTCCTTTGAACAAATCCTTTCCTTCTCCATAGTGACGCTCGCGACCTCTGGAGCTTAATTGGATCTGAGGAGCGTTCAGATACTCCTAATATAATTTGTCCCCTTTTCGTTTACACAAGGAGATAAGTCAGGCTTTTGTTTTTTTGTAGTGACCTTAGAAGGTTTGATTGTTACACTCTCGAAACTTAACGCAGACTGCCAAACAAAAATTAAAATTCTCCAAGTGATTAATCGTTGGATTTTATTCGCCTTGTTACTCAAAAGAATAGCATGCAATCAAATTTCATAGTTTGAACGAGCCCCCTAGCGAGTTTCCAGAACTCAAATTCCCTCCGATTGATATTTGAACGCGACCAAACCCAAATGTCAAAAAAAGATACCCAGAGCAAAAAAAAAAAAAAATCAAAACAATCCCAGAAACAATCCCAGAAACAGAAACTATGGTGGAGTCTGGAGTGTTTTGGACTGATCTGGCTGGCAAAAAAAAAAGGAAAACCCACCTTCCAACATCTACATGATATATAATAAACTATATCTCATTAATAGAACACCGATTAATGAAAAGTTAGTTTTTTTTTTTTCTCAGTCTCAACAACAGGGCAAAGGCATACCCAGCCATTGACGCACGGCGGATAGGAACAGGTGGCAAAATGCTACAACAACGACAGCAAAAGAAGGGGTGCGACCCTTTTAAAATTAACTCAATCCAAAATAGTATTCCAGAACGCAACGTTAAAAGGCTGAGGCTACGCGAGCACTCGTACCTTGAATTGGAATCAGTAGGTTTCATAAGTATGTTCTAACTTTCTTTCTTTTTTTTATTTACCAAATCCTTTTCGTTTGTTACAGGTGTCTACAACAAACCACTGTACGAGAAGGTGAACCTTTCGGCTTCGAGAAGAGTGGAAAGACCAAACTAGCTGTTTTATTTACTGGTGTTTATCCGGCTACTTACACATAAATATATGTATCTCGTATCATATAAGTATGTTCAACCTCTGGCGCGTTCATGGCAATTTTTTTTTATGGCAATAATGTTAGCAATAATTAATAAATATATAAAATTACATTCATTCCCAGGAATATTGTGTGGCATTTTCATATTGCTCGTAAAGATAGTATATGATGAAACTATTTCTGTGGTACCTATCTGTTGGATTAGGGGATGTGGAGAAGAACCCACAAAAAGCTGGGCAATAGGAATATATTTAGCGTTTACTTATAGTGTACTATTGTGGGTTTTTGCGGACTATGATCTACCATACGGATCCATAGATTAGATAGGTCAAAATAAAACTTGTTGAGTGAATACGAAAGTGACTAATTTGGGAATTTTTTTTGAGTGTATTAGGTCTCGCCAACGTTGTAAACCATGCTCAAGACATTAAGATACAAAAAAAAATATATAGAAATTTATCCTACGATAAGGATTTTTATACCTACTTAATAGTATAGGTGAATAATAAATAAGTAGAAAAATAAATGAAAACATAAAAATAGAAGATATAAATGAGTGTAAATAAATAAACAAATGTATAATTACCTATATACCCTAAACAAAACCAATAAGGAAATAATATATGATTAAACAAATGAATGGATAGGTAAAGAGATAGACGTGTAAGGTGCCAAAAGCTTTAAATAGCAACGCCTACCGATAAATTAACGAACATGTTAACCATTAAATAAATTAACATATAAACGAGAGTTGTGAATAAATAAATTAACAGATAAACGATGATAATAAATAAATAAGTAAACAGAAATGAATAAATTACGGATGAACAAATTAACAGAGGTAATGAATAAATAAATTAACACAAACAAATTGAATAAATTAACAAATAAATGAATAAATAATTAAATTAGTAAATAAATAAACTTTGCGACAATTATAAACACTAATTAAAGCCTAATATTGCAATCTTAACCTAAAATAAATAAATAAATAAATAAATAAATAAATAAATAAAATATCACAGGGTTTTAATGAATGCTTACCTAAAAAAAATAATATCACAGTTTTTAAGAATACCTAACAAAAAAAAAACATCACAGAGTCGGATGGACTTCAGTGGTTTAATAAATGAGTAATAAATTAACATTAAAGTAACTAACATGGTAACGGATAAATAAGGAGATAAGTACATTTATAGATAATTTATGAAATACTATGCCAAAGATGTGTATGTACATAAATGGTTTTTAACAATGTAGAAATACTAGATTAGCTACATGGATACAAAAAAACAAAAAAAAAATTACTGTTTAATGTCCTTTGCATGATAGACTCCAATGGTTTTGCCAGATAGATTTTCCAATTCGTATAAATTTTTGCCAACAGCTTTAACCACACGACATTTAACAAATTTAGGACAGAGTTTGGAACTGAGGTACTTTGAGCTATCACTTAGAATGAAGTTTCTTCGGAATACCTCTTGACCTGGTATAAAACGAATGTCTCGAGCTCGGGTGTTATACTTTTGCGCACTTTTCTCACTGGCTTTGGCAATGCTTTCTTTGATTTTTTTACGCATGCACTGCAGTCGAGTGTGCCTCGAGAGAGTCAATAGTTCGCCATCTTCTAACGTATTTAGTTTCTGAGCAAGCTCGTAACAACTTCCGTGGCTTATCATATTTACACCAAAAAGGGCGAAATACGGGGAGACACCAGTTGAGGTATGAACCGCACTTCTAAGAGCAGACGCTATGTCGCTCAGATGTAGGTCCCAATCTCGCTGGTCTTCTTTCAGATATGATCGAATTGCTGCTAGAAGAGTACGATTGACCCTCTCAGAAGCATTCGACTGAGGGGAATAGTTGGCTGTTTTAAAATGTCGTATACCATATATTTGCATAAAACTTAGGAAATCCTTCGCCAGAAACTGTTTTCCATTGTCGGAGTGGATTATTTGAGGCACTCCAAACATATCAAAAACACTTTCTTTTAAAAATTTGATTATACTTGACGTGTTGGCTTTCCGTAAAGACTTTAAAAGGACAAATTTAGACAAGTGATCTAGAACGACGAAGACATAACTATTACCAGACTTAGAACGAGGATATGGACCTAAAAAATCAACATATAACTTCTGAAACGGACGATCAACGCTAAACACACTTGACATCGGAGGACGTAGAACTTGGTTAGACGGTTTGGACTGAATACAAGTGGTACATTTTATAACATATTCACGTATTTGAATTGTCATATTCGGCCAATAGAAATATTGACGAATCCTTTGAAGTGTTTTAGCTACTCCTCCATGAGCAACTTGTGGAGGATTATGGGCACGAACAATGATTTCGTTCGTGAGACCTGAAGGTACCCATAATCTCCATGTGTGTTCAACCGTTGCATTCTCATCATACGGTGGAAAAGCACGCTTGTACACATAATTTTCATCAATTTTAAGATCTGGCAATCGTTCTTGGTTTTCTTTAACGGTATTAATCAGACTCGCGTATTCTTCAGATTCAAATTCTTTCGAGTTGAGATCTATTAGTGGAGATATATTACCTATATCTAAACTGTCTACTTCCATGTAAACTCTTGATAACGTATCAGGGACTACATTTAGACTTCCTTTTCTGTGCACAATATCAAAAGAAAATGCTTGCAGCTGGAGGCTCCACCGTGCAAGTCTACCACTCAAGTCTTTGAGACTCATGAGCCACTTTAAACTTGAGTGGTCAGTTATGACGGTAAACATCATACCTTCCACGTAGGGTCTAAACTTTTGCACCGCTAAAACTGCTGCAAGGCATTCTTTCTCTGTTACGCTATAATTCTTTTGACATTTATTTAGCTTTTGGGAGAAGTATGATATTGGTGATTCTTCCTCGGCATCGCCTTTCTGGAATAACACCGCACCTACACCTGTATCAGAGGCATCGCATTGGATGTAAAACCGTTTTTCGAAATTTGGATGCGTTAGCACCGGAGCTGTTGTTAAGGCCTTCTTCAACTTTTCAAATGCCTCCAGAGCCTCTTCCGTCATTTTGAATTTCGTGTTACCCTTTTTGAGCGTGTCCGTGATTGGAGCCGTCAAAGACGAAAATTCCCGTATAAACCTACGGTACCACCCTGCTAGACCAAGCAGTCTGCGTACCTGTTTTGCCGTTTTGGGAATGGGGAAGTTCTCAATAGCTTCCACTTTGGCAGGATCCGTCTTTAGGTTCCCACCACCAACGATGAAGCCCAAGTACTTCAATTCCTTGAAACAGAACTTTGACTTCGTCACGTTGATGGTGAGACCAGCTTTATTCAGGCACGCAGCCACTTCCTCCAGCAGGGTCATATGTGTCTCGAAATCTGGAGCTATGACGAGCAGATCATCGAGATACACGAAGACACGGTCCCTTAACCTTGAGGGAATGACCTTGTCCATCAACTGACATAACCTTTGGGCTGCATTACACAGACCAAAGGGCATGACAGTGAACTGGTACAAGGGCCGTCCTGGTACCGTAAATGCAGTCTTTTCTCTACTCTGCCTTTCCAGCGGTATTTGCCAGAATGCGTCTTTGAGATCGATACTACTTATATAAATAGTATCATGAAGACGACTGAAGATGCCTTCGAGATTTTGGAGAGGGTAAGCATTTTTTTTCGTGTGGGAGTTCAGCTTACGTGAGTCGAGACACAGACGATTTTTGCCGGGTTTCTGTATCAGGACCACTGGCGAACTCCACGGGCTTTCACTCTCCTCAATTACTCCAAGGCTCAACATTCTGTCTATCTCGGCATACAAAAGGGCTTGTATCGCTGGAGAGACAGGGTAGTGACGCTGCTTTACAGGAGCCGCATCTCCGGTGTCGATGACGTGCTCTTCAAGCGTCGTTTTTCCGAGTCCGTATTTGGTATAACACCGAAACTTTTGCCTGACTGCGTCCAATCGCGTTTGTTGCTCTGGAGACAGTTGATGGGTATCCGGAGTGGCCTCAACATACTGTATTTTCATCTCGCTGACGATTCCAGGTGCAAGATCGAATGCTTTCCAGAAATCGACGCCGAGATATAGCCCTTGATCAAGATTTGGAACAAGGTAAAAAGTAATATTTTGGTTCTTGTTTTTATAATTTACATCTAAATTAACTTTTCCGACTATGGACTGACATTTTCCATCAGCGGTTTTAACATTTGATGTAAATGGAGAAATTTGAATGTTTAATTCATTTACGACATCTCTACACCCTTTGCCAAGAATGCTAACGCTTGCACCGCTATCAAGCAAGCCCAGCATTTCTTTGTTAGCTAATTTAACTTTGGCATACGGCCTAGGGTCTCCAGACACATCTATTATAGTCGATAATAGGTTGCCTCTTATTTGTTTTCTTGATTTATATCTGTTTCTAGCTTTGAGTATCTTATTTTTAACAGTACCATTGAAAATTCTTTCTTTGGCCTTATTATATTCTTGAATTCTTATGTGTAATGGTTTAACATAACTACAATTTAAAGCTTTATTACTATTTAAACTTAAATCTTCTTCTCTCTTCAAAATTTTGATTTTCCTCTCTTTACTACTTATTGTTTCAGGGTTTCGGGGAACTGAGTCGAACGCGACTCCCCCGTTGAAATCGCGCTCTTCTTTCTGTTTTCCTGTTTACTACAACTTGGACAGTTGGAGCAAATTACATTTTCTTCTCCACACCGAAAACAAAATATATTCTGTTTGGGAGATGGACACTCCCAATACAAGTGTCCAATCACCTTACAATTCCAGCATTTAAGAACTTTGTTCGCTGGCCGAGGTCTATTATTATTCAAATAATTAATCGCTGCAAGATGGTCTTCATAATAATTTTGATCATCATCGTAATATTGGATTTCATTCGCCGACATTTTTGGCGGTTGTCTAAATTGTCTAGAGTTGTATGTTTCTCTAGACGGAAAAGCATTTTCGGCTTCCTTACAAGCGAATCTCAATTGATCAATCGAAAATATTGCCATGGGATACACTAATTTACTTATTTTGTCATTGAGATTCCTTTTTAGCATTCTAATTAGTTCAAACTCCGGTATGGGTATTTTCAGCTGGGATTTAATCTTCGATATAGCAGTGAAGAAACTCTCACATGACTCAAAAGCACCTTGTTTACGATCTGCCATCTCTCGCATTATTTCGTAATCGGATTTTGAGTTTCTGAAGTGAAGCAGCAAAGCCTCACGCAACATTGGCCAGTCAGGTCTATGGTTGGATCTTTGATAATCCCAATACCAATCTTGTGCGGTTCCTGAAAGCGTGAGGTGAAACTGCTTTAGTACCTCAGGCCAAGGGCACATATATTGGTTCTGGAGGGTTTCTAAACGGAAGATAAAATCTTCAACCGTTAAATTTTCTGGTTTACCATCGAATTTTAGTCCCCATCGGTCGATTTTAATCACATCGCGCATACCTCTACCTAAATTCGAATTCAAATCATAATATGGGTTCTGAGTGTTTGGGTGGTAAATGTCAGAGTACCTAAAATCGGTTTGAAGTTGCGGAAACTGAGCTTGATGAATACCAGTGTCCGGTCTTAAGTCATTGGTATTGGATTTGAAATTATTTAGTGGCTGAGATAATTGAACATGTGATGTGTCAAAATTTTGGACTCTCGGTGGTACAGGTTGTTGTTGTAGCACCCCTGAGTTGGACCCTATGTTACTATTGATAGGTTTGAAATTATTTAAAGGTGGAGATAATTGGAAGGGTGGATTAGCTTCATAATTTTGAACTGTTGGTCGTAATAATTGTTGTTGTGGTTGCGGATGCTGTTGAGTCGGAAATTGTTGGTGTTGTTGAGGATTTTGTATTTGCGATTGACTTTGTAGCTGTTGGTTACGATTTTGAACATGATGTTGTTGTTTTTGTTGCCTTATTGGCAATGGCTTTCTAAAAGATGTTGTGTTGGAAGTAGGTTTCGAAACTGGGTCTTCTTGTCTGATAAGTGGACGAGTTGCCATGTTGATTTCACCAAGGAAATCTACAAAATTATCTTTGATAGTTTTCTTGATACTATCAGAGATATCAGACTTCATTGATTCAGTATACGACGTAAACGCATTAACAATGGCTAAATTTACATAAGCTTTAATGTCGGTGGGTACTGAATCGGAAGTGTCAACGTTTCGATTGTACCTGTTACTATTTTCTATGATGTCTTGATTGCGTATTGTCTGAATACTGTTGTTAAGGTCTACCGACGCTGCTCCTGCATGGCTAAGGCTGCTATAAGAAGGAGTTGCAATAGATTCTGTTAGCCCATTTGAATGATCAGCCCCCATGGAGACATTCAGCAACGGAATTTGACCTTGATCAGTGGTTGGAATGGGTGTGCGTTGAACACGAGGAAAGGGTTGAGTATTAAAATTATTCATTGTGTTATCAATGGGTGAGTTTGGTTTGTCGCCTTGATTTACTGAAGATGACTCTCCTTGAGCAAGATTTTCAGGAAAAGATTTGGTCAAATTTGACTGGTTGAGGGATCGCTGAACGAAATCGGTGGAATGCGGTGGAATACTTTTTGTTCTCGTATCTGATGGGGGTGGGCTTTGTTGCACCACGGGACTTAGACTGTGTAACAAGCGGTCTTGTTCGCTAGGATTCAGTCTGTTTGAAGACCTAGCGCCTTTCTTTTTTATAGTACCTGTTTTCGCACCTTGTATGTTTTCGTCTCTTTCTGTTACTACCATTTTGATTGATTAGTGAAGATTTTAATTATGTGTATAAATAAGTTTTTTCGAAAATTTTAATTTTGAAAATCGAAGTAATGTGTTTTTAAGTTTTAGAGATTAATATATTGTATGTGTATATGTTTGCAACTTAATTAAAATTATAATGAGTGCATATATTTCTCGCAAAACAAATAACTAAGGAATATCCTTAAGAAAACTTACCAAAAATATTCTTGTTAGTTATAATATATGTATATATATTTGTTTTTGTGTATTATTATAAAGACAAAGAAATCGACTTAATTTGAAATTATAAGCTAGTAAGTACGAGGTGTTATATAATGTGCATATATGTATCTACAAAACGTTTTATGTTTGCATATGTATTCAAACTTTTTAAATGAAACGGTTATGTTTTAGAAGATAAGATTTTCTTTTGAATAAACTCGAAAAAAAAACTTCTCCAAGGTTCTTTTAACGTTTTATTTTGCTGTTTTTTTTTTTTTTTTGTTCATGTATCATTGCGGGGATGCTTCAGGAAACTATTCGGTGAGTGTATGATTTGTCGAAGTTGGGATTGAACTGAGCTGATAGGTAAGTAAATGTGACTGAAACTCTTGAAGACTGTCGGACGGACTACTGTAGAAGAATTCCCTCTAGTGGTAAGTAAATACAAGTAATTTTATACGTGGTACAAAACTTGTTGCTACCTGACAACTTCCGCAATACTAGACAAGCCTGAGACTTTTGCTAGCAGTCATGAAGCTGTCAGATAAGCAGAACATAAATAAAGAAAAGAGAAGAAAATTGTGCTACTGTTACGACACTTATCGTCATATGACAGGTCACAACTTCTTGTAGAAAGACAGGACAAATGAGTGAAAAGTAAAAAAAAGGAAGATAGGAAAGTAAAATTTATAACACTAAAGGATGGGTTAAGACAAGACAAAACACGGTTTAACTATTATTGTCATCATCATCTTTGTTATCTCGTCGCAAATGAAAAGGTATGTTTAAAAACTTTCCTTGTTCATGACATACGAGTTTCCGATGATGATGACAATAACAATTAGGGAAAATTTGAAATTGGGAAAGAAAAGGTAAACAAAGACAAAGACCAACGTTATGGGCGCCATTTGTAATAAGCTTAAGGTTTGAAATTAGGAGATTTATTGCGTACAATGGGCTGGCATGCTAGTCGTTGCGCGGCATTGAACTCGCCGGATGTGGGTGGGATCTTGCCCATGCACTACAATTTTACCTATTACATTTTATCATGCCAATACCAAAAAGATAATCTTTTGAAATAACAGAAGGTTATAACAAATTAGATTGTAAACAGACGGACGCATTACCACTAGGGGGCGCTAAGATCTAATTAGCGTTGACCTTTCCCACCCTACCATGGGAGCTAACACGATCACGGAGTTTTATTAACTCCCCCATTCTTTGGCTTACCTTTACTTTTCTGCTCAGTTCATCCTCTCTTCACCGAATCACGTCTCCTTCCACATCCCCTAGAAAAAGAAATCTTAGCAAGACATCAGGCAAGAAGCCCGAATAAAACAGTGTAATTCAACCATTTTTGGCGTGATTTACAAATACAAAATTTATTTAAGTAAATTTAGAAAAAGGAACAATAACGTATTAGGTAGCGAACAGTTTCAAAAAATAATAAATTAAGCATAATATGTGTTCGAGAAATATGTATATAGGAATTGCCTAGACTCAAAATATTTATCTTCTTGTACACATATAATACTGGGTAAATGTAAACAAAGAATACAAAAAAAAACAATTTTTGAAAATATCTAAACCTTAATAATAATACAAATTTTACTAGAAATAAATAATAGCGTATAGGAATTTTCGACGCAATGGAAACTGACCAAGAAAGATTCCACTTCTTTTCCTTTTAAACACCTGTATGCTCTGACAGGAAACTCGACTTTACTATACTTTCTTTACTAAACCTAAATTGAGCTCAATGTAGATTTCTTTTCGTATCAGGTTTTCAACCTCACATAAAAACATATAAAATAATAAAGCGGAAACAGACTTATGCCACTTATAAATAAGTATATTTGGATAGAAATATTGGGATTTATACATCCTCACAATAAAATTAATTATATATATTCTTTTCCTATATAAGTGCGACGAAAAACGACTCACCCTCAGATCTCGGTAATGAACTCTTTCGTATCTGGCAAGTTGGCCGAATTTGCCAGTATTTTAAGGCCCCGAGAATTGCTGATCCACGTTTTTGTTTCCACGTGGAACGACCCGTATATATAAGGCAGTGGTCGATTTGCAGCCTAGCGGTCCTATGGGTTCAGATAAAAAAAAGGAAACCATTAGGAACGCAGAAATGGTTTATATAAATCCATATACCTAGATACATCTATTCTCTTTATTACATTAATATACATATATACTAGTGACTATGTCAGCAAGAAATAAATTCCGAATTTTCTTTTGAGACATGTGCACTCACCTTAAAAAAAATATTCGCAACGTATCGATTTGGCAGTGATCTTTAATCACGTATTAACGAGTTTGCCCTGTGAATAACTCTTAGGTATCTAATCAGTTTTATATGATCTCCTTTTTGTGGTATTCTATGCAGGCGAAACAGGTTCACACTTTAATTTTTGGATTTGCACTTATAAATAATTTGGTGGCTCTTCTTCACTCTTTCTTATGCGCTATCTGCTTCCTCTTCGCTTGGCTGCTTTCTTGGTAATGAATTAGAATGCAGAATTGCCATGATCTACTTCCACCGTTCCCGTCCAGCGACCGAGAATCATTTGGTATAATCGAACCAACCAATCGGAATAAAGCACGTCGCTAAAAGTTAAAAACATATCTGATTCCTTTCCTTTGAACAAATCCTTTCCTTCTCCATAGTGACGCTCGCGACCTCTGGAGCTTAATTGGATCTGAGGAGCGTTCAGATACTCCTAATATAATTTGTCCCCTTTTCGTTTACACAAGGAGATAAGTCAGGCTTTTGTTTTTTTGTAGTGACCTTAGAAGGTTTGATTGTTACACTCTCGAAACTTAACGCAGACTGCCAAACAAAAATTAAAATTCTCCAAGTGATTAATCGTTGGATTTTATTCGCCTTGTTACTCAAAAGAATAGCATGCAATCAAATTTCATAGTTTGAACGAGCCCCCTAGCGAGTTTCCAGAACTCAAATTCCCTCCGATTGATATTTGAACGCGACCAAACCCAAATGTCAAAAAAAGATACCCAGAGCAAAAAAAAAAAAAAATCAAAACAATCCCAGAAACAATCCCAGAAACAGAAACTATGGTGGAGTCTGGAGTGTTTTGGACTGATCTGGCTGGCAAAAAAAAAAGGAAAACCCACCTTCCAACATCTACATGATATATAATAAACTATATCTCATTAATAGAACACCGATTAATGAAAAGTTAGTTTTTTTTTTTTCTCAGTCTCAACAACAGGGCAAAGGCATACCCAGCCATTGACGCACGGCGGATAGGAACAGGTGGCAAAATGCTACAACAACGACAGCAAAAGAAGGGGTGCGACCCTTTTAAAATTAACTCAATCCAAAATAGTATTCCAGAACGCAACGTTAAAAGGCTGAGGCTACGCGAGCACTCGTACCTTGAATTGGAATCAGTAGGTTTCATAAGTATGTTCTAACTTTCTTTCTTTTTTTTATTTACCAAATCCTTTTCGTTTGTTACAGGTGTCTACAACAATGAACTTTGACACAACTTTGGACTGAAATGCGCAGAAATGCACAGAAAATCACAGAAATTCAAAGTAAAGGAACAGACCTTTGCCAATGGAGCTGCTGGGTAAATGATCAAACATCGATGGTTATTGTGTTTCTTTGATATTTCAAGTTGATGGAACAAGATTTCATGGAAATTTCAACGAAACCTTAGTGAAAACTCTAGATTTCACCGAAAGCTTGATGAAATCCCGCTCCACGAACTCAAAATCTACAAATTTTCAGCTGAAATCTCATAGATTTCGGTTTGGTGGGAACTACATATAGTATTAAAGGAACATTTATACAAATTGTTACGGCCGCCTGGAAAAATTCCTGTCGAGTTGATGCAGACTCTACCTAAGATGAGAGAAAAAAGAAATTTAGATTTTTTCAATAAAATTCAATATGAAAAAGTACCTAAATAATTAGAAAATAAATAAAATAATACTTTCATACTTACCCTCCATGTTCAATGCCGGTGTTTGTGTTTTCTATTTTTGTTTACTATCTCTGGTTGATGAGAGGTGACATACAGGGCTGTCGTTTCACTTTCACATAAAGCAGTACTTCGAGGAAAAAAATTGCAGTACACTGCAGCACGGCAGTAAAATATATACCAACATAACTGTTAATGCATTTAATTTTGTTTAAATGCAAATATTATTCATTAAAAATTATCACATACCCGCCAATTACCTATTTAACTCTAGCGCACTGCAATGATGGTATTCATTATTTTATTACCTACAGAACTATTGTTGTGATTGTGCACGTTTTTCTCAAAATTATTTAAATAAATCAAAGCCAATAAATTTTCCAGTTGATGGCCTTACTTACCCTGGGCACGACAATAACTTGGTTTATAATGAGAAGATTTAGCGCATATAGTACAAAAAATATTGCTCATCGATTAATGCAATTTTAATAAATTTTTTGACCAAATTTGCCACTCCATAAATTGGCTCCATGATTTACTCTGAAACTATTGAATACATCAAAAAAAGCATGTAATTTGTATTTTTTTATAAAATTGAATAAGCTGCAACTTTTACCTTGTTTATTTCATACCAAAAAGTTGATAGTTTTCGAAAAATTAGCAAAAAACTGAACCTTACAACTTTTTAATCCTCCAAAAATTCTTTTTTTTTCAACCAAAATTTAGGGTGGTGTTGGAAATTGCTCAAGACGTCAAAACAAGGCCCCACCAAAATTCAACTTTGAAGGAGTTTTGTCGAAGTACGTTAAAATCTAAATTTCATGGGCTAGAGATCCATTAGTATAATTTAACATTGCTTTTGACAGTTGGGTGAAAAAAATACATTTTGACGTGTGTGGAATATTTCGTTCCGAATGACATCAAAATGTCCTTATACTTCCTTTTTTCGGATCAGAAAAGAAAATTTGAAAAATTCCAGAATTACGAATTTTTTACTTGTGATATACAGGCTATGCCTATATGGCAAACTACGCACTCGTAAAAAATGGAACTCGAGATTTTTCTCAATACATCTATGTATATGTACATAGTGAGCGTATTCTATACAATTTTATCTGTTTTGTTTATAAAAAAAAAACATTAGATAAAAAGGACTAAAACTTTTTGGATATGATTATGACTTGAAAATGTTTTGTGAACAAATTTTCAAAAAAGCAGTACTTTGGTCGTATTAGCAGTACGGCAGTACGGAGTTTCAAAAAGCAGTACAAATACTTCAATTGCAGTACTTCGACAGCCCTGGTGACATAGCCAAAAATATATATAGAGAGACAAGAGACTGTTTGGAAGATGGGCGTGTTTACACGGTTTTCTTTGGTCGTTTCGTTTTTTCGTCTTGATGACGTTTACACGATTCATTTTGGTTTGTCGTCTCGTGGTTCGTCGTTTTGACACTTTGGATGAAGATAGGTAGAAATTTAGGTGGAATGAGGTAACGAAAGCACGTAGGGAAATTTTAAGATCTTTTCCGGTAGAACTTTGACGCTTGTGACATACGATGAATTATAAAATCTATTTATGTTTTTATCGGGTAAAAGGGAACTAATCAAACATTATTAGTTGATTAGCGATTTCGATAATTAAAAAAGCACAAATTAGGTATTCGTCAACTAGACTTGCGGTTAATCAGCACTTGGTGGATTTACTAGTCACGATAATCATAGATTAAAGATGATTAGCTGTGAATTAAGTGAGTCTAAATGTTCTATGAAATAATTGTTAGCTACGTGTATTTCTCGTTCATAATTTATTTTCATGTTTCGGTCATCGTCTTTCACGTTTACACGTATCGTGTTTCTTGTCACTAAAGTTATACGTTGTTATTTATATTCGTTACGTGGGCGTTTTTTTTTTTGTCGATTACGTACCCATTTATATCTTCGTACTATCAACTGTCGTCTCCTTTTTGAGGACCTCACCCTAGTTGCGAAGTGTTGACAAAAATATATTATAAGCGTCAACTGTTATACTGCAACTAAGTTTTGACGAATTTACTTAGTAAAAATAACTTAAAAATATAAACTTAATTTGTTGGGGTAAATTTGAAAAAAATAAAAGTGTCGTCAACCCCACCTGTTGACGAATAGCTGCACAGGTCTCTTACTTGTAATGGTGTCATTATTATTGAACATGCCCATCGTCCGAATTCGAAGATAAAAACAAAAAGAGAGGAAAATACAAGACAGTTTTGGTTGTTAACCCATACTAAGGCAACTGGGGTAGATAAATGTTTATGTATGTGTATTTTTAATTTTTTTTGTTTGTTATTATAAGTTAGGTGCTATACATAGAGATGTGAATCGGATGATGTTTTCCTGTTAGAGGAGAATCATACGACTTAGTTTTCTTAGAAGAATTTTACTATTGGCTTCATTGAGCTCTAAAAAGATCTGTCTCTTTCTGACGGGAGTGTTTTCTCTACGTATCTCTGGCATGACAGTTTCTTCGAATCCTAGTACGTTCAGCAAGAGTTTACATACTTGGATTAATTTAAACTCTGTATGATAAAGTGGCCGGTTGGTTTCCTTGTGGTTCGAAAAAAAAGTTTAAACGAAGAAAACTAAACCAAAGAAAACGAAATAAAATTTAATATACACGTAATCAAATAAAATAAAAGAAATTAAGGAGACGTGAATTAAAATTAATATTAAATCGTTTTTGGTGCGTTAATGGAGTTTGAAATTAAAAAAAAAAAAGTTAATGTTGAGTCGTTTTTTTTTGTAGAATCTGCATAAGCAGTACCAATCCGCTGCTTCGACATACAAATAAATCAATCTTAAATAAAACAATTTCAAGTGGTGAGTTTGCGATAAAAATAAGTTTTATTGAAAAGTGAGTAAGAAGTTTTAAACTTTTAGGTATATTTTCGGCGGCCCCTGATACGCATTCCAGTAAGGGCCGCCGCATGATTTTTTCAAAATATTTTTTGTGTCGTTCTTTTTTTGGATGAATTTTTGAGACGAATATCCATCTGTTCCAACCGTTCTTGGGGAACCGTCATCAATTTTTGCGGACGAAAATCTTTCTGCAAAGACACGTTGTTGATGGTGAAACATTTTTTGGTCCAATCGAACCTGCTTCACCGAACGCAGTTTCGCGTGGTTACAGCTTAAAGCCACGTTCAATCCACTGATATTTCCACCCCTCAATTGGATGTCAGAAGAGCCCCTGCTGCTATAGTCAATATATGGAAGACAAATTTAGTGCGATATTTGGAGCACCAGACCGTACAATCTCCAAGCCTATTTGTGATTCCCAGCGGCGCAGTGAGTTCTAGAACGAGAAAAGATACAAAATAAAGAAAGAAGCACAGGTATTTTATATCAATAAGAAAGTTAAAAATATACCAAAACAGAGAGGAAGAAAATAGAAACGAAAGAAGAAAACGAAGAAGCAGAGTGTTTTAGCTAAAAGCTTTGGTTATAAAATTATAGCCAATTTAATTAAAAGATTTTTTTTGTTATTTTAAGTTTTTAACTGTTCCCGAATCTTTGGCAAAACTGGTGTTGAAGTTTCTTTGTTAAATTTTCTTAAATTTTCTTTATAAATTATTTAAATTTTTGTATGTAAATGATAAGGTTTTGTTTCCTCGACTGTCGCTTGTGTGTTATATTTTCCCGGTTAGCATTGTTTTTAAATCCACCTCCATTGAGCTCACTTGAGGATAGGGAAAAGCGTTAAGCGAATTTAGTACAAAGTGCCAAGAAAGTGGTACTATTTTTAAGTCCAGTGATAGTCCTGTTCAGAAACATCTCAGGATCATATTTTGTTTTGTTTTTTTGTTTTTTGTATATTTTGTGTTTACTTTTGAATTACATAATTTTTTTTGATATAATTATGCTTAAATTGAAACTTTAGAAATTTCATTTCCTTATAAACAAGATAAAATTAATAATTTTTGCTAGTTTTCGATTTGTTCTAAGTTAAAGTCAATACGTTTAATAAAACTTCAGCCAATGCCACTTTATGACGAAATCAAAGTTGTATTTCTTTGTTTTGAGTAATCGAAACATGTCTTATTGAAGACCATATTGCAGGGGTGCTGAAGGTAGCTGAGTTTCGGTGAAGATGGTATGATCCGAAACCGATCATCCACCATTTTGGGGGAATCCAAAAATGGCCGCGGATTCCTAAGGTAGGGTGGGTAATGGCCTCACTGCATCAACATCCGCAGTGCCTTGGTGTGACGATAGTCCGTCCGTGGTCTTTTCTAGTCCGACAATTTTTTGTTTCCTAGTTTTCCCCAGGCCTGATATGTGTTTTTGTTTGCAGGCGAGGTTAAGTTTCTGGGGGCAAGATCCCCCCCGTCCGACGAGCTGACGCCGTGCAATATGCAAGCAGGCCGCGTCCCCGGGACTTGACATTCCACCTTCCTTTTCCAATCTCTTCCTTTCTCTCTTTCCTACCTCTTCCTTTTCCTACCCCTCCACTTTACCTACATCCTCCTCTCCTCTTGCCTTTCGCAACAAAATGGCGCCCAACGTCGTTAAAACGTTTTCCCAACTTTGTTGGAACGTTTTCTTGACAATTTAGTTTTTGTAGTCTTAGTTTCAGTTCGTTTGTGTTGTGTAGTCCTCAACCAAACTTACTGTGGATTTTCAAACCTCGTAAGTCTTTATCAGGAAGGTCTCTGACGTACCTAGATAAATCGCGACGAGTGTTTGAAAATTCACAGTGACTGCGGTTAGTAAGTGTAATGCGTCTATCGGAGATTACTGGAGTTTTTGCAAAGGGCGTATGTCTGCATCAGGAAGGTCACAGACGAACCTAGGTGTATCGCGACGTTCCTTTGCGAAAGCTTGAGTAGTGTCAGATAGCGTGTTTTAGTATCGTTTTTCCCTATTCCCATCCTTACTTTTTTACTTTTCTATTCTACTTTTCAATTTTCTTTTCCTTTAGTCTTGTGTTTTCTATTTGGAAGTGATGATTGTGCGTGACGTTTAGTCCAACATCATCATTCCAACATTTTTGTGAGTTTTACCTTACCGTTTCATGTCTTCTAGCAAGGTCCTTGAGACAGTCTAGGATTGCGGGAACGGTAAGGGAAAACTTTGTAATGTAATTCGTTTGTGTTTCTAGTAGTTTTCCTATTCTATTATCGTCACATCAGGGGTCTAGTTCGTCCGTCTGATGTCTTTTGTTAGCGATGTCGTTAGTAGGGTCATACCATGTCGCTAAAAAAACCACCGAGTAGAAGCTACCTGAAGCACCCCGTAAGATCATGATACGAACCTCAAATATATAAAATACCTACTTTTTCATAAATAATACTTTAAAATTGAAACATAATTCGTTTACTTTTGAAAATTCAATCAACTTTATTGATTTTTCAAAACTACTGCCTAATCTTAAATAACGTTTTTAAGTTGGGTTAGTTCTTAAAATATTACACTACTAAGTGATCTTATTTTAAAGTAAAATTACCACTTTAAATACAATACTTAGGAACATATATCCATAATTACTTATAAATAATTACAAAATCTTAAAACTTAAGTTCTTAAGAGCAAATTTTTTGAAATTAGTTTAATTGTTTATCTGTTTTCGTTATTTTGTTTTCTTTTTCGTTCAAGTCTGATTTTTCTTACGAGTTTTAACTTTTTTCGTTATTAAAAAGATTCAAAACTTTAGAGTGAGAAAAATTATCAAATTTACGATCTGCTAAATTATCTTTTTTGTTTCTTATTAAATTTAGGTTTTTTTATACAAAAGAATCTTCAAATTTAGATAGGAAACTTAGATTAGTAAGTTTTTGATAAAGTTTAAGAAAAAGTTTTCTTTAGATAGTTTTATTTTTGAAAAACTTTGTGTTTGAAAAACCTTGTTTTTTTGAAAACTTCGTTTTTTTTAATTGTTAGGTGTTTCCTTTTTTTTTTAATTTCTATTTATTTATTTATTAATTTGTCAAGTTTTTTTTGTATTCTTTAATTCAGTTTTTCTTGCTAAAATTCTGAAATTAGAGAATATTTTCGAAAATCGTTCAAGTTTTTTTTAATTTAGTTTCTTTTCTGAGGAAAAAAATACTTTAAATTTTACAAAAAACTATATACAATATACAAATTTAGATTTTTGATTAACTATTTAACTTGTTTTTCAAGTTTGTTCTATCGTTTTCGAAAATACTTGATTGATTACATTTCAGTTTTTTTTTGTTATTTATTAATTTTTTTAATTTTAAAATACATTTTTGAAAATTTTTAATTGTTTTTCAAAAGTGATAAGTTACTTTTTTTCTGTTATTTATTAACTTTTTTTTCGTTCATTTTAATTTTTTTTGTTAATTTATTTACATTATTTATTTACATTTTTTTGTTATAAATTCCTTTTTTCGTCATTTATTTATTCAACTGAAACAATATTTACATTGTTGTTTTTCGATTTATTTATCTTGTTTGGTTTTTTAAATCAGATTTCGTTAAGTTTAATTTTTTTTTGTTTCGGTTACGTTTTTTTTTGTACGATTTTGGTTACTTATTTATTTTTTTTTTGTTACAAATTCACTCCTTTTTTTTAAAGGAAAACTTCTTTTTCTAGCTAGTTTTGAAAATTAAGTTTTCTGGTATAGAAAAAAAAACTATTTTTATTCGAAAACTCACCTCTTTTTGTTGTTATTGATTTTGCTGTTGAATTCTTCAATTTGTTTATTTGGTTGATAAAGATTTAAAGTTGAAAATGGCACACACAAATAAAGATGAACAGGATCGCATCAGCAAAATGATCAAAGAGGCTGAAATAGATGAAGCAAGAGTTACTAGATCGGCTACACAGAATTAAGGCACAGGTGCTAGGCACCAAATATTACATTCTCCTCTGATTAGTGATAGGCACATCCGATCCACATCTCTCAATGTAGATAGTACTAGCTTCCACAAGAGCCCAAAATACCAGTGCTCACACGAGTTCTATACCAACCCCGTCTTACTGCGAAGTCAGTAATACGGGAGCGGCTTTTTTACCACCTCGGCAAGAGCATTTTGGTTTTCACGACAACACCGTTATAGGCCAAACATTGGTATTGAGAACGAAAATAAGTCCCATAGTATACCGTCCAACCGAGGTTCAATGAGAATACTCGAAAGTATTGCTATCCTTAATCGTTGTTTAATTGGTATTTTTGTTATTTGTTATCTGTTATTTATTTATTCCTGTCCTGTTCTAATATTAATTTATGTTCACGTAGTACCTAACCGTTTTCAAAACGCTGGGATTTTATCCACAATCCAAAAAATGTTTCGTACTAGTATTCACTAGTCGTGGATAAACATTTTCAAAAAGAAAAATATAAAAGAATAGTGAAAATCAAAACACCGTTTTATATCCACCAAGTACCTGACAACTTTGAATAAAAACAAAGTAATTTTATAGATTTTAGTATATATTTTATTAATTGCATGCTTTTAGTAGTGATTGTTTTCTTAATGTTATTTATTTAATTTATTTAATTTAATTATTGACGCTTAAATTAGTTTACTAACTGTGATAAACAAGCATCTGTGATTTCTAGATATAAGTTACTAACCACTAAGCTTGCTGTGATATTTTATTAATTTTATTTCTTATTAAGACTGATAACTTTACTAATTTTTAACAATCTGTGATATTTTAGTTTAATTTTATTTAATTGATCTGTAATATTTTAGTATAATTTTATTTTATTGATTTTAAAACTGTGGTACTTAGCTTTAATAATTAACTGTGATATTTGTTTTACTATTTATTTATTTATTAATTTATTGATACCACTTGTGCTTGTCTAATTCTACTTAAATAACATAATGGCTTATCTAATTGCACATAACTAAATTTCGTTGCACACAATTTCGAAGTCTTAGAATTACAAAATAAAATCACTCACTCACCCTTCTTAGATAGAAAAAGTAGAATAAAGTACGAATGATGAGTTGATACGGATAAGTTCCTATCCCCAGCTGATTACTTTTTGCAGGGTCCGATTAGGTTGAGGGGTCGTTGAACTCGTATTAACTAGGTGCATTCTGAAAAAAAAAAAAAAAAGCATTAGAATACAAGTTGGATATAGCTATACGGTGCTTAATTATACCGTTATGAATTGGCGTCGATCAGGGAGGGTGGAGGAAAAGTTAATTAACTTGCAGGAACTTTCCTTTTGCCCGGCTGAACGTGGGTTTTTCCCCACCGTTGTCGCTATCCCATTTATTTACCTGAAATTATTAAAAACATTTGTTAATAGTAAGAAACTAGAACAAAAAGTTTTACTAACTACAAGCATACATTACTATCTTCCTTTTTTGGGCACGGCGTCCTTTCTGTGGTTCTTTCTGCTTACGGCATACAGGTACTTGGCTCGGGCGACCGAAATTTCTGTTTTTGATGTTTATTGGGAATTTATCCCAATAAACAACAAATTTTGTTACGGCCGCCTGGAAAAATTCCTGTCGAGTTGATGCAGACTCTACCTAAGATGAGAGAAAAAAGAAATTTAGATTTTTTCAATAAAATTCAATATGAAAAAGTACCTAAATAATTAGAAAATAAATAAAATAATACTTTCATACTTACCCTCCATGTTCAATGCCGGTGTTTGTGTTTTCTATTTTTGTTTACTATCTCTGGTTGATGAGAGGTGACATAGCCAAAAATATATATAGAGAGACAAGAGACTGTTTGGAAGATGGGCGTGTTTACACGGTTTTCTTTGGTCGTTTCGTTTTTTCGTCTTGATGACGTTTACACGATTCATTTTGGTTTGTCGTCTCGTGGTTCGTCGTTTTGACACTTTGGATGAAGATAGGTAGAAATTTAGGTGGAATGAGGTAACGAAAGCACGTAGGGAAATTTTAAGATCTTTTCCGGTAGAACTTTGACGCTTGTGACATACGATGAATTATAAAATCTATTTATGTTTTTATCGGGTAAAAGGGAACTAATCAAACATTATTAGTTGATTAGCGATTTCGATAATTAAAAAAGCACAAATTAGGTATTCGTCAACTAGACTTGCGGTTAATCAGCACTTGGTGGATTTACTAGTCACGATAATCATAGATTAAAGATGATTAGCTGTGAATTAAGTGAGTCTAAATGTTCTATGAAATAATTGTTAGCTACGTGTATTTCTCGTTCATAATTTATTTTCATGTTTCGGTCATCGTCTTTCACGTTTACACGTATCGTGTTTCTTGTCACTAAAGTTATACGTTGTTATTTATATTCGTTACGTGGGCGTTTTTTTTTTTGTCGATTACGTACCCATTTATATCTTCGTACTATCAACTGTCGTCTCCTTTTTGAGGACCTCACCCTAGTTGCGAAGTGTTGACAAAAATATATTATAAGCGTCAACTGTTATACTGCAACTAAGTTTTGACGAATTTACTTAGTAAAAATAACTTAAAAATATAAACTTAATTTGTTGGGGTAAATTTGAAAAAAATAAAAGTGTCGTCAACCCCACCTGTTGACGAATAGCTGCACAGGTCTCTTACTTGTAATGGTGTCATTATTATTGAACATGCCCATCGTCCGAATTCGAAGATAAAAACAAAAAGAGAGGAAAATACAAGACAGTTTTGGTTGTTAACCCATACTAAGGCAACTGGGGTAGATAAATGTTTATGTATGTGTATTTTTAATTTTTTTTGTTTGTTATTATAAGTTAGGTGCTATACATAGAGATGTGAATCGGATGATGTTTTCCTGTTAGAGGAGAATCATACGACTTAGTTTTCTTAGAAGAATTTTACTATTGGCTTCATTGAGCTCTAAAAAGATCTGTCTCTTTCTGACGGGAGTGTTTTCTCTACGTATCTCTGGCATGACAGTTTCTTCGAATCCTAGTACGTTCAGCAAGAGTTTACATACTTGGATTAATTTAAACTCTGTATGATAAAGTGGCCGGTTGGTTTCCTTGTGGTTCGAAAAAAAAGTTTAAACGAAGAAAACTAAACCAAAGAAAACGAAATAAAATTTAATATACACGTAATCAAATAAAATAAAAGAAATTAAGGAGACGTGAATTAAAATTAATATTAAATCGTTTTTGGTGCGTTAATGGAGTTTGAAATTAAAAAAAAAAAAAGTTAATGTTGAGTCGTTTTTTTTTGTAGAATCTGCATAAGCAGTACCAATCCGCTGCTTCGACATACAAATAAATCAATCTTAAATAAAACAATTTCAAGTGGTGAGTTTGCGATAAAAATAAGTTTTATTGAAAAGTGAGTAAGAAGTTTTAAACTTTTAGGTATATTTTCGGCGGCCCCTGATACGCATTCCAGTAAGGGCCGCCGCATGATTTTTTCAAAATATTTTTTGTGTCGTTCTTTTTTTGGATGAATTTTTGAGACGAATATCCATCTGTTCCAACCGTTCTTGGGGAACCGTCATCAATTTTTGCGGACGAAAATCTTTCTGCAAAGACACGTTGTTGATGGTGAAACATTTTTTGGTCCAATCGAACCTGCTTCACCGAACGCAGTTTCGCGTGGTTACAGCTTAAAGCCACGTTCAATCCACTGATATTTCCACCCCTCAATTGGATGTCAGAAGAGCCCCTGCTGCTATAGTCAATATATGGAAGACAAATTTAGTGCGATATTTGGAGCACCAGACCGTACAATCTCCAAGCCTATTTGTGATTCCCAGCGGCGCAGTGAGTTCTAGAACGAGAAAAGATACAAAATAAAGAAAGAAGCACAGGTATTTTATATCAATAAGAAAGTTAAAAATATACCAAAACAGAGAGGAAGAAAATAGAAACGAAAGAAGAAAACGAAGAAGCAGAGTGTTTTAGCTAAAAGCTTTGGTTATAAAATTATAGCCAATTTAATTAAAAGATTTTTTTTGTTATTTTAAGTTTTTAACTGTTCCCGAATCTTTGGCAAAACTGGTGTTGAAGTTTCTTTGTTAAATTTTCTTAAATTTTCTTTATAAATTATTTAAATTTTTGTATGTAAATGATAAGGTTTTGTTTCCTCGACTGTCGCTTGTGTGTTATATTTTCCCGGTTAGCATTGTTTTTAAATCCACCTCCATTGAGCTCACTTGAGGATAGGGAAAAGCGTTAAGCGAATTTAGTACAAAGTGCCAAGAAAGTGGTACTATTTTTAAGTCCAGTGATAGTCCTGTTCAGAAACATCTCAGGATCATATTTTGTTTTGTTTTTTTGTTTTTTGTATATTTTGTGTTTACTTTTGAATTACATAATTTTTTTTGATATAATTATGCTTAAATTGAAACTTTAGAAATTTCATTTCCTTATAAACAAGATAAAATTAATAATTTTTGCTAGTTTTCGATTTGTTCTAAGTTAAAGTCAATACGTTTAATAAAACTTCAGCCAATGCCACTTTATGACGAAATCAAAGTTGTATTTCTTTGTTTTGAGTAATCGAAACATGTCTTATTGAAGACCATATTGCAGGGGTGCTGAAGGTAGCTGAGTTTCGGTGAAGATGGTATGATCCGAAACCGATCATCCACCATTTTGGGGGAATCCAAAAATGGCCGCGGATTCCTAAGGTAGGGTGGGTAATGGCCTCACTGCATCAACATCCGCAGTGCCTTGGTGTGACGATAGTCCGTCCGTGGTCTTTTCTAGTCCGACAATTTTTTGTTTCCTAGTTTTCCCCAGGCCTGATATGTGTTTTTGTTTGCAGGCGAGGTTAAGTTTCTGGGGGCAAGATCCCCCCCGTCCGACGAGCTGACGCCGTGCAATATGCAAGCAGGCCGCGTCCCCGGGACTTGACATTCCACCTTCCTTTTCCAATCTCTTCCTTTCTCTCTTTCCTACCTCTTCCTTTTCCTACCCCTCCACTTTACCTACATCCTCCTCTCCTCTTGCCTTTCGCAACAAAATATTTAACTCATGGTTCATTAATTTTAGCTCGCTGACTTTGGCCAATGGACTCAGGTTCAACGATGGTTGTACAAACGTGGTTCAAATTTTGATTACTGGTTCAAATATTTTTACTGGCTGATTTCGGTGAAAATACTGGGGTTCGTCGATGGTTCAAGGTTCAAGTATGCTATAGCAGGAAATTTAATGCCTGAACCATCGCTCAACTTCTGTTAATTCGCCAAAGTCAATGAGCTAAAATTGCTGAACCTCGAGTTAAATATTTGTACAACTGGCCCTAAGGCATTAAATTTGGCTACTAAAACCTACTTTGAACCTTGACCTATCGTTGAACCTCAGTAAATCCGCCGAAATCAGCCAGTAAAAATTATGGAACCACAGACGATAGATAAGTGATATAAATTTTAGGTTCAACGCATTCCTACACAGCTTTATACTCCTGTCTGACATAATTTCATCCCCTCTCCACAAAACTTAACAGGCTGCCAATTTTAGCCCAGAATGTACACAAACCACAGCTCACGTATCACAAAATATGAAAGATAAAAAATGCTACACAGCAACAAAAAATCGTCTTTGCGAATGATTCGCTACGAATTCGCGTTGGTTTGGGAGAGTGGAAAATTGGGAAAATTTGCGAAACTTTGCATAAAATTTCATGTTTCCAAACACACCTAACATGTGTACTGTGTACACGAACGGACTTTTGTAGCACGCAGGAACGCACCGGCACCGCATATTTGGTTTGGAGTCTACCTTGCCGACGTAAAACTGTAAAACGTCAGTTTGTTTGTTTTCTTTTTTCTCATCCAGTCCGGGTCCGCGCGCAAAAGCAAAATTAGTAGTTTTTTTTTTGCAACAAACAAAAAAAAATCCATAAGCTATTCAGAAAATCTAAATTTTTGTATTGGAAAACATTATTTCATTATGGCTGAGTCGGAGAAAATTATTTCTACGGACACCGATACAATTGATGCACAGGAAGAGACTAGCGTTACAATGGTGGACATTCTTGCCCACGAAAACCAGCTGGAGGAGGAATACGCAGCAGTTTTGGGCGCTTCTGATGATAAATGCTGCACCTACACGAAGGTTTGTTTTATTTTTTAAGTTCTTTGAATTCGTTTGCATCAATTGGCAATCCACAGGGACCAATTAAGCGCCAAGCCTTATATTCCTGTTTGACTTGCTGCCCCGATTCAGTGAAGGATCTGGAAATGTGTGCGGGTATTTGCTTGGCATGTTCGTTGCAATGCCATGAGAATCATGAATTGGTCGAATTGTATACAAAACGTAATTTTCGTTGCGATTGTCCAACAGAGCGTTTCCCAGGTGTAAAGTGCACTTTGAATGCGGACATTTTAGTTGGCGACAAGAAAATGCCAAAGAACGAACTGAATCTCTATAACCAGAATTTCCAGGGTGTCTATTGCACTTGCAAGCGTCCCTACCCAGATCCAGAGAGTCCTATTGATGAGGTTATGTTGCAATGTGCCATCTGCGAGGATTGGTATCATTTGCATCATTTGGGTCTGAAGGTAAAGAAGCTGCGCGATGACTATCACGAGATGGTATGTCCTGGCTGCATGCAGAAATACGATTTCTTGCAAGACTACACTGGGATGGCTTTGAAGAGGCTCGAAGACCTAGATGGGTCGGATGTTTCGGTGGAAACCGACGACAAGTTAAAGTCCGACTTGGACAAGAGCATTTCCGAAATCATGAATATGAGTGGCGATGATGAGTCGGGAGTTGCAGGAGATGCAAGTACATCGGAGAAGAATGAAAACGAAGAAAAAGCCACAAATGGCATCGAACCACCAGCAAAAAGACAAAAGACCGAAGTCCCAACGGGCTGCCGGCGGCCAAAAATTAAACCAGATTGGGACAAAGGTGTGTAAGCGATCTTATTGAAAGCATTTCTTACCCATAGATTTTGTTTCATTCCAGATGTTGCAGCCCTTTGGCTCTCGGATTGGCGCATTGCTCTTTGCAAATGCAAAGACTGTTTGCCACTCTATGAAGCCGCTAAGATCACGTTTCTTCTCGATGCCGAGGATTCGGCTACTCATTATGAAGAACGTGGTAGGAATAATGCCAAAGAATCCTCTTACGAACAAGGCATCCGTGCACTTTCAACAATTGGGCGAACCCAACAGATCGATGCTATTACCGAGTACAATCGAATGAAGGACAAATTAAAGGATTACCTTCACACTTTTGTGGTTAGCAAAAAAGTTGTCACCGAAGAAGATATCAATAGATTCTTCCAGGAAATGAAAAATGAGAAAAATGCCAATCTGGGGCAACCTTTTTTCTGTCGTTAACCAACAATTGAATCTCTAGGCTCTCTGTCTCTCGGAAACGGGGAACTTTTTAACAAAAAAATTCATTCCTCTTCCCTTTGAAGTTCTATTATAAAATTTGTTGTTGTTTGTTACGAAAGACCCGATATTTTTTTCGAAACACTGATAGGTTTTCAAAAACAACAACAAAAAAAATAAAAAAAAAAATTAGTATTAAGTTTTTATGTTTGATATTGGGTATACAATGAAACATTTTGGGTATCGTTATTTTGTTTGGTACTATGCCATTTATTCATTCATTAAAATGGAATAAATATTGTCATTTAATTAAACATATAACTTGCTTTTTTTTTATTTATTAATCTAGGTACTGTACAAGAAGTCTGCTTTAATGTTGTTTTCTTATAGCAGACTGATTCACAATTCAAAACAGGCATGTACACATTTGTTTTAGTAAAAACTACAGAATTTGTAATGATGTTTTTACTCGACACAATCGAGCATAAGTGATTCTTTATTTTGCTCAGTCGATTGTTTTCATTTCAAGTGAACCAAATAAGGAGCAGCCTATGTTCGATTGTATCAACTCAAGTCGATCGTTTCAAGTTACGTGCTGGTACCCCTGGAGTTTGATGCGAACAAAATTTACAGATTTCACTCCTTGAGTAACGATGGGGACATTGAAAATGACTTGCTAATGCTAGATAAATCCTTAATCTTTATAATTTATACAATATTTTTTCTCTTTTAAATTTTATCTTTACCAATTTATACATACATATCAATTTAGTTCATCTTTTTTATGAAGACCAATCCAAACATTATATTGAACTAAGAAAACTAAAAATTTGTTAAACAAACTTTATTCGCACTTCCATCTTTACTTGCGCTTAGTTACACCAAATTGTTTTTTTTTTCTTCAGCTTTAAAAATAATTAAGGAAGGATAATTTTTAAGCCGTTAATCCAACAAAAATCGGAGCTCTTAATTGCTTAATACATACATTTAATTTTCCCTCCGTTTTATCTTCAACCAAATTTTGATTCTTCCCTAAGCGCAAAATGATGTTAGTATATGTATAACTACTTTTTTTTCCTATTTCGTCCTGTATTCGTTTTTCGTTTTCCAAAATCACGTTTTTTGTAACACTAAATAAAATTATATTTTCCAAAAAACAAATATTTAATGTTGGTAGTTGTTACCTCTCCCCAAAATTTGTCTTCTCTTATTCCCACTGTAGTTTTTTTTATTTTGTTTCATTTTCAAATATACAAAAGAGGTGTTTTCTTTTTGTTATTTTATTGACCCACATAAATTATTTTCCCGCTTGTCTTCTAATCTTATATTTTTCATTTACTTCGTGCGGTACCTTACTTTTTTCTTTTTGATTTAGCTTTGTGGTAGCACCAAACAAAAATTAAAAATTTCTACACCTATTGCTTGTTTATTTCGGTCTGTATTTGAATAGATTTTTCCTAACTCGTGTAACTGTTTAATTGTGGTAGGCAACGCTAACTTATATTTGATTTTCCCTCAAATATATGCCTACAAACGAATTTTCAACGCTGCTGTTTGGTACGTGTCAGAAAAATTCTATTTTTCTTATGCCCTTTGTAGTTTTTTTTTTTAATTTTGGGGTTTATTACGAGTCTTTTCGAAAAAATTCGGCAAGACAAAAGTCAACCAAAAATTCTTGATGGACTTAAAATATCTATCAAATAGGAAAATTGTTGTGAGCGACGGTATACCACGGAGGTGTTCTTTGATGTTGGATAGAGGCACGGCACGCTTGCACTAGCTCGGCTCAGCTCGAAGGTTTGGGGGTGGTTCTTACCCCTATCCATACATCTCCGACTCAGCAAACAAAACTCTCGTGCCAGGAAAGGTACGGGAATAGGAAAAGGAAAGGAATGAGGAAGAAGATAAAATCAGGATAAGGCAAAAAAAGGAAGTGCACAAATCTAGGTACCTATGCCACCGCCTGAGGGAAAGGTTGTGTCTTCGAAACGGATTTGTTCAAGATGAACCAATCTAGGTTAGGTTAGGTTAGGTTAGAAGGGGTGATGATACGGCAAGCCGCCTCATCTCACTCGGATCTCCGTGGATCCATTGCGCTCCCCAGGATAAATGTAGGTAGGTGTGAGGAGGGGATGGGTGTGGGACTGAGGACAAGTTTAGGAATGGGATGCCTCCTTGAACCACCCTGACTTCTGAGTGAATTTCAGGATATTCTTTAGTGGCAGGGTAGAGATGTCGCCCATTTCGTCGAAAAAGTATTCTCCGAGGGCCTCTTTTCTAGTTATGGCCAGACTGGGGCATTCACAAAGGAAATGGGATGAGCCCTCCTCAGCCTCTTCATCTTGACACCCTCTACATAAGTCAGATGGGTTGATGCCCATTCTGCTCATGTGGGTTCCCAATGAGTTATGGCCCGTTAGGACTCCCACTAGGAGCGATAATTGAGGCCTGCTTAACTTGAGTAAATATTCAGTTTTTTTCTTTGATATGTTCGGCCATAAATTTCTTGAAACCCGACAAGTGTCAAGTGATGACCATCTGACGTCTGCAGCTTCAAGGAAATTCTGGTGGATTCTATTTTTTTCCTGCTCCAGTGGCATAAGTACCGAAAACTCGATTTGGCTAGGATCAAGAGTTGATCCGTTTCTGGCCAGTTCATCTGCCATTTCATTCCCGAGAATATCACGATGACCAGGGACCCACATAAGGGTTAACGTGTTTGTTGCGCCTAAAGATCTAAGTTCAGTTCGACAGCGATCTACCAGTTTGGACTTAATACTGATTGAAGAAATAGCTTTAATTGCCGCCTGGCTATCTACGAAGATGTCTATATTGCTATTGACTATTTCATGAAAGGCAAGATATTTCGCGGCTTCGCAAACTGCAAGCACCTCCGCTTGGAATACACTGCAAAAGTTTGGAAGCTTTATTGATCTGTTTATAGGTGGGTTTTCCGAGTAGATACCTGACCCTACCCCTTCGTCTGTTTTGGAACCGTCTGTAAACACCGAAACATGATTTGTATTGATGACCCTGTTTTCATTCCAGAATTCCCTACTAGGGATATCTGTCATCGCCACTGGGTTAAAATCTATGTGCGGTGTGACGTAATCTGTTTGAATGTCTATGTCAGTGAATTTCATTATGGTTCTGTGACCGAAGTGGCCCTTTTTCCAGTTATTGCACTGTTTAAGTCTAAAAGCACTTTTGGCCGCCAGCTCTTTCGTAAACAGATCGAGCGGAGCTAGTGAAAGGAAAGTTTCTAGGGCTGCTGTAGGTGTAGTTCTTATAGCACTGGTAGTGCCGATACATGCTAGTCTTTGAATTTTGGTCATGGTCTTAAGATTGGTTTCCTTATCTAAGGCTGGCCACCAGACCATGCAAGCGTACGTTAGTATTGGCCTTATTATGGCAGTGTACATCCAATGAATGGTCCTGGGGCTGGGACCCCATCTTTTACCAAAAATTCTACTACACGTGTAGAATGCAATTGAGGCTTTTTTCTCTCTTTCTTTTATGTTTTCTTTCCAGTTTAGCTTACGATCAAGTACAACGCCAAGATATTTGGCAGTACCCGAAACATGTAGCGGAGTACCGTTAATGGTTGGTGGATCAATGTTGGGAATATTGTGTTTCCTCGTAAACAATACCAATTCTGTTTTCAGTGGGTTGACGTTGAGTCCGCAGCTACAGGCCCAATTGCTGAGCTTGTCAAGAGCTGTTTGTAGGAGCTCGCACAGAGTAGGGACAAATCTTCCTGAGGCCATTAACACGATGTCATCGGCATATGCAATGACCTTGATACCACTCAGACCTAGTTTGACTAAAATCTGGTTGACAACCAGGAGCCAAAGCAAAGGAGATAAGACTCCACCCTGTGGAGTGCCCCTACACGCCCTAACTTTTAACTTGCTGTCACCCATTTGTGGGAAACGGCACTAATAATAATAATAATAATAATAATAATAATAATAATAATAATAATAATAATAATAATAATAATAATAATAATAATAATAATAATAATAATAATAATAATAATAATAATAATAATAATAATAATAATAATAATAATAATAATAATAATAATAATAATAATAATAATAATAATAATAATAATAATAATAATGATAATAATCATGCAGCCCAGACTGTTAAAATTAAAAGCACTCAAATTGCAATCATAATACCTAATATCATTGTCAAAAGGGTATATTCTTTTTTGTATTCTTCACCCACTCAATATGTGGTAATATATGTAGGTACATGCCTCTAGGCTTAATAGGCAAAGCAAAATTGCATAATATGTGCTTACATACAGATGCATGTATGTATATACTGTGCTACCCAAATGATAGGAGAGGACCGCTAGAAGTTGGTGGCGTGATAGCGAACACACGACCTCTAATTCTAGCTAGACCCGTTGCCCATCGGTGGTGCGAGAATCCTGCTATTGGTTATGTACAATTGTACATGCATGCATATGTAGGTTAGTCGTATACCGATCGCAAGAGGTGAACTGGCACCATTTTCGGTTATGATCGATCAGTTCTGATTTTGGAGGAGGACATTCGAGTCGCGATCCTAAACCTATATCGTGATTTTCATTTTTTTTAGTACTCTAAACTATAAAAAAGTACGAACAAAAATCAAATATACAAAGAAAAATATACAATCTAGAAAAAAAAAGAAACGACTCGCGCCCAGTATAAAAAAAAAACACAAAGTGTAATTAAACGATCCTTACCTAGTGTTCCTCAAAATTCAAAATCAAAATTTAAAAAAAAAAAATTAAACAACATAAGGTGTACTGCTAATAAATCAGTTGCTAAATAAAAAAAAAAAGAATATTTTATATTTACGTTGATGTATATTAGTTCAGTTAACAACACCTAAAGAAAACTTTGTGCGTGAAAAGTAAAATAAAATATTCCGCAAATTACAAAGATCCCTACCCACCTAAGAAAAAAAAAAAATCCTATTAAAGAAAGTAAAAATAATAAAAAAAAAGGGAATTAAAAGCTAAAACCTGTACAAAAAAGAAATACATGTACATATGTACCCTCAAACAATTAAGAAAAGAAAAAAAAAACCCTACCACTACTATACATATACTTACCTGTGCATAACCGTGGATACCCTATACCTACCTTCCTGTGTAATAAAATTCACCATCATCATCATCATCATCATCATCATCATCATCATCATCATCATCATCATCATCATCCTCATCATCATCATAATCATCATCATCATCATCATAATAATCAGCATCATCCTCTCGGCATCATCTACTTACCTGTATAAAAAAAAAATGTGTCCCCTGTGCTCCTAGATCTCCTAACCATACATACCTTACCTTCAGATCTTGTATTCTCCTCTCGTTAACTCCCTTCCGCTTATGTCCGATGTGGTGTCTATTTGTTGTGTGTGAAAAATTATTATTTGAGTTTATATAAAGTATAAAAAAAACAAGAAGTGGCCAATACAAATTAAAAAGAAAACAAAATAATCGAGAAAATAAAAATTAGTTAAGTATTAAATTACATAAAATAATCAAAATAACTACTCCCTAAAAGAAAAAAAAAAGGTAATTGCAAGAAAGTAAAATAAAAGAAAGAATAACAAAAAAATAGTAAATTTAATGAAATTTCGACCCCAGAAAAAAAAATATAAAAAAACCGATTTTACCCTAGGAAAAAGTGTAAATCCAAATCGAAACAAAAAATTCTTAAACATTTTTCTCTCCAGTGACAGATACAAAAATCAAGAAAAGGTAAACAACACATACAACCCAAGGTGGTGCACTACATTGGCGATAAACAAAGTAAGTTTCTTTAAAATTTCTTTATATAATAACATAGATTTTTTTATTTTGATTTGGTTATCCAAAGGGAATCAAAAACAAACAAAAAAAAAAGAAGGAATTTATACAAAATATGACAATACTATATATAAAAAAAAAGTAAAAAAATGAACACAAAATTAAATAGGTATGAGTGGTGCGGTAACAGAAGTATAAAGATTATACAAGCATTTTTCTTTTATTTTACTCTCTTATCATTTTAGTTACACTCTGTAAATTAGAATCAAAACAAACCAACAAATAAGTTTAATTAAATAAATTGATAGCTATAAGAGGGTTGCCATCTGCACCCAAATTATTTTAATCAATATTAATTATATATATAGAGCAATCAACAACTAATTGAATATCATTTTTATTGAAATAATTCCATGGTTGCCAACTGAATTTTTTTTTTTTTTTTTGTTACTATAACCAATTATGTATTAAGATTTCTATTTAGTTAAAATTAATATCTACCCAATATTTTTTTTTATTAAATGAATAGCCTTAAAGTCAAAATAGATTTTTCTCGTGTACTTTCACTTTTCCGGCCAGTAATAAAAATTTGTTTGTAATTTGATTTCGAAAATACTGTGTACTTAATGGTCGATTGAGGTGGTGTTATCTACTCTCTGGGATTCGTTTGTTTTTTTTTATGGGAAGTATTTTCTGGTTTTCATGTTCAATGAAGATTAACTAGGATGAAGGCTTAATCCTGAACGGTCAGAGGTGGAGGTGACGATCACCCACTGGAAGTCGGGATGGAGAAGATGAAGACTTGGTAAGCTATGTATAGATATACGGTTAGGGGTTACTGCGAAAGTTTTGGAGGACGCAGTAGCCATGGCGGTATCCTTAGGATACAATGGGTGGGCTAAATCCTCCAGAGGGTCTACTACACCATCGACCCTCCCCCCCTATAGGAATCACCTTCCCTCTTCAGGACGAATTCGGGTCTCACAAAACCTATTAGATTCTTTCTTTTTCTTTTTTTTCCGGCATGAAGTCGTAACGACAGTCCAGTGCTGCGGTAGCAAGAACCCCCCCTTCCGACGAGCTAGGTCGTGCTCAAAGCTAGCATGCCACGCTGCCGTTGCCTGGACGCCCTCTTCTTCCTGCTGCCAGGATTAGCCTCATGTTCCTGTACACATGGGGTTATAATGGTAGTAAGGGAAGGAGAGGTTTAGGATTCCCTGATTGGACTATGCGCTTTTCGTTGTTTTTTCACATTCTCCGTGGTGAGCCATAGTATCCAGTTAGGGAGTCCAGCCGATAACACCTCGGTTTTGTTACAGGTGGCGCCCAACGTGGGGCCCGATTCGTCCTAAAATTTTTCCATCTTTTGTGGGAAGTTTGATCAGGGTTACATAATGGCGTACATTCTGCAGACATCAATTGTGTTTTGGCCTTGTGTCTGTTATTTATAAGCACTTACATTTCGTTTAGATTTTTTTTTTATTTTTCTTGTTTTTGGAACGTCCGGTAAATGGGTTTATCCACCCACATTTACGCTGTTGCGAGTCCATGAAGCCATGAAAGAAAAAAATTGTTTAAAATTTGTTCTTATGTTTTTGCTTCTTTAGTTACGACCAGAAACTGGGGTTATCCACCCACGTTTATGCTGTTGCGTTTCTATGAAACAATTTGAACGTATCACGTTCTTTCAATTATAGATTTAAAGCCTAAGTTTTGGTGATTTGTCAATTCTAACTTCAGTTGTTTAAATTTATTTTTGTTGGATAGTTTTCTTTTTGTGTTTTGCGTGCGCAGGGGTTATGGAACTTGACTGACAACTGGCTGGACAAGCAAGTTGATTATTGCAAGTAAAAGCCCAGCCTCGTCATGACGTCCAAAGGTCAAAATACAATATGGTGGATGCAGTGTGGGGCTTGTATCCTGGTCAAGCTTTCGTGATTCCTTGGGGGGGTACCAGTCTTCATCATCGCCAATCTTTTATCATTCAGTTAGGATGAGTCACTTTCCACCTCGACTATATGCATCTATTGGATATTTCTTTTGATTTATATCTTTACATTTTATTTTTTTTATTTTCCTTTTTCTTCAATTTTGGTTTTTGGTATTTGAAATTTAGTATCTTTTAATCTTTTAAGTTTTTTTTATTTTTTTATAATTTTTTTTATTATTGATTTTTCTTTCCTTAAGAATACTTTTTTTTGAATTTGCACGGTTTCTCTTTAAATATTTTTTTTTTTTTAACAACTTCTAAATTTTTTTTTACTTACGTAAGAATCGTATATACATTTTTCTTTTTTTTCAATAATTATTTTCGATTTCACATCTTCATTTTTTTTTTCCTCTTTTCTTTATTCTTCCAATCTTCGTTAATTCGAATTTTAACTATTTTTCTCACTGCTCACTTTCGTTTAATATCAAAATTCTGTTACTTGCTAGCTTCCATAGTTTTAATTCTTTTTTTTTTGCTCTTGGGTTTTGCTTTACCATTTGGGTATTCTTTCGGGGTATTCCTCCCTATTAATTAGTTTTCATTATGCCAAGTCGCGTAAATAAGGGAAAGGGCAAGGATCCCGCTCGTGTTCGAGCTCTACGGTCACAACTCACGGACTCATTCGCCGAATTAGCCTCTGTGTCGGCACCGCCTCTACCACCACCACGACGTTCTTTAGATGGTTCAAGGAGCGGCGATGGAGCAGCATCCCTACTTGCCCAAGCTACCGAAGCGGTCGCCAAGAGTAAACCACCGCAACCAACACCAAGACCTCGGGATTCTTTAGGTGCGAGTGATGGGGCGTTGACTGACTACATTCAGGAGGTAGTCACAGCTGCTGTTGGGGCGAAACAAGCCGAAGATTTTCGGTTCCTGACGGGAGAGTTAGAGCGCACGAGAACCGCTCTACGAGAGGATGTGGCAGATGTGATGCGGGAGCTATTGTCGGCACCAACGCCGAAAGCCAACCCTCCTATCCCCTCAAGAAGATACAGCCCAGGGGAAGAACCTCTTCACTTCTCGACGACTGCGCGTGCACCACTTCCAACGCCAACGAGTCATCCTTCACCTGCTCGTATCCCAACTCCTCGACAACGTTCACCTCCACGTAGTACTGCAGCATACCCTTCGAATATGGACGATTTCCTGAGTCGGCTGAATGACCTGACTTTGAGTGACCCCGTCAACACCACGCAGTCGGTCCTTCGCCCCTCAGGCTATCGGCTGCAGAACTTCCACAAGTGGGGTTTAAAGTTCGATAACAAGGTAATGTCGGTAGATGATTTCTTGTTTCGTCTTGATCGGTTGAAGTCTAGTTACAAGGCAACGTGGGAAGAAGTGGTTATTAATTTCCACCACTTCATCTCTGGTGGAGTGGAAACCTGGTTTTGGGTTTACGTAAAAGCCAATCCAAATGTGACCTGGGCCGTGTTGAAAGACGCCCTCATTGAGCAGTTCAGGAGTCTGGAAACGGATTCGGAACTATCGAGAAAGTTATACGACAGACACCAAGGCCAAACCGAAACTTTCGACGCGTTTTTCACGGAGATTCAAAAATTGAACGGGAAATTGAGGATTCCGAAACCAGACGCAGAATTAGTCGACATCCTGAAAAATAATGTTAAAAGACAGATGGGAATGCTCCTCATAACATTCCATACCGAAAAATTGGCCGAGATGGTACATGTCTGCCGTAAAGTCGAGAAGTACATTCTCGATCGTGAAGCCGGAGCACTAAAAGCACGTCTTGGACCTATACCACCTCCCCGTAGAAGTGCAGTCTCCGAGCTCGTTGCTGAGGAAAGGGAGGATGAGGAACTTGTACCTGAGTTAGAGGCATTCCACCCTAAGAAAGAAAAGGATTCTCGCAATTTCACTTGCTGGAATTGTAAGGCTAAGGGTCATTCGTTCGTCGAATGTCCTGATGCCCAGAGATTCCTTTTCTGTTTTAGATGTGGCTGGGAAAATACTACCTCGCCGCAATGTCCTCGATGCTCGGGAAACGAGCCAAAGAGCAGTTTAAAGCCCCGGGGGAATTGCTCTCAGGAGAAGAACCCGGAGTCTCATTAAACATTCCTGCTATTTCTACCCCTTTCCCCAGCGATTCTGAATCCGTACCAGACTCTATTGTAATACCGCCTTTTGCCCCTGTTCCAGCCATCAGGATCATGAAAAGACCCTGCAAACCCCCAGAAGCAGATGTTCAAACAACACCCGCTCCAAAACCACCAGTAAAATCGCTGCACGAACGTCTACAAAACTACATGGACGTCCGGAGGCGAATTTTTGGATCGCAGGAAACTATAATCTCCGATAAAATATCTAAGCTGAGGAAGAAATTTCGGGAAAAAAGGGAGGCTTTCAGGGCCATCGAAGCCACAACGCTGTGCAGCGCGGACGATCCACGCCCTTATGCTACGGTTCATATTTTTGGGGAGCCGCTTCTAGGGCTGCTCGATAGTGGAGCCAGCATAAGCTGCTTAGGCATAGATGGTTTTGAATTCCTCCGAAAGCACGGCCAAAACTATTCCCGAGTTTCTTCTGAAGTGAAAACGGCGGATGGGAAACAACAAGCCATAGTAGGCAAAGTCTATGCTGATGTTTCCTATAAAGGGATGACGAAAAAAATTCCCCTTTACCTGGTCCCGTCGTTGCAGCAAAGACTTTATCTAGGAATTGACTTCTGGAGGGAGTTTGATATCGCTCCTCAGTTGATCTCTGAGATCTCTACAGTTCCTTGCCCGACAGATACAGATCCAAATGCACATATACTTACTGAGCAACAGTCTAGGCGGTTAAATGATGCCATTAGCTTGTTTCCTTCCTCTGCTGTTCAAGGCTTAGGAAAAACCACGCTAGAGGTACATACCATCGACACAGGTGATGCTGAGCCCATTAAGCAGCGTCATTACCCGATTTCTCCAGCGGTGCAGAAACTGCTATATGAGGAATTGGATCGCATGCTTAAACTCGGAGTTATCGAGGAAAGTTCTAGTGCGTGGAGCTCTCCGGTAGTTCTAGTGCGAAAGCCCGGCAAAAATCGCTTATGCCTAGACTACAGGAAAGTTAATGCCAAGACAAAAAAAGATGCGTATCCACTTTCTCATATAGAAGGATTGCTATCGCGTCTTCCAGATACACATTTCATTTCGAGTGTGGATCTGAAGGATGCCTTTTGGCAGATCCCGCTAGAGAAATCATCTCGGGAAAAGACGGCGTTTACTGTGCCCGGTATGCCCCTGTTGCAGTTTACGGTTATGCCCTTTGGCCTCTGCAATGCACCACAACGCATGGTCAGATTGATGGACAAAGTGGTACCCCACCAACTGCGAGAGAAAATCTTTCCGTATCTAGATGACTTGCTGGTAGTATCTAGTACATTTGAGGAGCATGTGAAGCTGTTAGAGGTTTTGGCAGGTCGACTGAGGGAAGCGGGTCTTACGATCAACGTCCAGAAGTCAAAATTCTGTTTTAAGGAACTGAAGTACTTGGGGTATATTGTTGGAGATGGTTGCCTTAAAACGGATCCAGAGAAGGTGACTGCCATTGCAGACTTTCCGACTCCTACTTCGGCCAAGCAAGTGCGGCGATTTTTGGGGCTAGCGGGGTGGTACCGTCGGTTTGTGAAGGACTTCTCCTCTCTAGCGGCTCCAATCACCGACACGTTGAAGAAGGGGAAGAAGTTTGCCTTCACCGACGAAGCTATGGAAGCCTTCAACAGCATAAAGACTGCCCTAACTACTGCGCCGCTATTGGTGAATCCCGATTTCTCCAAGGAATTCCTGATTCTCTGCGATGCTTCCAACACCGGAATTGGTTGTGTGCTGAGCCAATTGGACGAAAGTGGTAGTGAACGTCCAATATACTACCACTCACAAAAGCTCAACTCGGCCCAGCGCAATTACAATGTGACCGAGCGTGAATGTCTGGCTGCTGTCATGGGAGTACAGAAGTTTCGAGCTTACGTCGAGGGACATGCGTTTAGAATTGTGACAGACCATGCGAGTTTGAAGTGGTTGATGAGCCAGAAAGATCTCAGTGGTCGGTTAGCGAGATGGAGCTTAAAGCTTCAGGGGTTCGATTTCACCATCGAGCATCGCAAAGGATCCCAGAATGTCGTACCCGATGCACTTTCACGAGTGTATGGAGTCGATGCTCTGGTCTGCGATGTTTCGATGTTGAAAGATCCCTGCGATGTGCTGCATATTGATCTTGCAGATCCTAGCTTTAAATCTACGGAATACTGCAAGCTCATTGACAACATCGAAGAACAAAGAGATAAGCTACCTGATCTTCAAGTGTCGGAAAATTTCGTCTACAAGAAGGTCAAACATTGTACAGGGATTCCTGAAGAGGATGACCTTGTTTGGAAGCTTTGGGTTCCAGAACCGCTGACCGAGGGCTTGATCGCTCTTGCTCATCAGCCTCCTCGAGCGTCGCATGGAGGAATCGCAAAAACCTTGTACCGGCTACAGCGACAATTCTTCTGGCCTAACATGGCAGCCCAGGTAAAGGCGTTTATCGGTATGTGCGACATCTGCAAGGCCTCAAAAGCTCCAAATTCCACCCTGAGGCCTCCAATGGGTAAGGCATTTGTGGCTGAGAGACCTTTTCAGATGTTGTACATCGATTTCCTGGGTCCTTATCCTCGATCAAGAGACGGGAATACGCACATAGTGATTGCGCTGGACCAGTTGACAAAGTTTGTGGTCGTAAAGGCATTGCGCAAGGCAACAACTGATACGGTGTTGAGATTCTTGCAGGAACAGGTATTCTGCATCTTTGGAGTACCGGAAACGCTTCTCTCCGACAACGGCAAGCAGTTCACAAGCCGTGAGTTTGAGAAATGCATGTCGTTGTTGGGGATAAGCCATGTCAGGACGGCTGTTTATTCTCCGCAAGCTAACGCAAGCGAGAGAGTAAACCGGTCGATCCTTGCAGCAATTCGGTCTTACATCGACTCCGATCAGAGGAACTGGGATAGTAACTTGCAGTCCATAGCCAGCGCCCTTCGCACAACCGTCCATGCAGCTATAAACATGTCCCCTTATGAAGCCCTGTTTGGACAAAGTTGTGTGGAGCATGGCTCGGACTACAAGTTACTACGGAAACTGAACGCCCTTAACAACTCCGGTGTAGAAATCCTAACGAAATCTTCGAAAATGAACATCTTGCACAATCACATTAAGAATTCCTTGGCCAACGCTCATACCCAGTATGAAAATACGTATAATCTGAGAAGCAAGAGCGTAAAGTTTGGTGTAGGAGACACGGTATTTCGGAGGAACTTCGCCTTAAGCGACGCTACGAAGAAATTTTGTGCAAAACTGAGCCCGAAGTTTATTAAAATGAAGGTTTGTAGAGTCGTAGGAAACAATCTGTATGAGCTGGAGGACGCCAAAGGAAAAAAAGTCGGGATATTCCATGGTAAAGACCTTAAAAAGTAAAATCTACAGAAGCCCGGCTGCAGTCTGAGCACGAGACCATCTCTCAGGGAAAATAATCAACCGCACCGTTTCATTTCTTCTCCTTTCAATGCGGAACTTTCCTAAAGAAAGGACAAGTTTTGTGGGAAACGGCACTAATAATAATAATAATAATAATAATAATAATAATAATAATAATAATAATAATAATAATAATAATAATAATAATAATAATAATAATAATAATAATAATAATAATAATAATAATAATAATAATAATAATAATAATAATAATAATAATAATAATAATAATAATAATAATAATAATAATAATAATAATAATGATAATAATCATGCAGCCCAGACTGTTAAAATTAAAAGCACTCAAATTGCAATCATAATACCTAATATCATTGTCAAAAGGGTATATTCTTTTTTGTATTCTTCACCCACTCAATATGTGGTAATATATGTAGGTACATGCCTCTAGGCTTAATAGGCAAAGCAAAATTGCATAATATGTGCTTACATACAGATGCATGTATGTATATACTGTGCTACCCAAATGATAGGAGAGGACCGCTAGAAGTTGGTGGCGTGATAGCGAACACACGACCTCTAATTCTAGCTAGACCCGTTGCCCATCGGTGGTGCGAGAATCCTGCTATTGGTTATGTACAATTGTACATGCATGCATATGTAGGTTAGTCGTATACCGATCGCAAGAGGTGAACTGGCACCATTTTCGGTTATGATCGATCAGTTCTGATTTTGGAGGAGGACATTCGAGTCGCGATCCTAAACCTATATCGTGATTTTCATTTTTTTTAGTACTCTAAACTATAAAAAAGTACGAACAAAAATCAAATATACAAAGAAAAATATACAATCTAGAAAAAAAAAGAAACGACTCGCGCCCAGTATAAAAAAAAAACACAAAGTGTAATTAAACGATCCTTACCTAGTGTTCCTCAAAATTCAAAATCAAAATTAAAAAAAAAAAAATTAAACAACATAAGGTGTACTGCTAATAAATCAGTTGCTAAATAAAAAAAAAAAGAATATTTTATATTTACGTTGATGTATATTAGTTCAGTTAACAACACCTAAAGAAAACTTTGTGCGTGAAAAGTAAAATAAAATATTCCGCAAATTACAAAGATCCCTACCCACCTAAGAAAAAAAAAAAATCCTATTAAAGAAAGTAAAAATAATAAAAAAAAAGGGAATTAAAAGCTAAAACCTGTACAAAAAAGAAATACATGTACATATGTACCCTCAAACAATTAAGAAAAGAAAAAAAAAACCCTACCACTACTATACATATACTTACCTGTGCATAACCGTGGATACCCTATACCTACCTTCCTGTGTAATAAAATTCACCATCATCATCATCATCATCATCATCATCATCATCATCATCATCATCATCATCATCATCATCCTCATCATCATCATAATCATCATCATCATCATCATAATAATCAGCATCATCCTCTCGGCATCATCTACTTACCTGTATAAAAAAAAAATGTGTCCCCTGTGCTCCTAGATCTCCTAACCATACATACCTTACCTTCAGATCTTGTATTCTCCTCTCGTTAACTCCCTTCCGCTTATGTCCGATGTGGTGTCTATTTGTTGTGTGTGAAAAATTATTATTTGAGTTTATATAAAGTATAAAAAAAACAAGAAGTGGCCAATACAAATTAAAAAGAAAACAAAATAATCGAGAAAATAAAAATTAGTTAAGTATTAAATTACATAAAATAATCAAAATAACTACTCCCTAAAAGAAAAAAAAAAGGTAATTGCAAGAAAGTAAAATAAAAGAAAGAATAACAAAAAAATAGTAAATTTAATGAAATTTCGACCCCAGAAAAAAAAATATAAAAAAACCGATTTTACCCTAGGAAAAAGTGTAAATCCAAATCGAAACAAAAAATTCTTAAACATTTTTCTCTCCAGTGACAGATACAAAAATCAAGAAAAGGTAAACAACACATACAACCCAAGGTGGTGCACTACATTGGCGATAAACAAAGTAAGTTTCTTTAAAATTTCTTTATATAATAACATAGATTTTTTTATTTTGATTTGGTTATCCAAAGGGAATCAAAAACAAACAAAAAAAAAAGAAGGAATTTATACAAAATATGACAATACTATATATAAAAAAAAAGTAAAAAAATGAACACAAAATTAAATAGGTATGAGTGGTGCGGTAACAGAAGTATAAAGATTATACAAGCATTTTTCTTTTATTTTACTCTCTTATCATTTTAGTTACACTCTGTAAATTAGAATCAAAACAAACCAACAAATAAGTTTAATTAAATAAATTGATAGCTATAAGAGGGTTGCCATCTGCACCCAAATTATTTTAATCAATATTAATTATATATATAGAGCAATCAACAACTAATTGAATATCATTTTTATTGAAATAATTCCATGGTTGCCAACTGAATTTTTTTTTTTTTTTTTGTTACTATAACCAATTATGTATTAAGATTTCTATTTAGTTAAAATTAATATCTACCCAATATTTTTTTTTATTAAATGAATAGCCTTAAAGTCAAAATAGATTTTTCTCGTGTACTTTCACTTTTCCGGCCAGTAATAAAAATTTGTTTGTAATTTGATTTCGAAAATACTGTGTACTTAATGGTCGATTGAGGTGGTGTTATCTACTCTCTGGGATTCGTTTGTTTTTTTTTATGGGAAGTATTTTCTGGTTTTCATGTTCAATGAAGATTAACTAGGATGAAGGCTTAATCCTGAACGGTCAGAGGTGGAGGTGACGATCACCCACTGGAAGTCGGGATGGAGAAGATGAAGACTTGGTAAGCTATGTATAGATATACGGTTAGGGGTTACTGCGAAAGTTTTGGAGGACGCAGTAGCCATGGCGGTATCCTTAGGATACAATGGGTGGGCTAAATCCTCCAGAGGGTCTACTACACCATCGACCCTCCCCCCCTATAGGAATCACCTTCCCTCTTCAGGACGAATTCGGGTCTCACAAAACCTATTAGATTCTTTCTTTTTCTTTTTTTTCCGGCATGAAGTCGTAACGACAGTCCAGTGCTGCGGTAGCAAGAACCCCCCCTTCCGACGAGCTAGGTCGTGCTCAAAGCTAGCATGCCACGCTGCCGTTGCCTGGACGCCCTCTTCTTCCTGCTGCCAGGATTAGCCTCATGTTCCTGTACACATGGGGTTATAATGGTAGTAAGGGAAGGAGAGGTTTAGGATTCCCTGATTGGACTATGCGCTTTTCGTTGTTTTTTCACATTCTCCGTGGTGAGCCATAGTATCCAGTTAGGGAGTCCAGCCGATAACACCTCGGTTTTGTTACACATTTCTACATTTATTAGCCTCGTTTGGAGCATGGAGTCAATCCATTTTATCAATATCGGATCGACGCTGGCGTAGCTAAGGGCTTGTCGAATTGCACTATTATCAACATTATTAAAGGCCCCTTCTATATCAAGGAATGCTGCCAGAGTGAATTCTTTGAAATGGATTGATTTTTCGATTGTGCCTACAACTTCATGCAGCGCTGTCTCAACAGATTTGCCCTTCATGTATGCATGTTGGGCCTGTGAGAGCACACTATCATTCAGATTAAGGCGAATATGAGTTTCAATTAATCTTTCTAAGGTTTTGAGAAGAAAGGAGGATAGGCTTATAGGCCTGAAATCTTTCGGCTCAGTATGAGTGGGCTTGCCAGCTTTCGGAATGAAGATGACATTGACTTCTCTCCAACTAGAGGGAATATAGGTGATGTTAAGACAACCCCTAAAAATATCCACTAGAATTGGAACAATTATGTCTTTGGAGCTTTGGAGCATAATTGGAATTATTCCATCAGGCCCTGCAGACTTGTATGCAGAGAAGGAGTCAATGGCCCACGCCACATTCTTATTATTTATCATTTGGTTACCTATGTTGGAGGTTTCACTGATGTTAGGGCCTCTGTCCACAAGAGATGTATCGGTGGTACATCCTGGGAAGTGAGTACTCAAAAGTGACTCCAAGGTTTCAGAGCAGGAGTCTGTCCAGGTATTGTCTGGTCTTTTTAAGAAACCAGGAGGAGTATGAACCTTAGACATGACTTTCCTGAGCCTAGCCGCATCATTTGTTGACTCAATGTCTGTACAAAATTTTTGCCAGGCTGCTCTTTTTGCATAGGTTGTTCGATTTTTGTACATATTTTTGCTGATCTTGAAGAGATCCCAGTCAGCGGGTTCATTACTGTATTTTGCTCTATTGAAAAGCCTCCTTGAGTTTTTCCTAAGAGCAGACAGCTCTTTGGACCACCATTCGGGGTTGAGCTTGCCTTTCCCTTTGGAAATGGGGCAAGAACTATCAAAAGCGTTATTAATGGCTATCGTTAGTTCATTAACATGATTTTCAATCTCCGAGCAGTTTGTCAGCGGTTGATTCTTATAATGACCCAAAGAAGAGGCCAATTTAGTATTGAAGGCGTCCCAGTTTGCTTTTCTGGGGTTTCTATAGGGTTTTGGGTTTTCTAACTTGTGCTTTATTTGGAATGTTATCATTCTATGATCTGAGAATGTAACATTACTTGATACCTTCCAATCACTAACTACAACAGTGTCGGAGCTAGTGGAAAGCGTCACATCGAGCACTTCTCTTCTGCTTCTCGTAACGAAGGTTGGTTCGTTACCTTTATTTAAAATCAGCAAATTTTCTTTAATTATAAATTCAAATAGTGACTCACCCCTTTTATTTGTGTCCGTACTCCCCCATTGTAGATGATGAGCATTTGCGTCGCAGCCAACTAGGAGATCCCAACCGTTCTTCTTAGTTTTTGTCACAAGGTCATCAAAATTGACAGACGGCGGTGGCCCCGGTGAATCACCTGGCATATTGAACCAATCTAAACCTATACTCATCTAAACCAATATAAATTAACATGAGATATAATATTTTTATATCAAAACCTAAAATTAGGGATTTATATCTGACCAAGATATAAATGAGATATAATTTATTTTATATCAAAAAAACTAAAACTATTTATTTATAATCGAAATGAGATATAATTTGTTATAACTATTGTTATATCTGCTATTCTAACCTAGAACTACTCTAATCCCTACAAATCCGTCCAAAGCCCAATGTCTCACTCAGACAGTGGTTCGCCAAGTCACTCAAGGCCTCGACAGATGGTATCGTCGAGAATTGACCTACCCACCCTAGTATCCACGGATACTACCTTTGCCACCTCCATGGCCGTGTTCTGCGAAGGTGACCCCTAATTCTAATCCCAATCGCTAAGTCATAACTTTTAACTGTTGAAAAGTCTCGTCCCTAGTCAAAATGTTCGTCTTGTCTTCTTAAGTCATCCAACCATTTATCTCACCTCTTCCACTGTCGGTCCTGCCAAAACCCCACACCCCATCGCAGCTTGAATTAGCAACACATTATGAATAGAAAGGTTTAACTCTTATTTATAATGAAAAAACAACAAAAATCTTGTTTTTTTTTTCAACTAATTTGGCCTCTGGCCATTTATTACATTACAAAATTTGGTACTATAATTGAATTAATTCAGCAAAAGAAAAAAAAAAAAATAGTAAAAATAGTAAAAAGGTTAAAAAAAAATCTATAGGCAAAAGGTGACGATATTGTCTTTACTTTTCTTACTAGGAGGATTTTTATTCTACCTCCTCTCAAAGAAAAAAAATTTATCCTTTATCTTTGTTCTAAGGATTGTATAATGCGTAATATATGTATGTGTATATAGTATATAAAATAATATAAGAAAATCGCAAACTTACAGTTTACACGTCCCACGAAGTCCTGCCGGCAGCACGTTCCTGGATGACGGTTTGGCTCTCAACTTCGAGCTTCAACTTCGCGCACTTATCTCACTCTATACAAATATCTATATATGCATGTTCAATATAGTTCCAAAGTTAAAGGATTCACTTCAATAGGGTTATTCTACTTTCTTTTACTATTATGTTTAACTTTTTTACTCTTCTACTTTACACTTAGTTCATTTAAAAGGAATTAAAAATTAAACTCACAAAAATAAAAAAAAATGAAGCAAAATAAAAAAAAATTAAATTCAAAAAAACAAAATTATTAAATTTTTAAAATTATTGAAATTCAAAATCGTATGCAAAAAAATGAAACGGAAGATCATTTGGGGTCCCGTTGCCCTTGTGATGCCCTTGATATTTGAGCTGGTAAGTAAAGGTCACGTAGGTACACTTCCCAGCAGAGCACCCTGCCACACTATCTCTTTTTATCAGCGCAGCCTCCAATATTCCTGTTTTTTTTTTTTTTTTAAATGGTCTCCCCAAAATACGCAGAGGTTTAGGCTGGTCTTTTTAAGTAGAAAGTCCACTATATGTACTACGTGTATCTATCTATTATTTGTACTGTATATGTATATATATAGGTAGATGTAGGTACATGAAGCCTCGTGACATATGAGATAAAGATTTGTTCCAATCCTAAACCTAAGCACAATATTCCAGATTAGACAAACATCTTAAAGAAACTGGATAAAGATTCTAAATAATCACTTCATTTTTAACATACCTCTGCTAGAAGATAAAATCTCATGTTCCTGGTTAGTATTATTGCTAACCAAAGTAAGCGTAACCGCTCCTTTATGCACTTTGCACTTCGTTTTCTTTCAACGAATTTCAATTAAAAATCTAAGAATTAATTATTTATTAGTATACACTTTGTATACTTATTTTTCACAAGAAATATTCACCTTCATGAATCACTTTCAAGTTTAAAATACTCAATTGTATGAATAAAAAAAATCCATATGATATTGTTATGTATATGTATAAAAAGTTCTTACAAAACTTTAACGCACAACTGCTCTAAATTCAAATCTTCGCGCTTTGACTTGCAGTATTCATATGACTTGCAATCAGAAAAATGCAGTTTTTGCGGTCATTGGCCTATTGCCCCACTTTCATTATTCATTCTCATTATCACTGGAACTCAAGTTTTCTTCCCCTAACTGTTCTGCAAATTCGTTCTACTTTTCTTCTTGTCCTTGTTTACCCCTATTAATTATTCCATCTGTCTTAATAGTTTGCATCTCTTCCTATTCCTCATTTCTTATTTAGCTATCCGAGTTTGCGTGTTACCTACTGTCTCCTTTAATACCATCTAGTACTTAATCATACTTTAACAAACTATTTAATTTAAAACAATCACTCAATGCCTCGTATTGCATTGGAATTTGTTTTTCAGTCTTTTTTTCTCATTAAACCTAACTTAACTCTTAAATATTGCACCTAATTATCCTGATCAAGTTCTCAAGTTTGAATTTGAAACCGTCGTTATCTGACTCAGTCTTTACTTCCCTTTTTATAATGTTCACTTTTAAGTTCTGCTAATCACCACTGTGAAAGTAATCGTGATGTATGTCAAGGTACTCTGGCATTTGACATTTCTCCTTCTTTGTAATACTCGCGTAAAATAAGAATCGAGAAATGTGCCAACAATTGTTGCCCTCCAACAAAAATTAAATTTCTCAATCGTCTGTGATAAAAATGTATGTTTGAATTATAAATTACCATTAAATGGAATATATATCAAAGGCAGGGAGTATAATACATTAAGTGGTCGCTATGGAAGCGACGGAATATCAACTTCTACCTCATCGGCCGGTAAGCTTCTTGTTTTTTTTTTTTCTTTATGTGCCCAACCACATTTCTCATTCCACTATTTTTTTTTTGTTTCCTATTTTAGTTACCCCTTATGGAAAATAACCTACCTCAACACGTTCCAGGCCTACCTAATAGATAAGTGGTTGCTGTCGCTGAGATTGTTTCTTGATACTTCAATTACTTTGAATTGAATTCTATCAAAGAACCTTTCTCCAGCGACACCAAATTCCCTAGCCATTTGAAATAACCATTTTTTTTTTTCTTTCTTTTCAGATGCCCATGCAGGAGAAGCTTATGGTCACCGTATAAAGTTCCAGATAGTAATTTCGCCATCCTGACGGAACATCAAATTCGGGGATAATATTCATCACATCTTTGAAATTTAGTTCAGTGTTGATGACCTTGGTTCGTGAGTTTTTTTTTTTTTTTTTTGTTCTATTTATTATGTGTTTTTTCTTTTTGAAAGTATGGTTGAGCCTAGCATGGAATTTTGATTCCATAAATTAAATAAAAAGAGGATGAGTGCCTCTATGGATCCGTGAACGTATGGTCTTATTATTTTTGTTGGGTCATTGAATGTTCTGTCCACAATTGGATCGCGGTTTGATCGTGTATATCTAATATGCAACCTTTTTTCTTTGAATGTGCGTATGCACTTGGTTGTATATAATAATGTGTATCTTTACAACGGGCAGTTAGATACGAGATATGTTTTTCTTTTATTTTTATATCTGGATTCATTCGAATCCGAAGGTGGAAGCTACGGCTTTCGTAACAAACACGATAACAGTCTCCGAGTGGTCGTGAGTAGACTGGACTCGAAGAAGATGGAAGTCGTAGTTTGCTCATGTGAAATATGTTGGCCTTATTTTATTCTTTCATTGGAATTACAAGTCATCAGAACAGCTTGCATGTTTTTCCTTAGTAGCTCTATTGAGTTTTCAGCCGTTCGTCAACGTGTGGCACGTCCCACGCCCTGAATTACTAGGTATTCTGTTTGCCGATGAGCCTACGGTTACTTTAACTATTGTTCCTAGTTCGGTAACTAACCAATTCTGATTTGAGGTACTATTCTTTTTGCTATAACAGTTGATGGGTTAAATTTTTTTGCTCTGTAGACATAGGTAGTTATAGGTAATTTGGTTGGCGTTTCAATCGGTTTTAGTTATTTGTTTCGTTATAGAGTGTCGAGCTATTTTTTTTTTTATAATACCTATTGAATTGAATGTGACAGATTTTAAATATACGTCTCTGTTATGAATTGGTCGCGTGAGTTTATAAACCCTGAGTTCGATTTTAAAGAATTCAATCGAGATTCTAGGCTAAAGGTCAGTCTGTGATTCTCCAAAAAAAAATAATAATAGTATCAAAAAAAAATAAAAAAAAATAAAATACCTGGAGAGTTAAGTTATAAATAAATTGAATCTTGTTTCCTAATGGATACAAAGAAATCAATAATTAAGTAAGTGGAACCGAAATTACAAAATCTTTAAACTGACATTGACAACACAAATAGCTAAAATAGCTATTATATTGTGGATGAATGAATTGCTATGTGAATACACAGATAAATCGATATATGTATAGTATATAAATAAATAAATAAAAAAATAAATAATATAAATAAATAATATAAATAAATAAAATAAAGTAGGTAAATAAATAAATCTCTATACGGCACAAACACATATATCACAGATCATATGAGTCTTATTGCTAAGACTTGTATATCAATGATAGTCGATAATAAGAGAATAAATAAATGTGTATATAAGGACGTAACTAACACTTATATCACAGATCATGAGGTTCTTATTGAAAAGATTTATCTATCAATAGTAACCTATAAATGAAATAAATAAATGAGTAGGAAAAATAATTAAATGGATGGATTAATAAATATATAAATAAATAAATAAATAAATAAATAAATAATATAAATATATAAGGACATAACTACATCTATATCACAGACTGATGGCTAATAGAAACAACAGCAGCTGAGTGCGTCAAAACCACTATGTGTGGATATCTTTGGCGTGGAAAACACCAACTTTTTCGCCTCTCAGATTCCCTAACTCGTACATAGAGTTTCCGATGGGCCTAAGGACAATTGATTTGAGGAACTTAGGTCCCAATTTAGCATTATAGTGATCTGCCAGGCTACTCTGTTTGAAATTCCGTCTATAAACAATTTGTCCTGTTTTGTAAGAAATGTTTCTGGTTCGTAAGTTATAGTGTCTAGTCGATTTGTCATGTGCTAATTTTAGATTGTCAAAAATTTCCTTACGAATAAGTGCCATTTTGTCAGCTTTGTTGGTAATTTCAACGTTTGTGTCTTTCAGCATGTCTAATCTTCGCAATAGTTCATAAGAATTCCCATGTTGGACCATTTGAGTGCCAAACACAGCATAATACGGTTCATAAGTAGTTGCGTCATGAACAACACTTCTGAGCGAAAATGCAGTGTTGCTCACATGGGTGTCCCAATTTCTTTGGTCACTATCGATATAGGACCGAATTTTTGAAAGTACGGACCGATTCACTCTCTCCGAAGCGTTAGCTTGGGGGGAGTAGAAAGCGGTGCGTACATACTCCATACTTTTTTAAAAAGCAGGAAAACAATTCTGAAACGAATTGTTTTCCATTGTCAGAATGTATAAATTCAGGAACGCCAAACATATGGAAAACACCTTCTTCGAGGTATTTCACTACCTCAGCTGCTGTTGCTCTACGGATGGCTTTCAAAAACACATATTTGCTAAAATGGTCAAGTACTATGAAAATGTGGGTGTGTCCAGTCTTAGTTCTCGGGTAAGGTCCTAAAAAGTCGATGTAGAGTCTTTGAAATGGTCTTTCCGTTATTGTCTGTTGTCCCATAGGTGGCCGTAAAATTAAGTTCGTCGCTTTGTTGCATTTGCAAGTATCACAGTTTGTAATGTAGTCTTTTACTTGAACCGTCATATTAGGCCAGTAGTATTTTTGTCTTAGTTTGGCTAGGGTCTTATGGATTCCTCCATGACCAGCAGTAAAGGAATCGTGTGCCGTTTCCAAAAGTCCCCTACACAACTCCTTCGGGACCCAGAGTTTCCAGGCTCTGTCTTCTTGGATCGGATCTCCTGTTCGTCTGTCAGTTCGTTTATAAACGTAGCCGTCGGAAATACAAATGTCGGGTAGTTTGTCTTGATTCTCGTTTACGGTCTTCTTCAACTCAACATACTCTTCTGATGAAAAGTATGGTGATTTGAAGTCAACTTCTGGCATTTTGGTACTGATTTCGTCCATATGGATTCTTGAGAGAGTATCCGGGACTACATTAAGGACACCCTTTCTATGCTCTATGGTGAAGTCAAAGCCTTGCAGCTTTAAACTCCACCGAGCTAACCGACCACTCAAATCTTTTTGTGTCATCAGCCACTTGAGACTTGCGTGGTCTGTTATAATAGTAAAAGGTAAGCCTTCGATGTAGGCTCGGAACTTCTTCACGGACAAAACGGCTGCATAGCACTCAAGTTCCGTTACACTGTAATTCCGCTGAGCGGGATTCAGCTTCTGGGACATGAATGCGATGGGCCGTTCGCTTTTCTCTTCGTCCATTTGGAAAAGCACACTCCCTACTCCAGAAGTTGATGCGTCGCATTGTATGTAGAAGTGTTTGTTGAAGTCTGGGTTCGTTAGTATAGGTGCAGTAATCAATGTCGTCTTCAAGTTCTCGAAAGCTGTTAGCGCTTCATTAGTCATTATGAAATCCTTACCCTTTTTAAGACAGTCTGTCATTGGGGCCGATATAGACGCAAAATTTGGGATAAAGCGTCTATACCAACCCGTCATCCCTAGAAACCGACGGAGTTGTTTAGGGGTTTTTGGGACAGGGAAGTCCTTAATCGCTGAAACCTTCTCAGGATCTGTTCTCAGACATCCATCGCCGACGAAATAGCCCAAGTACTTGATCTCTTTGTAACAGAATTTGCTTTTCTCCACATTTATTGTCAACCCCGCCTCACGCAAACACCTCGCTACCTCTTTCAGAACGCCCATGTGGGTTTCAAAGTCTGGAGAGCAAATCAAGAGGTCATCGAGATAGACAAAGACATTCTCTCTCAGACGAGCGGGAATAACTTTGTCCATCAGCTTACACATTCTCTGGGCGGCGTTGCACAATCCAAACGGCATAACCGTGAACTGATACAACGGTCGTCCAGGGACTGTGAATGCCGTCTTCTCTCTTGATTTGAGCTCCAGAGGAATCTGCCAAAAGGCGTCCTTCAAATCGATACTCGATATGTAGTGTGTGTTGTGGAGTCGACTTAAGATCCCTTCAATGTGCGGAAGAGGATAGGCAAATTTTTTCGTGGCCGCATTTATTTTCCTCGAGTCCAAGCAAAGTCTGTTCTTGCCTGGCTTACGCACCAACACAACTGGAGAGCTATAAGCGCTGTTGCTCTCCTCGATCACACCGAGTTCAAGCATGCGGTCAAGCTCAGCATACATTAACCCTTGAACGACAGGTGAAATTGGATAATGTCGTTGTTTGATGGGAATGGTTTCATCTTCCATCTCAATGACATGTTCTTCGACGTGAGTCTTACCCAATCCCATCTGTGCGAACGAAGGGAATGCAAGCTTTACACGCTCGAGCTCTTCAGTTTGTGTTGGAGTAAGCTGTCGCATAGGATCAGACTCCTGCCCTCTCGTCAGCGCTGGTATGTCTAGAGCACAGATCACGTTCGGAGCAACCTTGAACACCTTCCAAAAATCTACCCCTAGATAGAGTTGCTGTTGCAAACTTGGAACAACATACAACTCCATCTCTTGGGTTTTGCCACCCCATGAGACGTTGGTCTTAAATCGTCCGTTAATTTGCTGGTTCTTGCCGTCTGCTGTCTTTATGTCTATAGTCATAGTCGTCATTTCTATGTTCTGGTCTCGGATAAAATCCATTGCCCCTTTCCCTAAACAACTTAGTGAAGCGCCACTGTCTAAAAGACCCAACATTTCTACGCCGTTCACAGCCACTTTAGCATACGGTCTGTTATCGTCACAGATCGATAGAACAGTGGACTCAATTTTCATTTTCCTACTCCTACATATTGCACTCTTTTCCCTAAGCCTAGCTATTTTCTTATAATTTCTACTGCTTACTACATATTCTTTAATTCTCTGGTGAAGCGTTTTATGTGGTTTCAATAAATGAGGTTGTATTATTTCTAAATTGTGTTCTCTTTTTAAAATTTTTACTTTTCCAGTTCCTGGATTTCCGGAAGAGGCACTTTCGTCAGCGGTGGTGCTTCTGCACTCCTCTCTCAGGTCACGAATGCTCTCAACCGAGCATCCAAATATCAAGTTCGCTACCCTATCTTTAATATTAGTTCTCACGATCGAGACGAGATCTTTCTCATTTGGTCGGTTTTGCATTTGCAAAACCAATCCTCTAATGTCTTCATAAAATTCATCATAAGACTCGTTTGGTTGTTGTTTTCGATCCATAATAGATCTAAGAATCTCGTGGTCTCTTTTACTATTCCTAAATTGTCTTAACAGCTCTGTTTTTAGATCGTAGTAATTAAGCAAATCATCCCCCTGATTTTCCTCAAGGTACTGCCAATACCACTTCTCTGCTGGCCCAGTTAATAGGTGGTGGAAATTTGCAAATACTTGCTCATTACTGGCACCATTTGTTTTTTGAAGCGTTTCAATTCGAAAAATGAAACTCTCAACGCTCATAGTCTTCGACGTTCCGTCGAATTTTACCCCCCACTTGTGAATCTCAAGACGCTTCCTATTGTCTTGTCTATCTGGATATTTTTCCTCTCGAGATTCTCTGCCCTGTTCTAATGAAACACGTTTCTTAGGAATAGGGTTGGAAGCTTTAATCTCATCAGTCATTTCCTGCTTTTCATGCCACAATATGGCCGACTTCTCAACCAACAAAAGACGCTCATGAACTGTTGTCACATTGTTCGTTAAGACTTGGACCATATTGTGCATAGTTTTCATGCTAGCCATCTGCTGGTTGAGCAGGCACATTGTTTTCTTTTGTGCGTCCTCTATGGACCTAGACACCGCAGCCTCGATAGCTTTGTCGATGTTCTTGTATGTCGTGTTAGTTGTGTTCTCGTCGTCACGTTCGTTTTGCCGTTCTATGTTATCATGTAAAGCTTGAAGTTCTTTTTGAAATTCGTGAGTTCGTCTTCGTATCGTCTGTCTGGTCTCCTCTTCTTCCGAGTCAAGGAGAATCAAAGAATGATTTTTGCTTCGGCCTGGACTCGGCCCTACCGCTCCTATCTCAGACTCATCCCTATTCTCTGTTCCCTCTTCATGGAAGCCATGAAAGCTAGATTCATCGGCCAAGGATTCATTGCTACCTGAATCTAGGGATGAATGTTCCAAAATAGACCTATGACCATTCGCCTCAGATGGTCGATTTCTAGGCATCGCTAGTGGAGGATCCTCTAGGACCCCATTCCTGCCAGACCTAAGAATATGAGGGACTCTTTCTTTTCCCTTATTTCTCTGGGACAGAGTGCTCTTAGGAACTGCGCCTAAGTTTTCCTTCACCATCTTCACTCTCAAGGGGATCTTGTATGTGTAGATTTGTTTCTCCTTGTTTTATTCTTTGTTTACTCAAAGTTAAACCTTTTAGTTGACTGTCGTAAATTTTTCAAAAATTATGTTTAAAAAAAAGGATATGTAAAAAGCCAAAATAAAAATTCAAAAAAAAAAAAAAAAAAATGTATGTTATAAAAAAATGGAATTCAAAAAAAAAATAAAAAAAGTTATGTAAAAGAAGGTAATATTAAAAAATTAAGAAAAAAAATTAATAAAAATGGAATAAAGAAAGGAAATTATAACAATAAAAAAAAACTTCAAAAACTGCAAATCACTTTAGATTAAAAAAACTATGTTAATATAATGAATTATAATAAATGTGTGAAACAAAATTGTTAAAAATATTTTCTTTTTGTAAATATGTTTTCAGTTGTCTTTTTTTTCTATATATTTTAATACGTTGCTTGGTGTGTGGAATTTCAGCCAGGTTTCCTAAACAGTAGTTGAATGGGCGAAATAAAAGTCTCTAGATCGTTAGTTAGTCGTCTAGTATTAAGTCAGTCTGTCAGTCAGTTCGTCAGTCAATCACTTCTGCGATTGGTGCCTCTCTGTGACCTGACGAGTGCTTCAGCTTATTCCAAACTTCCCTACCACATCATACTATCTGGTGTATAACCTGATAGTAGGCTAGCTGGGGGTTTAGAATCAACCTCCACACGAATAGGATTTCAATGTCCCACACTTGCGCCTCACTATACGTCTGACTATGCCTGACTATATGGAAAGCAACAAGTGTTGGGCATCTCAACCCCATTCCGCTCTTTGACTTGCGATAGTATTCAGATTACCTCAAAAAATCTTCGGGTGCTCGACCCGTAAGATTGGACAGCTATCCTTCATCTATCGCTTTACAAAGAGCTTAAACGATACCTAAACTTGTGCAATTAGGGATCGGAAAATTATTAAAATTGAAGAAAAAAAAATCTGAGAGATAATCGCAAATCCAAGGGGATAATCTTCATAATGAAAATCATCTCCTTGAAGAATTGATTTATCTCTAAGCCGTTCGAAATCGTTGGGCGCCATTGTTGTGAGCGACGGTATACCACGGAGGTGTTCTTTGATGTTGGATAGAGGCACGGCACGCTTGCACTAGCTCGGCTCAGCTCGAAGGTTTGGGGGTGGTTCTTACCCCTATCCATACATCTCCGACTCAGCAAACAAAACTCTCGTGCCAGGAAAGGTACGGGAATAGGAAAAGGAAAGGAATGAGGAAGAAGATAAAATCAGGATAAGGCAAAAAAAGGAAGTGCACAAATCTAGGTACCTATGCCACCGCCTGAGGGAAAGGTTGTGTCTTCGAAACGGATTTGTTCAAGATGAACCAATCTAAACCTATACTCATCTAAACCAATATAAATTAACATGAGATATAATATTTTTATATCAAAACCTAAAATTAGGGATTTATATCTGACCAAGATATAAATGAGATATAATTTATTTTATATCAAAAAAACTAAAACTATTTATTTATAATCGAAATGAGATATAATTTGTTATAACTATTGTTATATCTGCTATTCTAACCTAGAACTACTCTAATCCCTACAAATCCGTCCAAAGCCCAATGTCTCACTCAGACAGTGGTTCGCCAAGTCACTCAAGGCCTCGACAGATGGTATCGTCGAGAATTGACCTACCCACCCTAGTATCCACGGATACTACCTTTGCCACCTCCATGGCCGTGTTCTGCGAAGGTGACCCCTAATTCTAATCCCAATCGCTAAGTCATAACTTTTAACTGTTGAAAAGTCTCGTCCCTAGTCAAAATGTTCGTCTTGTCTTCTTAAGTCATCCAACCATTTATCTCACCTCTTCCACTGTCGGTCCTGCCAAAACCCCACACCCCATCGCAGCTTGAATTAGCAACACATTATGAATAGAAAGGTTTAACTCTTATTTATAATGAAAAAACAACAAAAATCTTGTTTTAATTAGCAATAACGATAAATCGACTTTTAGTCTAATCAACCAGTCTGTTTTGAAGAGACTCCTGCAATACGGTCCTTTATTGCATTTTCAAAAAGAGACTGGTTGTGACCCACACTAGTAACTTCCAATTTGTGGTGCCCCGGAAGCTAGAGGTCCAATGTTATTTTTTTGTATTCAACAATTTTTGGTATAGTTTTTGTATTTTTTTTTTTTGCATTAAAAAAAAAACAGTTTGTTGAATTATTATACAAAACCTACCGATTGTCAATTATAATCTAGTACATACATATATAGAAGCCCGAAACCAATATGATTATTTGTTCCTAACATATTCGAGACTAAAAACAATTCAACATTTTTTGGTAAGGTTTTTAGTAGTTTTTTTGCTTAAAAAACTGGTTATGGGATATTTTTACAAATCCTTATTTATAGAAAAAAAAATACCCAAAAGCTAATATCATTGTTTGTTCTCAAGATATTTGGGACGAACAAAAATTTTCTACAATTTTGTTAAGTTTCTTGTAGTTTTTTCGATAAAAATAATTATTTGTTGAATATTTTTACAAATTTTATCAATCATTTATTATAAACTCATTTAAAGAATAAAATTAGGAAGTCAATATCATTGTTTGTTCTCAAAATATTTGAGATGAAAAAATATTTTCCACAATTTTTGGTGAAGTACCTATCTTGTAGTTCTTTTTCACTTAAAAAAAACTTTTTGTTGAATTTTTTTATAAATCCTATCAATTATCAATTCTAAGCTAGTGTGTGGACTTAAATTAACCCGATGTCATGTCATTATCTGTTCTCAAGATTTTTGAGGCAAAAACCAATTTTTTAATAATTAGTGTGTAGAATTGCTTGCAGTTTTTCGCTTAAAAAAAACTATTAATTCAATATTTTTTAAAATTTTATCAATTTGTATCTATAAACTAGCGTATAAAATAAAATAACCTCGAAGCCAATATCATTGTTTGTTGTCAAGATATTCGAGCCAAACAACTTTTTTCAACAATTTTCATCTACATTTTTTATTAAAAAAAAAACTATAAGTTGATATACTTCTATATTTTAATCAATTCCTTATTACGTCAATTTGCGTAGAATAAAATTAACCTGAAGTCGATTTGTTCTCGAGATATCTGAGACTAAGGAAACTTGAACTGCTTCTTGAATTTATTGAAAGGTCCTTTCTGCTTGTAATAAAACTACTGTGTATACAATAAAATCCATCCGAAGTCGATATCTTAATTCGTCCTTGAGATACGGTGAACAAAAAAGCGAAGGAACGTACGAACACACACAGACATCTCTCTACAAAAATGGAATCCGATTCTAGGGAGCGAAACGTGAAGATGTGTTAAAATTTTTATTTTGAAAAATCGGACCATTTACAATAACTTCCAATGGGAAGTTAAAAAATTATAACTTTTTTATGTTTTAGTTTTGTGATTTTATTGACCTATATTTGTATTCCCACTTGTAGGTATTCTTATTTCATATTTTTCATTTTCTTCGTTAATCCATCTAATCATAGCTAAACAAAACACAACAGTAAAATAATAAACAAACAAAAAACCCCCAACAAATATCCTAACGAACCTACCTGAAAACTAAACATCCCACATGCATTCTATCCTACTTACCTTTCACGCACATCGCATTCTATACTATTAATAAAAAAAATATTTACCGGCAACCAGCGCAAACAAACCTCCCAACTCCAAGGCATCTTTGCAACTGAAGACAGACTGAACCAGGGATGAAAAATCGTGTTTCAGCAATGTATCGAAAGATAAAAATAAAGTGTATCGAATTGTACTTTTTGATTTGCTTCATCAAGATTATATTTTGTCCACATTTGCTGTTATAGCCTAGTTAACAGTTCCCGTACGCAAAAAAAAATCTATATGCAAATATTCTCGCATTTCAAAAATAATAGAGGTGAAATGCAAAATTAATTGTTTGCATGATTGGTTTACTTTTTCATTCAAGTAAAACATTACTGCCATGGAATGTCATGCAAAACAATGGACCGGCAATTTTTTTGCATGCGAAAAAAAATGAGGTGAATAAAATATTTTTTTTGTATGGTCGGCTTATACTTAAAAAAAAAAAAGTATTCACCTCTAGGCATTATTTGCATGCAAATGGTTTTTGCATCCAAAAATAAATATTTTCCATTTTTAAGCCTATAGTTGATTAATTAAGGGTAAATTAATGACTCAATGGGTGATTTAGACCAAGGCAAACGATTTTTGCCTTGAATCTTATTCAATTTGGTGCACATTATAGGTGGCAAATTGATTTGAAAATTTGATTTGTTTGGCATGGGAACTGTGAACGTATGTTATGTACCTATGTCCAATTGGTTAAATAACTTGTGCAATTCTCTTTATTGTTGATTATGTAATTAAACATATCAGGTACATAGGTACATATGTACATATGTATTTGAAACTTTTATTACAAAAGTGTAGGAATTTGTTGCAATACCCTTCAATTTTGCGAGATTTTAATTTGATAAATTTAATGTTTTCGATTTTTAATTTCGAGATTGTTGAAACCTGGATTTTTATACCATTTTCTTAAATATTCTCGAACAAACTACCTATCTTAATCATTTTTATTTCTTCTGTTATATGCAAAATTTAGCCTAGGTTCCACGGTATACATTTTGAAAAGTCATATTATTTCTTTCTAATTTACGTTATGTTTTTCGTTGAATGCAAAGTGTATCGAATTTTATAAAAGTGTATTTGTGTAGTTTAGCAGAGTCGAGTGTATCGAAAAAAGTACAATTGTATCGACTTTTGCAACCCTGGACTGAACACTGAAATGAACAGTCTCTTATAATAAACTACTAGACAGATATCAGGGATGAAATCGTGTTTCAGCAATGTATCAAAATATAAAAGGAAAGTGTATCGAATTGTACTTTTTGATTTGATTTGATAATATTTTGTCCACATTTGCTGTTGTATGAACGTATGTAATATTTCTATATCCAATTAATTAAAAAACAACTTAGCTGTTTATGTTAATTAACATATAAGGTACATACATACTTACATATGCGAAACTTTTATAACAAAACTGTAGGAATTTGTTGCAATACCCTTCGATTTTGCGAGATTTAAATTTTATAAATTTAATGTTTTCGATTTTTAATTGCGAGATTGTTGAAACCGGTATTTTGTAGATGCCATTTTCTCGAACAAACTGTATTAATCATTTTTATTTCTTCTGTTATATCGATGTCAGCCTCGGTTCACAGTATACATTTTGTGAGGTCAGATGATTTTCTTTTTAATTTACTTTATCTTTTTCATTGAATGCAAAAGTGGAGTACTTTAGCAAAGTGGAGTGTATCGAAAAAAGTACAATCTTATCGACTTTTGCAACCCTGGCAGAGATAGAAAGAAATCTTCAATGAACTATGGGACTATATTTTTGTGCTCTGTTTATTTGGGCTGTTTGTCCGCACAAAAACTTGCAAATCGACGACGATGAATTTTAGGAATATTGATTAAAGATTTAGTACCACTTTTTAATTAATTGTATTTTCGATTTGTGAAGCTTATATAGAACGTACAGCAACGTATGATATATCAAAATAATTGTCAATTATTCAAGCTGCTAATAAAACAAAAACTAATTGTCTAGGTGCACAGATTAAAGAGTTAGTAGGTGATATGTAAATGAACAGAAATATGTTATTATCTCGGCTTAGGTACGATTAAAAAAATCAAATTTTACATGTTATATGTGAATCTATATAATCTATCTCCGGTATGAATTTGAGATTTTTAAATGCAACCATTTAAAAGATAAAAAATAATAACTGCGAAAAATCGATCAACAAAAATTATATAAAATATATACAATATAAAAAAATACTAGGTATCAAAATTTCCTGAAACGAAACAATTTGTTATTTATTATCTTTCTTAAACTATACAATTTAGTACAATCAGCCTTAACTCTGATGTGTAGCATTTGTGAGCCATCTTTTTTAGAACTTTGAACTTACAACCAATAATATCTCACTTTGTAGATTTTTTGGAATTGCAAAATATATGTACAAAATTGTTATATTAAACTTAACCATCGATAAACAAAAAAAATATTACTCTGGCACTTCTCATTTGTTTTCTTTTTTTGTTCGACCATTTCACATAAAACCATATTTTAAAAAACGTCATATTGCACCTCTACATTATTTTCCTATCATAAACATTTTCAAAAAATTTCCAAAGCTTAGATTTAGTTTTAGAAGCACAATGCACTGCTGAGTGCTGACTGCACTAGCTCTTGCATTTTATAATTATAGTAATATGTATATTTAAAACTTATACAGCCAAATTAAAAAACGAGGAATAGCGAAGGGTTAGCCTTATTCCATGGACTAAGTGCAAAATGTTACTAATAAAACAAAATTTCTGCTATGTGACGTTAACTATGCTAAACCACCGTAGCAGATGGTTTAGCGAAGGAATAAGCAGCCAGACTATTTTTTTTATTGGTGTTGGTATCAGAAGATTCACCTTTTCAATAACTTTTTTTTTCTATGCACGATGATTTCGCTATGTTCTGAAGAATATAAAGCAAAAGGTTATTTATAAATGGTTTAGTTTATTTTTAAGAGCTTACTTTGTCTTTGGTGCTCCAACTCTCCCTTCTTTTTCTTTTTTAATTAAATTTACAATAATACCTACTAAAATTTTAGATAAACATAAACAAGAAAATTCTTAGGTGTGTTTGGTTACTTGAAATTTTAAGATGTCAAAACCCATACGGAAAAAACCCAAGTTTCAGAAACTTGGTACAAATATCAAGATACTTAACAGGCCTCGCACGGTAAACGTCACTTTACTATTTCACGAATATAAATTTTTTTTTAATGAGAAATTTTAACCTGTGGCTTAACTCTTATTCCGTGGTTTAGTAAAATCGTGGAATAAAGGTAGAATAAGCGTTTTTTATTAATAGCGCTGATATTGTTCACTTTAGAAACACCAACCAAAAATTCAACCGTACCCTCCCTATCCGCCTGCAATCATCTTCTATACATATTTGTTCATTCCAAAATGAATGGTAACACCACCAAAAATTCGATCTTATCCCCCATATACGCCAGCGTTCATCTCATATTACCATTGTTCAATTTATTCATTTTAGTAACACCACCAAAAATTCGATCTTATCCATCCCCCTTACGCCAGCGTTCATCTCATATACACACTTGTTCACTTTATTCATTTAAGTAACACCATAATTTACTCAAAACGACCCTATAAACATTTTCAATGTTAAAATGTAACGTACAAACATTGTATATCCAATCTATAGTATTCTCATGAAACACGATTTTGTAGGTAGACATTTGGTCGATAGGTTCGCTGTGATCGCCTTATCGAGATCCCTTAACAAAAATTAGTATGACATTTGGACGCATAGATGGCCACGAGCTTTTTTTCTTCATGAGAATACTATAGAATTTATATACAATGGTACAAAGTATAAAATACCCATACAAATTTGTTTGTCGCCTAAGAGACCCGGGCGGAATATACATACTCTTTTGCAGAGCCTTAAATTTTCTATCAATCTAATATAGTAACTTTCTAATGGACTAGATAGTATTTGGGATATAAAGCATGAGAACTGAAAACCCAAAATCATGTTTTTGTCGGTACATTTTGTATGCAATACAGAAAATTGCAATGCGCGACCCTAAATATCATAAAAAGCTCAGATTTTAGGAAGATTAATATTTTATGAGTACCGAAATTTTGAGACCAATCATGAAAAATTAACATTTATATTTTTTGGCACATTCTAAGGTTGTGTTAATTTTGGAGCTGTGATAACGCTTTACATTGATTGTTGTTCTTCGAAGCGCTTCTCCAACATAAACACTAATAGAAAAAACAATACATTTCTTTATACAAACGTATTGTTTTTTCTATTAGTGTCGAAGCTTTAATAACAAAAAAAAAACATTCTATGAGAGGCACTGCTAGTAAAATTTGATATTTTTTTGTAGTAGATCGCACTTATTTTGGCCTACGAAAAAAGTTTAGTGGAAATCGTAGGACCCGCTTTTGAGAAAAAAATTGTTTCCAACGGGTTTTTAACTTTTGTATGGAAGGTTTTGTTAGTTTTGCATTGAAGTAATTTGTTTTCTTAAAATATTTTAGTAAATATTGAAAAACTCTTAAGTATCGAGTTTCAGAAAAATGTATTATGTGGTTTACGAATTATTTGATAAAAAAAATTGAAACATTTTAAAAAAATAAAAAAAATACTTGTTTTGAAAATATTGGTAGCAAAAACTGTTTATATTTCTTAGAAGCTTCTGTATAAAAAAAATTATTGAAGTAATAAGTACCGTTTTGAAGATATTCCAAAATAAAAAATGGTTCGTTGGGAGATACCATTAATAATCATTTTTTGAAAAATGGTTTCCTATCCAAAGAAGTCTTTACTAAAAGAAATTTATTGATTTTTGTTTAAGAAAAGTTGTGGAGCGTTTTTGGGAAAAATGAGATTTTGAAAAACTGGTAAAATAAAATGCACGACTGGATAGCACGTACTTGCTCTTATGTTCAAGTTTTTTGGGACTTAAGAACTTTAAAAAATATTCAAGAAATTGTAGAAAAAGTATAAAAAGCATTTAAATCGTTCTTTTTATTGTATAAACAGTCTGACAAATAACTTAGAGCTCAAAAATAGGTATGCCATTTGATTACTTGAAAAAATATGAATATATGAATATGAATAAATAAATACATAATAATAAATAAATATGAATATATATAAAGAAGAAGAAAATCGCTTCAGTGGCTTAGGCTGTAGGTTGAGGTACGGACAGACAGACATACAGACAGACAGACAGAATTGTGCCACCCACTTTTTTCGTGTTCTCTATCATCGTAATGTCATGTTTGATTGTTATCTCGAATTTTTTTTTTTTGCACGAATCCAAAACTTGCCCTATAGTACCTACATATATCGCAAGTAAAATTTGTATAACAAGTACCATTATTTTTGGTTTAAACAAAAAAATTAAAAAAAAAACGTCTGGGTAGAATTACCAAATAACTATGTACCTACCAAGTTTTGAGAAAATTGATCCAGCCGTTTTGGCTGTAGCCGAACAGACTGACAGGCAGACAGAATTGTGCCAACCACTATTTTCGTGTTCTCTGTCAGTGCGGTGAATCATTGGTACGTGCGCGTCGCGTATTTTGCACTCATTTTAATATTCGACGACTAAGTGATGGGCCGAGCACGCAACTTATCTGGTCGTGGGTAAAAAGAAGACACAGTGGTCAATAGACCAATTCCTGGACCATCAACGTCAGCACTAACGCCATAACATGTGTGTCAAATTCTAAATGAAATTATTCGAAATACACGTAAGTAAATAGCACGAAACGAATCAGTGCAAACCGGAACACCCTGTATATAAAAAAAATAACTTTTGCAAATAATCCACCTGCTAAGAAAAATGGAAATTTATTGTAAAATAATAAATAAAATTATAAGCAGTCCGCTTATGCTAAAAAGGTTGAAAAAATAAAAGAATTTAATAAAATAATAATTGGTAAATTTTACCACCAACAGGAACACCAAAACACAAAAAAAAACAAAAATCACCGAAAGTTAACACAAAAAAAACAGACAAACAAATGAAAAATGGGGTGGTATTTGGGCAGAAAATAAAATTTTGCAGGGCCTCAAAAAAACACAAATAAATTAAAAAAAGGTAATAAATTAATTCACAAAAAATACAAAAGAAATTAATAAAAGGCAATGTAATTTTTTTTTTTTGATAGGTAGGTACAAAATTTGGGGTAGTTGGGTGGCAAATTCAGCACTATAACTATCACTAGCACTCGTTATTCGTTTTTATGATGATATTAGGAATATTATTCACTAAAAACCGCATAAAATGTATTTATTTGTAAAAAATTGCAAAGATCGACATTTTTGCAAACCAAAAAGTTGTTACAAAAAGCTGAAATAGCTTCAAAAAACCGCGAAGTTTTTTTAAAAAAAAATCCTACAAATACTATCTACCTATACAGTCATACAATATGAAGAACTTCCATACAAAATTACATATACACACAAAAAAACACTATGCCAAATTTCACAGAAATTACCGTATTCTCGGTTCCTCTGCTCTATTTTTTCTTCTCCTCCAACTCCCATATATTTCATATAAATACCTATACACCCTTCTCATTCTCGCCATTTTAGCATTTTTCATTTTCTACCACTTTTTATACTCTTCTACGGGGAAATATCAACCCTGTCAATAAAGTTCCTCAACATTCAAATGTCAAATCACCAAAAATTTCCTCAACATTCGAATGTCAAAGAATGTTTATAGATACGAGGGCTTCAACATCAGAATGTGTAGAAACAATTGATGTCGATAGGCGTGTTTTCTTATCATCGGGATCTGGATCTGGATCTTCTTTTAACATGTGTTACAAAAACAATTTTAGAAAATTTCCCATTATTTTGTTTTTGTATTACGTGTAAAACTTAATCCAGATCCAGATCCCGATGATAATAAAACACGCCCGATGATACTACTATAAAGTTTATATACAATGCTTTTTATAATTTATTGCAGCTCCATAAATCCATTTGGTTTTCATTTTTAACTTCAAAGCAAACAACTTAATTTTACAGCACGATTTCACGATTTGTTTTTTTTCCTTCTGCCATTTGACAGCACAATATTGCGGTAAGAAATCGTATTTCTATTCTACCACTGTACACATATTAAAGGTAATATCATTAGCGTTTTCATTTTTATTCAGTTCTGCGCATCCATCAAAATCAGTGGAAAATGGCGAATCCCGTGACCCCCACTCGTTAAACATCAAAATTTGTTGTGTGTTATGTGTTCATTTGTTACTTATTTATAAGCAAATACAATTGTTTCAAGCTTTTTAGTGTTTATTAACATTATTTTGTCATGCAAACAACATTCCTTCCTAGTTTTTAGTGTTATTTAAATTATCCTTTTGTGTTTGTTTTCTTCGTTGTTGTTGTAATACAGCGGACGGGGTCACGTAAGGCCGCCATCTTTTCTTTCTTTGACAGTTCTCATTTCGGACAACATGCGCAAGATAATACCTTAGATATGTGTACTGTGCTATTCTACCACTTTGTTTGGTCATGCGCGGTGGAAGTGGAAAAACTACTTCACTCGCTTACTCCATTTATTATTACGAGAATAATATATGACTTTCTCCCTCTTACGATAATAATAAATGTACCTCGAAATAAAAAAATATTCCCCATTCTGGAGTCAAAATGTGAAACATGTTTCACAACATGGGTGCTCACTAGCGCCACCATCGATGGAATACCGCGTAAATAAAAACGACTCCATGATAATACTATAAAGTTTATATACAATGGATAAGCTCCTCGGATCATATATCACGGAATATGAGACCATTTGAGTGTCTTTTCTAGCTATCAATCACACCCAAAATCTGCTGTGGGCTCTTAGTCTAAATACAATTATCTAAAAAATGAGCTATTAACAAACTCTGTAGGTTTATTAATTATGAAGTTAAAGCGTGAAAAATTTAAACTTTCGATTTTGTACTGTAAAAGGGATAACAGTTGTTTGTAAATATCTCAACAAATGTAATATTTTTCTAAAAACTAATGAATTAATATTATTGCTTATAAAATTCAACCTAAAATAAAATGCACGACTGGGTCGCAAGTACTTGCTGTTATGTTCAAGACACTGAGGGCTTAAGAAAATTGTATTTAAAAACATGGGAATTATGAGAGAAAAATGTAGAAAGCAGGAAATACGACATTTAAATTGGCTAAAACAACTCTTTTGACAGTTTGTGGTGGAAAAAAGGAATGCCATCTTAACTCTTGATTAAATATGATTGTATGAGAAAAAAAATTTAAAATCGTTGTAGCGGTTTTTTTTAAAAATAATTTTTTATATTTAAAATCCTTAAAGCACTTTTAAGAACAAATTTTGGTATGCAAATCTAAAGTATATATTTATGCGTATATTTAAACAAAATTTGAAAAAAAATTGTCAACCCGTTTTTGAGATATCGAATTTTCAAAAAAAATTTGAAACTTTTTAAAAAATCCAAAAACTTTTTTTTAATTATTTAATCTTATCCGAAATTTGTATATAAAAAATTCATCTAAATCCGATTAGCTTATAACGAGAAAATTCAAAATAAAAAATACGTTCTATGACAGGTACTCTATTAATAACTGCTAAGTGTAAAATTTTATAATTTTTGATAGTAGATCGTACTAATTTTAGTATATAGAAAAAGTTTAATTAAAATCGTAGGAGTCGTTTTTGAGAAAAAAAAAAAATATTTTCCTTGGAGGTTTTTTAACTTTTATATGGAAGGTACCGTTATTTTTTCATGAATGTAAAATTTTTTCTAAAAATATTTTAGAGAGTCCTAAAAAACTCTGACGTACAAGTTTCAAAAAAATCCATCATATCGTTTTCAAAATATTTGTTTTTTCAAAAAAAAAATTAAATTTTGAAACATTTTTTAAAAATCCAAAAAATATTTTTTCAAAAAATTTTGGTACACTAAACTATTTATATTTTTTAGAAGCCTCTGTATAAAAAATAATTGAAATCGGTCGTACCGTTTTGAAGAAAATCGAAAATTAAAAAATGGTTCTTTGGGAGGTACCATTTATAACCATTTTTGAAAAATAGTTTTCCACCCGTAGGAAGCCTTTACTAAAATAAATTTTTTGAAGTATTTTTAAGAAAATTTGTAGGGCCGTTTTTGAGAAAAAGGCGATTATGTAAAATTGATAAGAAAAATTGTATGGCAGGTACCGTTATTTTTGGTTCTAAAACAAAAATGAAAAAAAATATGTGAACAGAACAGAATCACCAAAAACCACTATGTACCAAGTTTGAAGAAAATCGATCAAGCCGTTTAGGCTGTAGATGAACAGACAGAAGACAGAATGTGCCACCCACTTTTTTGGTGTTCTCTATCATCGTAATGTCATGTTTGATTGTTATCTCAAAATTTTTTTTGCACGAATCCAAAACTTGCCTTGTACCTATATCGCAAGTAAAAATATTGTGACGCGTTTTTTTGGAGGAGCAATAGATTTTGAGAAAAACTACTAAAATGGAGATACGCCTTTTTTCCTTATGACGGCAAGTTAAGAGCGAGTAAGTACTTACTTGCTTTCCAGTGTTGCATTTTACTTTACTATGAAACGAATTAGTTTATAACAAAAAATATATATTTTTATAAAGATTTTATTATTATTTGCTTCTGGAATGTTTAACAAATTTTTATTTAACTTCTATTTACAAAAACAAAAAATATTTTCAACATTCTTTACTATATAGATATTTCCTAATAATAATTACTTAATTTAATTTAATTTTTTTTAACGATTTATTGCAAAAACTTAAACGAAAATTAATATCTAATAAAAAATAAAACAAAAAATTGTAACAAAATTTCTTCTTGATTTAAAAGTTAGTTATATATATATATGCACTTCTTTGAAGATTGTTTTAATTTAAATTTTTGATATTTTAGTTCTAACTTAATTCTATAAGAGAAGCCCAACAATATTGAGGAGTTCGAAAAGTTCCTTAACCGAGAATAAATTAATATCCTTGGCAATCAATATATTCAAAGTTTCATAGAATTTCTCAACTCCAAATTCATTATTGCCGCTTGTTACGATAAGGACAAATTCGTAAGTTCCGCAGAATTAAAATCCATTAATTGGTCACTATCCATATTGAGAAGACTAATGACGCTGGGTGCTTCATTATTATTTGTTGAGGATGAATTTGCAACTACCACAGCACCAGCAGCCACTCCCTGATGTCCAGTGTCATCATTGTGGTTTTGCAGTGATGGCTGCTGCTGTTGATGATGCTGATTGTGCTGAGTATTAGCCAGCATATGTTCGATTTTGAAGGTATTGTTGGACATTGACATTGGCGTGGGATCATTCCAATGCAGGCCATTGTTATTGGAGTTGATCTGAGCGGATGAGGCTACTACAGCAGACGGCACTGCCGCCTTTGTTAGCGGATTATTCACGTTGAAATTGATGAGATTATTGATATTATTCGGCATGGGTTGCTTAAAGTGCGAGGGACCTTGCCATTGCTGGGCTGGTTGTTGGGAAGAAGGACTGTACATGTTGAATTGGTTCAGTGTACCGGGATGCTGCGGCTGTTGCTGCTGCTGCTGCTGTTGCTGTTGCTGCTGTTGTTGTTGGTAGATATCGAAGTCGATTGGTGAACCATTAACAATCCCTGCTCCTCCGGTAGCAGGACCATAATAGGGATGATTGGGTGACACCATGTTGACATTGCCATTGCCACCACCCGCACCCATATGGTATGGGGATGGAGTGCCACTCGTATTGTGATTGTATGGATTTGGTGGAGACACTGGCTGCGGAGATGGCGTTTGGTCAGGCATCCTGTATGCATTGTTGAACATATAGGGTAGTGGTGATGTGTCTATAGTGGATGAAAGGAAAAAGAAATTGGTTTTAAATTGGCTTGCTGATATTTGCTGGAGAGATTTAAATGAAACCGATTGCCCAATGAATTTATTTTTAATTATCCATATACGTTATTGGTTTTAATTTAAGTTTTAAGCAGATGTAGAGAGTTGATAATTTAGATTATTTAAAATACCTATTTATCGAAATAGAATAGTTGGGACAATTTCAACTTTGTTGTTGAATATGACATATTTTTGTTGTTGTTTTTCTGACTTGATATGTATATCAAGTGAAGTTATAGGAATTTATCGAACTTTATTTTGAAATTATATCCAATCATTTTTGGTGGCTCCAGCAGCAAAATTTTATGGAGTACCTACTATGAAAATTGCTCATGGAGGCTTTCTTTGCATAATAGTATAGGTACCCGCCTGGAAAAATGGCAAGTTTTTGTCAAGTTTAATCGAGGCCCTGGAAAGGCTTCGGTACGAGAAAAAGTTGCAAGTTCAAGGACGTCTGTCGAGGGTTTTGGGGCCACTTAGACGTCTGTCACGCACATATTCGTACTCAGGGAGTCAAGATCTTTCACTTGAGACATATTTCAAGTGGTTTCCTAAAATTATAAACAAGTGAAAAAAGTTGCATTTTCGGGGACGTCTGTCGGGGGTTTTTCGGGCCACTTAGACGTCTGTCGTATCAGTGAGTTGAAGACTTTAGGAAATATTGCGTTTGAATTGGTTTCCCTCACTAATTCAATTTTGCAAAAAGTTGTACTTTTGATGCAATTTTTCTCGTAAATGGGACCACTACGTGCTGACAGACGAACGTATTCATTATCAATTATCACCTTCGCCAGGACTACCTGTAACATTAATATCGTCTGGTTTCCTCTCACGTCAAAAATATGTTGCGAGGTCTCGGTCTACAAGAAAATTTTTGAAATTTTTCCTTCTCTCGAGGCAAATGGTTATACTTCACTGGCGAGGTCTAGAGAATTTCTAGAGTTACTATTGTTGGGCCCTTGCTAGTATCTATGTACAACTTTCAAGCCCCTCGCCAAAAACAAGATTGTTTTTCCAGCCGGGTAAACTAAACTAAACTAACGCAAGATTTGATTTTGCTGGCGTTTGTGTTGTTTTGACAACCCTTGAAAAAAAAGTTTGACTGCTTCAAGTTAGGGTTAGTATTGCACGAGAAAGCAACGTGTTTTCAATATTGAACAATATTTTAAAAATAATCAAAATTGGTCATTGAAAACTTCGACACTTCGTCTATGTACATTAGTGTGGTCGTTATAATGTTTTTTTTTGGGTTTTAATATTTGGATGGGCCTAAATCAAAGGGCACGGTAGTGCCCAGCCAAGTTCGCGGCACTACACCCTTTTTACAGGAATAAACTCAGGCGATTTTCAACCCCCCTATAACTTCAGTACCAATAAAGTCAGAAACTTCAAATTAGGAGTATTTGCTGAACTGATCAAACACAGGTGGCTCACCAAATTTCAACTCTTTAGCATTAGTAGTTCCCAAGATATAGGACTTCAAAAATCGCAAAAACCGTAACTGACTGACTCACTGACTCACTGATTCACTGACTCACTGACTCACTGACAGATCATCAAAATTATGGCGCACTTCCTGACATCGTAGAAACTTGAAATTTCGCACAACGGTAGGCCTTGTGGTACATACAAAGGAAAAAATCGAAAATCTTCAATTTTCTATTCAGGGGGCGTGGCATCCACCCACTTTCTTAAATATTCTATAAATTATATGGAGCCTTTCCGATTGTTGTAGAACAATGAAAATTGGTAAGTTGGTAGGGTTTGAGGTACTTAGAAAGAAAAAAATTGAAAAATTGGAATTTTCCATACAGGGGGCGTGGCATCCACCCACATTCTTAAAAGTTCTTATAAATTATATGGAGCACTTCCGATTGTTGTAGAACGATGAAAATTGGTAGGTCGGTATGGCTTAAGGTACTTAGAAAGAAAAAAAAATTGAAAAATTGGAATTTTGCATTCAGGGGGCGTGGTATCCACCCACATTCTTAAAAATTCTTATAAATTATATGGAGCACTTCCGATTGTTGTAGAACGATGAAAATTGGTAGGTTGGTAGGCCTTGAAGTACTTAGAAGAAAAAAAATCGAAAATTGGAAGTTTCAGTCCAGGGGGCGTGGCATCCACCCACATTCTCAAAAATTCTTTTAAATTATATGAAGCATTTCCGATTGTTGTAGAACGATAAAAATTGGTAGGTTGGTATGCCTTGAAGTATGTACTTAGAAGAAAAAAATCGACAAATTGGAAGTTTCAGTTCAGGGGGCATCGACCCACATTCTTAAAAATTCTTATTAACTATATGAAGCACTTCCGATTGTTGTAGAACGATGAAAATTGGTAGGTCGGTAGGGCTCAAAGTACTTAGAAAGAAAAATTGAAAAATTGGAATTTTGCATTTAGGGGGCGTGGCATCCACCCACATTCTTTAAAATTCTTATTAATTATATGGAGCACTTCCGATTGTGTTAGAACGATGAAAATTGGTAGGTCGGTAGGCCTTGAAATACTTAGAAGAAAAAAAATCGAAAAATTGAAAGTTTCAGTTCAGGGGGCGTAGCATCCACCCACATTCTTAAAATTTCTTATAAATTATATGGAGCACTTCCGATTGTTGTAGAACGATGAAAATCGGTAGGTCGTTATGCCTTGAAGTACTTAGAAGAAAAAAATCGAAAAATTGGAAGTTTCAGTTCAGGGGGCGTGGCATCGACACACATTCTTAAAAATTCTTATAAACTATATGAAGCACTTCCGATTGTTGTAGAACGATGAAAATTGGTGGGTCGGTAGGGCTTAAAGTACTTAGAAAGAAGAAATTGAAAAATTTGAATTTTGCATTCAGGGGGCGTGGCATCCACCCACATTCTTAAAAATTCTTATAAATTATATGGAGCACTTCCGATTGTTGTAGAACGATGAAAATTGGTAGGTCGATAGGACTTGAAGTACTTAGAAAGGAAAAAAATCGAAAATTTGGAATTGTCCATTCAGGGGGGGTGCCATCCACCCACTTTATCAGAATTGCTATTATTTGTATGGAGCACTTTCGGTTGTCGTAGAATTATGAAACTTTGTAGAGCGGTAGGGCTTGACTTTCACCTGGCAAAATAAATCTTTGCAAAAAGGAGTGAAATCACAACAAAAACATAAATGTTAAAAAAGGAGCCAAGTTCTTATGTGTACAAGAAACCTGTGCGTAAAAAGTCAGCCAAAAAAAGTAATGAGATCCAAAATATATGCCAAGTTTTAAGTTCATGAAGTTTAATATCAAATATCTTAAGTAGAGTAATATCGAAACAATTCCAAATCATGACAGAAATTTGGTAATTAATGATTACCTACTGATTAAAATTTGGTGGATTTACTTGGCAAGTTTTCTCTTAAATACTTACTTAGTCACAAATTTAAAATGTATGAAAACTTGACCAGTGAACCCACCAAATTTTAATCAGTAATCATGAATTACCAAATTTCTGTCATGATTTGGAATTGTTTCGATATTACTCTACTTAAGTTATTTGATATTAAACTTCATGAACTTAAAACTTGGCATATATTTTAGATCTCACTACTTTTTTTGGCTGACTTTTTACGCACAGGTTTCTTGTACACATAAGAACTTGGCTCCTTTTTTAACATTTATGTTTTTGTTGTGATCAGTTTTAAATGAAGAAAAAAAAAATTCTCTAATTTTTTCAGATTTTTATTTTCATCCCCTATAGTCGCTGTAGGGGTAAATTAAATTTCACCTTTTTTTAGAAATTCACGTAAAATCTGCCGAAAAATTCAGAGCATGTAGGTGAGAAGTAGACAAGAAAAAAATCCTATCGGAGGGGGGTAATATCTCCCACTGTTTGGATGGGACATTACTGTAAGTATTGCCGTTGTTTTTTAATTTATTTTTGTCTATTTTATGCAAATATTTTATTAAATTGCCCCTTGCGTCCAAGCGGGGGAAAAATTACTCCCCTCCTACAGGATTTTTTTCTTGTCTAGTTCCCACCTAAATGCTCTGAATTTTTTTGGCAGATCTTACGCGAATTTACTAGTATGAAAAATAAAGGGGACATTAAATTTACCGCTACAGCGACTATAGGGGATGGAAATAAAAATCTGAAAAAAGTAGGGATTTTTTTTTCTTCATTTAGAGCCGATTTGGGCCCATCTGGGATGACCTTTTTTTAACGACCACCCTAATGTACATATATATTCCAGAGAAATTATCCCTCCCAGCTAAACGGGGGGTATAGAACCCTCCCCTTCCCATACTATTTTTTTTTTATCAATCCACCCTACACGTTTTAGCTTTTTGTCAAATTTTAAACGAATCAACTTGTCTAAACGAAATACCATATTTCGTACCTTCAACCCCATTTAATTAATGTAGTGGAGCCCGAATCGATAGGGAACTTTCCCAAAACTTTTAAATAAATATATTTTTTGGAAGTGCTTTCTTATTTTCCTGTGGGATACTAAGCAAAAAAAACTCACCTTGTACTCAACCTCAAAGGTGGGGTAAAAAAGTACATTTTATACAGAAACATATAAAATCCGTAACTCTACTCATCTCGAAAACTGTTACTCTTATGAAAAAAGTAGGAACTTGATATTTCTTGTAGGAAATCTTCTAAGCTACAATCCAGTCTTTGACATTTTTTCTGTAAGAATTATCGTTCGGGAAATATTTCTTAAAAACCGCTTGGAGGTGCTTTTGACCCCTCGTAAAATTTGTAGCGGTGCTCATATCGATGGGAACTCTTTCCAGTTTCCTTGGAGTGTCATGGGGATGCTTTGTATCAAAATGCAGCTTTTCGTAATTTATTCCGTAAATTGGCTGATCTTACAGACTAATATGAGGCTAATATTTCAATACAAAAAGAACAATCTTATGAAAAAAAAAAACTGTTTTCTAGAATAAGTAAAATCATTCGTAAATATTGGGACACCTTTTGGAATTGTGGCTGCCAAACTTTTATAATTGTTAAAATATGGCTCAAAAAAGCAAACACGTTATTCTCTTGTGAAATGCTCCATTTTTGATGCATTGCAATAATACCCGCTGAAATAAAAGCCCGTGGGTGTTATTTCTCAAAATAAAAAGAAAAAACAACCGCAGGGCTTTTTTCCTATTTGAGTTGGCAAAAAAAAACGTGGGTTTTAGTTCCTCTTTTTTATGGGGTTATTTTCCAAATGAAAATAGAAATAAAACCCACCTGATAAAAATAACACAAATGCCCTAATTGGAGCAACGGAGTTGCGTTAGTGGGACAGATGACCCAAAAAACGAGTTAAAGTCCTATGAATGCATGGGCTCCTTGAAATAAGGCCCCAGGAAATAAACCCCCAAAGAAAAAATTAAATGAAGTCCCTAAGAAATGCACACTTTTTCAGCCTCATTTCATTATATTTTTAGGGTCTAGTTTGTTTATGAAATAAGAAACCCAATTTTTTTGTGGCTTAGTTAGTTAGCATAGTTTACAGTTCTCATGCGAAAAAAAATCAAAATTTTCAAACCGATTTTCCACCTATTCTGTTCACCAAATTGAATCATATTCAAGGCGAAAAACGTTCGCCTAGGCCTAAGCCAACCATTGAGTCATTAATTTACCCTTCATTAATAAACTATAGGCCTAAAAATGCAAAATAATTATTTCTGGATACAAAAACCATTTGCATGCAAATAAATAATAATAATATATGGTGAATATATTTTTATTTTTTTGAACTGTAAACTGATCATCAAAAAAAAAAAAATATTTTACTCACCACACTTTTTTCGCATGCAAAACAATTACCGGTCCATTGTTTTGCATGACATTCCATGACAGTAATGGTTTTTATTTGCATGAAATTGTAAACCAGTCATGAAAACAATTAATTTTGAATTTCGCCTCAATTTTTTTGACATGCGAGAATATTTGCATAGATTTTTATTTTTTGCCCACGGGAACTGTAAACTAAGCTTTGAACATAGTTTACAGTTCCCATGCAAAAAAAATCTAAATTTTCAAAAAAAATTTCTAGCCATTCTGTGAACTTTATTTTTTAAAAGTGTAAGCCGACCTTGAAAAACACACTTTTTTCTCATGCAAAACAATTGCCGGTCCATTGTTTTGCATGACAGCAATGGTTTTTTTTTAATAAAAGCATAGTTTACAGTTCCCATGCGAAAAAAAAAACAAAACAATTGCCGGTCCATTGTTTTGCATGATATTCCATGACAGCAATGGTTTTTTATTTTGCATGAAACTGTAAACCAATCATGCAAAAAAAAATTATTTTGCATTTCACCTCAATAATTTTTGATATGCGAAAATACTTGCATATATTTATTTTCCCTGGGAGCTGTAAATAAGGCTTTAGTATCGTTTTATTTTGAAAAAACAAATTTGGGGCCTTATTTCGTTCTGATAGTTTATTTGAAAAAAAATATTGTGAAAATCCGTAAATAAAGGACCAAAAGCTTTCAAAACACCCCTTTTTTAGTCGCTGGTGGTTCTCAACACGATACTTATATTGAAAAGCATCAGTTAGTAAAAGAATAGCTGGCAAAATCGGGGAATTTGATGGTTAAAATCATCATTGAGTAACAGAATATACATAGGTGACAAATATCACGCGATTTAATTTAATTCTTTCTTTTAGGACCTTATTTCCTGATGGAGTCTGATTTCTCACAGCCAATTGTTTGAATCAAACTTTAAATACTAACCAAAAAGCTATCCAAATCCAAAAGGCTATAACACCAGGGGTTCTTATTTATTTTTTTTCGTTGATTTTATTGCAATTTTAAAAAGAATAAAACGCACTCTGGTTGTCTTTTATCTTTTATTTTGGGTAATAAGACCCACGAACTTTTTATTGTAAATTACAGTGTTATATCTAAGCATGTCATACCTAAGTACTACGAAAGATGTTATCTAAATGTACAAACCATTATTGTTAAATAAATTTTATGAATTAATTTTACTTCCGCGAGTCTTATTGCACTGCACCGGCAACTCTATTTTAACTAATTCTAAACAATCAGTTGTCAAATATTTATTTTTGTTGTGTTAAGGGTTGCCAACACTTTTTGGGAAAGTGGCCTAAGATGGAATAGTGTCTAAGATGGCACAACTGTCTTTTTCTCCAGTTCTAATATATGAAATGGAAAAGTGTGAACACGTTCATACTCGAGTCTATGCGGGAAAGCTAACGTTTCCACTTGTAGGCACTCTAACAATGCCTTTTATTAAAAAAATCAGAGAATAAATGGGAAACAATTAATATTTTTGTAACTTCCTTGAAATTTATGGTCTTTGTTTTTGGAAGATATTTTACCAGTTTTTTTTTTTTTTGTGAGTAGAAACTTCATGCCTTTTTCTGATTAGCAACTCTATGTCATGAGGATTTATGAACTCGAGGATATATTCAATAATATTAAACAAAACCCTTACCTCTTGGTTCCGTTTTGATGGCTGGATTCGGCATTACATTTAAAAAATGCATTTGTTGCGCTCCTGAAAGCCCATAAGATAAATAAATACAAATTATTTAATTAAATTAAAACACAAACAAAACAATATTAATAAAGCGTTTAAATGAAGGCATCATGCTAAATGAAAACTAAAATAATAAATGCAATTAAAAACTAATATTTACATTTTACCAAGTATAGTATCAGATATCACACACAATAAAATAAAACAAAAATAAACTACAAGATTAAATAATAAATAACAACAAATATTATTTAAAATAAATAAAATCACACTAAGCACAACCAACACCAAGCCTAACTTACATTTATTTTCTCTCAAAGTTATTCTGAAATTTTATTTTGCATTTAAATAAAAAAGTTTCAAAGTAAAACCAAATTGTATTATTTAATTAAATCTATACCATTTATTTCAATTATTGTAATTTTCTTATGCTGATGGTTACGTTTTTATGTTCTAAGTTTAAAAATAACAATTTGGTATTATCTTGAATACAACCATTTTTATATTCAAAAAAATGCAAATATATATTATTTTGTTTGTTTCAAATATTTTTTTTTTGTTTTTATAAATATTATTTTTTCTTTGTTTTTTCTTTAATAAAATACATATTCCAAAATTTTACAATATATCCAAAATTCGACTAAATTTAATAACTACATATATCGTTATTTATTGTATAAAATTTTTGTTTAAAAGAAACAAATTTTCATTAATCTTAAAACAAATACTTTTTTATCTATTATTTTTGAAATATTTATACTGAGCAATAAAGTAGTTTTACAAATTATTTTTTTTTATATTTGTCTCTTTCAAAGTGGACATAATACATATCAAGGAACAATTATTTTTTATTTTAAGTGGTAATTTTCTGTATACAGTTTGATTAAATTGCACGTTCAGTAAGTTTTGTGAAATAATTCATATAACATACATATATTTCTATTTTAAATAATTTTATATATAAATATATTTTGTAAGTTGAATATGTGCCCAATTTCAAGTGAAGATTATTTGTATATGGTATTTATTACTATTCATTTTTAATATATGTAAAGTGTATATATTTTTCTTAAAAAGTCTTTCATTGATTTTATTAAATTCTTTGGATTTAATGGACAAATTTAATTTTTTTTTAAATTAATTTAAACTTTTGATCTAAGGCAATTTTTTGGTAATGAATTATGAAAATTGGCTCTTTTAAGAAATGGAAAGAATGTTCATTTATTTTGAGTCATGAAGATTTTTTTAAAAGTTGAGACTTCTGAGGCAGAATCAACACAAAAAAGTGCGATAGTTTTTTTTTTGTGGAAATCCCATTCATCCATTTGTTTTATTTGGTAAAGTATTTCAAGGACAAATATTATGTAAAATATGAACAAATTCTTTATAGAAAAATACGTGGTGCCTTTTTAGTTTTTCTATTTATATTACAAAAATAGTTGGCAACCACGATAGTTGGAAATGTCAAAAAATTCAATAGGGGGTTTACATGGATCAACATCTTGTCACTGATTGTTTGACAACCGCATCCATGTTTGATCATTGCGCTCGGGAGCGCACCTCACTTCCGAAAGCAAAAGTGAACAAAACTGAACGAAACGTCCCACTTCACAATTATAGTCGCGTCATATGTTTTCCGTGTATTCGCTTGTTTTCTTCTAACCACCTAAGGGCCCCTCCGAGCATTAAAGTTCTACCTTTACTCTCATGCTCCAGTTCCTTTTCCATTTTGTGCGTTAAATACAAATTTATACTTATACTCTATGCCTGTTTGGTAACCGCGAAATGTTCACCGAGCTTGTGATAATTTGTGAAAATTTTCAAGAAATTTCAGATAACAAAACACACCTATTACATTGCTTCTTTGTGTAGTTTCATTCTGTCAAGTGTGATCTCACCATCAAAATTTCATCCAAGAAAAGTAGTTCAGCATCAGCAACAAACGCGTTCAAAAATGGTCTGAATATTGTTCATATTCAAAGCATGTTTATAACATTCTGATGTTTCAAACTTCATGTGCCTCGTTTTAACATTTTTTCCAAACAAATGAAAAAGAAACACTTAAAAAAAATTTCATCGTATATAATTATAATTATTAACTAAAATAACTAAAATAATTTATATCTTGTATGTGGATGTAGTGTGTACCGTATAAAAATAAATCGTACAATGAATGAGAAAAAAAAAATACAGAATGTATGGCGTATGAGTGATTTTTTTTGTTTACGTAATTGGCTATATACTATGACGTATGAATATGTTTTTTGTGAGTGAAAGAATAGTTTATGTGATGAGAAATGTTGCTACAAAATTATTTAAAAAAATAGTTGGCATGCTTCCTAAATTAAAATCAACAATTTATAAATAGTTTTGTTTGGAATTTTGAAAATGATTTTTAAATTGTGTGAATCAAATAAAAGAATAAATCTACATACAGATGGCGTTTCAGAAGGTGGTTTAAAAGTTCTGTTTGTTTTGTTTGTACTTTAGAGAAAACGTCAAATCAACTTCAGTCAAAGACAGTGTTCAGACCAGTTTCACGGGACTCGACTCATTTGACGTCTCTCTTACTCACTTCTACTTCCTGGAAATAAAGAGATGGCGAGGTGAAGCAGAAATTTAAAAAAAAATTTAAAAACTTCTGCCTCACTTGGCCATCTCTTTCTTTCCAAGAGATGAGAGTTAGATAATAATGACAGACGTCAGATTAAGTCGCCTCACGAAGTTGAACACCGTTAAATGTAAGTCATTTTTTGACGCAGATATTGCTATCGTCAAATATGCAATATGGTCTTGGTTCCACAAAATTTGATTGATCAACGCCAGTCAGCATTCTTATATTTACGAACACGCTCTGATGGCTTTTTAATATTTTTGTCGTCGGCCCAATTTTTTGCAGATGTCGCGCTGATGATCGAACATATGACTTTAGCAAAGGAGGCAAATGATATTATCAAACATATGACTTTAGGAAAGAAGGTTATCGTGAATGCTTCTTTTGCATACGAATTTCACTTGGTTTATAAAAAGTTGATTTTTGGAGTTTGTATTTAAGAATATTGAATTTGGAAAGATTTTTGAGCAAAAACGCGTAAACTAAAATTGTTGTCTCGTGAAATAAATTCAATTTCAGTTTAATAAGAAAAAAAATATAAATCTTTTGAGTGTTGGGAATTGATGGCAACAGACTTGACTCTATCGTAGGTATTTATTAAATTACTTTTTTTGACGTATGATAACAGCACCCTTTAGGCCAATAATTAGGGTTAAAGACAGTTTTAAAAAGTATTTGAACTAAAGGCATATATAACCTACGATGAGGAGAGAATGCCTCTACGCTGAACGGTATTCATAGAGATACAAATAAAATTGCTACTTCCCTGTTTCACCAACGTTAATAGTTTACTTTAATTTGATATTATTTGGACTACATACTTGTTAAGCAAAAAAAAAATTAACTTTGAAATACAAAAGATCTGTTCCTTTTTTTGAATTTTTGTGATTTTCTGTGCATTTCTGCGCATTCTAGTCTAAGGTTCAGTAAAAGTTCATATAAAAAAAAACTTTTTGACAGAAGTTTAGACTACAAATCACAAACATTCAAAATAAAGGATCAGACCTAAATATTTGCAAACTGTCAATGTCAATTAATTTTAAAATTGAGGATCACTCGATCACATATACATTTAGGTGTGTTTGATTTCTTTTTTCAGGAAAATGTGTTTATACCTGTCAAATCAGTAAAGTGCGAGAGAATTTCTGAGAAATGGAAAAACTTGCAAGAAAGTTCACAAAAGCATCGAGCCACTTTTGGGTATAATGCGTGAAACAGATTAATCCAGCGCCAGCACCGTCAGCAGAGAACACCATGCTGGTCAGCAAATATTTTTCAAACACACAGTTGTTTTAAGTTTCGTTCACTTTTAATCCCAAACGCAGCTCACTGAAGTGACACTGACATTTGGTGAAATATAAATACCAAAAAGAGATACATGATTAGCACAGTATAGGCGTTTTTCTTTTTAACCTCTGAGCAGAGCATGGAGTAGAGCTCGAGCTATCGGAGTTAGCTCAGAGCAGAGTATGATCACAGCTCTGCGATATAATTTTGAAACACACCTGAGCTCTGAAATGACATACGATTGCTATGTGTTCAACTCACCAAAATTGAGTAATAATTTAATTTTCATCAGACAGCTGGCCAATAAAAACTCGAAAAATTCAAAATTATAAATTGAAATTGATGTGTCGAACGCGTCCACTTGAAATGAGTGAAAAAAGGAGTGAAGTTGGCAGCGCTCAGCTATTTGCTCCAAAGAAAAACGCCTAGAATGAAATGTTTTGTTGGTTTATAACATTAGCTTCAGTGCTAAGTGCTGCAAAGATAGATTGAACTATCACGTTAAAATGACAGTTTTGACATTTCATATTTTCGTGAAACCTGGAAGCTAATAGTTTCCATTTTAGTTTTCTGTTAATTTTCAATTTGAATAAATTTATCAGAGTTGCCAAAATGTTAAAAAATTTGTTGATTACAAAAAAAAAAATACAAATTTCAAATTAACGAGTAACATTTAAAGTACGTAACAGAGAAATCTTCTTCAGGGCTATTTTTGATTTTCTCTTTTATTTAATTAAAACCCTAGACCGAAATAAATGGGCTACAAAACCAACGCATTAATAGTGAACACAAATTTCTTCATACTTAACTTTTGCCAAGAGAAAATATAACTAGTTACCACCCCAAACTTACACTATCATTTATTTTATTTTTTATTCTGATTTTCTTTGAAGTGCTGCCAACGTCGTTCTTAAAATATTATTTCTCTAATACCTCAAGCATTATTATAAGTCAGCGTAGGGTCATACTTTTTTCCTCTGATTCCAAATGTTTACCATTTTTGCCATTCAAAGCACTTTAATCTGCAAAATCGGGAATTTCTATTTCCAGCAAAAATATTTAAACCTTTGAATACCACCACCACCGGTTAAAAAACATAGTTTAGCAAAGGAACCTCAACCCCAGATCTATCAGTATACCAACACCACTACCATTTAAGTATATAGGATATTTAACCATCACCAAGAACTAAATGTCAAGAACTACAATGAATGAGCGGGTTCAATAGATATGAATGCTTATTTAGCAAAATAATTTGACAGAAATGACAGTTGGACGAAAGTAAAAAGTTATGCAACAACTTACTACCATCAAGTTGTTCAATCGGATGTTGAGCATGTAGTTGTTGTGATTCTTGAACACGTTTTAAATGTTGCATTGGATCTCCCCCTGTTTTTTGACGTTTACGTTTAATTTCAGCAGGATCTAAAATAGAAATAAGTTTTTAATCATTTTTTTTGTTTGTTTTACGTTCTTTTTTTGTGATTTTTGTTTTTAATTTAAGATTGATTTTGGCTAAAATACTCGTATATCGGGAATTAGTTTCTTATTCACTATACAAAACATGGTTTATAATTTTCATATTTATAGATACTCTTTCGTTTGTTTAATTTCACTTGATATGACTGCAAGGTACACAATAATAAATCTTATTTAATATAAAATATCTATAAAAACAAGCTAGCTTGTATTTAAGTAGATTGACAATAAAATTTCAAATACAAAATGGTTTACAAAAAAAAGAATACACCTATTGGGCAACAATATTACGACACAACGATTAAGAGTATTCTTTTTCTGTTGGCTTTGACAAATAAATAATTTTCTTTTTATAAACTAACAAGACAAGATTGACTTTTGTTAGAAGCTAATACAAACAACGAACACAATTGACAATATCCCTTAATTTTTGCTTTTTTTTCTTATCAAACGACAATGTATATTTTCGAGTTCCAGAATTTAGGAAAAAAAAATATGTCAAAATATTTTCGTTAAAAAAATATTGGCCTCTTTTGCAGTGACGCTTCTGTAGCACAACACTGACAGCCATTTTTATAAATTCTAAATTCAACACTGGGGGTGGAAGAAATTAACGTCCTCCTAGTGTTAGTTTTTTTTGTTTTCAACTAAATGTACTAGATTTTCGATTTTTGCTCAGTTAATTTTATTCGCTTCGGAAAGTCGTTTTGCAACTTCTTCGGGTGTGAGAATTTCTCCAGCATCTACTGGCGCATAATAACATGACATTTCATCAAATTCACTCATTGTTGCATTAGGTGGCACACTCGTGTATAAAGCAAAATGTTCGGCTTCTGTCAAATCAACATCCGGATGGAGGGCTACACCGTATTGGCCTTCGCATAAGTTTTTCAAACTTTGCCGATCGGCAATGGCAACAAGCTCCATATTACCATCATTGATCGGAATGTCAACCAGTTGCATGGCACTGACAGTTTTTCTGTCAAGCATATTGCTTAACGTCACAGTGCTTGCGTCAGAATAGGCTTCATGCATCGGCAGACTATTCGATGAGTCACCTTTGAGTGGGATGTGAATGACCTCTGCTGTAAGGTGGGGTCTCTTGCCAGACACACTACTCACACTTCTACCAACCGGTTTGCCACCAACGGTTCTTCCAGACTTTGCACCATTAGTGGGACTGTTCGATGCCGATATACTAGATGGTTGTATAGATTTAAGGGAGCGAACTGATGAACGGCTTATGTCGTTCAACGAAAAATGAGCACTGGGCTCACGGGATCCCATTGGACTTGCGGTTTTTGAGCCTGGAGATGATGAGCTCTGAGATAGATCGGACTTACTCTTCCGTCGTGAGAATAGCTTCGAAAAGAAACCGGGCTTTTTCTGCCGTGACATATTAATGTGATTGGGAGTTGGTGGTAGTTTTTTCGTTGGTGGCGACTGGTCCGGAGTTTTCATAATAATGATCTGTGACGGAGGTCTTGCTGGAGATGTTGGATTGCTTCGAGCAGGTGGATTGGTAGGTATGTCTTGCTTACGTATACGTTTTGGGGGAAGTGGTGGACAGTTTTCATCACCCACAAAACTTAATCGGTTTCCTGTTGGTGAAGGCATATTGAGTAGCTGTACTGGGGGATTCACAATGACCTCAACAGGATCATAATTAGCTGTAGCCCTCTCAGCAGCCAATTGCATCGCAACTGACATACTAGACATACCACCAGTCATTCCACCTGGCATACCACCACTCATACCACCAGCCATTGGAAAGGGATTTTTAAATGCCATCTCTAGACTCGTATATGTTGCGGCATCATCGAAACTCTCCTCAACTTCCATTTTAGAAATGGAACTCTTGGTCAAACTTCCATCAACAGAAGAACTAGCAAGTTCATTTATCAACGTATTATTAAATGTTTCAATTCTTAGTTTGTTGTCGCTGTAAATTTCTTCAAGTTCTTCCGAATGATCAAGCAAATCATTTAACGTCTTATCTTCTTCCGAAGTTATAACAGTAGATGTTGTTATTGTAGTTGTAACATGCCCATTAACCGGAGGAGAATCACTTTCATCAGTTCGTTCAAATTCATCATTTGACTTAAGCCAATGGGTTATTTTGTCATTTGCTGATAATTTCCTTGGTTCCGAAATGTCTTCTTGTATTGATTCATCTTCAGCGTCTTCCATTGAACTTTGAGTTTGAGTTTGAACGCTTTGATAACGTTGTGATTCTGGTTCTGGTTCTGGTTCCGGTTCAAGTTCTGGTTCTGATTCTGATGGTTTTCGTACCTCAAGTTCCATTTCCTTAAGTTTCTCATCAATTATACTATCGACTTCTTTTTCCATACGTCGTTTTGCCGATTCTTCATCATCGGTCTCAAATGATTTTGTATGATCCTCTTCTGTTGGGGTATCTAAATTAATAACATCGCTTTGGCAACCCACCTCCGTGTATGAGGGTATTGCCTGTTTGGCAGCCAGTATGGCCGCCTTATCTTCATTGAGAATTTGCTGAAATATACTCGCGTCGGCCTTCCGTTTTAAATTTTTACGGATCGCCCAGAAAGTACGCCTACCTGATTCTAAGGGAAGAAAGTCAAATGGTAGAGCTTCACTGACAGCGCCGTCTGATGGTCGTCTCAGTTGAATGAACACCTGAAACAAGGGTAAAATTTATTAGATAAGAGTCTTTGAATGTTAAGTGAGTCTACACGAAGTATTTTAGAATAACTTTCTTCTGACAAAATAAGAATTTTAGTTTTTATAAGCAAAAAACACTAGACAGTACACAAATCTAAGGTAACAGACGATGTTCTCATTGGTTTCAATCCGTGCGACTCATTTTGACGTATGAATCTCGCGGAGAGAGGTTAATGAGAGTACCGTTATATAGTGCACAGGTTATAAAAATCGAAAGAAAGTGTCAGATAATATAAATGACAGTAGTTCAAACAAGACAGAATAGGCGTGTTCAGGAAAATAAGATCTTAGAGGGCTCAGGGTCAAAAACTGAGCAAACGAGTCAAATATTTTGTTTCCTCAGTAATTTGACAGCAACATTTCTGAGGAATCTTGTTCACGAGACTGAGATTGCTGAGGGCTCTTAAATCTCATTTTCCTGAACTCGCCTATAATGACCATATAAAGTTTATTTACCTTGGCTATTTCATTGGTCTGTAACGTTCTGTAGCGTGGTGTTTTAAATGTAATGGCTGTTTGTTTATGTACATCGGTATGCTGAAAATCACCAAAACCCTCCCACACCAGATTGCCATTATGTTCCTCAAAGAAACGCACCGAAATATCTTCTTTGGCAACTTTTTCGCATAAAAGTATAATCTCCTTGCCACCCTCAACCGTACTCGAACAACTGCAAAGGCGGCAGATAACTAAATCTGACATTGCCTTCTTGTCGAAAATTGGTTCAGATACAACAGGTAAGAGTGGTACAGTAAAACGACCCTTCACATCACTTTCAAGAAACACTTGAAAGCACAACCGGACTGAATTTAAATCTATATTTGCTGGTTGATTTTTATGTGCAAATCCAGCTAAAAGACAATAATAATTTCATTTATGTATATTGATCTGAGCTTTTTGTTTATAAAATTCGTTTACTACTTACTTTTGAAAGGATCTACTCGAATATCTTCACGTGCTACCAAAGCTGCTTCGATATCTTTTTTCTTTACACATTGAATTCCTAAATTACTAAATACTGCTCTCATGGTTTCGCTATTAATTTCCAGTGTGCATACTCCTTTTTTACAGCCTTCTTTACCAACTAAATTATGAGGATGTGGTCTGTAAATATAAAAGTATAAGAAATGTGAGATAATAAATTGAGATTTAAGGAAGGAAATTGTAATGAATGGTTGAATGTGTCAATTAAAAAATGGCGGGAAATTTGAAATGAAACCTCTGGTGAGACCTTTTTGGAAGACCCTTTATTTTTATATAAAATAGAAAAGCTAATACGACTAGTAACTTGCTACTTAAAATCAGTTCGCACAACGCTACAGCATATAGCTGTCAAAACCAATAAGAGTTTTTGACAGTTGGTGAACAGTAGCAAAAGGGGGAAGTATAAGACAGATTGAATATGTTATTTTCCAAAATAAAATTAAAATCGGAGCAGATCTTCCAAACAAACTCTAAAGCGTTTAGCCAATCCCCTCGAAGATTATATCCAATCCAAGACGCTGCATGGTGAGCCATTATTGACGTCGAAAGTGTCATCAGGCCATATATAGAACTAAGGTTTTTCTTTTGCCAAAAATCTACAGTCGTATTTATTAGATTTTCTTAGAACACTCATTAACACGAACAGTAGTTGTTCAGCTAGTTTTAGATATCTCCGTATTTATAAAAGCATTTCATTTATTCAGTGAAATACCTGTATTCATTCATTATGGAATGAATTTATGAATTTTGTAGAGAACTTTTGGGTACAATAAACTTTTCATTTATTTGAAGATAGCTAGTCAGTAAGGAACTAGAAACTAGCTATTCAATGTCCACTAAACGTGGTTTTTTTTAGAAAAGATTTAGAAAACCAATTTCGATGAATGAAATGAACTTTTAGGTAATGTTGATTTTAAAATTTTTTAACTAAGGCTCAGGCTCAGTTTTTTATATCATAATTACTATCTAATGAAGTGTTTTGTTGATCTTCTTAATGTAAACATTAAGATACGTTCCACATTCAGCCATAGAGTTACTGGAGTTCAAATGTGAAGTCAAATTGTTGTTGTTGGAATTTGCATTTGCCTTAATGTGAAATATTTCTTAATGTTCACATTAAGAAGGTAAACAGAACACGTCTAACATACAAATTACATAAAAAAACAAAGCTCAAGGTCACCAGAAGGTCAAAATAGACAAAATCTTAAATAACGAGACGATTTTTAGATAGATGAAGATGTTAATGACATTTACCTTCACCAGTAATACATTTTTTTTTTCATTCTTGCAGAAAGTTTTTCGAACCATTGGATAATTAACTATAACTGTTTTTCTGTTTTTAGCTCTGAGCAGATTATGGAGCAGAGCTCTAGTAATTGGAGTTACCTCTGAGCAAATCAGAGCCCTCCAATATAATTATGAAACACATCTAAGCACTGAACTGTCATACGATTCAATATAAATTGGTGTGTTCAACGAACCAAAATTTAGTACTATTAGTTTTAATGACAGCTGGCCAGTCAAAAACTTGAAAAATTCAAAAATCTGAACTGAAATTGTTTGTGTTGAACGCATCGATTTGAAAAGTGAAGTTGGCTGCGCTCAGCTTTTTGCGCAAATCGCTTGTTTTTTTTTATTCTGGGCTATTGGAGTACACAGTACACATATTAAAGGTAATATAATGCGCATGTTGTCAAAAACCGGTTGTCAGATACTGAGCAAAACAAAAACAAATTTATTCTCAGAGACCTTGTCAAATTGACAATGGGTACATTCAATGCCTCAATTTCAGTGCTGAATCTTCAGATTTCTGAATTCTGGCCAATCAGAGGCTTGGAAAATTGAGAAAAATGAAAATCTAAATGTAAAATTTGGAAAGTGTTGAACATGCCACCGTACACACATAATGAACTGACAGAGGTCTCTGAGATTTTGACACATGCGTGAACTTGAAAGAAAATAAAAGCTCGGAAGATATAACCTTTAATATGTGTACTGTGATTGGAGCTTACTCCGAAATACAATTAGAGCGCTCTGATTACTCTGAGCTTATGCATGAACACAGACCTTTTTTTGACAGCTCTATGTTATGCTTGAAGCTAATAAAGCAAAATGCCTTACCAATCACATATGAAGATCATCCGAGCTGGACTCTTCAGAGTTCAAAGCAAGACCCCTTTCTTTATAACTTCATGTAATCAAACCAACCTTTTCCAAACTCATGTGTGCTGATGAATTGCTCACCTACGTCTTATCCAGAAAAAAAGACCCTCATCAACAGATTTCTTAAAATTCTACAGGAAATGGGGAGTCTGGCTCAAAATCATAATTTGTCTTCTTCAGAAGACCCTCAACGGGCAGAAACCGTCGCACCGTATCCAAATGTTGAAACATTGTTCTGAACTGAAATTGCCAGACGAATAGAACACAGAAGATGAACTGGCCTAAGCCAACAGAAGAATATATTACTGAGCTTTTACTGGCTTCCCAGTATGGCCCTTAATCATAAAGACAGCCATGGAGGAACATCAAATGTTCGAAAGAAAAGTGCTAGAAATTTTTCCCTGGATCCACGAAAGAGCATCTCTACACAGAAGTAAATATTATCCCTCTGGATAGATACAAATTGCTTTCAGCAAAGATGATGCTGAATACTACAGTCAACCAAATCAGCTAATAAGAAGGTCACCTCGCCACGTCATAGTTTAGAAAAAATTGAAAAAAGACGCAACGTGACGACGAGAAATGCCTTAAGGCTCTCCCACACCAACGCGAAATCATAGCGAATCATTCGCAAAGACAGTTTCTTGTTGTTGTTTAGCATTGTGTATCTTTCATATTTTGTATTATTGTGAATGATTTCGCATCATCGGCGAATGTTTCACGTTAGTTTGGTAAAGCCTTTATTTCCATAATTGAAATTCGTTTTTAAGAGAGAAGAACTGCAAAGAGACCCCATCACGTCAACGTCTCGTTTCCTCGTTGCATTGTGTGAATCAGGGGCCCAGTTCCGCAAGCGTGAATTTTTTTTCCGTGTTAGGGTTACCAGATTCAAAATGACGAAAAAGGGGACATCGGGAGCTTTCTAGGGGGAACAAGTGAAGTAAGAAAGTTTAATTTGATTTTTTACTATAAAAACAATCAAAAAAGCCAATCAAACTGACAGATGTAGGAAAACTTTTGCGTCTGAAGTGAGATGTAGTTCATTGAGTGGATGCGTTTAGCTTTAAAAGGATTTTTAACTTCAAATTAAGTATTCAAAGAATATCATTTTTAAAAATATTTGTACAGTGGTTTGTGTAGCGGGGAAAAACAGCATTTTGGTATGAAAAAGGAGGACTGTCCCCTCCAATGGGGGGACGTCTCGTAACCCTATTCCGTGTACACATTCTATTCAAGCCCAAAACAAGTGTGAATAAATTTGACTTATAGTGCACACGATCCTGTCAAACATTTTAAGCTCACTGTTGCGGAATCACAAAAGCCGATGTGTACACGATTTTTTGGGTACACAGACAAAACTCACTCTTGCAGAATTGGGCCCCAGGCTGTGAACAAAGAAGCTCACTGCAGGTGTCCGAATGGAATTGGCCGAATAAAATGACTTCGTGCTAAGCAATGCACATATGTCAAATGCAACAGATTGAGTAATCCCCAAAGAGTTTAGCTTACCCTAGTGAATTTTTGTTACTTAATTTAAGCATGAAGAAAAACTGTATTTGGCATCATCATTTTTGTCTGTGATAGCGCATGGCGGTAACCCCATATGTTGATTTTTTCATCTAATATCATTGCACTTGCAAAAAACCACGGCTATTATAACAATTCCTTCTTCATTGGAATAAGAAAATCTTAGATACCATTCTCGCTAAACGTCATTTTTCTCTTTTCTCTTCTCAAATTTGACATATAATCGTTTATCATTTAGGAAAAAGGGATATTTAAACTACGCCCAAAGAGAAAAAGTCATCATGCAAATAACGCGATCAAAGAAAAACTCAAAAAGAGTCACGATAGAAGTAGATAAACTAACAAGAACAGCCGGTCAATAAAGTAAACCAAATTAAAATTAGCCATGCATGTTGTGTCATCATTTAATAGCAGAAGTTGACAAACTGTCAGTCAAAATAAAATGGCATCCAAACAATATCTATACATCATATCTTAAGTCATAACTAACTACATATGTATTTATATAATGGCTCTCCCAAATCAACGCAAAACATTTGGAACAAAAACGAAACTTTCGTTTGTCAAAATTTAATAACATGGCGATTAATGAGAGCAACTACACTGCCGCATTACTTCGTTCGCGTTCCGAATGTTTCTCGTTGTTTTGGGAAAGCCTCTTAATGATATTGATACAACTTATCACTTTAATTCTTTTTATATATTCATAAAAGAAAAAAAGACACATTCAAAAGAGGCAGAGTCAAACATTAGGTCTGTTCCTTTACTTTGAATTTCTGTGATTATCTGTGCATTTCAGTCCAAAGTTGTGTCAAAGTTCATATAAAAAAAATATTTTGACACTACTTTGGACTAAAAATCACAGAAACCCAAAGTAAAGGATCAGACCTAATTATAACTTATTCATCCTTAAACCCCGTTCACATACATTAATTTGTATCTAATCAACTGAACTATGCTATACCAATCCCATTGGTCCATGTCAAAGAAACCAAATATCTAATTATTTAATTAAATATGAAACTTTGCGGTATTTAAAATTCTTAATTGAGATGACAATTTATTATGGTGTATCTACACAGTTTAATATTTTTTTCAAAATCTCTCACAAGAAAAACTATAAACAAACACTGGCGAACGTATTCAATTTTTTTTTTTTCAAAAGCTATGTATCTCTTTCTAATTTGATCTTTTGCACAGTCACATTAATGTCTCACTATTTTCTAATTATATATTTTTGTCATTCATTAGCGCCATCTATTTTTGATTTTTTTTTAAAACTAAGAACTCACCTATATGGTGGATCCTTCGTTACACATGACACTACTACAACCGCTCGTCCTTTATAACCAACAATTTCAATTGTCGGAAATGTCTTATTTTCCGGCGTACTATTAATGCCTGGTATCGACCCAGCCGATCGTCCTTCACATTCATAGCGAAACCGTAACGCTTTCCAAGCTGGTTGCTCTGTAATTATGACTTGAGCGTTCCGCCTTATCTTTTTAGCATTTGACTGTTGTTGTTGCTGTTGAGCTGATTGTTGTTGTTGTTGTGGTTGTTGCTGCTGTTGTGGCTGTTGCTGTTGCTGCTGTTGCTGGAGTAATAATCCATTGCCATTGCCATTGCCATTAAAGTTGGACGTTGAAGGTTGTGTGAGATCAATATTTTGCACTCCTGCACCACCCATTGTTCCGTTAATAGCTGCGTTATTTTGTAGCATTTCGAGAACGTCAACTGCAATAAAATTAAAGAAGAAAAAAAAAAACATTTGTTTAATTTTTTTAAATTTAAAAATAATTTCAAAAATAAATATGAATACAAAGTCTGCGCCGCCAAATGGCCTTTTATCTTTTCTTTTTCGCACCTGATTGATATTGAACCAAGAAAGAATATATATTTTTTTTTTATTTGCTCCTTATTCGATTTGTGTATAAAAAACTTAAAAATCCGCACTGAATCAAGTGATCGTGAGAAATACCGAATAGATACTGAAAATTTCAAAAACTGTCTGAAGGTAAGGTGCGCGGTTGTAGAAGAAAATTTGCTGCTTTTTTTTTTGTTTAAATTCGCAGAAGTGTAGGTATAGTTTTGTCGCAAAGCGGTGTGTGTCGCGTGTTGTTTATTTCAAAAATTTCTATCTGAAAACGCTGTTTTTCTAATATGTTTTATTTTTTACTTCTGTTAATTTGTCATAGTTTTGTTCTCTGAATATAAAGGAGAATAATGTATTTAGACAGAAGATAGAGAAAGAGAGAGAGTCAAAAGAGAGGGAGTGAGAGAAGAATAAAAAAGAGAAATTGCAACCTGGCAAAATGTGTAGAGAGAGCGTGTGTTTAAAAATATCACTTTGCGTAACACAACACACCTCGCTCGCAGCTAGGAGACAATCGATGGACAACAGAAAATGTTATGTTTTTATGGATTTGAATGTGTATATATCTCTTCGATTGAAAAATGACGTTTTAGGCTCAAAATAGACATATATCATACAAGAGAGGGAGGTTGGGAGTGGTGGAGACTTCGAGGTTGATCACGCATTATATGTATGATGTACAATGTACATTTGAAAAAGTTACCTATCCTAAGGAATTTTTATTTGGATATTATTTAAAACATATCTAGTAAATTTTTCTTCAAAATAATCTTCCTATATCAACTATTAGCTTAAAGTTGTTATGATATCAGTCAAAAGAGACTTCGAACCATTTCAATTTGATGAAAACCATCTTTTTCATGGTTTATTATTTAGAAGCATTCATGTGTACATTTGTGAGTTTAAGTTGACAGTGGGGAGTGGGTGGGGTTATAGGAGGGATACGAATGAAAAACGGAAGTGTGAAGCTTTCCAGCGACTAAATTTAAATGAGTGAATCTAAAATGGATGGAAAACAGTCTTTCGGTCGTCCAAACAGGTGTACAATCTGTGCTATAAAGAAATAGCTGTCAGTGTCAGTGACAGCATAGTTCTATTATGCCGTTATTTTGAATTTTGACGAGGACTAATATTTCTTATCAGTGGCAAATAATTACAAAGGATAGACTCGAGAAAGTTATGTTCCCACATATAGAAGAAAATGGACCATATGTAAAGGCGATTCTAGCAGAGCAATAAGCCCTCCTATAAAATGTAAAAAAAATCCATGGATAAGGTTTTAACATATGTACATGCAGTGCCTTATGTATGCAGATATGCATATATTTCCCTGCATTGCGTCTGAGCACTTCTTGTTTGGGTGATATACATACCTTCATATCGTATATCATCTTCGGTCAATATCAAACTCAACATTTGGTTCGTATGTGTGCTATGATCTTCGAAACCTCCGAACCGATTGAAACCAAACTTTCAAGCAATTTTTTATATTAAGCTGAAAGTGCTTTTGTGAAGTTTTGTCAAAATTGATCCAGCAGTTTACGAACAACGACATTTTTAGAGTGACATTACGTTCGCGAGGCTGCACTTGTATGGCAGCTATAGAATTGTTATTTGAGATCTGCACCATACAAATACAGCGCTCCAAGTGTTTAATATCTCTAAGCAGACTGTACATCAGCTCTATTGTAGGTGTAATAACGGGACACTGTTTAATAGGCAGGCACGCAACGCGGCTTGGCGTACTTTCAAATGATTTTTGCAGAAGCTGTATGGACGAGGAGGAGGAAGAATCGATTCCCTTCTACTACTACTTCTCTGTACTTGCCCTGGCTCTTTCCCACAGATGTAGACTCCATTTAGGAGATTACTACTATAACGATCCTAGTGATCTGGCAAGCAATCTGGATTGCCGATCAACTTCTCATCGTGTGCACTTGTGCTTCTGTGTTAGTCCGTCGTGTCAAGAGTGGAAGTTTTTTTTTTTTTTTGTCTCGTTGTGCCATACGCCATACCTGTGTCTTAAATTTTTATCTCGTGAAAATTCTTTATATAAATGCATTCATGTTCCCTATATCATATCTAATTACAATCAATAAAACCAATACCTTTATCATTAATCATAAATCAAAAATCAAAATCCAAGCTCGCGCCGCGATCACACATAAATCAATTCTGTGTTAAATCCAACAACAAAATCTCCAGTGCCAAAAGTGTACCTTCTGTGCAACAATAAAAAAAAAACAACAACAAATTCATCATAGAAAAATGCTGTTGTCAACAAAAAAAAAAAGAAGATATAGTGAAAAAAAAACACAGGGCAATGAGTGTTAAATCCTTCCGTTCCTTTCCCCTTCACTACACAGTTGCGTTAGCTTAATCGCTGTAGGCATTGTGTGGTGGTGCTCTCCATGCAGTGCATGCATCGGTTAAGTTGTCTGACGTCAGATAGATAGCTGTTTGTTTTTTCTAGTTATCCAGGGGCGGATCAGTACAATTTTGTCACTAAGGCATAACACTGGCGGCAAATTGTTATTGTGAAGTTCAGATTGGAAACTTGAATAAACACTCATCTTAGTTGATTGTCTGACTTGAGTTTTCGATAGTTCTGTTTATTTTGATGATTGGTAGGTTCAGGGTTGATTTTAGCAACATTCGTGGACTAAGGAAGAATTTTTATGCCGCATACGTCTATACTGCAAAAAACAGGCCAGCTGTTTTGGCACTAAGTGAAACCCAGATAGGTGAACATTCTGATCATTCGGAATTTAATCTTAATGGGTATAATTTGGTGCCATTATTCTTCCCCCACCATGGTCTTGCCGTTTATATAAGAAAAGATGTTGCATACCAACTCCAACCACAATATGGTTTGTGTTCTAACACAAACTTTAATTTCATGTGGTTAAAATTTACGGTTAATAAGCACATCATTCACACATGTTTTCTTTATCGAAGCCCAAATTTGGACAGAAATTCAACTTTTAACGAATTTGATGCTCTGTCCGACTCCATTCAAAGAATTGTTGCCCATTACCCTCACACTGAAATCGTCATTGCGGGCGATTTCAATGTACACAATTCTTCGTGGCTTCGCTATTCTGGCCAGACAACACCCGAAGGAAGGTATGTTGAGATCTTTGCTGAGTTAAATCACCTAACTCAGCTTGTCGACGAGTCAACTCGAATCCCTGACGTTGCAGGTCAAACCGCCAACACCCTAGACTTGTTTCTTACCTCTGACCCTGATAAATACACGATAAGTGTATTATCACCTCTAGGCTCATCAGACCATTGTGTCATATCTGCCAATTTCTCGTGCCATCAAAACTCAGTTAGAGAAAAAACCCCTAAGAGAACCGTTTGGCAATACGAGAAAGCCAACTGGGACGGTCTCAACAATTTCTTCAGGGACTTTAACTGGTCACTATGCTTCCTCGATAGTGACGTAGACTCCAGTGCAGATATGGTCACAAATTTAATTCTTTACGGAATGAGAAATTTTATCCCGCATAGGATAAAATCTATCAAACCGAAAGAGAATTCATGGTTTGATTTGAGCTGCAAAGAGGTTATCAGGGTAAGAGAAGTAAGCTTCCGTTGTTATAAAGCCAACCCTACTGAGGAAAACCGGAAAAAGTTCAAACAAGCTAGAAAGACCTGTAACGGACATATTCAACGAACCAAATTTTTGCATGACCAGAATTTAAGGCAAAAAATACTACAGTGTCCCAAAGGTAGTAAGAATTTTTGGTCATTTGTAAAAAACATTAGAAATACAACTTCGTCTTCGGTTCCAACACTCGTCTTCAATGACACTCCCTATGTTAGCTCAATTCATAAAGCCAATTTGCTTGCAGCACAGTTTGCTGTTAACTCGACGCTGCCAGAGAGTGTCTCAACTCCTCCTGTACTTGAGAGCGTTAATGATTCCATGGGACAAATATTCTTTCGCACTCGTGCAGTGGCAAGAGTTCTAAAGGATCTTGATATACACAAATCTGCTGGTCCAGATAGTATCCCTCCCATTGTTCTGAAGAGGTGTTCTTCAACGCTGGCAAAGCCACTGCGTAAGCTTTTCCATCTGTCCTATTCTACTGGTCTCTTTCCGAGTGGATGGAAAACAGCATTTGTCCAGCCTGTCCCTAAAAAAGGCGAATCTTCTTCTCCCTCTAAACGCTGATAAATTATCAGCTTAAGAAATATCTCGAAGAACGGAAGCTTCTTAATGACCGGCAGTATGGCTTTCGTAGCAATAGGTCCACTGGTGATCTGATGGTATATCTCACCGAGCAGTGGAACAAATCTTTACATCGTTTTGGAGAAAGTAAGATTATTGCGCTTGATATTTCAAAAGCGTTTGATAGAGTTTGGCATCAAGCTCTCTTATCGAAAATGCGTGCATTTGGAATTGATGAATCTCTTCTTCGTTGGATTAGAAATTACCTTTCGGACCGTTCAATACAAGTTGTGCTGGATGGTTTCAAGTCTGATATTCATAAAATAAATGCTGGTGTGCCCCAGGGCTCCGTTTTGTCTCCGACTCTCTTCCTTATTTTTATAAATGATCTTCTGTCTGAAACTTCTAATCCAATAAACTGTTTTGCAGACGACAGTACCCTCAGCTTTTCATATTCGTTCCAAGATTCACTTCCTTGTTCTTCGGATGTGGAACTGGAACGGCAGCGTATGATAAGCTCATTAAATTCTGATCTCAACAGCATTGTCCAGTGGGGAATAAGAAACCGCGTAGAATTTAATGCTTCAAAAACTCAATGCTGTCTTCTGTCGTTAAAGCGAAACCCACCCCCTTTGCCACTATCCATGAGTGGCACTTGCATCGAGGAAACCGAACAGCTTTCAGTTCTGGGTATGTGCATCACAAACCACCTTCTGTGGAATGATCACATATTTGACGTAGCCAAAAATGCTGCGAAATGTTTAGGTTTTCTTCGAAGAAGCAAGAAATTTTTCTCCCCTTCTGATCTGGCTGTAATCTATAAAGCCTTCATTCGTCCAAAGCTTGAGTACAACTCCCATATCTGGGCAGGTGCTCCTAAGACCCATTTAAGTCTATTGGATAGAATTCAAAATAGAGCGTTGAAAATGATAGGTGATAGAACAATAACGGAAACATTTGCATCTCTCGAACACCGCCGCAATGTTTCGTGCCTTTCATTATTTTATCGGTATTTTAACAAACAGTGTTCTAGTGAAATAGCCAGTTGCATTCCTCCCCTTAAGCAGTTCCACCGTAATACTCGTACTTCTAGGAATGCACATCAATTTACCCTTGAGCCCAATTTCGGACGCACTGTCAAGTATAGAGATTCTTTTCTTAGTCGCACTACCCGAATGTGGAATGCTTTACCTGGCTCTGTATTTCCCTCTCATTTTGATATTCAGAGCTACAAAACTAATGTGCATCGGTATCTCCTCTCGAATCCTTCCCTATTTTCCTAACGCTCGCACTGTGTTAATTCATTTTAAGGGTACTCAAAACCCCTTTAGTGCGCGCTTATTATAAAAAAAAAAAAAAAAAAAAAAAAAGACATTTACAGTCTTGCACGCTTCGACAGGAGCTCTAAATGGTTTCACGAGTGAGGAAGTTTTTTACAAGACTCATGTGGTATCACAACGGGCCAACTTTGGTCTAAGTGTGTCAGTATTGATCACTGACCGCCACTTCTACCTAACCTAACCATACAATCGCATATATCTATTTCTTGAAGTAAAATTTACTGTTCAAAATCTCATGAAAAAGAGATTAGCATACCCGAAACTTTATAGCTCTCTAACTACAACCGTCTTAAGACACAAATCCACGTTAAGAGCATTCATTTTTTATAGATAATACTCACGAAGACAAAAAACATTTAAAGGTGTAATCTGGCAACCCTAAATAAAAGGATATTTATAATGATAATATCAAAGAATATTTCAGCGACATTCAGTTTATTTTTGTTAATACAAAACAAAAAAGTGTGTACATTTATTGTACATGCGTACGTATTCCGATTTTATTTTTTATAAATCTTAGGACTTTGTTTGAATATCAACATGTACCTTTCTGTTTTCGATGCTGAAAATATTTTTATTTATTATGTTCATCTTTGCAACATTGTATGTTTTATTTTATCAATTTAAAAAAATAAGACCACGATGTGTATACAACATAATAATGGCTACGTCACAGACGACCTTTAGTCAGACGCTTTGCAGAAAAATATAAATCAAAATGCTTTGCAAATATTTTTTGATTTTTTTGTTGTTGAACATATATATTCGCCTTCAATTTAATTATCGTTAAGTTTAAAAATAGCTCTTAACTCTTAAAAATATGTAGTGCTATTATTTAAACTAAATTTTATGATAAACTATGATGATGCTCGGTAAAATGTATAGCTGGGAAAGAACATGATGGAAATTGTTTATGTACATACAACATACATAAACTTGTATGTATGGTAGGTACTTTCATGCTTTGATGTTCTTACTAAAGAGGTACATATTATATACATATTAAAAGATTCTTAGCTGAATGCCGACACAATTTACCTGTTTATTAATGTATCCATTTTTTTCACGATTATTTTTTTAAATATTCGATTTAATTTTCTATTTTAAATAATAATAGGCTTTTTTTTTAGCTTTGAGCAGAGCATGGAGCAGTGATCGAACTATTGGAGTTAGCTTTTAGCTGAGTAAGAGCCTGATTACATGATTCATTTTTTGAATTAATTTCGTCTATTTGACAGATATCTACGTATCTTCGTGAATACACACATTTGTGATTCTGATGTTCGAAAAATTTGAGGTTCATTTATTGGAAAATAGACAGTAATAAAAATTAAAAATATTTTACTAACACTTCTTGTTTAGATCTATAACCATTTTTAAGCTTATAATTTAAAGTTTATAAGCATCCCTCGCCTCTACTCGTTTTTCAAATCATAAACGTTAAAGTTCAACCAGAAAAAGTCATAAATGTTCATACGTACTTTCGTTACTTTGTTCAGCCTACATATCTACATCCCTCACGTAATGTGTGAGAAAGACGAAACACGAATTGACCGACAAAACGAAACGTGTAATCAGGCTCTATGAGAGCTCGCCGATATAATTTTAAAGCACATCTAATCACTGAACTGTCATACAAGGTGTGTTTGCTAACGTGAAATTTCTTGCGAATTTTCACAAATTTTCACAATTTTCTGTCCGAATTAAAGGAGCAAAAACACAAGTTTGAGAAACTTGGAAAAAATTTCACGTTATCAAACAGACATATGATTCAAATACATAAATTGGTGCATTGAACGCACCAAAATTTAGTGATGACATTTCATCTGACAATTGGCAAGTTTAAAAACGAAAAATTAAAAAATCTAAACTGACATTTGATGTGTTCAATGCGCCACTGATTTGAAATGTTTTGTCCAATCGAAGAAAAAGAGTGCAGTTTTGTCCGCACTCAGCTTATTGCTCCGTTTGCTCGCTCTTTTTAAAGTGATCTCATGAAGCGAGCTAGCTCTGATTGAAATAAGATAAACAAATTAAGCGTCCTGAGCTAGAGAAGAAACAAAGATCCTTTTTTGACAGCTCAGTGCTATGCTTGGAGCTAAAAAAAGAAAAACGCCTAATGTGAATTTCAGTGTTTCATTGCACAAATTAATAAGGCTGTTCCTTTACTTTGAGTTTCTGTGATTTTCTGTGCATTTCTGCGCATTTTAGTCCAAAGTTCTGTCAAAGTTCATATAAAAACAAAAATTTGACACAAGTTTGGACTTAAAATCACAGAAACTCAAAGTAAAGGATCAGATCTAATAATTCAAAATGATCTCTGTCTGTGTTTAAGAATAAGAATGGGGTTATGTGAGAACTCACGGAAAATTGGTCAGTTTATTTCTGGGGCTCAGGTAATTTTTTTTTCCTATGGTTTCTGATAGTAAATCTGGAAAATTTGTGAAAGTTTGCAAAAAATATCAGGTTTACAAACAAGATCCAAATATCAATGGCTAACGACTAGAAAGTATACATCTTGTCGTGACTATATAATCTACATACCAGTGTACACATTCTATGCCCGACACAAGTGTGAATAAGTTTGACAGATTGTGTACACGTTATCTGTCAAGAACTTAAAACTCACTCTTGCGGAATCGCAAAATCGGATTTGGGCTGCCCTTACTACTCAAAACTTTAATCTCTCCTTGTGCCTCAAGTGGTTTAGTATAAATCATAGTGATATTACACGCGTTTCATAACTTGACATTTCTTGCAAATTTTCACAATTTGCTGTCAATAGAAAAAAAAACAAGTTTTCGGAACTTGGTGAAAAATTCACGTTACCAAACGGGCATACATTACCTGGCAGATGCAGTCTCCTAGCTCAAGGATTTCGAAGAGTGTCGCCATCTAAGCAACACTTTTAGGAATCATAAACAAGCCAAGCAACTTACTACTGATGGATTGATTACCAGCAGATATCTTGAAATGTGTGAGGCTTGAAGGGACATCAAATACTCAGTCCAGTATGTGTGGAAGGAAACATGTAACATTAACATTAACGACATCGGGGTTTAGTGACACGCCATCACAGAAAAAAATTGAGTTTCCATACAAACTATCGATAACATGTAAGAAATTCGTGTCGGTAACACAGTTTTTATCTGGTCTAAATTAAGCCCCATAGCCCTTAGGTAAGCCCGAAGGGGCTTAGTTGTTGTTGCATTGAACATGTCATATTGCCCTGCGTCGTTTTTTCTTTCAAGCCCATTCGGACAAAGAAAAAAACACACCTTTTATGTCCTGGAAAAACTATCGAGGTACATTTATCCCTCCAAAACGTCCGGCGCATATAAAATCCTAAAGAACGTTCTCTGTGAGCGTCCGTCGATAGCTTAAATAGGCAAGCACCAGGTTGGCTCCCAACTTCTGTCTTAAAAAAAAATTCTGAAAAAGATCAACCTTGTTTTGGAATAGAAAATGAGCAGAGCTGGTGTTAACGCGCAACAAACTATTTCCACAAGGTATGCTGACGATATCGACTTTATCGGCCCTAAAGTAGGGTTATCGAGTCCGTTAAGGTTAATACTAAAAGAATTTAGAGAAGAATGCTGCCTTAAGTGAAGCTCAAAATCCCACATCTCCAAGGGCCAATTTTTCAGTGCTTCTTTTTTAATCAAATTTCCAAGTTAATTCACCTCATTTGGTGAGTTATTCCAGGGACTTAACTAAGGGCAATTTTCATTGTTATGCCATATCGTTTCAATAGTGGAAGTTATTGACATCTTTGAGCAGTACAATTTTCATTGTGGTGCCATCTCGATTTTGATAGTGAAAGGTTAAAAAGGGTGATATTCATAGTGTCGTGCATTGATTTCAATAGATTTTTGACACCTGAAAGATAAAGTTAATTATCAACTGAAATACCACTTTTAAGTTAACTCAGAGTTAGCTTAATTTAATCAGAGCAAGCTAATCCTGAAAATAAATTAACCTTGAGGTAGCATAGGAACATTTTTTCAGTTAGGGATTAACTTTATCTATCAGCTGTCAAAATTCTAGGGCCAACGATGTGGGACACTATGGATATCAACCTTTCCGCCTTTCATGCATCACAAAGATGGCACCATAACGGAATTGCACTGGCAATAACTTTCAATATCGAAATCGAGATGACGCCACAACTGAAAAGGCCCTCAATTTAGTTCCTAAGTTAACTCAGCAAATTAGATGATTTAACTCGGAGTTAACTAAGGATTTCAATTGAATTAAAAACACGTTTCTGAAATTAACTCAGGTATAATCAGTGTGCGCTTGGAAGTCTCAAAAAGTATAAATATGAACAAAAAACATTAAATTTTGTGTTAACATTTGTAGTCAAGTCCAAATAAAATTTTGAAAACAAACAATAAAATTGTTATGTTATGTTTTTTTTTCACATTGAAATTTTATTTGATAACTTTAAAACTCACTGTATTCAATTGAAAGATTTCAAAATGTAATATTATTTCAATATTCCCTATGATTCAGAAAATTCATCTTAAATTTTCAAATGTAGGCGATATGTCCAGATGAGAAAATTATTTTGCACAAACAAAAAAAAGAATAATAAATAATGTTTATTACTAACCCTATGATTCAGCTGTTGTATTTTATTATTTAGTTATAAACAAAAGAAACTTTTCAAAAAAAAAAAAATTGGCAAGATTTTGAAGATAAAAAAAAAATCTTTCAAACTGTATGAACTGGACCTACATTATGTACATAATCAAAAATTTTGTCTTTATAAAAATGAAGATGATGACATTGTCTGGGTCGAAATCCAGTATTGTTGCCACCAAAATCAACTTAATTTTTAAGCGTCTAGGCGTTAAACCTACGCATAAAAGTCTTAATGGTCACCAACAAATTATTACGTGTTAAAATCTGTTTTTCGTCTTTTTCTCGAGACAGTGTATCAAAAAAAAACTTTTTTTCTTAAGGTAAATAAATGGTCTGTCAGAAGTATTCTATGCAAGAAAATAAAAAAAAAAAAAAATAAAAATCCTTTTGGTGTTATAGATGAAATGTTTGCTCAGCAGCAGACTTTTATTTCTACTGACGTCACTGTTTCCGGATGGATGCCAACAAGATTATTTTGTTCTCAAAAAAAAAAAAATGATATTAAGATGAATTTTCAGCAGCTATACGATATTTTACTGTCTGATGTGGATATTTGAAAGAAATTAAATGGAATAGAAATCCATAAAAATTTGCAATAAAATAATGCATTTATAAGAACAAAAGAAAGAGACTTTGGTCCCACAATGTTTGCATGTTCAGAGTAAACTATTTGCACGGCTTTTTCGAGTACCTATAGTGTTTTGGAGTCTATTTCTGCTTTCGATTTCAAGAAGAAGAAGATATGCTTTCGTCGGATTACTTGTCAATAGTACTAAATGTTTTAAGAAGCCATCTTGTTTTTGATTGAGTTTTCTTTGACCGACTATTCCAGTCTTTCCTCTTCAATTGCAATCAGATAAGGAAACACGACTTGCAAAATTAACACCATCTCTATCGAATGCATTTTTTGTATATTTAGAGCCAGTTTTTCAGTGAGTGATGATCTTAGTTTAGCGGTTACACCTGAGTTAAGTCCAAAAATGTGTTTTTCAATGAATTTAAATCCTAAGGGCCAATTTTTCAGTGCGAGAACATCCTTGTTTCGGGATTAAACCTGAGTAAACTCCAGAAACGTGTTTTTCTTTCTATTGAAATCCTAAGTTAATTCCAAGCTTACTCACCTAATTTGCTGAGTTAATTCAGGGACCAAATTAAAGGCCTTTTCAGCTGTGGAGCCATATTGATTTCGATACTAAAAATTATTGTCATTGCAATCACGTTGTGACGCCATCTTTAGTTTTGAGAGGCGTAGAAGGGTCATAGTGTCGCTCATCTATGACGCTAGATTTTTATCAACTGAAAGATAAAATTAATCATTATCTGAAAAACTAATCCTCGGGTTTAATTTATCTTCAGGATTAGCTAACTCTTATTTTAGTCTGACTTTATCCAGAACTGAAAAACTGGTCTTAAGTTAATTCACTTTATTTGGTGAGTTAACTCAGAGACTAAAATAGGGGCTGTTTCCGTTGTGGTGCTATCTCGACATCGATAGTGAAAGTTGTTCAAATTTTTGGAAAGTGACATTTTAGTTGTGGCGCCATCTTGATTTTGATAGTGAAAGGGTGATATCCATAGAGTCACACACCGATTCCAATAGATTTTTGACAATTGAAAGATAAAGTTAATTCTCAACTGAAAAACTGCTTCTAAGGGCGAGTTTTTCAGTTCAGGAATAACTCCGAGTAAAATCACAGTTAGGTAAATCTGAAAATAATTTAACCCTGAGTTAACGCAGAAGCAGTTTTTCAGTTGACTTTAGCTTTCAGTTGTCAAAAATGTTTTGAAATCGATGTGCGATTTTATGGATATCAAACTTTTACCTGTTTCACTATATCGAAATCAAAATGGAACCAAAACAGAAATGACCCTGAATTTAGTAGCGGAGTTAAATTAGAATTAAAATTGATGGAAAACACGTTTCTCAGGGGCAAACCCGAGACTAGGATGATATCGCATTGAAAAACTTGATCTTGACAAGTCATTCGACGCAAAAGTTTCAAAAGCTTTTGGTTTTGGAGTGGAAAGAAGAACAAAAAGAGAACTTACTCTGAGCATCCACACGAAAATGGCATTAGAATACGAATCTCGGTAGTGTTCGTGGAAATTTTTGTTCACATTATTCAATTGGAATCATTTGAAGCAATTTGAAAATCTAATCGAGAACAACATCAAAATAATACTTCAACTTTACTTGTGAAGTAATAAATTTGATTTCTGAATTATAGGCAAAATGGTCAAAATAATTAAAACATCTTAAATGTTTAGTTACTTAATTATTTTTGATTAACATAATTTGTACGAAAGAAAATTACTATGAGAACTAATGCAACCAAATTGAGTAGGTACATAATTAAATCGAAAACTTATAAATTCTGCTTATTCATTCTGTGATACCTACTTTTTAAACTTTGAATTTATGTGTTAACAAATATACGGTGATGCGTAAACTTCTTCAGAATCAATTAATTAAGTTGTATTCAAATTTACATATTCCATTGGCTTTCAGAATTGGACGATTCTTTCATTAATCACCATTATAGAAAATGCTATGTGTTTAAACTTACATATTTGTTTTGAAGACGAAAACAGCAAGAAAATTTTATTTGAGTAAAAAGAAAGGTAAATTAATTTTTCTTACAGCAAGAAAATAAATAAAATAAAAGAAGAAGATGACTTTGAATTATTGGAATTAAAAAGATTATCTATTAAATGATATTGAACTCACAGGCAAGCATTCAGATCAGGATAGCGGAGAGAAGGTTCATTAGAGTAAAATTAAGCAAAATGCATTCAACAGATATTTTTTTCGAATGACTCAATCTGCATTTACCTTTCTTTCATCACTAATGATGTTAAAGTGAGGTAAATGCAATTGGTTGGTTGGTAATTGGAAGGGGAGTAAGATTCTTCTTTGCTGTATAAATCTCGTTTTCAATCCATTAGTGACAAAATGAGAGGAATATGTCAAAAAAACCTTACGCTGTGGGTTTTAGGACTCTTAGGGCCAGTTTGTTCAGTGTGGGTTACATTTATAAAATATCCTTCACAAGTTCTGATCAAATGGGGGAATGGGGCTTATCAAAAAAATTCATCTGATCAACGATTTCGTTAATGAAGTACTCCTACCTTAAGATTTTATTGATTGAATCGTTTTTTCAAGAAATTCTTTTGAAGATTGATGAGAATAGTAATAATCACTAATTAAAGAGACAGGTGTGAAAAAACTGTTTTTCAATTAATTTATTTCCTGAATTAACTTAAAGAATTTGTAAAGTTAATTCTGCACTTAACCTTATTTAGTACAGATGAATATTGTAAGATCTGTCAATGCTTTGACAATAGCTGCCAATAGGTTGACAGTAGCCAACTAGGGTTGGCTGATTTTTTCCCAAAATATGACAATTTCACTGTCAACCATCTGCCTTACAGTACTTTCAAAATTAATTTTCTGACAACACTAACTTAAAAACTAAACGAATCCGATTGAAATGAAAGAACAAGATGTTATAGTGCAAAATTCAACTTCAACTTAACTTTTAAGCTTGAACACAATGCCTTACTTATTAATAATAATAAATACTACTAACATTTGAACCACTCCCCTTTTTTGTAATGAAAAATAGTATTTTTATTGAAATGGTACACTATGGCGTATACGTACTATTATTCAAAACTATAAAACATACAAATGGCTGGCTTAAAATCGATCAAAACATACTATGTACTGTATACATATACGATGTACATTACCTTTACCTGTGCCTACGTTCTGTAACTCTCGCATCGAGAAATTTCTCGCATGGAACACGTGAATCAAAACAAATATGACGTGAATTGGCATTAAAATTGTTTTCTCACATTCGAATGGTTCTGTAACTAGATTTTCTCGACTTGAAACTTTTCGGAATAAAATTTCTGTGAGAGCCTGGAAAAATATGAGTAAATCTGTGAGAGCCTGGAAAAATGTGAGTTAACCTGTTTCTGTAAGAAAAAAGTCGAGATAATTTCTCGATTTACCTGCTAAAATTACTCGACAAGTAAAACGCAAGTGAGAAGAAAATTAAAGCGATTAAAAGTAGAGAAATGGTAAATATTTTGTATTTGTAATTTGTATTATTTCAAAACAAAAACAAAAGAACACTCTCCCTTTGGATTTAGCAAAGAGAGTAGTTTGGAAATGTAAATGTAAGCGTTAAAAACAAATATAGAAATATCTACCTACTTATCAATAATTTTCTTCTTTAGTTCAACTTAAGTGAGATGCGCTTGAGAACTCTCCTCACTTCAGAAGCAAAATTGAATGAAAGTAGATACGTAACAGACCCTAAATAGGGGGGATCATACATATAATTCACTTAAGTTAAATTAGTAAATTTGTCCATTTTGTGCTTCAGTTTTGTCAGTTTCACTTAAGTGAGGTTTACCTAAGATTTTTCATTTTCACTTAAGTTCACTTAAGTGAGGTGCACTCGAGAGCCCTCATAACTTCTGAAGCAAGAGTAAATTCAACTAGACTAAAAGTAATAAACCGTTATTATGGGCAGATTCACTTAAGTGAAATTAATAATCTTTCTTTTTTTGTGCTCAGTGTCTTCAGTTTCAATTAAGTGTGGTATACTTCAGATTCTTCAGTTTCATTTAAGTGAGTTATGCTTTTGAAAACTTAAAAAATTGAAACTAGACCAAAAGTATCGAATCAAAATTATGGGAACGTCATTATATAGATTATATGCATAATTGTATGGTTATATATACATACACATGCATAGATATATATACTGATATTTTTTCAATAAATGCATTAATAACCCTCAAAAAAAAAAAAAAAACAATTTATTTATCAATACGTAAACACTTTTCTATATCTCCCTTTTAAACTGACTTAATGGCAATTTATTTTCATATTTTTTATTTGAAAGGTATAGCCAATCGCTCGGGCAGAATCTAGTTTTTATATTTATATGTTGCCGTTAAGACATTAATAGAGTCAGGTCGAATTTCGACTACTTGGCGATACTAGCTTATATAAATGCGTATTTACTTATTGCATTAAGGCGGCAGACCTACATAAGACATTTGATAAAAATACAAATATTTTTAAATATTTGAATTTTAACTGCCAATAACATAGTTTCCGGTAGATATTCCAATAGAAAGACAAATCAGAAGAGATGTTTCTCACATTGAGATACATACACAGCTTATTTTTCCAAGTCGAGAAACGTTGGGATTTTGTGTTCCATGTTTTCTCGATGCGAGAAGTTCTCGCCTAAGTTACAGAACGTAGGCACTGGTCAATATTTTTACTTGCGATACATACTTATGCATAATATTCTATGCGACAAGCAATTTCGTAAAAAAAATGAACTCGAGACTTTGAAGACTTCTCATTACGATGATAGGGATGAAAAAAGTGAGTTTCACAATTCTTTCTGTTCGGCTAACGGCTTTATCAATTTTCTTGAAACTTGGTAGGTACATAGTGCTTTTTGGTGCTTTTTCCTACACGTTTTTTTCATTTTTTAGAACCATAAATAATGGTAGCTGCTACAAAATTTTGTTTAGAAATTTTACAACATCTTATTGTTCTCAAAAATGGCTTCAATACTTTTCTAAGAAAAATTTGTTTTAGCAAAGGCTGCTTTTAGATAGAAAATCATTTTTTAAAAAATGGTTATTAATGGTACCTCCCAGAGAAAAGCGTTCAAAAATTTAGTTTGAAAATCAAGTATTTTGAAAATTTAATGGCAGATTTTTTTGAAACTCGATATTTAAGGGTTTTTTAACAGTTTCTGGATTAGTCTGGATATTTTGTTTTCTTAAAAAACGGCGGCTTCGATTTTTATAAAACTTTTTCTATGTGCTAAAATTAGTGCGAACTGCTATTACTATTAAATGTAAATGTCATAGAACGTTTTATTTTTATTTAGAATTTTATCATTTCTCAATATCTCAAAAACGGGTTGTCAGTTTATTTTTAATTTTATTTTTATTTATTTATTTTATTTTTTTTTTGTTTACCAACTTTCGATGTCCTTATATACAATTCTTTTAAACACTCATGGTCAATTCCATAAACAAACATAAAATAACTTTTATCTAAACTCCTTCTAAATTTTATCAGATATTTAGAATTTTTCAGTTTCACCAATGTAGAAAAGGGATATTTTAGGAGTATTTTAATTTTACTGAGTTCGCTCACATCCCTGGAGTCAAAAAAAGAGGTTGTTTCCCTCGCACATTCAAAGTCTTTGAGAAAAAGTGAAAAAGCATTATGGATGAGGGACAATTATTCTGACAGCAGAATATCAGCTGTTGTTGACTGGAATGGCTTATAGTCTAAGAGCCAGTGGTCGGCAGACTTACGGTATTTCAGTACGATTCATATTAAGTGGAGGTATTGTCCTAGACCTCCTGAGCATGGAATGGGCATTCCTAATCCAAAGTCATAGTACCTCTGGGAACAGTGGGGTCACAATAGTCGAAAAAATCGACCTCGAAAACGTGATAGCAGTACGTCTGCCTCTTTGATATGTTAGACTACATAGTTTTTGCTATTCAAAAATAGTAAAGGCAGACATAGGGCGTAGTACCTCTAGGAGTAACGGAATTTTTAAAAATGGTCTAGAAAAATTCCTAAAAAAAATAAGCTTTTTTTCTTAGGTACAAAAAAGCACTTTTTCTTAAAGGAATGCGTTCAAGTCTCTTATATTTTAATACTTATAGTCCATTTAACTAAAAACAATAGTTTTTAGACACCTGCTGTAGTACCTGGACTTTTAACGGAATTTCGAAATACAAATATTAGGGAAAAATCTCCATACATATTTCACTGTTTCTTTTCAAATACAACAAAATGTATTTCCCGTTGAGCAATACGTCTGCCTATTTGACATAATAAGTAATATAGTTTTTATTAATTATAAAAATATTAGCAGATACATGGTGGCGTTAATTGTTTTTTAACGAAATTTTGAAAAAAGCCTTAAAAATCTCTATACAAATTCTGCTGTATTAAGAAACTTAATAGAAAAAAAGTTTTTACTGAAGGAATATGTTTGTCTCTTTGATATAATAATTCTTATAGTTTTATTTATTAAAAAAAAATATAAGCAGATACTTGGTGCATTACCCAAATCTGTAACGGAATTTAAAAAAATAAGTTTTGAAAAATTCCATAAAAATTCCAATGTATTTCAAAAGCAAGACAAAAATATTTTAACTAAAGCAATACGTCTGCCTCTCTGATATATTAATTTGTATACTCTCTTTTATTAGACAAAAATAATAACAGGTCCCTGATGCAGTACCTGTATTTATAACGGAATTAAAAAAAAAGCTTTGGAAAACTCCATACAAACTCCGCTGTATTTCAAAAGCAAAATAAAAATGTTTTTATTAAAGCAATATGTCTGCCTCACTGATATGCTTATACTAATACTCTCTTTTGTAAGAAAAAAAGTATTGCAGGCACCTGGTATAGTATCTACATTTATAACGGAATTTTGAAAAAAAGGCCTTTGGAAAACTCCATACAAGTTCCGCTGTATTCTAAAGGCAAAAATAAAATGTTTTAACTTAAGCAATATGTCTGCCTCTCTGATATGTTAATATCGATACTCTCTTTTGTTAAAAAATAATTAAAGCAGACACCTGGTACAGTACCTACAATTATAACGGAATTTTGAAAAAAAAAATGGCATTTGGAAAACTCCATGCAAGTTCCGCTGTATTTAAAAGGCCAAAACAAAATGTTTTAACTTAAACAATATGTCTGCCTCTCTGATATGTTTACATCGATACTCTCTTTTGTTAAAAAAATAATTAAAAAAGACATCTGGCACAGTACCTACATTTATAACGGAATTTTGAAAAATTTTCTTTTGAAATACAGCGGAATTTGTTTGAGTTTTTCTGGCTTTTTTTTCAAAATTCCGTTATAAATGTAGATACTATACCAGGTGTCTGCAGGTGCAGGGAACTAAGTCCCCGGGAACCAAGTCCACTGAGGGCCTTAGTTCTCATTTAATGGGAACTATATCCACTTTAACGAAGTGGACTTAGTTCCCAGGCAAGGTGAGCAAGTAGTCCACTTCTTTATGAGAACTAAGTACACATTTTGAAATATGGAGAGGGAACTAACTTCCAACGATAAAAATAACAAAAATTCAAAATTCCGCGAAAACTTTGCATACACCCAACCTCGCACCTACCCCAAATCCTATAGTGAGCCGAAGCAGGGGGGTTGCAGGGGGGCAGCATGCCCCCCATACATACCTCACTGTTTGTTCGCCGTTATGCTGGGTGCTAGCACTGTATTTATGTAAGACAAAGCATTACGGCGAATAAACAGTGAGGTATGTATGGGGGGCATGCTGCCCCCCTGCAACCCCCCTGCTTGGGCTCATTATAGGATTAGGGGTAGGTGCGAGGCTGGGTGTATACAAAGTTTTTTTTGGCATTTAAGGAATCTTTGAATTTATCCTATATAGCCAACAATTGTGAAAAGTATTTCTATTTTATTTATAAGATTGATTTTTTATTTGGAAGTGGGAATTAAATACACATTTAAAGGGAAGTAAAACCACTCAGTTTTTGAGGAATTTTGTTCCCACCTTCTAGGAGAACCAAGTCCACTTCGCTGAAGTGGACTTAGTTCCCATTAAATGAGAACTAATTCCCTCGGTGGACTTGGTTCCCGGGGACTTAGTTCCCTGCACCGTGTCTGCAATACTTTTTTTCTAACAAAAGAGAGTATTAGTATTGGCATATCAGTGAGGCAGACATATTGCTTTAATAAAAACCTTTTTATTTTGCTTTTGAAATACAGCGGAGTTTGTATGGAGTTTTCCAAAGCTTTTTTTTTAATTCCGTTATAAATACAGGTACTGCATCAGGGACCTGTCATTATTTTTGTCTAATAAAAGAGAGTATACAAATTAATATATCAGAGAGGCAGACGTATTGCCTTAGGGGCCAGTTATAGCGATCAGGAAAATCCATCAGGAAAAGTTGAAACATTATAAAATTGAATACTTTTTCCTGATGGTCGTTTATAGCAAGCAGGAAAAATATGTCAGTTGGCAAGCTGAACACATGTGAATAAATGTACACATACAACCTTCCGGAAAATTTTCCTGATTGAAAACCATACGAAAAATTTTTTCGTCCACAATTCTGTCAGTGATGGAACAGGAAAAAATTGGAACTCAAATCATTGGAACGATTTGTTCCATTTTGTTTGATATGTCAATCAGCTGGCACGAACAATGAATTTACATCAGGAAAATAGATAAATTCATTTTAAACAAAGAATAATTAGTCCATTGAAAATGTTTTTAGCAAAAAAAAATTCTTTAAGTTAATTGTCATTGATTAGTGTAATATTTGTGTTTCAAATCGAATGAAAACATGGTAAATAATCCATTCTAAAATTTTTCCTGTTTCGTTTTCCTGATCGCTATAACTGGCCCCTTAGTTAAAAAAAATTTTTCTTGCTTTTGAAATACATTGGAGTTTTTATGGAATTTTTCAAAACTTATTTTTTTAAATTCCATTACAGATTTGGGTAATGCACCAAGTATCTGCTTATATTTTTTTTTAATAAATAAAACTATAAGAATTATTATATCAAAGAGACAAACATATTCCTTCAGTAAAAACTTTTTTTCTATTAAGTTTCTTAATACAGCAGAATTTGTATAGAGATTTTTAAGGCTTTTTTCAAAATTTCGTTAAAAAACAATTAACGCCACCATGTATCTGCTAATATTTTTATAATTAATAAAAACTATATTACTTATTATGTCAAATAGGCAGACGTATTGCTCAACAGGAAATACATTTTGTTGTATTTGAAAAGAAACAGTGAAATATGTATGGAGATTTTTCCCTAATATTTGTATTTCGAAATTCCGTTAAAAGTCCAGGTACTACAGCAGGTGTCTAAAAACTATTGTTTTTAGTTAAATGGACTATAAGTATAAAAAAATAAAAGACTTGAACGCATTCCTTTAAGAAAAAGTGCTTTTTTGTACCTAAGAAAAAAAGCTTATTTTTTTAGGAATTTTTCTAGACCATTTTTAAAAATTCCGTTACTCCTAGAGGTACTACGCCCTATGTCTGCCTTTACTATTTTTGAATAGCAAAAACTATGTAGTCTAACATATCAAAGAGGCAGACGTACTGCTATCACGTTTTCGAGGTCGATTTTTTCGACTATTGTGACCCCACTGTTCCCAGAGGTACTATGACTTTGGATTAGGAATGCCCATTCCATGCTCAGGAGGTCTAGGACAATACCTCCACTTAATATGAATCGTACTGAAATACTGTAAGTCTGCCGACCACTGGCTCTTAGACTATTAGCAAACAACGCTTTTAAAATTTAATGAGACAAAAACGAGCTTTTAGTTACAAGGGCATTTAAAATCTTCTTAAATATAGAAGCATTTGGTGAAACGAAAAAATGCAATTTAAAGGCTAAATGGCTTTTTAAATAAGTAAAAGCCTTTCTTGAAATTGGCCATTAATGAGACAAAAACGAGCTTTTAAATTACAAGGGCATTTAAAATCTTCCTAAATATAAAAGCATTTGGTGAAACCAAAAAACATCATTCAAAGGCTAAAAGGCTTTTTTAAAAAATATAAGCCTTTCGTGAAATTGGCCATGAGAAAACGGATCTCTCTGAAATATGTAAAATGTAAACTGGCTAAATGTAATTATTTCACTGCCTATAACTGTGGTCTTCGCAAGATTCCTGCTTTAACCTTCAAATAAAGATTAATCCATGTTTTTCAGCAGGATGATTCATTAATGGCCAATTTCACGAAAGGCTTTTAATTATTTAAAAAGCCATTTAGCCCTAAAATTATGTTTTTTGGTTTCACCAAATGCTTTTATATTTAAGAAGATTTTAAATGCCCTTGTAAACTAAAAGCTCGTTTTTGTCTCATTAAATTTTAAAAGTCTTTTTTGCTAAGCCATTCCAGTCAACAGCAGCTGATATTCTGCTGTCAGAATAATTGTCCCTCATCCATAATGCTTTTTCGCTTTTTCTCATACACTTCGAATTTTTTTTTTTTTTTTTTTTTTATAATATACGCGCACTAAAGGGGTTGTGACTACCCTTAAAATGATTTAACACAGTGCGAGCGTTAGGAAAATAGGGAAGGATTAGAAAGGAGACACCGATGCACATTAGTTTTGAAGTTCTTAATATCAAAATGGAGGGGAAAAATAGAGCCGGGTAAAGCATTCCACATTCGTGTTGTTCGGCTGAAAAAAGAATCTCTGTACTTTACAGTACGTCCGAAATTGGGCTCAAGAGTAAACTGATGCGCATTCCTGGAAGTGCGAGTATTACGGTGGAATTGTTTTAGGGGAGGAATGCAACTGGCTATTTCACAAGAACACTGTTTATAAAAATAGCGATAGAATAAGGATAGACATGAAACATTCGAATGTGCGAGGGCAACAACCTCTTTGTTTGTATCCAGGGATGTGAGGCAAACTCAGTCAAATTAAAATATCCCTAAAATATCCCTTTTCTACATTGGTGAAACCGAAAAATTTTAAATGTCTGATAAAATTTAGAAGGAGTTTAGATAAAAGCAATTTTAGTGTTTGTTTATGAAATTGGCCATAAATTTCCTAACTGTGATATATTAAATGATTGTAAGACCTGCGTAGGGCCTAGACGATTTTTAAGAAAGTTCTCTTACTTCAAGCTTTTTATCATTAGAATAAACAATATTGTTTTCCAGAGCAACTGTATTAGTGTTTATTATTAAAAATATCAAAGAAGAAATATCTATAACTTTTTTACATCATATGTATGCATAAGAGCACGTGTAATTTTTCTTTTATTCTATTAAATTAAATAAAAGGCAAATTTTCAAATTCTTAACGAATTCGTATGGAGAAATGTCCCAAAATCCAAACTTCTTGTCATTTCAAATTAAAAGTTTTCTATTTAAAAGATTGAAGCATACAATAGGTATTTAGAACAAAAACTCTAATATGAAGGACTCCTTTTATGTAAAAACAAAATATTTTGAATATTTTTAGAAGAAATTTAAAGCTAAGCACAGACAACCTTCATATTAAAAAAAAAACATAAACAAAATTCAACGTAAACGAACAACATCAACAAATAAATGAGCCAAATTGTAAGAAAGTTGCAAATGCCGATTCTAAAAAAATATATACCACTGAAAAAGCAAACATTTTACAAGCCAAGAAAAGATAAAAGAAAATAAAAAGCTAGAAGAAAAAAAAATAAATCACGACATCTAGCGTAGAATAGCTTAAACCAATAATAATATTTTCTTAGAACTTTTATAACTTTGGCAACAAATTTTAAAATATTTTTATTTAGAAGGTAATATATTGCTTATTGCTGCTACCCACGCATGAAAATTCAAGATTCCAGACAGAATAAAAAAGCTTAATTTATGTATCTTCATTATTATAAAAACCGCACTAAATCAAAATTAAATTTTTTTAAATTATTTTGTCTGAAATGATTGGTATTGAACTATTTTTGCACAAGTACTGAATAGTTTTAAAAATGAAAGACAAGAGAAAAAAGGAAAACGTGTTTGGGGAAACTTCATTGTAGGTACTCACTTTACACAAAATCGATCAAAAAATCCTTTAAGAATGATCCTTAAGATGATTTATCGTTTTGCCAATGCTTTTTAGAACTTTTTTTATTGATTTTCTTATAACAGTCCTTAATTTTTTCACTCAATTGATATTTTTAAACAGTTTTTTGTCTCATTATCGAGATTTCTTTTTTAATTGTTAATTGCACACAAATTACATAAGTAAGGCATATTACTTCTTAAGATGATTCTATTTTTTTTTTTTTCAAATTTATAAGTAATGAATTTTCCACAACCGACAGCCAATCTTTAAATCCCGCAAATGATGCGTTACGCTTGTTAACCGAGACAAAAAGAGAATGCTACTCGTCTTTGTTGCTAAAAATTGTGTATGCTTTGGTTTGTTTTTTATTTAAAAATAAATAAATTTAGCGCTACTACTTTACCTATAAGCTCTAAGTTCTTTTGGCGCAGTCGCGATTGTCACAGATTTTTTTTTTTATATATATTTAGATTTTACGCTCTTCGCGCGCCACCTTCGCCGGTTCTTTTAGGATGAAAAAGAATCATGAAAGAAACATAAATGTATTTATAATTATTGTAAATGTTTAAATTACAATCTAGAAGCAAACTAAATTGATAAGAACTCCAGTCAATTGAAGGTAAAAACATAATAGTTACTCAGTTAAATATATATTTTCAAAATTTATCCAAATTCACAAATGAGTAACAAAATGCAAAAAAAAAAAAAAACACTCAATTCGTTGTTGATTTTGTTTTGAGTTATTTTATTTGTTGTTAATTTTATTCAAATGGTATTTCCGGTAAAGAACATTATTGGAATTTATGTTGATTTTTGGTATTTTATGATAAAAAAAGCAGTAATGTTAAATAAATCATATAATAAAATGAATATTTCTTAGAAACATTATTATCACAATAATTTGGTAATTTACGCATGTTTTTCTTGCCTACAAATTGGATAGCTGGGATTCCCAACTGCTGCAAATGATGTGTTGTTTTCTGGGACCATATTTTTCAATACTCAAGTAGCCAAACATTGAGTTAAACTAGAGTGACCCAACCCTGCATATAAATAAACTATTAACCTACCTAAGGTGGCGCTAGAAACTGGTATGGACCAGAGCCTCAACCAACAAGATTCTTCCAGACAGCTTGGTCTCTAGATAGCTGTCTCCAGTTTCACACGCCAAGATGGTTGAGGTCCTCTTCCACTTGCATACATCACCTGTTACGCTGTCCTCCTCTACGCCATTTCATGGGGTTGGATTCAAAGACTTTCGGGGCCAGCATATTGATATCCATTCGCTCTAGGTGACCCGGTCACCTCAGGCGTTAGCTTTTCACTTTGTGGCTAGGTCAGTTTTGCTGTACTTCCCATACTGTTCATTGTTGTATCTACTTCTCCATTTCCTATCTATGCAGACGGACCAAATATCACCCGGTGAGTTTTCCTCTCAAAATAACCTAAAGCCTTCTCATTCACCGTTCATAGTGTCCATTCTTCTGAACCATACATCAGGACACTTATAGAAGAACACTTTAGTTGCTCGAGAGAGGGTATTGCTCGTCAATTGCCTTCGTACCCCAAAGAAGCAGTGATTGGCAAGAGTAGTTCTTCAATTGATCTCAACACTAGTATCGGTCGGTGAGTTTTTATCGGAGCTTAGGTAAATTAAGTCTCTGACCACTTTAAAATTATAACTGTCTGTAGTGACGTTCTTTCCGAGACATCGGTGTTGGGTGTCTTTTCCTGTTGACAGCTTATACTTGGTTTTGCCTTCATTTACCATCTTATTGGCTTCCTTGAAAATTCTCACGAAAGCACCACTGACATCACACTTTGTTCGTCCAATTATGTCAATATCGTCCACGTAAGCGAGTAATTGGACAGAGTTTTGAAAGATTGTGCCTCTAGTGTTGGCGTGTGAGTTTTGCACTATTCTTTCAAGAACAAGGTTGAAGTCATATGAAAGTGTATCACCTTGTCATCCAAGGTATTGGTGATGTTTTTGCCAATCTTCTCCATCGTCCTCCTGCAAAAACAGACGAGTTTCGGAGGAATGCCAAAACTAGACATTGCTCTATACAGCTCGTCTCTATAGATGCTGTCATACGTGGTCTTGAAATCAATGAAAAGGTGGTAAGTATCGATTTAAAACTTGGCTCTGGACCTTTGGCACCTCATATGAAAGAAATTTGATAAGAAAAATGCCATCTTATTGGTCAGAAATTGGTCCGAAAAGGTCAACTGGTCCCAGAAATAGGTCAGCCCTAGATAACTTTTAATCAAGGCTTAAGCTTTCTCAAGGTCGCTCAGGGTCACGAGCGATTTTTGGCACCTATTTTAAGGGAAATGAATGTCCCAATGATTATTAAATGAATTAAAAAAAATTCAAGGTCAACAAAATTTTTGGCACCTCATTTTAGGGAAATTTGCAAAAAATTAATATTATCAGAAAGGCCCTGAGAACTAAGTTTTTTTTTTCAAGGTCATGAACGGATCGTGACCTTGAAAAAAAAAAATACTTTAAAAAATAGTAAAAGTGTATCTATAGCTGACCAATTGGCAATTACTGAAACTAGCTGACCTTTTATGAAGATCTTAGGGCCTTTCGGGTGGTATTAAATTTCTGTAAATTTGCCATAAATGAGGCGCCAAAAATCGCGCGTGACCTTGAACAATAATTTAAATATGCGTTTAAAAAAAAATATATGGCTGACCAATTACTGAAAATAGTTGACCTTTTATCACGATCTAGAAATCTTTCGGATGGCATACATTTTTGGCAAATTTCCCTTAAATGAGGTGCCAAAAATCGCGCGTGATCTTGACTGACCTTGAGAAAGTTTAAGCCTTGATTAAAAGTTATCTAGGGCCGACCAATTTCTGGGACCAGTTGACCTTTTCTGACCAAATAGATGGCATTTTTGCTATCAAATTTCCCTCATATGAGGTGCCAAAGGTCCAGAGCCTTAAAACTTGCGGGTTTTTTCCAAGATCAGCCTTAGTGCGAATATTTGGTCAAAAGTTACACTCATGGACCTATCAGGTTGTGGACGAATCACTTCAGACGTTAACAAAGTACGGCAGAAAAGATCTTGTATGCGATGTAAAGTAGACTGATGTCCCTGTAGTTGGTGCAGTGCAGAGAATCGCCTTTCTTGAGGAATAATGCTGAGGTTCCATTCATCGGGCATGCTTTCCTCCGACCATATTGTTCAGATGAGCTGGTGCATACTCCTTAGCAATTCATCGCCAGCCACTTTGAACAGCTCGGCCGCAAGGCAATCAGCTCCTGCAGCTTTATTAGACTTAAGATATAAATGTAGCTATCTTGACTTCGTCAAGATCGGTTGGACGGAATTGTTGGCCTATACGTTGTCCAAGTTGAATGTTGCAATCTGCATGACAGCGGAGTTCGGTTCGCCATCGCCGTCATATACCTGTTGTATGGTTGCATGTTCTTGCTGGCATTCTTCGTCGAACCATGGGTTTTGCTGTGGTGGCAGTGCGCAGCACTTCAGAGGCGGCATCTCTGATGTCTTGCTCGAACTTCCTCCACTGATTCTCGATGCTTTAAGTTGGCGGTTGCTTGCTCTATAAAGTATTGGAGAGTGGTGCTAGGACGACACTTCGGCCCTAGGCTCAAAGAAACCTATTTAACCTATTCTTAACAAAAGAATTTATGGATTTTTCATTTTGGTGTTATTCAAAAATTGTGCTTTTTGAGTTGTGACTGAGAAATAGCTGTTAGTAACAATAATAAGTTTACATGCAAGATCGACCAACTCTAGTGTAACTCAAAGTTAGCTTAGGTACTGAAAAATGGGACCCAACAAAAAAACGTATCATTTGTAATTGGAAATCCCTACTATCCAACTTGTAATAGTTATAGGAAAACAATATGTGTAGATGACCTCAATTTATTGTGATAATAGTGATTCTTAGAAATATTCATTTTATTATTTGATTTATTAAAAACAATAATGTTTTTTTATCAAAAAACGTAAAAAACTTAACAAAAATTATATCATATTTTTACCGGAAATACCTTTGGGATAAAAATAAAACTGTAAAAATTACACTCAAAAACATAAACGCAACACAAATTGATGATAAAATGGCAAAATATACTCTGTCAACTGTCAAGTTTACTTTTAATAGAGAACAGTGTTGCCAATTTAAAAACCTCTATAAAAAAAAACATTCTTTACATGGAGAGTCCTCCAAAACTAGGCTTTACTTTTCCGTTAAGATTTTTGATGCTGCAATATTATTTTCCTCAATAATTTGACAGCAAAACTGTGAGATTTTGTTAAGGATCCTGTCCACGAGACTGAGATTGCTGAGTTCTCTGACACCCTCAATCCCTCAACGAGCTCAGATTTGTCTTTTCTTTAAGCGACTTCTCAACTTCAAAGTGAGTCTGTTGGTGTTCACATTATAGTTTGTGTCTGAACAAATGAAGTTGGATGAATGTCAAAATAAGACGGAGGAGTCAGTCCAATGTGAACACCGTCATTAAGAGTCATCGTGATAGTGACAGTTCAATGCTGATAGTTAAAAAAAATGCGTAAAATTCGAAATGACACCTCTTCCATCCATCAAACGAACACAATTTATGCTTTTATGATCTTGTATACAAAGTTTTGGCGCCTTTTTTCACTATATTTTGGGTTTATTTCCTATAGAGTTTGTTTTCGCAAGGCTTTATTCGAGTTTTTAACTGATATTTAAAAATAAATAAATAATATTCTTTTGAAAATAGTATACCACACGAGCGAGCAAGCACTCGCTAGCTTGTTGCTTATACATAGAAATATTTTCAACTCGCTAGTCAGTTGGCTTGCCTTTTTCGAAGCCAGTTGGGAAGCGAGTAAAGCGGCGAGTGGATTTGACAATTAATTAATGTACAATTTGCTTGCCCGTATTCTCACTCGTGCGGCCTCAAGGCAAGGAAAAAAGTGGATTTCGAATATAACAATTGACCTTTATTTTAAATTGGTTTCTCACTGAGAGATATTTAATTAGTCAAGTTTTATTTTGGTCTCGGTGTGAGGTTTATTTTTAATAATTAAATTTTTAGGTCTTTTTGTTAGATTTATCATTTAACTTCCAGAATAACATTTATCTGTTGACTTTTTTTTCTAATAAATAAAGGGAAACGATCAACCTAAGATTGTTTCCATAGAAAATAAATCAAAAATGGTATTTTCTCTCTAAGAAAAAGTAGATATAAAATCTGTGTTGTTTGAAATATTTCAGATAATTCATAACTCAGTAGACTCAATCGTCATCAATATTTATAAAAGAAGAGGTATTACGATAACGACGCCGCAGATACCGTCTAAGCGTGGCTTTCAGTGCAATTGTGGTCTTTGTGTTGATCTCGCTTTTGTCTCGCCGTGCCCGTTTACACGACTATCTGTGACGTGGTTTTCTCGCTATGGTCTCGCTATGATATTTATACATGGTTCTTGACATCTAGAATGTTTTTTCATCATATCGCTATAGTCTCGCGAACACTTTTTTTCTAAAATGATTTTTTTTTTCAAAAAGGTTACAATAAGTTTAAAACGTGGCTAAAAATTCCGAACATGGTTTATGTTTCATTGTCATTGTGTTAATCTCACTTTTTCCTTGCCGTGCCCGTTTACATGGTTATCTGTGTCATGGTTTTCTCGCTATGGTCTCGCCATAATATTTACACGTGGTTTTTGTCATTTAAAATATTTTTCCATCATCTCGCTTTGGTCTCGCTATATTCTCACTAAAACTCTTTTTTTCAAAATTAATTTTCAAATAGATGAGAACCCGTTGGCCAGTCAACGTACATAATCGTTCAAGAAAACTGTTGAATAACCTTCAAAAATCTCTTTAAGCTAATATTTCAAATATCTAATACTACAACGAGATGAAATTATAACCATCATAAGCGAGAAAACCTCGTGTGCGTGTACCTTAATGCATAGGGCGAGAAGATATGAACACCATGGCTACAAGCGAAAAAACATATTGTAAACGGCCATGGCGAGCCCAAGGGATTTTTAACACGAATTACAAAAACAATTTTGAAAATTTCCCACTATTTTGTTTTTGTATTACGTGTTAGAGTTAATTCAGATCCAGATCCTGATGATAAAAAACACACCTATTGTGTCCGTCATCGTCGGTAACGTTGTATTTCGACTTGCGCGATATTAAGAAGCGAGATTTTGACCACAACCCTCATAGACGCGTGTCAGCTCAAAGACCAAAAAGAGTCAATAATTATTTCGATCAGCACTTCCGCTTAACTTTTATTGAGTATTAAACAATGAATGACCAAACAATTCTTTGAAAATCCAAAAGCAGAGCTTTTTAATCAACAAAACAAAATAAAAATCTCCAAATGAGATTTATTTTTCTCTCTCAGCGATAAGTGGTCAGTGGATAGTGGTTAACCGAAACCTAAAAAAAAAAAACAAAATAAAAGTTTCTCACTGAGAGAAACCGAAAAAAGTTCTTTTTAAGTTAAGGACGGTGTTCATACGAGCTTCACGAGAGGCGACTCCTTTTAACGTCTCTCTTTTTATCTCATTCCTATTTGTTGGAAGGAAAGAGATGACGAGGTGAGGCAGAAATTTTCAAAAAAAATTAAAAACTTCAGCCTCTTTCTTTCTAAGATATGAGAGTGAGATATAAATTAGAGACGTCAAAATGATTCGCCTCACGTGAAGCTCGTATGAACACCGTCAAGTGGTTATTAAGTGACCATTTTTAAAAACCTCGGTAGGCAAGCGAAGTTTTAAAGACTTGTCAAAAGGTTCAGTTTTATTTTCGAAAAAGAGAATTCTTTTAGCCAGTTTATGTATATTTTTAGAGCGTTCAGTCATTTTCCTCTATCCTTTGACAGAGCAGGAGAGTAAAATATAAACAGGATCTCTCACATAGATGTCGAAATATCTCTCTTTTTCTTTTCTTCTCATGTAATTAACTGTGAAAAAAAAACTAATTGAGCAAGCGAATTAGTCTTAATTTCTGACAATAAAAGTGAGAAATTTTTGAATCGTATATTTATATTTTGAGAGTACGGAGTCCTGTGATGTCTCTGAAATCTTAGGTAAAGTTCACACGGCAATGCACTACACGTTTTTTCACAGTATAACTCCGTGCGAATGAGCAGTGGCGTATACATTCTACATTATGAAGAACCTTTCACAGGGCAGAGGGCGTTTGAACGTTTACTGTTTGAATTTATACTGCAAGAAAATGTGCGGTGCATTACCGTGTGAACCGGGCCTTAATGTCTCCACTTCTCCAGTAAATTTTCTTTCGTTCATCAATTTTTTTATGAAAATGACATTTACTATTGTAATAATACATTTTATGACGCGCTCTCCCAAGGTAAATAAATATAGAATTCAACTTTTTCTTTTGAGTACAATGAAACTCGTTAGCTGCTTATGACATTTCCTTACTAAATTTCAACTTATTTTGTATGCGGCAGCCAATCCGAAAAAGTAAGTTAACTCAATTTCTAAATTAAATTGAACGTAGTTGTTCCATAATATTAATATCGATAACAAACTGTTTATATTATTAAAAGCAAGTGCTAAAACCAGTTTTGAAGTTTATGGTAGTTATAAGGCTTTGAAGTTGTAATTAAACAAGCCGACAGATATACATACATACATTGAAATTGGATACTTATTAGAATTAATTTCTAAGAGAGGGATCTGGGTTTGCAGTGAGTCTAATTTATGACTACTGTTAGAAGATGAAACAAGAATCTTTACTGTCAAGGTTCGAGCTGTCCTGCAAATCCGTAGAACCAGTAGGTAATATATATGACAGATAAACTGCAAACACAACAAAGAACGAGACTGTTTGATCAAATGTAATAGGGAGTAACCAATCCACTGGGAAAAGCGGCTTATCTGATCTGCAGATCCTCTCGCTGGGGAAGCTACTTGATTATTATTAAAATATACCAGAACTAAATACATGCTATAGTTTAGTAATAGCTACTTTTGCATATAGTTAATAGTAAACAAAAGATAATAGTTCAAAAAAACAATTCCACAAGTTGAATTTTATATATACCGAGCGACGCTAACGTAACGTGATGCATTTTATCAAAGGTCACTTAATGTTAATCAATTATTATTAAAATTGAATGCTGAGTTGTAATATATTGTAATTCCTGGAACCCGAAGCTGTGATCGTAATCGAGATTATAAATTCAAATTTATAAAATAAATTAACAAGAAGTTATAGGGAAGCATTTACCTCTGCTTTGCATTTACGTATATAAATTTTAATATTATTCCTGAAGAGTTTGCGAAAAAAATATACAATGAAGTGTAAACGGTGCAGTTCACTTTATTTTTTCAATTGAAATTTGTGTGGGCACTTTTTTTTTTAATCTTAGTTAATGAGAAATGTTAAAGATTAGTTAAAGACATTTCGAAATACTTTGAAAAATCTTTTTCCAAATTATTTGATGACAAACAATATTAAAATGCGGTATAGTGACATTATCAAACATTACATATGTATGTTTGTATAAAGCGATATAAAGTCATTTTTGAAGTATTTCCAATTACGAATTGATGCTTTTGCAAATAAAAAAAAAACGTACAGTTCTCTAACTTTTCCTGAAATATACAAACTTTATTATATAAATGTCACGCTAAAACCATTTCCTAACCCGGAGGCCACACGAGCGAGTACTCGCTAGCGAGTTGGGTACATACATTAATTGTCAAATCACTAGCCGCTCTACTCGCTTCACAACTAGCTTCGAAAAAGGCAAGCCAGTTGACTAGCGAGTAGGAAAAGTTTCGATGTATTAGTAACTCGCTAGCGATTACTAGCTCGTGTGGCCTCAGGGTAATGAAATTGAAGTTGAACACGCCTAAATCAATGACAGTTCGATTTCATGTGAAAAAATATGACAGATGTCATACGAACATAATTAGCTGCCCAGTGGGGTATTGTGACACTAAAAAATTAAAATAAGGCTTTGACAGTTTAAACTTAAATGCAACAACTTAATAGAAATTGGGTTTGACATCTTTTATAATTTACGAAAATGTCAATTTTGCTAAAATTCATATTAAAATTGTTTTTGTTAGCCAAGTTTATATTTCAGAAATCTCAGAGGGTTTCGTATTCCCAAAAACATAAACACGATTCCCAACAAAAATACTTTATTTCGGCTGTTTAAAACTGAGTTTGAGTTTAAATTGTTTTTGAGCATAAAAATGTAGAACTACATCAGTTTATAATAAATGGCAATGGAAAAAAACGAACATAAAACATTAACCTTATATATATAAGTTCATGTGCCCACACTAACAAAACATAAAGGTATGTATACGGAAATATAACAACGTAAGGCCGCAAGGGTCTAAGAAATCACGAGAATCAGCCTTATAATAAGGTTATTATTGTGGCCGACAAAGCTTAGTCAAGTGTCAGGAACAATACCCAGTTCCGACTTCCAAATATTCTACATGAAGAAGAAGAAATCAAGTCATCTTAATAGAAAATAAAATATAAAGGACCTAAATGGCTGCATTGTGAGACACCAGAATTTATATTGAAATGATCCAGAGAAGCATCATAACATCTTTTAATTCTCTACACAAGACAAGATCGACTTTAAAAAAGCTTTCATTGAATCCTAGAGCCTTCAGTTTATCGTCTCAGGTCATTAGTCATGACTCATGACACAATTTAATAAAAGCCTTATTGGAATCAGTGCCCAAGTTTTGCTCCTCTTGCATGACTCATGAAATTGGCAGGGAAACGATGCGAATCGAAACAAAATTTTGTTAAAGAAAATGTAAAGTTACTTACTGACATCACTCAATTGAATTCCCGAGTGCTGATTACCATCTGAAAGAAAACAAAAAATAAAATTTTTATTTAATATGTGTAGATGCGTGATTATCTACTAAAAAAAGTATAAATTAAATAAAATATAAAAATTTAAAAGGAAAAAAACTAATGCAAAATCCTGTCAATTTTATTTATTTTTTTTATAAACTTTGACTTTGGACTAAAATTGGTAGCAATTGACAGTTTTGGAAAGTTAACGAACGGACCTATTATGTTTGTCTGAGGTAAAACGAGAAACAGATTGGTACAGCAACTTTGACAACCACATCAAATTTCTTGGAGCCACTGGTTTTAAATAGCTTTAATTACATTAGCACAGCAACTTCGACATCGACACCAACGTTAGACCTAAGCCCGGAATTCGATGTTAATGTGCAAGTGCTACCAACTTAAGGCGAAGTTTTTCAAGTTTTCCAACACTCAAATGCAAATGTCACAACCGATTTTCAACTATTTTCTTTTTTATGCTGTCAAAAGTGCTGTTCACGTTGCGTTGTAATCTATTTCACATTACTTTTGATGTCAAAGTTTTCACATGACTTTTGATGTCAAAGTTTAGGATGTTGTCAAAGTTGCTGTTGAAATTGTTGCTGTGTTAATCTGTTTCTCGCATAAGAACATAATTTTTGACAATTGACTAAGCTCGTTCGCATTGTTGTAGGCTGTGAGAACAGAACATCTTTTAGACACAAAAGTTGTGTTTTTTTGCATGTCCAAATAAAATTGTGTGAAAAAAACGACAACAAATCAAATCAATTTTCATGTTAAATACAACAACAACTATGTCCATATAGAGTTAGCTAAGTCCAGATAATTAACCGGAGTTAACTATTCTCCCGATATAAACGGTAATGCCAAACTGCGATTGTCGTTGTGTTATCGATAATTTATATAGATATGTCAAATGTTTATTGATAAGATAATTCAAAACAAAATGGCAGACCAATGCAATAGGTAAACAAATGTTGAAATGTCCCGAAGTCATTTTTTCACCAAACTCCATATGGACATGCAAAAAAAACGCAGCTTATATAATATGAGCTATCAGTTTTAGGGCTAGTTTTTTAGTGCTGAGTTAAAGTTAGCTAATCCTGAAAAAAATTAACTCCGAGTTCAAAATCAAAATGATGGTTGGGACAAACGAAATTATCCTCTCCAAAGATTTCAATCGATTTTTAACTCGCATCTGTCAGAAAAATGTGTTCAGTTTAACCCTGAGTTACCTCCCGAAATTAGGTTATTCAACTCGAGTCCAATTTAGCATAAAAACTATGTCATTTAACTAATAATTTTATAGAAACTTCAGACAAAAAAATTGTTCAAATAGCATAAAAGGGTTTTTGAACCGTTGTCATTAGGTGGTTTTTCTTTTTAAGCGCTAAGTAGAACATGGGGTAGAGCATGGAGTAAAGCTCTTGAGCTATCGGAGTTAGCTCTGAGCAGAGTATGATCAGAACTCTCCGATATAATTTTGAAACACATCTGACCACTGTACTGTCATACTAAAATTAGTTAAGGATTTTTCATTTTCATCTGACGGCTGGCCAATCAAAAGCTCGAAAAATTCAAGATTATGATCTGTAATCGATGTGTTGAACGTGCCAATCTGAAATAAGTGAACAAAATAGTGAAGTTGGCTGCGCTCAGCAATTTGCTTCATTCGCTCGATCTTTTAATTCTGAGCTCATGGAGCGAGCTAGCTCTGATTTAATAAAGAAACACAAGTTGAGCGCTCTGACCTACATATAAATAAAATATCGATCTTTTTTTGACAGCTCAGTGCTATACTCGGACAGAGAATATCAAATAAAGAAGCCAATTCTTCGCACGTTTCACCCTCCAAAACCCATTTGTTTACATTGTTGTATTTGTAATTTCATTTAGTGTCGAAGAAGAGATGTAAATTGCAACAACAAAAAACCTGTGCTGAATGATGTGCCGAATGACTAGTTGATTTTATATATGCGCTTTGCACTGATTTTCACTGGGCACGTTCCGCTGGTTATTCTCAGTTATCCGGATAGCTTTGTGTTGTTGTAATCCCTTGTTAAAAAACAGCTGATAATAGCTGACGCAACAACAACTCAACTTATCTCAAAATTTTTGGGATATCTAGATAGCATAGCGAATAAACATTGGAACGCGAGGACTAATACTTTGCAAATCTAATCATCACAGCTGTTCGTTTCAGCTTATAGGCAAATCGAATTTGATATTCTCTGTACTTGGAGTTAAAAAAAGAGAAACGCCTTTTGTCTATTTAGTGCGAATGTGTGTCATCCTTAAAATAAATGCTCCACCACCGATTACGTTGATAGCTTGAATGTAGAAAACAAAATTAATTCATTGAAAAAAAAGCTGTTATCAATATTATTTTTGATTTCATTAAAATTAAGATTTGCTAATACAAATTTTCGATTGATATCACAACTAGATAACTGGTGAGTATCTCGGTGAGTACCTTGGCCTACATTTAACAGCCGTGCTGCGCTCTATTCATTAGGGGGGTTCAGATGGACCAACATGCCGTCCAACATTGCTTGACAACCATCGATGTTTGATCATTTAAACGCAAAACCAACCATGTTGTCCAACTTTGTTGTATGGTTTTCAAAATATTTTGAAAACAGCTGTTTCGATTCCATCAAGCAATGTTGTCCAACCATGTTGTTCCATGTAAACCCCCCTATTAGATTTCGTTAAAACAACTCTCAACGGGTGAACAGTTACGCAGAATAGGCTCTTATGAAGGCTCTATTCAACATTCCGTAAAACCTTATTCATAAAAAATAAAAAATGATCCGACCCATTTTACTTACAATGCTTTTGTGTCAATTTAAAACAAAAATCTATTACGTTTACTATTCAACTTTTTAACGCGTTAAGGTGCCGTCACACCGTGCAAGTAAAGTACTTGCAGCAATTGTTTCAAAAATTTTGAATTTGAAATATTCGTGCAAGTACTTGCAGAGAGCAGTCACACCAGGCAAGTAAATTGCTTGCTGAAACTACTTTTTACTTGCTTGCAAAACAAACTTGCTGCAAGTACTTTTCAGGTCGTCACACCGAGCAAGCAAGTACTTGCTGAAATTATTTGCTGAAAGTACTTGCTGCAAGTAATTGCTGAAATTACTTGCTGAAATTAGTTTCTGAAAGTACTTGCACGTGTAAACCGGTGTGGTTTTGCCATTTTCAGCTCAGTTTGGTTATTGTTTCTTCAGAAATAGATTTAAATGAATAATCCAGATTTGGAAGACGAATTTTTTACATGGAAATGGTTTTTGAACATGAAGATTTGTTAATATCTAGGTAGGCAATTGATTCTTGTAGAGTATTATTAGTAAAAAAACATGCGATTGCTCGCATCAAGTGATTTGATTGTAAGCGAGTTGAACTTTCTGATACAAAATTTACTAAAAACTGTTATCAGCGGTACCTTCTGCATACATTTTTTTTAACTTCGACTTTCTCATTAATTGCTCTACCGATTTCAATCAAAAAAACGGCGAGTTGTTCTTACAACTAAAAGAAAGAGCCTCATGCTTCGTTGTATTTTTCTTTAATTTATCAAACATTTTTAAAGGATCTTAAGATCCAAGCAAGTTGAAGCATAAGAGCAATTACGTACGACCCAGTCGTTCATATTATTATTATTATTATTTTTATTATCAAAAAACATGCATTAAAAAACACCACGAGACCTTGTTCTATGCTACAGCATTTGAATCAACAAAATGTGGCTGATCGAAGATAAATAAATTTGGTATGACCCTTTTTTGAACGTGGTGCTGAAAACACGTACTTTACTATACTGCCGAGATACTTCTAGGCAGAGGGAGACGATTTTTTCTGTAATTTTGATCGAAAAACATATGTTCACTTGCACGCAAGTAAAAAACTTGCTTGCGCAAATCCTGCAATTGGCAAGTACTTGCGGCAAGTGATTTTCTTGCTTGCAAGCGCTTGCAGGACCTAGTCACACCGTGCAAGTATTGCTTGCGCAAGTACTTGCAAGCAAGTAAATCACTTGCAGCAATTAATTGCTTGCAAGTACTTTTTTGGGTCGTCACACCAGGCAAGTTTTACTTGCCGCAAGTACTTGCTCGCAAGTAAATCACTTGCAGCAATTACTTGCCGCAAGTACTTTTCGGGTCGTCACACCAGGCAAGTTTTACTTGCAGCAATCATTTTACTTGCTGCAAGTACTTTACTTGCACGGTGTGACGGCACCTTTAAGCTTAAAATGGCTCTATTCAACGACACATAATTTTTATGAATAACATCTCCGTGTTCAAGCCTAGTATGCAGATCGAGCTAAAATTCCGCTCCCACATTTCTCTCCAAACACCAGCTAAAATCCTAGCTAAATTTTGACATAAGATTTTTGTTGAGAATACATTACAGAAAACAGCTGTTCTCTGAAAAGAAATTTTATTCAGCAATTTCAAAGAATTTTCTTTCAATATTTCATGTTAAAATAATGAAATAAAATAGATTTTTCCTTTTGGCATTGCTAAATCGTTTGTCCTTGAATATTTCTCGGCCTCAATTTTCATTTTCGCAATGTAAAGCTCACATAATCTTCCACAATTTAGCTCGAGAAGTAATGTGCTGAACAATTATTTCACGCGCTAAATTTTGACAGATGAGTGCGTTCAGTAAGAAACGAAAATTTGGTTTTTTAGCTGGAGCTGCGTACCTCTCGGCTAAAATGTATGGCTAAATTTTTGCTTGGCTTTTAGCTCGATCTGCGTACGAGGCTTCAGAGGCAAAGTCTCTTAAATGAGTTTATAAATGAGGCTGTCAGTCACTAGAGTGATTATTTTTGTAAGTTCAGACTTAATAGCTGTGTTTTTTTGCATGTCCAGATAAAATTGTGTGAAAAAACGACAACAAAGCAAAACAATTTACATGTTAAATACAACAACAGCTATGTCCATATAGAGTTAGCTAAGTCCAGATAATTAACTGGAGTTAACTTTTGTCCCGATAAAACGGTACTGCCAGACTACCATTGTCGTTGTGTTATCGATAATTTGTATAGAAATGTCAAATGTTTGTTGGTAATATAGTTCAGAACAAAATGGCAGACCAAGGCAAATGTTAAAATGTCCCGATGTCGTTTTTTTCGCCAAACTCCATATGGACATACAAAAAAACGCAGCTAATATTTTCAAGGGATTCTCGAAAGAGAAAAGAGATTTTTCAGTTTCACTGATTTCAGATAAAATTTGTTCACAATAAAGCTACTTACTTAGAAACAAATTTTAATTCTACTCTGAGCCAATTGAACTATGTATAAGATCAGAAACATGCGACCCAGTCGTGCATTTTATTTTTAAAATATAACATTCATTTGAATTGAATGTTTTTGAAACAATTATAGGTATGTATTGAATATTTTAACATATTCTTGATGGAATGTATACCAATTTTATATTTTGAACTAATTTTAAATAGGAAAATCCCAAACTGCGCCTTTTTTACTCAATTTTTGATTCATTATACATATTTTGTTATCTATTTGTCACAAAATATATTATTGTAAATAAGGTAGAAGTAAAATTTATATATATTTAGCTATAGAGATTGTATACATTTTATTTGAGGTAACTGAACTAAAAATCTACTCAACGAAAGCGAAAATCTCAATGAAAATTACAAATAAATATATTTATATTTCTTGGCAAACAAATTAAAATTGTAGGAAAATGCTTTCGAATTGAAAAAAAAAAAAAAATCAATTCTGAGAATTAGCAAAAGAATTTGGCACACACGCCACATTTTTTTCAAAACATACATATGTTTAGGTATACAAACATATATAATGTGTCATTCCATTATCAGATGCTTAAGGCGACAGTTAAAAAATTGAAAACAAAATAGCTCCATAACTATTCCAATCGAGATTAATAGTTTTCAATGTCTTATTATTAAAAACAGAAAATGTTTAGGAATTTAAAAATTCATCATACATTTTTGTTTGAACTAGAAAATACTAGGAATCTTAAGAAAATTCTCAAATGATCATTGCAATCAATCAAGAGCATCAACAATTCTTATTTAAATTCAAATAGGTATTTAAAATTCTTGTTAAATGCATAATTATTCTTGTGATGTCATATATGAGTGCAATTATTCTATGATAGACGATTGTGCAGTATTTTATTATTATGCACACAAAAATGTAAATGATGGAATCGCACAAGCTTGCTCTAATGGTTCAAGACTTTTACGTGGCCAGACATTGGAAGCATTAAGTATAAGTTTTGGTTTAAGCAATAATAAAATTGTTAACGAAAAGAGTGAGAAAAGTTCAAAGAAAAATTGTTTTTTCTCTGATTTGGTTTGTTTATATACAAAATTTTGATCTAAAATTTTAGAATGTAATTTTATTTGTATTTTTAAGAAGTACCTGTGTATATACAAATTTGAAACAAACTTTGCTAACCTATAGCGAAATATCTGGATGTAAACCAACAATAATATAGTTTTCTCAAAAATCATTAAAAGTCTTTTTCTGTTATGTGACTTTTTTTGGCAAAGTCTGAAACGCAGTTTTATTGTAACTATGTTGTCTTAATAAGAAAGCACGATGTTTAATCAAAATCGTTGGAGTCATTTTTGAAAAGCTACATACGTTTGTATGGCAGCTACTCTTCTAGAGATGAGATAGAAAAAATCGTGTCTTTATTCTACATAATTACATACAAATACTCTGCATCAAATTTAGGATTTAGTTTGATGTACACACGGTATCAAAGACCAACGATGTCTGACGGACATAGTGTGATGAAAACAACTTTGTTGAACTTCTCCCCTCTCGTAAATGTTAAGTTTTCGTAGAAACTAAAAATATTTTCTTACACAAAACCAATACTTGTCTTTTAGAGCGCAAGTTTAGAGAGACATATTATTAAAATTATTGTTTCCTGTCAGAAATTCGAAAATATTTTTAAAAAAATTTTTTGTGAATGAAATGTTGTGATTCATACAAAAACAAAATTATTTTGCATTCCTACATTCCTATTGGAAAAACAAGTATTTTTACTATTTTAAATATATAAATTAAAAAATATAAGTAAACCAATTAGTGAATGTATTTTGAAATAAAAATTTATTTAAATATGATATTAAGGGTAAAGCCGGCTTATACTGGTTAATTCGAAATATGTCAATGATTTGTATGTCCTTAATCATGGTGTACATATTCTGTAATTATTATTATAAACAAATCTCTTACACTGATTCTAAGTAACTTGAGCTTCAAAAGCTAGAAGGTAAGTCTAAATGAGATATGTAATATTTATTTGTACTAAATTGGATACATTTTTGATGAAGAAAGAATTTAATTTGATTTGATTTTATTCATTACACAATTTACACGATTTTACCTCCTAAAATTGTTTTTTTTTATTTCTTGTTTTCAAAAGACATGAATATGTTTTTGATAAAAAAACAAAATATAAAATATCATGGAATTTATAGATTAATTTTTTTTTTGTAAAATGACCGGTATAACCCACCTTTACCCTATATTCTTCAGGAATTTGTCTTGATTTCAACAGATACACAAGAAAAAATAAATTATTCAATATATTTTATCTATATATTTTCCCACTTTTTCAAAATTATACATATCTGTTTTCAGAGGAAACACAATCATTAAGAATATTTATGAGTTAATATTTTCATTTTTTTTGAAAAAAAAAGTTTTTGACACACACTTTTGCATTAAATTATTTTAATGTACATTTTTACCATCCAAAAATTTAGAAATAATAAAAAATAAACAAATTTAACAGTAACTTTAGGTTATATACATATATTTTTTGCCAGTGTCTAGCTTTGCAACGGTCAGCTTGTCGTTGTTTTTTATTTTCTTTCCTGTTCATCATTTTGCTTAGTTTTCCTTAAATTCATAGGTATCCTACTTTGACGAAATTCTTCTCATAATATCCAATATTGGTCACGGTGTAAAAATTCACTTTGTTTCTAGCCTGTATGACTAAGGCTAGGACCGAACTTGCGATTATCAGCCAAAGCGATTAAAAAATCAGTATCGCAAGAAATGTACACACTTGCGATTATCTGTCGCGTGATTTTTAGTCACAAAAAATATTATACACAGCTATAAATATGAGTGCATGTACATTCTGCAAAGCAATTGCAACGACTTATACAATTATACAATCGCAAACAAATACAAAGTGCGTGCAGTTTTTTTTTTCAATTTTGCGAGAGAAAAGATGCTTACAAAATTGATCTGATTTAATTTTTTATCGTTGCGATTTAAAAGTCGCATATGTTTATGCATTTACATCTAAGACTAGGACCGTACTTGCGATTTTCAGTCGGTGCGATTAAAAAAAAATCGGTATCGCTAGATATTATGGCCTCACTTGCGATTATCTATCGCACGATTCTTTAATCGCAAAAAATACAACATACAGCTTTTAAAGTGAATGCACGCACACGAGTCAAAGCAATCACAACGATCAATAACATATATCTTGTTGACGATAAACCTAGGAACGAACTTCTACTTTTCTGTCGTTGCGATTAAAAAATAGATATTTTCATGCACTTGCACTTGGGGCTATATATAATCGCAAACAAATACAACGTCTCACAATTACGTGAAGATCCATTTAAATTCATTTGATCTATTTAATTTTGCTACTGAAAAAAACGCACAAAAAATAAATGTGGTTTCATTTTTATAATCGCTGTGATTTAAGAATCGCATATAAATGTGTACACTCACATTTAAAAACGTGTGTGTCATTTCCTGCGGCTACATAATCGTACGATTGAAAATCACAAGTGCGCGCATGATTTTTTCTAGTTGCGACTTCGATTTTCTTGTCGCACTATTTTAAATTGCAAGTGTGAGCACAAGCATCGTAGTCCGTTTGTATCATTGTTTCATCACTTTCACTTTCGACAATCGCATCGCCAGAAAAATGGAACAAGTTTTCGACTGCTAATCGTCGCTATTTCTAGGTAGCATGTGCGTTCATTCTTATTCAAATTCATGTGTTATATTTCTGGCGCTTGAAATCGCAAGTGACGCCTTAGCCTAAGACTAATTATCTCATTTCTTGCCACTAAATAATAGTATGGTAGAAAATCACAAGTCCATGCGCGACTTTTTTTAGTTGCGACTTCTATTTTTTTTATGGTTGCCCTTATTTAAATCAAAAGTGTGAAACCAACCATTTAAGTATATTTGATTTATTTTAGCTTTTAACAATCGCATCAAAATTAAATTTTCGAGCAAAGAGGAGAGTATGTGGAAAATATATGAAAATTACTTAGTCACTTTTCAACGAAACTTTGGAAAACTTGAGATACTATGAAATTCCTGCTTAGGCTAGGAACACAATTGCGATTTTCTTTCACGCGATTATTCAGTCGCGAAAAATAGAACACTTGAGTTTGAATTTGAATGAACGCACATGACACTAACAAATCCTACTTAACTGCGATCGCTTTTTTTAGTCGCTGCGACCGACAATCGCAAGTACGTTCCCAGCCTTAGTCAAAATTTGTGCATGAGTTTCAATTCATAATGCGAAGGAACTTGCAATAGCTGTCAATGAACTAACAAGCGCATTTGTTAAAAATTCTTTGTCATTAGGTTTGTTTGTTAACTTGAAATTTCTTGCAAGTTTTTACAAATTTTCAAAATTTGTTGTCAGAAACCATATGAGAAAAAACCCAAGTTTGGGAAACTGGGTGAAAATTTCACGTTACCAAACAGGCATATTGAAAAGACCAACAATTTTTTGCCAATTAAAGACACAATTGGAAATGAACTGTCAGTTTTGTCGTGATCTGATCGTGATCGTGATCTGTCAAAGTGTTTTAATTGAAAACCTACCATAAGATCTTAGATACTTGCCTTGTGTGGACAGCATAATCCATTTGGTAAGAGGTTCGATCTTCTTGGGAGCATAAGCTCGCTGTTAGGATTCTTTAGCTTGGAAACCTAGTGCTTTTATAAATCACAGTAAAACAAGCTGCTGCAAGTTCTATTAGTAAAGAACCCCTTATCCGCTTTAGTGTTTTTGGGGCCGTGCTTACAAGCACATCTGCAAAATATGTTTTCCTCTTCGCCTTTGGTATCGAACTCCCACAGAACAATATATAAAATTGGACTCCGAACAGGTGGTATAAGTTTCACCTAAGAGGTCATGAACTCCTCTTCTGTAAATTGTTTGAGCTTCATCAGCAAGAATTTGTGATATGCTTATGTTTTAGAAAGTGGCTTGTGTGGGGAACATAGCCAGTAGACTACTTAGCGGTTTAATGCCAATAACTTTGCTTCTTAGTCGAAAATACATATTACCAAAAGTCGTTATTTTTTGACTTTCCGGGTCTTGTTGCTTTTTGGGGGTAGGTAATCAAAATCATTATTTGAGGCTCATGTCTCTTTCATATTTTAAACTTTTTTACGTGGTAGGGATGTTAACCCGACAGCAGAATCCAAAATCTGTTCGGTCAGATATGTGCTTAACTCTAAGACAGCAGGCTGGGGAAAGTTCAATGTCAGTAACCCAGTCCGATGCCAGCAGGAAGGATTCAGGTCCCACCATCTCTTTTTCAGAACCTCAGAGAGCTCTGAAAATGTTGACTAACTTTAATTGGCGTTAGGTTTTCTCGCCCTTATCGGCGTTATGACATTTAAAAATTTGGGCGTTATGGTTTTGGGCGATAAGACCTAACACCACTTTAATTATGTCAGAGTAGCTCACGTAAAGGTTCTGATTAAGTACATTGTTCGATCTACCGGGGACTAGAGACGCAACTATAATGTCTTAATGCCTTGGTGTGAACCTTTTTTTGGTGTGTGATATACTTTATTCTTATTCAACTTCTTATTATTTTATTTTCAAATTTCTAGTTCGAATAAGTTATAATCGTCGGCTTACTGTCAAAACCACGTAAGTCCAAATTGAAATATTGCCTGGGAGATGTAAAAACCGATACAAGATATATTAAAATGGAATTCATTGATTCTAAAAAAGTTTCAAAGTAGTTCACTTAACCAAAAAGAACTATGATACAGTTACGAGTCATTGGTATTTGAACTCATTGATTTCTTTTTATTTTGAATATTAAAATTTCATTTAAGGACTTACATGGTTTTGACAGTTGATTAATTTTGATTAAGAAGCTAGATGTTTTCGCAATCGTTAAATCTCAATTTAAATATGAAAACCAAGATATTATTCAAACTAATTTTAAGTTGTGTTGATGCTTGCTTGCATACACATACCTAGATATGTATATGCATACTCGTATGAAAAATAAAACAGAGGCACCAATATTTTATATTTAATTTTAAATTTATAAACGTGATTTAAAAATCGTTTAAACGAGCCAAAGATATTTGTGTATCATCATCGTGTTAAATATCACAACCCATTTCATGTTCAGTATTAAAAACACAACCCTTATTGAAAAAAAAAAAAACTAAATACCTACCTTGTGTTGTGTTGTCTTCAGTGAGCAGGAAAAATAATACAAAATTTCATCACCCCTGGCTTACAATTAAAATAAAACAACAAAAAATATATGCATATTGTAAAATATTAAATATAAAACTAGACACAAAAATAACACACTGTTTTATGTATGTATAAAGCATATACGTTACAAACGCCCATTATCAGCATTATCAGTTCAGCTTCAACTATATTATACAGACAAACAATAAACCAACCATAAATATTAAAAATCGTCATCATCATCATCATCATATTTGACGTTGATATTTAACGGAAATCCCAATTTTATTTTTTTGTATTTAAAAATCTATTTGCCCACTTGAATAGGTGAGGTACATATGTATATTTGTTAACATTAATTAATGTCTAGGACTCCGGAATTAAGCACGTGTGTTGTATTTGATTTGTTTTTATTTGATTCAGTTTTTTACGAGATTTTAAAAAAAGATATAAACTTATTTCAATAAATTAATTATATTAAATCAAACTAGTGATAAAGTAAACATATTCTGAGTTATGATTTCATATTTCGGATATTTAAACTGACAAAGGTTTCTTATAGGTTATATTGGTTGATCTTTGTGGGTTTTCTGGACTTTTGATAGCTTATCCTTATCTTATATCATCAATATATCTTCATTTTGATGTTTTCCAAGAAATTACATGATAACGTACTATTATACATATATATTTGCATATATAAAAGAAAAACCCCCCAATTATTTAATCAACTAGTTGAAATTTTAACAGTGATGGTATTTTAGATTGTAGTGAGCCAAAAAATTTTTCAAAATTTTGAGCAGAATTTTGATAGCGATAACTTTTTTTAAATAAAATACACGACTGGGGCACACGTGCTTGTTCTAATTTTCAAGAGGATTAGAGTTTTAAGAAAAATGTATGCCCATATTAAAATTAGATGTTCAAACCTATTATTTTTCCTTAATTGCATCTCCCTAAGTACTCGTATTTGGAGCAAAGCAAATGTCATCTTTATATCTTAAAGAAATATGTATTAATAAAAATAAATCGTTAGAGTGGTTTATTAGAAAATCAAATTTTTGTATATTAATTATATGTTACGAGCCAAAGTGTTCTTTAGACCAAACTAGTTTATCCTAGGCCGAACAAACTTCACCAATGCGGCCCCACGAACTAAGGCTCTAGAAATAAGACCCTCACAATATTTGTTTTAGGGGATCCAGAACTATAAAAATACCGCTTTTAGTTATATTAACCTGTTACTCGCTGATATTTTCCGGGTTGGGTACAAAATCTTTCATTCGCAATCTTGCATAACGAAATCTCACAATTACAAAATCCCGATTTTCATAAATTCGCAATAACAAAATCCCGTTTTTCATCACTTTGCAATAACGAAATCCAGCTTACTTAAACCTCGTAAATCAAAATCTCGAAAAATTTAACTGCATTGCAACAATTACATTTTTTCAATCAAAATCTCGCGCGAGATAGCTTCTTTATGCAAAATATGTAAATCCAGTGCTTACCTACTTTTAGACCACAATGTTATTATTTAATTGTTTCTGATAATATTTTTCAATTGTTGTCAAGAGAACAAGAGAAAGAGAACATAGATATTAGGCGTATTCATGCAACTGCGTAAAACACTAGATAAGTTTACGATTTGGTTAATTTTATCTTTTGGTTAATGAAATGTCAAATTTTGTATGGGAAATGGTTTACGCAATTTGGTTAATTTTATCCAAGGATTTAGCTGCGGAAAATTAACCAAATATTTGGTTAAACTTATCCAAACGTCATTGTGACTTTTAGAGATTGAATTAGGCGTGTTTGTGACTTTTAGAATTGGGCGTGTTTAGAAAGATGATACAAATGATATCTCGGAGAACTAAAAAAATAATTATTGCATTGCAATTAGTTTGTGATAAGAGTTGTGAATTAAAACGTAGTTTAAACAAAAAAAAATAATTACAAGAGGCGTTTTTCTTTTTTAGCTCTGAGCAGAGCATGGAGTAGAGCTCGAGCTATCGGAGTTAGCTCTGAGCAGAAATTAAGTAATGACTTAATTTTCATCAGACAGCTGGCCAATCAAAAACTTGAAAAATTTCCAAATTGTGAACTGAAATTGACGAGTCGAACGCGGCCACTTGAAATGAGTGTATAAAAGTGTGAAGTTGGCTGCGCTCAGCTCTTTGCTCCATTCGCTCGGTCTTTTTATTCTGAGCTCATGGAGCGTACTCCGAGCTAGCTCTGGTTTAAAAAAGAAACACAAGTTGAGCGCTCCGAGTACTCGGAGCTAAAAAAGAAACACAGATCTTTTTTTGACAACTCAATGCTATGCTCGGAGCTAAAAAAGAAAAACGCCTAAGGTCTACATTTACTCGACGATTAAAGGCTCTACCCAACCAACGCGAAATTATAGCGAAGCATTCACAAAGACAGTTTTTTGTTGTTTTTTAGTATTGATATCATTCACTTTAATTTCGTGTTGGTTTGGGAGAAAAGTACATTATGGGCGTGACATATGATTTGTTTGTATTCGCTAATTTTCATCCGCCCACTGCCATGAGCTTGCGACTAATATACTTCTACCTTACAACGCGACTATTGTCATGTATATTAAGGTAGTTAAGGTAGAACTATGATAATTGTTGGTAGTTTACTGAAGTGGTCGGTTGAAAATGAGCGAATACATGAAAAACATACTCATCTCACGGGAGTGAAACTGATATTTGGTCATTGTATATCCAATCTATAGTATTCTCATGAAACACGATTTTGTAGGTAGACATTTGGTCGATAGGTTCGCTGTGATCGCCTTACCGAGATTCCTTAACAAAAATTAGTATTACATTTGGACGCATAGATGGCCACGAGCTTTTTTTCTTCATGAGAATACTATAGAATTTATATACAATGATTTGGTGAAGTTGGAACGAAAAAAAGAGAGGGACGATTCATTTTACTTAAGTGGAATATTCTACACTTCTTCTTTTGACTGTTTGGAAAGCAACTTTTCGAGGGTTCTTAACCCATTGATTTTGACAGGCAAAAGTTTCGTTGTCGTTCCGAATATTTCGCATTGGTTTGAGAAAGCCTAAATAGTTCTAGCTTTACATTTTGTTTTATCCTTCCGAGTTTCCGACTTCTCGTGGGTTCGGGAGAGCTTCTCTATTTAAAAATTACTACGTTTACAATAAGGATCGGGAGCTCCAGGTTATTTGTCACTTGAGTTGAGTTGAAATGGTATTTAGATTCCAACAAAATGAATGGCATTGATGTATTTATTTCAATGCAAAACAAATATAATTGAATTAACAGGAGTACTTACTACACGTATCTATTAAAACAATTATATATTTGTACACATACATGCAAATAAACAGACCATAATGCATTATCTGTAAAACCAACTCCTCGACCCATGCCGAACGCGCCCAAATATTTGACGTTTAACGAACAGCTGATTCAATTACACAACATTTAACCAAATTAATAAAAAGGTCGTTCATGCAAACTTTTGCGTAAACTTATCATTTTACACAATTTGTAAACTTACGACGTTGCATGAATACCCTTATTGTATATCCAGTTGTAATATGTCATGGGTAAATTGCATTAATCGTTTTTGGCCTTGAACTAGAAAATATTTTTTGATCCATAGTTAACGGGCAAAAGACAATTATAAGGAACTAAAGGAACAGTAATAATGGTTGCAAAGAACTTTTTTAAGGGCTATAGTTATCACTTGGAAAGAAAAAAAAAAATAACGCAAAATATTCTTAGGGTGTTTTCAAAACAAAAAAATATATTAAAGCCGTGTGCGATTGATTGCTTTGAGATTTTTGAATTTGCGAGATTTTGAATTCTGAGATTTTCATTTGAGAGATTTTGGTTGAAATTTGCGAGATTTTTTGGTGGAAGATGTAAATGCGGGGTTGTTAAGAGTGTGATTTTGTAATTGCGAGATTATGAAAAACTAAATTACGAATTTGCGAGATTTCGTTATTCGAGATTTTGGTTTGCGGGATATCGGACCCCAACAAGATTTTTATATTGAAAAGTTTCAGTAGGTAACTAAGTAACAGAAGATTTAACAAAAATCACTCAAATAAACAAAATGTATCAACAAAAGGGGTTTTGGGAAGGTTTTTTTCATTTTTCATCGCAGCGCACGAAGCGAACCATTATTTTGGTAATAAATTTGTACGATTTGCAAACGTTGTTCAGGAGTAAGTCTTATCATAAATGCAAAAATGGCACACCAAACCGAACGTAAATCAAGTGACAGCTGTTAAAAAGACTCTGAAAAAGTATTTCCAGATTGAAAACCGCACGTCTAAAAAAAAACACCCTTTATAAGGAAAATATCAATAGCTGCATTTTATTATCTCCAGATCTTGGTCGAGATTATCTTTTAACATGTAATACCAAAACAACATGGGATCCAGGTTTCTATGGAGGTTAATTTCAATAACCCAGATAGAGGTTTTCACTCTGACCGGCAGAGGGCTATTTACCATTGTGAATGAAGTCAGCGATTTGTCAGCAGTGTTAGGAATAGAGTGGAAAAGAGTCAGGTCTTTACATGAAACACAAATAAACATAAGAAAAAAAGAGAACGATATACACCACTGTTTTTGCACTAACCCGCATCGTTTTATTTCCAAGAAGTGAACCATATGGGTTATAAGCGATAATAAAACGAGGCTAATGTTTAGAATATCAATCGAAGGCATACCACTCAAAATCTCGGATTGACCTGATACCTCAGTGTGATCCCTGATAAGAAACTGAGCTTGAGTCTCAACACTAAAGAAAGAGCAAAAAAAAACTATGGTCGGATTCTATTCCTGCAACATGATTTTTGGTAAATCCTGGGGACCCAACCCAAAAATTATCAGGTTAAAGATCGATACTAACCTGCGGTAATCTAGTTTTGTGGAGCGTGACTGGAAAAGCAACAAACCTGAAAACCCTGACAAAACTTCAAAGATTTGCATGCAAAGGTATTACGAGTGCGTTGAAAACCACTCCCACAGCAAGACTGGAAGCGATACTCAACCTTAGATCCCTTGATTTATAATTGCAAGAATCAGCAGCATTCAGTGTCTTGCGGCTAAGCCAGACTAGCTGCTGGAAACAAAGCACAACGGGCCATACTCACATTCTTCAGAGATATGTGGGAATTAATGTCTTCCAAGCCGAGCCTTAGTGTCCTTGGTATGCAGGATAACGTTAGACTCTGCTTGGTTTCTGATCACAGTTATGTGATAAAAATAATGAATTTGGTGGCCCAACAGCTCCTGAAGATCCAGGGTTTAGTGCCTTACAAGTCCCAACCATTTCTGTGTACGCGATGTTGGCAGGAATGGGGGGACCTACAATTTGTTGCTGAGTCCGAACGGCTATATGAGAAGTACTTATAAGCACTGTACTGATTCATGACAAGAATACTCTTGGAGAGTTTGTCAGTTCCTCGCAAGATAGGTAGTACTTTCTGGAACTTCAGCTGTAATAGCCTTCTGAACTTCGTCAATGCCTCTAAATACCTTGACAACTACAGAACACATATGTTCTTACATTAAGTGGGATACAACTTTCTAGGTGACATTAGTGACATATGTAGATCTTAGTATGACGGTAACAAGATCAAATGTTAGCCCTTCAACCTAACCTAAGTTCCTGACTTGGACAAGGCCTCTCTTTAGAAAAAGGCTGTACCTCTGAATTCAACATCCCCTAATCATTGAATGTATCTCAAATTTCATTAATATTTACCAAGAATTGGGGTGGGAAATGATTTTTGTTGACATAAATTGACAAACGGACCACTGTACGACGCACAGTGGTTCAAGATGTGTGGAGAGGTGGTCTTAAAATAAATAAATAAATTGGGTGGCACAACAGCTCGTGGAGAACCAGAGCCTAGTGACAGCTCTCAACCATTCCTGCGTGCGTGTGTTGTGGGCAGGAATGGAGGGGACCTACGGTTTTTTGCCAAGTCCTAACGGCTAGATGAGAAGCACTCATTCATGACAGGTTTACTCTTAGAGGATTTGTCAGTTCCTCGCAAGAGGCAGTACCTCGGATAAATCATTTCTGTTTTTGGGTGGTACGGGGCGGCCGGGGAATCGAACCTTCACCTTGAGCGTGACAGTTCAACGCATTAACCATTATGCCACGAGCACGAGGTACTACAGAGAGACGGTCTTAAATCTATAAAATCTGATCCAGCTAACCGATTAAGATGAAATTTTCAGGAATGATAAAGCATATCTTACGACATCATCACAGAAAAGTATTGCCCACTGACACACCTACTTTTTAAAATAGTTCATCCAATCGTCAAAAGTTGATGTAAATGGAGGTATGTTCCTTAAAAAGTTGTAGATAATGTAATTTATGATAACTCTTCCATACAAAACTTTTTTCCACTCCCACTTTTGGGGGCTTTTTTGACAAAAACTTTCTTTTTGGGTAATTTCCATGAAAACAAAACAAACTACCTTAATAACAGGTTAAGAACAAAAAATGATGCAACATGTTTGCCCCGCCCACTTTTGAGGGGGTTTTTGATAAACAATTCTTTTTTAATCATTTTCTAAAAAAAAAAGTGAAAAATGTTAGGTACATTGAATAAAATGTGTAAGAAGTGCCTTTTTCAAAAAATTAGGCCGTACAAAGGTTTAACCACGCCCACTTTTAATAGGTGTATTGGAGAGAATTAATACCTAGTAAAACTAAAAACAATTAGGTAAACACTCGTTTTCGTAAACTATAGTCCAGGTCGTTAAGGAAGTCTTAAATTGGATTTTTTATGGTTCCTTGAAAATGTTCATAAGATTGTGGATTGAAAATTGTACTAATGCAGAGATTTGGCTTCACAAACAACATACGTGTAGGTTTTTCCATAATTTAGGGCAAAGATTTGAAAACCCGTTAAAAAAGTCATTTAAGAATTTTTTGTTTTCGCCACAAATTAACAAACGGACCACTGTACGACGTAAGCGCTCCTTACTTGAAAAATTTGTAAATTTGTACGTGGATTTTTCACACAAAAAGATGTTTTTGACGTAAAACACACATTTTGACATTTCAATTTTCACAGTTAATTAATGTTATTTCTGTCACTTGGTTGTGGTCTATACAGGTTTATTTGAACAATTCTACCAAATTCTACAAATAAGATCAAAAAGTTCTTTATTATCGAATAAAATTGTACTTTATTATTTTTAGTCAGATAAAAAACTGTCAATCAAAATTTACTTAAACTGTTATCTTTTTATTCAACTTCTATTTGGAATACGTTCAAACAAAACAGAGGTATAAATAGACTTAACTATTAAGAAATCGGCCATTAAATTAGTTCTGTTTGATTTTTCAACACATAAATTTAAACAAAAAACCTGAGCTGTTGAAAGTTTTATGCTCAAGAATTATGATTTATTCTGACCCGATTAACTAGCTATGTATGTATTGCAAAAATATTATTCAATCAAAAAATATTTTATTTCTCTATGTTTTTTTTGTTGGTTTAAGATAGTTTTTCAAAATTGCTTATACATTTAACATTCATCTGCAACATGTTTATAGCTAAACAAAAGATAAATATTTACAAAGCATCTTGGTTTTTGCCTGCCCACCTACAACAAAACAGAGAAGGAAGCTATTATTATTATTACGAGTATTATCTAAACACATTCTCGAAATGAATGTTCATATACGAGTATACATACATTTTTATAATATGTACCCCGATGTGTATACTATTCGTAAGCTTCGCAGAATCAAACAAAAAATATTTGGCATGATTCCAGTAGTTTTCATCGAGGAATTACAAAAAAAAGAAAAAAAACTTAAAGGTAATTTTTGGAGGCAACCAAAAATTGAAGAACAATATATTAATTGTCCAGAGTTAATGTCTACCGTTCACTCGGGCGTATGTGCAACATTTCTTATGAAGAAACATTATTTTATTATTTTCTTTTTTTTTCAGAAAACTATTTTTCTGTATTGTTTAGTTGGTTTATAAATTTTTATCGAGATATTGGCTTGGTTGCTATTTTCATGTAAATTTATTTTGTCTGTCTGATTTTGGCGGAGAAATGATTGTGTGGTACAGTTTATTAATTTTACTCTACAAGCTGCTTAGGAAGTGCATTACTTATCTTTCAGGGTTATTCTAAGACTTTGAAGCGTGATGAGTTTTTGAAAATTTTATATTTTAAAAGTTCAAATGCTTGGTTGGTTTTTGAACTTTTAGAATTTTTTTTCTTGAAGATTTTTAGAACATTCGATAAACAAAAACAATAAATTGACTCACGTTACTATTTGGTATTTGAATCATTTCTCTTAAGAGTTTTTTTTGTTGTATTATTCATTTTATAAAGATATCTTAAGGCACTACAGTCAAAAATTATTGTTATTTCAGAGATAGCAGCAAAGGCTTTTGGCTCTTGGTATACAAATGAAATAATAGCTATTTTAAGGTTTTTTAAGGTTTCCTTTGCATTGACAATATAAAGTTTTGTTGAGGTTTCCTTAGCACTTCCAATAGATAAGGATTAGGGTTTTGAGAATATACGATTGTGCTGATAAGAAACATGTGCTTAATTTTGTCATTTTATATATAGTCTTCTTAAACTTTTTTGTGAGTCATACTCACAAAAAACGCCGGTTTTTTGGCATCATTTAATTTTTTGTTGTTGTTGTGGTTTTCTTATCTGTTATCATTCATGATTTGTGTTAATATGGAGTTTGTTGTTGACTGTTCTTTTTCGAAAATTTGTCAGTAGGTTAAATGACCTTTGCTCCAGTTTTTGCATTCTGCACAGATATTATAGTGGTATTATAAATTAGATGCCGCAAGAAACCTCATGAATGAAAATTTAAATATGTATAATGATAAGGTCCACTGAAACATATTAATTGTGCTCTAATTTATAGTTATCTAGATTAAATTGCACATCTTACAGCTCTTTCTGCGTAAGAAGGAAACAATTACGTTCAAAGGTTTTTATTAATCAATATGTTTGTTTGGGACATAAGCATGTTTAAAACAAAAAAATACTTCTAGACTAACCCTCGAGCTTCTTACAGAATGGTCAAACTGGCTTATTTTCAAATTAGGAAGCTAAGCCAAACTTAATAATTTATCATTTTTTTGTACAAAATTACATTTCCCACCAAAATGGATGGTTAAAAAAATTAAGATAACAATTATTTAAGAAAGAAAAGCTTACAAAAATTAAAAAAAAAGAAATTAATGATTTCTATTTTTTTTTTTACTAAATATCGCATACATTTTTTCAGACCTTAAATAGCCTTGTGTACAAAATGTTTTAAGAGTTTGATGGTCAAATTTAGCTTGGTTAAGAATTGTTACCACAAACATATATGGAAAAGTATACAGAGTGACCATTCTCTCAGAAATGCAAGAGTGAATTTATTGGCATTTTTGATTCGGCGTTTCCGAATGATTTTTCACTTCCTCTATTAAAACATTTCAGAAGTCATTGTTATACCTAAACAAGGTAAGCCACAAACAGAAGTAACATCTTACAGACTAATATCGCTTATACCAATCATGGCAAAAGTTTTCGAAAAACTACTCCTGAAAAGGCTTAGCAAAATAATAGAAGAAAGAAGACTTATTCCGAGCCATCAGTTTGGATTTAGAAGTAAACATTCCACGATAGACAAAGTGCATCGGATTAAAGATGTTGTGGAAAAGGCACTTTAAGAAAATCGAGTATGCTCGGCTATATTCTTAGATGTTGCTCAAGCCTTTGACAAGGTTTGGCACTTGGGACTTGAGAACAAACTGCATAGGTACCTTCCCAGGCAGTACTACGAAATACTGAAATCCTACGATACGAACCGACTCTTTAGAGTACGGTACGACCAAAATTACTCGAAGCTAAGGAAAATTGAAGCCGGTGTACCACAAGGAAGTGTCCTAGGACCATAACCCTGTATCTGTTATATACAAGGGATATTCCAGTGGACATCAACGCAATCATGGCCACCTTTGCTGATGATACTGCAATATTGGTGTTATCCGTTACGAAGGCTACACAAAAACTGCAAAATGCGGTCGATAAAATTGGTGATTGGAAGCAAAAATGGCTTATAAAATTAAAAGAAACAAAATCGACGCATATAAACGTTACAAACAAAAACATAAACAATGTTCCAATTCTTATAAACATACACAGCAGTACCTTACTCCAATTCCACCAAATACCTTGGAATGTCTTTAGATGCAAAGTTTAAATGGAAAGAGCACATAAAAAAGAAAAGAGAAGAACTTAACTTGAAGTACTGACAAATGTACTAGTTACTAGAAAAGAACTCTGACCTATCTATCCAGAACAAACTAATGTTATATAAGCAAGTATTGAAACCCGTTTGAAGATATGGTATCCAACTATGGGGCTGTACAAAGAAAACAAAAAAAAAATGTAATTATACCCCAGAAATAAATATACTAATAAATAAAGGTGACAGACGCTCTAAATCGATCGCCAGTTTTTCGACCCAGCCAGTTAAAATTTTACATGCAATGCATCAACATTAAGCAGCTGCCAATAACTTTACCTTTTTCCTTCAGTCAAATGTGATCAGCGAAGAATGCCCTGAAACAGTTTGGAACTTGGAATTCTCATACACAAAGAGCTTTACAAACCAATTTGTTCCGCACTTCGATTTGCTGAAAAGGTTTTGCTTTGCTCTGCTGTTTTCAATAAATACAACGCACCGTTCTAATGGCTTAAACACACGTGCAGCCTTTTTCATGCAGCGAAATAAAATAACACAGGTTCTTATGGGAGCAGAAAAACTCCAGAGCTGCATGCAGCTCAGAGCTGCACGATGTCTCTATTTCTAAATTTGCTGCGCAGCTCCGCAGCAATAAGTGGTTGTTCATCGACCGCTGACCAGGTTCAGTGGAGAAAAGTTCCGTTGTGCACAAATAGCCTTCAAGTTGATCGATTGGAAAGCATATAACTTCGGTTTTGATTGTCCGATCTTCAAAGTTAAGGCTTTTATTGAAAGGATAAATGTCAGACTACATTTCTGTGTAATTTTTTTTTTAGAATATTTAGTTTATTTCATACTAGAAACCAGATTGAGTCCTACATCGGTTTGATTTTCACTTTTCAAAATGCAAATGTGAATGGAAAATTACACAATTTTGAAAAATTATGTTTAAAAAGTTATTGCCTCAATCCTCCTCTACAAATATGTAAATAATTTTTTATACTTAAATGCAACGTGAGAGGCGGCAGGGCCACTTATCTAAATTTTCCACCATAAAATTTATTTTAATCCAAAAAAAATAACAAAATCTTTAAAAAAACTTCGATTTCCGTAGCTTAAAAAAATTATAACTATGCTCATAATGCTCGGATCTACAAGATTAAGATATTTAAATAAAGTTAAAATACAAAACTACATTTGTATGTAAAAATTGTTTAGAAATACCGAAAAATTTCATACTATAAGGGTGATGGAGTGTCCTTTGTATGATAAATATTTAAGTGTATGCACATGTGTTTTGAGTGCAGCTCTACTCGCAGCGATGCGTGCAGACCTGCTGCACATCTGTTTAAGGCATAAGGCAGTTTGAACTCATAAGCTCTTCACAAAGACTCAAATTGAACAGGTTGATATCATCTCTGGACCTTGATCAGATGAATGCTTTAGAATTCTCTTAAGCATAATACTGATGAGGCTCATTGTAATTATTATGTGACTTTGTATCTTTTGGTTTCATTTCCTGTTTTGGCTTTGAATTAATATTTGGGGTATAAGTGTACTCTGACCATTAAGATCTATTGTGCCTCCACCTAGAGCAAATCTTTTGAGATTTTGGAGTACTTTTAAAGAGGGTAATTCGCTCCCTTCTATATTTGGTGATTTCCTAGATCCAAGAATGTGGAGTTGTCTCCTTAGCTTGCAGAGGCCTATGAGGAGTCATATTATTATTCTCAGTTTGTTTCTATTTAAGCTGATCCAGGATTGGAATCGTTGGTGGTTGAAACCGAACATCGTAAGCTTTTCGGAGGGAACCTTTTTTATGATTGGAATCTATTTCTTACATACATATTCATGCCGATTAGTCGATTCGTAATATTCTACTCCCCTGGAATTGACCAGATTCGCACAGGATTTGCGTGCGCGTTTTTTCTCGGGTAGTGAACTCGCCGAATGAACTATATTATCGATTCCTGAACTTCCCTACCGTTTTCCGGACTATATTCTAGTTTTTGTCATTTATTGATATTTCAAACGTGACACGCACTCTCAAAGGGTATTCAGACATTTTAATTATTTTAGTTTTTGTTTTTGTGGATTCTTGAAATTAAAATTTAAAGTTTTTGCGACCTTTAGTCCAAATGCGTTTTGCCCAGGTACAACAATTGGGCTCATCAGTTAGATGTTGTTGTACCCTTCTAAGGCGCATAGTTTTTTTTCAACAAAGCAAAGCGTTTTTATTCTTAATCTTATACCAGCCAGACCACGGGCTTTACCATCATCTTTTTCTAGGCGTCTGAATTGAACCAAATTCCACTAGAACATTATATAATTTACAGTGCTTTTGTGCTGTTTATTTAATACTTGTCGGTAACCATCGACTAAAAAATTATGCGTCTTAGAAGGGCACAACAACATCTAACTGATGAGCCCAATTGTTGTACCTGGGCGAAACGCATTTGGACTAAAGGTCACAAAAACTTTAAATTTGAATAAAATACTTTACTTTAACTAAACTTTACTTTAATACTAAGAATAATAAGTCTAAATTTACATTTCTCTGTTAATAATTGTGGTTTTCTGGCAAATAAAGAAAATCAACAGCAGATTCGCGACAGAATTAGCGTGGATATAAAATGAGAAAGTTTGTATGGAGAGCGAATGGTTTGCGGTTTCACTAATATCAAATTTGTTGAACAAAATGTCGGTGGTGCAGGTAATGTTACCGACAGTCATTCAATTTTCTATCTCGAGTTCACTAATAGCTAAAATCTCGAAAATGAGTTGAATCGTGGCAAAACTCATTCGCTGAACTCACTAATAGAGTTGGTAATCCTGTCGCTTGGATGCCATTTTGAAAAACGGCGCCCGATCTGCAGTCCGGCCAGGAGACCGAAATCCGTGCACTATTTGTGGGACAGATCTTATTTTTATATTCGTAATTTGTTTTTGACATGCTAATAAAAAAACTTAGGTGTAATCCTGTCGCTGGGACACCATTATTAAAAATGGCGCCCAATGTGTGGGTGGAAAATGCCTAAACATAAAAAACTCGTAAATTACTAGGAAAATTTCCACCGTTAAAATAACGGTTGGTCTTAAGAGATAGGTGTTGAATAAACTCATCTTCGAGTAAAATGTCAGTTTTGCCATTTTTTGGGGACATCCTTTTTTTATGTCAAAGGTTGGAACCTCTACATTTTTGATAATTTTTAACATTTTGAACATGAAAAAAGCTAAATAAGTAGACGCACCTTAGGTTAAAATGTCAATGTTGCCACTTTTTGGGAACATACATTTTTTGATGTCAAAGGGTGGGAATCCCCTGCTATTTGGCAATTTTTAATATTTTGAACATGAAAAAGAGTTCGAAGACGCAAAACTCATGTTGGGAAAACAACGCTTGATGTTTTAAAAGATCTTATCTTTATTTTAAGACATCAACCAGTGTTTTTCTTATATGTGTTTGGTGCCTGCAGGCGTTTTTCACCACTTTTTTTTATGTTCAAAATATTAAAAATTATAAAAAAGAAAATAGGAAGTCTCATTATTTGACATAAAATAGTATTTTCCCAATAAGTGGCAGCAATGACATTTTAACCAAAGGTGCGTCTACTCATCACCTATTTTGTAAGACATCAACGGCCATTTTCCAACATGCGTTTGGCATCTAGAGGCATTTCTGGAACATTTTTCATGTTCAAAATATTAAAAATCATTAAAAAAGTGGAGGTATCACCCTTTAACATAAAAAAGGATGTTCAAGAAAAGTGGCAATACTGACATTTTAACCAATGGTGTGCCTAATCAACACCTATTTTCAAAGGCATCAACCGTTGTTTTAACATGGAAGTTTTCCAAGAGATCTATGAGTTTTTTTTTACTATTTTCCCCAGATTGGGTGCTACTTTTGAAAATAGCGTCCAAGTGACAGGCTGACAGGTTTACAAAAATGACCATCAAGCTAATTTTTTCTCCTCAGTCGGTGTGTAAGAAACGAATTCCAATCACAAAAAAATACCCCTCCAAAAAGCTTACGGTATTCGGTTTCCCGACCAGGCTGTACTGTTTTGATTCAGTTTTTAATCACGTTTTCTCCTACTCCGCAATAAGGCTCTGGCCCCATTACGGATGTCGTGTTCTAATCTTTTGTTTTTGATCATAATTTATCAAATAAGCCTTGTTTGTGTACGATAACACGAATGAACTTGACTGCCATACGAAAATAAATTGCGAACCACCCAGAAGGAGAAATTTGGCACTTTTGCTGGGGTTGCCAGAGTCTAGATGTACATTCACCTAATACAGAAGCCAACAATAAGTGGTCTCTGTTACACAATATCATCAGCCAACAAAAATTCCAAGCCTAACAAAAATTCCAAGCCTAACAAAAATCCCCCCAAAAAAATGTATAAGAATTAAGTCCATTTTTTTTCTAATAGGAATATTTTAAGAAATTCACTAACACATTTACGTATCAGAACATACAACAGCAAGCGGCAATTTTTCTTCATTCAAAAATTAAATCAAAACAATACCTAATCCATCATCACTCAATCCTTAAGAAACTCTGAAGTTAATAATTAAAAAAGACCACACTCTTCATTTTCAGTAAAAAGAAAATCAATTTTTCGTTATCTACGTCACATTCCATCAACTATCCTATCCTATCCTTATCCAGATGTTTCCAGGGTAAAAATTTTCTTCTATTTCCAAATAAATCATCTTAAATTACTTATATTTTATAGGCTTTTGTGTAACGCGTCTATATGGATCTTAATTTGGGTCGTTGATAAACTGACCATGAACAAACTTGAGCCTCATTTTCCCCTTAAATGCCTAAGGAAACGAAGACACACACCAGCAAACAACAAAAAGGCCAATCGTTTGGAAAATTGGTGTCCTTTTCTTCGTTTGAGACTTAAACTTCATCATCACTGTCAACACACATCAGATTTTCTCTTCTGGCTTGCTTAAAGGTATAACTTATATTAAAGAGCCTAATTGCTGGTTAAAGCTTTAACACCCTTAACATCGTAGTGTTTGCTAAAATATATTTTTTCCTCTCTAGAACCATCATGAAAATAAATCCATACCGAAGAAGTGCATTAAAAAAAAAACACGAAAGGAACCAAAAGCCATTAAAAGCATTGCCAAATTTAATTAACTTCGTTTGCGTGCTCAGATAAAATTTGTCTCTCAATTAGGCGCCATTTTGGTTTTTTGTTCACTTCATTTTCCTTCCACTTTATGGTACAGAATTTTTTTTTATTTGATGTCCGGTTGTTGAAACAAAAATTAAAAATTAATTTCCGATGAAAAATAATTTAAATTAATTTCTGCCATTCAGAAGTTTATTCATAATAATCATATGTATGTATCTATGTACGCAATTTATAATTTGTATGATTAAATTATGATTCAGGGATTATTTCAATAACTCCTGAAAATTAAAAAGGGACTGTATGGATGCATTTTTAAATGCTCACTTCTATGAAAACCTCCAGAATTTGAAATTTGAAATTAAGTGAAAGCCTAACGAACACACCCAATTGGACACAGTTTGAAGAGCTCTGAAAAGTACCCTTTCACACGAGGAAACTGAGTTGCCAGCAACTTTCAGTTCCTTGGTGAGAAGTGTAGGAGGAAAGAGGGGTAGACAAAATCTCCCCGGTCGAGGATTTGAAGAGATTTTTTTGACATTTGTTTTCAAATCTAGCTTAAGGTGTGTTCATCCAATAGACTTTCAAAGGAAATTTCAAAAATTGCCTGGAGATTTGTTTCTTCGTGTGAAAGGTACAAGAGACTTTTAAGGAGATTAAAAGAAAACGTCAAAAAAAAATCTCTAGCAACTTGTTTCTTCGTGTGAACAAAGGTTTTGTATGAAACCGTCACGGCTCAATGGAAGTAGAAAAAAAAAAAAAAAAAAAAAGCGATTAACAACAGCCAGTTGAAAATCAAAAAAGAAAGGAGCTGTCAAATGAAATCACCAAATTACAGAAGAAAACACTTTTTCGGTGATTTGCGAAACTACCTCATTTCGACTCTAATGAAAATGTATTATTAAAATTTCCACAAACACTTTGCTAAACTTCGTGAAGCAATGAATGTGTTCCACAATATTTTCGACGGTGATTCATTTTTAAAGTTCTTTGCATCAGCTGCGAATAACTAGTTGCGAATGGTCATGAATTTTGACATTTCATTCACAAGAGTAATGTCTTTGGTAGCTGACAGATGCGAACTGTCATAAAATATAAACCAGTAGAATAAGAGCTGCAAATAAAAGTGAGATTAAATTTGAGCGAATTTTTCACTTGCTGCTTGTGGCATCCTGCTGTTGTGGATAGCGAAATGCTAAATTTAACTTAAATACATTTTAGGAACCGTTTCCCTTTAAAAATTGTAGATAATATTGTTCATTCCTTTTGCGAAAAGTTAAAACAACAATTAGTTGGAATTATTTAAACAAATTTATACGCATTCGCTAGTTGCAGTTACTGTGCAAGATATAAAAGTCTGATATGTAATTCAGCTATAGCTACATTCGTCATACATGGACAATTATTTATAAGAGATGGGTAATGGTTTGAAATTTGTCAAACAACTGAGGGATGTGTGTATGTTCTTAGTACTTCAGAGACTTTTATGTAAAATGTACATTTTGTAGGTACAGACATTTTTATGAGATTACAACGAGAGCTGCTGAGTGGGTTTTAAGTTTTTTTTTTTTGATTATTTCTCACAGATTAGATGACGTCTCCTACGTGATTACATGATGAAAGACATACGAGTAGATCTAATTTCATTAATGTAGACATTTAACAAACTGAAAATCAATTTACGATTAAAAGATGTTAACAGAAATGCTACACAAAATAGTTAAATATAGACGTGCAGACTGTGAAAGATATAATTTGTCAGTAGATGAACATGGTATGAATGAGATTTTATATTTAATTTTCCTTAAAGTATAAATGATTTGAAAATGTATTGAATATTTTCAACATGTGTGTAAAACTAAATGTTTATATATTTTTTTTTTTTACTTAAAAAATTTAAAAAATTTAAATTCCAAGACTTGATCTAAACAGGTATATCTATCTCAGCCATATACTTGATCTCATTTGTAAGCGTAAAGCTCATCCTTCCCACAGCACGTCAAGGCCTGTGGTTAAAAATTTGAAAATAAAAATATATTATAAAAAGAAAGAGCTGTATAGTGGGAACCGCTGTGTAGTGGGGCCAAACCCGCTTGGGATTTTGTTTGTATATTAGTCGTTAAGAAAAAGGTAATCTTGGATGGGCCTACATAGGCTCTAAACTTAATGAAGAAAAAACTTATATTTGGATGGGCTTCAGTTCCAGCTGAAGAAAACAAAATTCCCTATTTTTTTTCAGATTCTTATTTTCATCCTCTATGGTCCCTGTAGGAGTTTATTAAATTTCCTTTTTTTTGTATACAAGTTGATTCACGTAAGGTCTATCAAAAAACTCAGAGCATAGTGTTGCTTAAACATCGATAGTTTCCATTTCCGATAGTATCGATATTTTTACAAAAAACTATCGATAGTATCGATACTATCGATAGTTTTACCAAATGAATTACAGTCAATTCCGCTTAACTGCACACCGCTTAACTGAAAAAATCGCTTATCTGAAACAAGAAATTAATAACGGAGCCTTTTTGAGCATTTTTCACGCAAACTACTTCGCATAACTGAACTCCGGTTATATGCAAACTTCGCATAATTGGAACAAATATTTTCGTCTCAAATGCTAATTTTGCACTTATTCAACTTCGCATTAGTGAAACTACTATTGAACACTGCCACTAAATCTTTAATTGAGCACACCCCTCGGATTTGGAATGTCAAAAACTCATTTCTTGTCAATCCGTCCCTGGAGGGTACGTAACCTTAACAAATATTGTGCAATGTTGTGGAAAATAAACCAAAATAAATTTAATATGTTTTTTGTTGAATGAAATTTAATATATTTTGACGGAATTCCGCTTATTTGAAGCAAGTTTCAGTTATCCGAAGTTCGGTTAATTGAAAACTCCGCTTAACTGATACAAATTTTCTGCAATTATCGTGTTCCAGTTAAGCGGAGTCGACTGTACACACATTTTTAATATGCCTTAAAAAGACTTCTATTGCAAAATCCATTGAATTATAAAATGAGTTATGATTTTTGAAAAGAAAAAAGATATTTTGCTATTTTTTTTTTTAAATTGAATTTAAATGATAATAATTATTTAGTTTTAGCTCATTCAAAACTACAGTAGACGCTCGATGTAGAGAAATAATAAAAACCAAGGCTGTTCACTCTTTCGAGATTGTTCACTTTTTCAAGCGGGAGCTTTAAAAGGCTTTCTAAAGATGAATTCGATCCAAAGTGCACATTTTGTTCGATGTGAATTTTAAATTTACTTAAGCGTTTACCAAAGCTGTCAATGAGGTCTAAACAAAAAAATGAAAACAATTCCTCAGTGATTTTAAGCAATGTTTAATGTTAGCGAGAAATTTGTATACAAAATACATTTTTATATGAAATTTTGTGTGTTCATTATTGTGGATAGTTCACTATTTCGAGTTTCACAAATAAAGCGTCTACTGTATTTTCGTTTAATGTTTTTTTGCCATTTTAAGAGTTTCAAGTACCTATTTAACCAAACTTTGGTTTCAACTATTCACATATTTGATGTTTTGTAGCTCTTAACCAACAGAACCATAGTCGTATGACGTTTTCGATTGGACGTTCGGAGTACGAATTTTCTACTCCATTTTCACTCCATCTATTCCAAAAAGCCTTCGATTGGCTGTTCGGAGTACTGTTTTCGAGTATTTTTCTATTCCCGATTTGAAGAAGAAGTAGATTTGGAACACACGCATACACATACAGTTTCTTGTCGCACTACTTGTCAAAAGTGATGAATGCTTGAAGAAAGCATTTTCATTCAGTAGTGTGTGTGTAAATTTGACAATACGATGTTTTCATATTCTATTGGAATCAAATAGGAGTAGAACAGTCAGAAAATCCAATCGAAAACGACATTCATGTCAGGATTTCAGTATACAAAATTAATGATGGAGACAATAGACAGCCTTAAAATATCATACGTTTTTGCTTTAAATTTGTATGGTCACAAGCCTTTCATTACACAATTTGGAATTTTTGAAACTATCGATAGTTTTTCAAAACTATCGATGTACGCGATAGCTTTTTACTATCGATACTATCGATAGACTATCGATGTTTAAGCAACACTATCAGAGCATGTAGTTTGGAAGTAGAGAAGAAAAAACTCTAAAATATATTTCATATTTCCCCCCGCTTGGACAGGAGGATTAAATGCTCTGAATTCTTACCCCTTAAAAATCAGACATTTTTGAAATTTTTTTTTTAGGAAAAATGTGGTTTTAGGGCAGTTGGGTGACATTTATATATAGTTCATCCCTCATCTGTCAATCCATTAACTGTCAAGTTCCATTGTAGGATGGCTACAGCTAAAAAATCAGACATTTTTGAAGTTTTCTTATTGCTCCGGAAAAAAATGATTTTAGGTCAATTGGGTGACATTTGGATCGAAATATACGTGTGCTGTCAAAATATAGCTCGTCTTTTATCTGTCAAGCCATCAACTACCGTCAAATTCTTTTAAAGGATGGCAACGATGTGGATCGACTAAAAAACCAAAATATAGTTTTTCTTCCATCTGCCAAGCCAATAGCCATCAACTGTCAAGTTCCATGGAAGGATGGCTACGATCAGGGTTACCTCTGAAAATTTTCGGAAGGAGTCAGAAAAAGGAGTCCTGGCTGAAAAAATGAGTCCCATCAAAACTTCAAGAAAAACATCAAAATTTATCAGTGATTTAATTTAACATGGTTTAATTAAGAAAAAAATAACAAATAGCTTCTTTTTTAAACAAAACAATAATTAAAAACTTCCATCTTTTCAATATTTTTAGTAGACATTAGTTAATCTCAAAATAAAAAGCAATAATTACCTAAGTTTCTTTAAATAAATAAACAGTTGCTCTTCTTAACAAAACAAAACAAGATTCCTAATATTAATATAATATAACATATCGAATATCACTTATATTATCTATGTATTTATAATACTAGTTATTAACATCGTTTCTATATTTTTGAATTAAAATTGAATCAGGAATCCAGTCTTCTAGTTGGTTATAATATAATAGAGTATGTGCAGAAAGCATTGAAATGCACACTTCAACTTTTAGGTGGTTTGTAAGTTTTTTTCTAAATAAGAGTCAATTTATAAAAAATTCCAATTTTAAAATCTTTATAACAATATAAATTTTTTAAAATATATAATTTTTGAAATTTTTTCCAATTGGTTATTTAAATTGCCCACTTTAAACCAAAACTTTCAATGTCATTCAATTTAAAATATATTTTAAACCGACTGCCTTGGGCATTTATTTCTGATAATTTGTATTCTTCATTAACTTTAACTGGATGAAGGGTAAAGTTGGGATATTCGGATATCAAGGGAAAATAGTTAAATCTTTTTGCATCTTAATTACTTGCCTTTGAATTTAATATTTTAGAATTGAAAGCTTGTTTATCATTGAAATTAAAACGCGAGATCATTTGGTTACAAATAATTTTGTAATATGTACTAAGATAGTTAGATAGTATCACAGAAACTAGAGTTACATAGATATCGTATCCAGTGCAAATAAAAATGATAATTTTTTCAATATTTGTGTTTTGGCGTTTTGTATTTATGTCTATGCATGTAAATCTATCTTTTTTAACATCATATATAGTCAAAGGCTCACACAAAATTGATATTACTGGGACGTAGCTCTACGTCCCACGATAAAAAAGCAGTCATTTTTGTTTGCTTTGCGTGCGATATCTACATTATCGTCACCTGATTGCAAGAACTAGGTAACTCAATTTCATAAATTTTGGAGATAGAACCCTTTATAGAAACATAGCTACTGGAGAACGATGGAAAATTAAATTTTTATGTTCCTGAAACTTCACAAATACCCTATATTTGTCTGAGAAAAAGATTAGACAAAAAGTCTTTAAAACTGTTCAAAATAATACCGTTTTTGCCGATATATTTTTAAAATAGAAAATTGAGTTACCTAGTTCTTGCAATCAGGGGACGATATGTAACTAAAGTATCTGTGATAGTATGCTTTTCTTCATCCGCGATTGCGATGTGAGCCGAATGCCGTATGTAATGATAGAACATCTTTTATTGACGAAATAAGATGTATAATTTGAGATGAATCGCTCTGAAAATTTGTATTTTATTTAAACATTTAAGACATATGAAAGGAAGCTTAGGTAAATGAAATTGATGCTGCTTAATGCAGAACTGCCTTCAAATTGAGCACTTAAATGTCGGAAAGGAATCCATTGCAGAACCACTAGAAATTTTTCACAAACTGAATAAAATTTAGAACCGTTATTACAATTTTTCGCTGGTAATTAACAACTACAAGTTTTTTATTGAAGAATCTGGAATTTTAAAATCTTGTGGGCTACAAATTTGTAATTGTAATTACAATTTTGTAAGATGGTGCAAGAGGCCACAGGTGTTTTTTCCAATACAAATCGTATGGATACCCTAAACCGGCGATGAGGCATGTCTTAACATGAATATTAAGAGCTCAAATAGACGTCTTTTTTCGCTCAACTGAAACTTTTGAACCTGTTTGAATGAAACAATTTTTTTTGAAACTGAGTAATGTAAACAAAGGGTAAAAATAAGCTTCAAGCAAATTGAACTCGTTCATTTCATTGGATTCAATAAATATTTGTGCGTTTATGAAAAAGAGTCCTAAAATTGTAAAAGGAGTCAAATTTGAATCATTTTTAAAAAGAGGAGTCCTGGAGTCCCAGCGTTTAAAAGGAGTCAAAAGGGACTCTAAAGAGTCCCGAAGGTAACGCTGGCTACGATGTCGATGGATTAAGAAACAGCTAAGAAATCAGAAATTTTAGAAATGTTTGTACTGCTCTGAAAAAAAGTGATTTTAGTGCAATTCGGTGACATTTGGATTGAAATATACGTCAGTTCGTCCCCCTTATCTGTCAAGCCATCAACTGTCAATGTATTAAAAATACTCAAAAAATGCAGAAATACATAAACGTCAGTTCGTCCCCCTTATCTGTCAAGCCATCAACTGTCAATGTATTAAAAATACTCAAAAAATGCAAAAATTTTGAGATTGAGAGGAAGGTCAACGCAGAGTACGTTGATATGGCAGAAAAAGTCGCTGTGTCAACGTAAAGATACAGTCAACGCATTTTTGAGTAGTCTGTAATAGTGTTCTAACTGCGTTGACAGGAAGATTTCACGGTCAACGAAAATAATCAACGCATTGACCCCTAAATACGTGTCAACGAGAGTGTCAACGCAGCCGTCAACGCATATGGACAGTATTTCGCGTTGACGATCACACGACAAGACAACTTTGGGACAGAATTTTACGTCATTTTGACGTCAGAGAGTCAACGCGTTGACCATTTACGTTGACCGTCTAATCTAAGCTTAACCAATGTCCTGTTTGATGCTACAGGTTAGTACTTTAATATGTCATTCGGCTTGACTTGAATGAAGCGATGATCCCATTCTCGTCAGTTCATCAGCATTTTGGTCCTGGTCTGAGATTTATTTAGAAACATTAATTTTTTAGATCTTTTGGTGAGATTTACGCTTATTATTTAACTTAATGAATAACTCTTCACTGTTGACTTATTTTATGAAAAATAAAAGGATACGATGAACCTTAAACGATTTACATAGAAAATAAATCCAAAATATGATATTGTCACTCCACAGAAAGTTGATGTACATACAAAAATAGATTCTTAGTTCTGTGGGTATGATGTCTCGGCGTCATCTCGCTGAAGTCTCGCCGGGGTCGTGTACACGTGATTTTCAGTGTTGTTTTGGCCATTGTGTTCGTCTCACTATGGTCTCGCTTAGGGTTGCCAACCACACTCTATAATAGAGTATTTTACTCTATTTTATGAAAGCGTACTCTATGATCTTTGACACCAATAAAGTACGTTTAAATACTCTTTTTTTTTAATTAAATTAAAATTTTCCCCAATTCTCTTCTTCCTTCAGATATTTTTTCCTTAACGAAAATAGTAGTATAAGTATTTTTAGCTCCATTTCATGATTTATATTTCCACTCCATCCATCTATCTGCGTACACAAAATATTACATACAATTTTTTGTTTCTTCATTCGTTTGATAAAAACTGATTAATGTGAACCAAGACTCAGGTGTTTCTGAAATCGGAACTCACTCACAATTATTGTCAAAACATAATAAATGAAACGTCAATGTGACAGGCGCAAAGTATTTTTGTTTCTTTGACTCCTTGTGATTGTTATGTTTTATTGTCTAGAAAATGATTGATTAAAATAGATGATGAAAATAATCGATCTTGAATGGTCAATAGTAAATGTGGGCAGTTTATATTCTGTAGTTAAATATACTCTATTTCTTCTTGCTGGCAACCCAAGTCCCACTATTCTCTCCTTTAGACGGGAATCTATGTTGTCGATTTCTCGCTATAGTCTCGCTTTAGTGTCACTGTGACATTTACACGTGGTTCTTGGCATTGAGTATGTTTTGCTCTCGCTAAAATCTCGCCCAAGCTCTTTTTTTCTTCCAAAGTAAATTCTTTAAATGGGTAAAAATGGGCTGAAAACGTGTAAACATGGTTTTCAGTATCCAATGGTGATTCTGATCGTCTCGCTGTGGTCTCGCCGAGTCCATTAACATGTGGTTTTCTCGTTCTGGTCTCGTGGTGACGCTTACAAGTTGTTTTTGTTATTGTGCACGTCTTGTCATCGTCTCACTTTAGTCTCGCTATAGTCTCGTGAGGGTGCGACATTTATGTTGTAATTAATGATTCACTTTGGTTTAGCAGCTACTGACAACGATACCTGGACTGGCCCAAGAAAACTGTTGAAATTGACGCATGCTTACCGACTGAATATACTCGTAGGGCAACGGAGTTGCATGAGCAATACCAATGACCCAAAGGGAGAGTAAAAATCCAGATAGCCGGCCACCCATAGTACTTTCGTTCAAGAAATCTAAGGCATTTTAAATTTCTTTAGTTCAGATCTTAAATCGTTGAATCCAAATATCATATGTGAAAATTCTAGTCTCTTAGAAAAAGATTAAAAGTTCTCTAGAATTTATATTAAATAAGTTACCGACGACGTCTATCGTCTTCGTTAGAAAATCAAAGTTGTGGTTATCGTTGACGCAAGGCGAAAAATTTCAAAAAGCCGATATCCAACATTTCATAAATAAAATTAATTTTTTCATGATTTCTTCTCTGATTTTCCAAATCGGAAGATTCACCATTTAAATTCTGAATAACCAAACTGGTTGGTAATATTTTTTCAGACAGTTCAAAATTTCAAAGGTACTGTTCTTTTTTACATTGAATGATATTTTTAAATCCTTTTAAATAGGCTTTCAAAACATTTTTTTCTCAGAGCACTTTTAAACAAAGCATAATATTGTTTGCTTGCAAAAAACAAAAATTCCATTAGTTCCATTGCCTTCAATTGTAAAAATAATAAACAAAACGCAGGTGCCTGGTGAAAATATAAATCATCAAGATAGGTACACTATAAATAAAATTGTCGGTGGTGTGTGTGTATATTTTTATTAATTTATCAATTCTCAAACAAAATATTTATGTACAAAAAAAATTTATTGTTGTAAACTTGATTTATTTATTTTTTTGTTATATTTTTTTTGTTTTACTCTAAAAGCATGAAGTATATTGAATTCAATAAAATAAAAACAAAAATCTCACAATAAAAAAAAATACAGAAATTGAAAAACGATTGAAGACAATTTTCTAAAGCACACACACGTTTTTATCTAATTTAATTATTGGGCTTCTGGTTCTGAATTAAATAAAAAAAAAAAGAATCATTTTAAATCGTCTAGAATTTTATTCCTTTTACCTATTCGTCGTCGTCATTGATGTGAGTTGTTGTCTACTTGTGATTTACGACCATCGAATATCGGGAAAACATTAGAGTCAACAACAGGGAAATGTTACAAATACAAAAAATATATACCTATCTTTTAAGAGTAATAGAAATCAGATTAATCGAAATCCAAAATAAAATGTCTTAGACTTTGTCTGAAAGGAGGAAAGACATTGATTGGCGCACGGTTGATTACTTTATTAGAAAATAAAAGCACACGGCTGGGTCGAAATAGCAAAAAAAAAAAAGAAGGAAAAATAGGCTAATTGAATGAGAAAAAAGATAATAGGGTTTTCACACCAAACCCCAAAACAGGTTTTCGGCGAAAACTTTTCAAAAACCCGAAAACCATTCACACTGAACATTACACGTTTTCGTTTGACATTCCAGTTTGTTTTACACAAACCACGCACAATTTTTTGTATTTTCTTCCATTTTTTTGAAATAAAAACGGTGATTTATTTTATAAACAGGATACATATGAACAATTTGAATTGCCACAAACAATTATTTTTCAATTTTAAATGAAATTATTTATTTTGAAATTCGAATTTTTATATTTGATATGACAGAATTCCGTCAGCTGTTTTCAATTTCTTTTGAAAGCATCCCATCAGTTTCTTTTTTGACACTTCAATAGGCGCTGAACTTATTTAAAGGTATGTTTGTTTTGTTCATCTCTGAATTCCAACATGTTTTCGACTGGTTTTATATAAAACTTGTGTTTTACGAAAACCTGAAGCTACAAAAAATGTATGATAAAACTTGTGTTTTCGATTAGGTTTTTCTCCAAAACCGATATTTTCGCGAAAACCGCGTTTTAGGTTCGGTGTGAAAAGGCTATAAGGTAGCTTAAATCTAAAACTATACATATGTATGTATATCTTTTGAGGTGCATACATGAGTTTAAAGATTTGTATCATTATTATTTTTCTTTAATGAAAATGATCTTTTTTCTCGATAAAAATATATCTATGCACGTGCCAACAAATATCTTTTGAAATCATTTTATTTTTAATTTCTTGAAATCAAACGCTTTTATCAAATCCAACCCTAAACAGGTTGAATGTCGGACAAATTGGGGCTTTTTTTTCTAACCTTAACTATTATTCTGAATGCTGAACGTTATGAGTCAGGCAGGTCTCAAGAAATTGCTTCAATATTACCAACAAAATTCAAAGTTAGCGTTATTTTGCTAAGAGTAAAGGTTAAATGCTGATGTTCCCCAAGGCTCAATACTATCTCCGCCTCTTTTTTCTTAATTTCTTTTTGATCCAAAACTTTTAATCTATTAAACTGTTTTTCAGATGACATTAGATATTCTCGGCTTTTTAATTTCTAGACTTACAATAGGTGGATGAATGTTGTAGGAACTGGAGCCTCGAGCTTTATCTTTTCTCACACATCAAGTGCTTACATTACCTCTAAGTTGGTAGCTGCCAGATACTTGACTTTATGCCATGACTTGCTAAACTGGTAAGAGCGAATATTGATCAAGAAAATAATTGTAATATTAAACCCATGACCCTACAGATTGGAGGTTAGTGCGTTGGGCCAACGACCCGACCACAGTAAAAAAAAAAACAATTGTTATGAGAGAGACGCGTGAAGCCTCGGATAACGACCCCCCTCAAATGGCAACCAGACTATGACACACGAGTACGCACCTGGAATGTAAGGACACTCTATACGCCAGGTGCTGCTCAAAAACTTAAATTTGTCCTCTCGCGGTACAAGGCAGACATTACCGCGATCCAGGAGAAACGATGGATTGGATCAGAAATAACGAAAAGAAAAGATTGCGGCATTTATAACAGCTCTCATCAGAGATTGCACATGCTATGATGCGGATTCGTCATAAGAAATCGACTCAGATGGAAATTCATCCACTTTAAGACGATAAGCGATTGAATGGCTGTGATCCGCATCAAAGCTACCTTCCAAAACATCACCCTAATATGTGCACACGCCCCTACCGATGAAGCTTATTAGTCTTACAAGGAGGAGTCTTACAACCTCCTGGGCGGAGCTAACGGAGCCTGTCTGGAGTACGATGTCAAAGTCGTGCTCGGAGACTTCAATGCTAAAGCCGGGAAGGAAAATATATTTGGCAGATTAGTTTGAAAGCACAGCCTCCACGAAACGACAATAGATTACGTTTTCCTACTAATCGACTTTGCTGTAGCTCGTAATACGGTGATAAATAGCGCTAGAAGCTAGTGTATCTGGCGAAGGATACACACAGCAACCTGGCGATCTCAAGATGGTTGAACCGCCAACCAAATCGACCCCGTGCTTACTGGCGCAAGGCACGCATCGAACATCTTAGACGAGCGAACTTTCCGAGGCGCAAATGTGAACTTTGACCACTTTCTTGATGTGACAAAGTTCCGAGTCCGACTGTCCAACGAAAAGAAAACGAAAACAACATTGAATGCCTTATTAGCACATCTGAAATACCCAGAAACACAGTTAGCAATTGACCTGGAAACTCTTTACCGCACACCCAGCCACAACGTCAACAACCTATAGAACCAGTATTGTGACACCATTAAGGAGACAGCCGAGACCACCATAGGCTATAAACCACCCAAACAAAAAAAAGAACCCGTGGTATGATGATGAATGCACGATATTGAAGCAGGAGACGGAAAATACACGAAAGCAAATGCTGCAACGGAAAATCAGCAAGAGAGTAGTACCGTGAAAAGAGAAGGAAAGAGAAGAAAACCCTGCGCAGAAAGAAAAGAGCATCCGCAGCCTCTCAGCTCAGGTATCTCGAGGAGTCTAGCACCACCACCAACACCCGCGCTGGTTCAACAAAATAGCCAACCAAGTGGCATCTGGTTATAGGACCAGCACGCAAGCTCTTCGAAATAGTGAAGGGAACCTAGTCACCGAAGGATATGGAATTGTAGACATGTTAAAGCAGCATTTCCACCAACTGCTTAATGGGCAGCTTAATGCTTAGTGAAAGCTATCCACAAGCTTAAGAATAACAAATCCACCGGCTCAGATGGCCTACCAGCGGAACTCTTTAACTTCAAGTATGGAGGAGATGTCCTGGTAGGGTGCATAAACCAACTCATCAACCAAATGTTGGAGTAGGAAAGTATGCCCGCTTAAAGTAACCCTGCTTAATGTTGTCTAAATCCTATCCAACGTACTATGTGAGCGTCTAAAACCTTTCTGCAACACTATTATCGGCACATACCAGTGTGGTTTCAGGCCAGGCAGATCAACGATTGACCAAATCTTCACGTTGAGACAAATCCTGGGAAAGACCAATGAACTTCAAGTTGAGACCCATCATCTTTTCATCGACTTCAAAGCCGCATATGATAGCATAAGTTGCCAAGAGCTTCTATTGGTGGTGTCGGAACTCGGGTTCCCGAAAAAAAAACTGATCCAGCTATGGCGCATGACATTACAAAATACGCGGTGCAACGTGCAAATGGGTAACAGCTCATCCGATCTATTCCAGACGTGTATAGGGTTCAGACAACGAGATGCGCTGTCATGTTATTTTTTCAACATAGTCCTAGAGCAGATAGTGCGCAAGAGTTGCGTTAACATGGAAGGTACTATCTTCAATAGGTCTTCTCAACTGCTTGGCTATGCCGACGACATCGATATCATCGAAACATCGAGCGAATGGACAACAACGCTCCAGTCAAGAAAATCTTCAAATCCTAGCCCCCGTCAGGTTCAAGACGACCAGGAAGGCCAAACCTCAGCTACAGGGACCAGGCGGTTACAGACGCAAGAGCGCTTGGTCTTGATGACTGGAGGGAGCGTGCGAGGGACCGCAATATCTCAGGCAAAGACCCTCCCTCCATGGATCGGGAGCCGATTAAGTAAAGTTAGTAAGAGGTTAAATGCTGATGTTCCCCAAGGCCCAATACTATCTACGATTCTTTTTCTTAATATCTCTTTGCTCCAAGGCTTTAAATCTATTTAACTGTTTCGCAGATGACATAAGGTATTCTCAGCTTTTTATATTAATTTCTAGATTTGCAATAGGATGCAGATTTGTCAAGAGGAATCAACTAAGACAGAAGTAAAGTTGTTCTGACTATTTCCTCGTTTCAGAAAAATTCAGATTCAGAGTTCTATTCTGTAAATCAAAAAAAAACTGCCAACTGGCCATAAGAAGAATTTCAACGTTGGAGACGCCTCAGCGTACCCGGAGTTCCCAGTCTGCAGAGAGCATTCCGTGCTGCATTCCCCTACCCCATTCACAAAAAAAAAAAATAATTTGTGCATTTAGCTAAAAAGTTCGCTTATTTTACGAAACTTTCGTGGTCCAAAACATATAATAACATTCATAGTCAAGAGGATGGTGATGGCTAGAGTTGAGATCTCAGGGATACCGATTCAGTTGTGTCAGAAGACTTTGGAAAATACGCTGTACAAAGTCTTAATAGTGAATTCTTCCGAACCTGGAAGAACATGCAAACTTATGTATTTGGCCTTGAAGAAGACGGGGAAGAAGATCAAGTGCCTGCTTTCAACAAACTTACATGCATCTGCCCACTAGAGATACTATTGATATCAGTAACATCGAAGTAGTTGAAGGGTTCATTTACATAGGAGTAAGATAAGCATTATAATAACTCCACGAACGACACCATTGTGGCGATTTGACGAAGTACAAACCGCTGCTACTTTGGTTTGGCAGAACAAATGGGCTCAAATCTGCTCATGCATCTAAAAAACCCTGGAACTGCCAGAGTCATTCTTAATGGTATGTATCGAGTGTTGGACAGAAAGCAGAAAGGGAGAGCTGAAATAACTGGGATCTTTTGAAAGAAAAATTATAAGACACAACCACGAACTGTAGGAAGATATGAAGGTCAAAACCTTTAAAATACATTGGGTAGGACAGAAAGCAAAAATGGAGAATAATGCTCCAGCCAGGAAAATATTCAAATCCCAGCCCCCAGGTTCGTGGCGACAAAGAACACCGAACCTTCAAAAACCAAATTAACACAGATCCAAAAGTGCTTGGTCTGGATGACGAATACATCTAAGGGCATAGCCATATAGAGCTCGAAGGTAGAATTTAGAGGGCATCTCAAGAACAGTCAGGAATATATAATCTCGGAACGGTGAACAAAATTGTGTTGACCATAGTTTTATCAGTAATCATTTATCGCAATTAACTCAGCACAAGAACCTTAAATAATTGAAAACATTTAAATACATACTTTTTTTTTATAAATAAATACAACAAAGTAACTTGATAACCAAAAAGCAGGTATGCGTTAGAGAAAAATATTCGATAAGGATATTACATATATTTTAAAATTTCTTATCGTGTTTTTTTTTATTTTTAGTTTTTTACAATTAAATTTTGCTTAGTTTTTTCTTATTTTTGTTTTTAGTTTATTACGATTTTTATTTTAACTTGCATCGTAAAAACTAAAAGTGCTTCCATAAATGCATATACCTATGGTTGCTTTTGCTTTGTTTACATGCAATCATTTGCAATCATTCGCAATCATTTATTAACGAAACGACATAGAAATTAGTTGCGCATTTACATTACTCTCTATTAATGAACTGAATATTTTTTCGCACATACATCTTTTATCTCAGGAGGCGAGCATGCTAGGAGGAACTTGCTGTTAAGCTCCAAATTTGCAGTTTTTTTTTTGCATGTATGAAATGTGTAGTAAATTAAGGACCTCAAAATTTGGACCTAGCATATTCTTGAAACGCAAAAAAACTACAAATTAGGAGCCATACTACAAGTTGCTAGCATGCCTGGTTCCTGAGAAGCACAATGTGACCTCTTAACTTCACTGTGAAGTTATCAGATCACTTCACCCTCATTTGGTGAACTACAAAACCGGGAATAGAAATGTAAAACAAAATGGAAAACTACAAATACCAAAAAAACTTCAAAGATGTCGCTTTTTCTGATGTATGTATGTACGTCAATGCGTCATCTTCCCATGAATTGTCAAAATTGTGAAAATGAATTTCAAAAGCATTTCATTAATATTCGTAATAAATAAATGTGCTGAGGGTCTGGTGAGTCCAAGCAATGAAAGGTTAGAATTAGGTAGAATTGTTGAGACATGACAGGTGAGGTTAGACGGTTTGCAGAGAATGTGCAAAGCACTGTAAGAAGAGTATGAGGAAATAGTACAAAATAACCAAAGAAGTTATCGTGAAAAAAGCAACACCAATCATTCCTCGCGTTCGGCAGGCTAAACGATAGGCTATCCATAATGCAAAAAATTTTCAGATACCTTGAGTTGTTTTTGCATTAGCTGACATCAGCTGTTTTTTTTACAAGGGATTACAACAACACAAACAAATTCGGATCGCTTAAGATACGCAGCCGAACGCGCCCATTCTATAGGGGATGTGGATGACACACTTTTGGTATCAATTGCGGAACAGATGGGCAGACGGAGGGATCACTTTTTCTGTTGAGCTGAGTGCTGGGGCACTTCACCCCAGTTAAACGAGATTCATAAATCTTATAGGGATATTGACATTGAACCACCTTCAGTAGCGGAATGCGGAAGTCCAATTTTCGATAACTCTTTTCAAAAACAACAAAGCAGCTGGACTTGATGGAACACCAGCCGAGTTCCTGATAGCTGATCCCATCACAACGACTAGTATTCTATATATCCGTTGATACAAGCTGTTTGGGAAAACGAAACCTATCCCAGGGAGGGACTGGAAGGATGGCGTAAGTATTCCCCGATTAATTTCCACATAATTGATCTTCAAAAACTGCAGCTTACAAACTCAAAGGCAAAGCATGTAAATGTTTGGGTTAATTAAACTCACCGGTAAATTGATAAAAAAAAAATCTGACAAAATGGCCGTGCAATTAAGCGAGGAACACTGTAATTTTTCAGTTTCTAAAGAAAGGTGACCTTAAGAATTGCAACAATTGCTGTTGTATTATTGATCTGTCCGTTTTTTCAAAACTAATGGGAACCGTAATTTTCAAGCAGATAAAGGTTAGAATCGAGTCTACACTCAAGAGGAATTAGGCTGGCTTCTGCAGTGGCTGGTCATGTGTCGACCATATCTAGGGTGACCACATCCAAACCCATGAAAAAGAAAACAACTTCAAAACTTTTAAATGAAAAAGTGAAGAAATATTATAATTCCTTCATTTACATTTTTTTTGTCTAAACATTGGATATTGTTCTGTAGTTCTTCGTTAAATGTACATTTATGGTTTGGCATTTTATTTCTTAGTTCATTTCTTTTCACAATGAAAACGCACTCACGATAAACAAAACAAACCGTTGCGTTGTATTAAATTTAAACAGAAAAAAAGATATATGGACTGAACTGTCAAATTAGTGGCTGTGTTCAAACGACAGTTTGAAAAAAAAGATGGCGTTGTATTCAGAAGTGAATGAGTTCAGATACAAATATATTGAAGGTCTCGTTCAGACTAGAAAAATGAAGAAACATTTTGATGCAGTGTTAAATGAAGTTTTTTTTGTAGTTCTGTGATGTCGAATTATTTAATTAACAGAGAACACCAAACAAGAGGAAAAATTGCATGTTTTTTTTTTCAAAAAGATAGCGGACATTTTTTTTTTAAAGCAAACAGAGGACATGTTCTGTTAAAAGAGGACATCCGCTCAGCCTAACCATATCAACACTGCGTATCGTAGTCTGCAGCGGAATTTCAATCTCCACTTTACCTCATGTTCCTGGATTTTGAGAAGGGCTTTTTGACCGAGTCAGCCTTGAATGTATGTGGATATTAATTCTTCGTAGGGGAATTGACGCCCTATGCCCCAGCCGGGGTTACAGGACACGATGATGAGGGGAATTCCCCTACCCCCAGAAAAAGACGTGGCCACAGTGAAAATATCTAGTGGAAGACCGATGGAAACGATTCATTGGAGCATGATGATGATGCCAACGTGTTAGAAGTTGGACACAAGCTTTAAACTTTGCATTTGGGCTCTGTATAATTTACGAAATCGCAATGGAATTTAGTCTGATGTTAATTCACCAAATTATCAGTTAGTTTGATGAAAACAAATGCTGTAGCAAAAAACTAAACAAATTTTTGTTACGTGTGTGACACACTTTAAATTAACTATACATAAGTATATTTTGTATTTGCTAAATGGCTTAAGAACTTGAGTATTGTTAACGGTCCTCGATACAAAATAAAAGTGTAAGTCCTGGGATTTGCAACTAATGCTTCTAGAGGTTCAGGGAGCAAAATAAGTAACAAAGCTTGTTATAGTTCAAAGGAGTTCCTAAATAAAAATAATAAATTAAAATAAAATCGATAAGTTATTTATTTGTTGTTTCCGCCCCAAGTCTCTTAATGAAGATATCATTTACAATCTCATCTAAACAAAAAATACGTCGCAACGTGGTAAAAACATTGCAGAAAATTTAAGTGGCACAGCAGCAACGTCACATAGTATTTATAGTGAAATTTGCGACAGCAAAAATGCAAAGTAAATATTTTTTTTTCCAAGCACATGTCATTGTGATAATCAAAGTGTTCACTGATGAATGAAGGGTGATGGGCCCCAGCCTACACCTCTTCGTCTAGCAGGAACGAACACCATACCATGTCGATATTCGTTCCGTATCTGTGCTGATGTATTTACTATACACAAACCCCTTACTCCTGGATTATATTCTAGGATGAGTATATTTCGATTGATTTATTCAGCATACGATTAAAATTAAAATTTTCGCCTATCAAAGGATGGTGCCGGTGCCGTATCGGTGCGTATGAGGTTATTGTCATTATCGGGTGTTGTTCGGGCCGGGCTGGGCTGGGGCGGGTTGATGGTTTTGTTGTGTGGAGGACATGTAGGCTTGGATGTCGAGGCACATATGAGGATTTTTCAACGACGACGACGACAACGACGCTGAATATTGCTGCTTTTATAATGTGACTCAGCGATGTGTAAGACTGAAAACGCACATAAAATTATTGCTATTATTAGGAATCGAGGCATCTGCTTGGGCTGATAAAGAGTTTAATTTCCATCCGTATATAGCTTAGTACCTACAACATGCGTATCGTTTGAATTTATTATTCTTTTCTGAAAATCAGGCATCCAGATAGACAAGCTGTTTATGTACTTAAATTAGAATAATTTGTTGTATTTTGTAAAAAATAAAAATATCCACATTTGCTCAGTGGGTGCAAATGGTTGTTGCTTGTTGGTTTGAGAAAGCTTCTCTTTACCATTTCTATTTTAGGATGTTTTGATGAGTAAGTAAGTAATCGTTGAAAAACACAATCAGATTGACAATCAAAAGTCTCTAGGTACCATTCATTACATCAAATGATTACTCGTGGCTTATCTTCATAGAAGAAGTCCAAAGCTCAAATGAGTCAGAATTAGAAAGCGTAGGGCTTGATGCGGCAGGGGGCTTACGGTGACTATGAAAGCTTTGCGATTGCAGAACTTGTTTCTGGAGAAGGGTTTATAGGTCAAAGTGGAATAGGTTGTCGCTACCAATTAATTTTGCATAATGAAAAAGTGTTCCCACCTATTACTTCATAACATCTGTGGAGCATCAAGCTGAAAAGCATTGGTTTTCCAGGTCATTATCGTCCAAGAGGGGAGCAAAAAACACTTGACCCCTTAGATTTGGTGTTTTTGTCCTTTGCCCTTAAAAACGGCGTACAAAAAACTTGTCATATTTTTGTATTCGAAATCAAGACGTACGCACCCACAGACCATCATACACATAGTTTGGTTAAGCATCCACAACCAAAATTTGCTGTTGGCTGTTGGGCTGTCAGAATCAATGGCATAGTTATCAGTTATCATTTATTAGTTTCAAAATAATGAGCTCAAAGTTTATCATGGGAACGGAACCAACGAGCTTTTTTCCGAAACCAAGCCCAAACTCAAAGGTGAAACTGAAATAAGTTCAAAGAAGAGGTCTTTGATGATAGAAGGAAAAGCCGTTGTTCTTGAAGAAAGGGGATCTACGGAAACCAAAGCCACTACGCTACTTATAATACACGAATGCGAAGCTTCGATGCCAAAGAAAAAGTGCCCTCTACATGAAAAAGGATTGCGTATATTAGTGGACACAGGAGATAGCCAAGCTCTCAAGAAGATTTCTACAACTTACACGCAAAGTTTCCAAAGGTTGGAAAAGACACACTGAGCCAACAACGGATGACCTTGCGGAGTTCAGAGCCAGGAGATCTAAGCACCATCAAATCGAGCAAAAAGGTGCGTTTCCATTTGAGAGTAAAAAGACTGCGAGAAACTCTGAAGTTGCTTCCGCAACTAGAAACAGCTATGAAATTTGCTCACAGAGGGGCAGACAGCTATACGAGAGTCAACATCGAGAGTTTTGTAGTGAAACTACTCTCAAATGGAAATGCACCTTAGGGCAGAAATGAGAGGATACCTAACTGAGACGTCAAGAGTGACTTCTGGGTACTAGGCTACAAAATTTTCATGCGGAATCTTAGAGCTCAGATGATCCCCTCTACTCTAAATGAGGAAAATATGGTGAACGTAGTGGTGGCCGCCAAACACCATATCGGCCCAAGCTAAGATTAAAAAATGGTATACGTTGTTTGGTGAAGAAGAGTCGAGATTAGCTTGCACAGCAAAACAGCCCCAGGACCAGACGGAATACCAATGAAAGTACTGTGAGTGATCGTTCCCTCTTTTTTTGCTCAACATTTGCAATAGCTGTTTACAAGAAGATGCAACGCAACGGTTGGTACTCATCCAGCAAATGAAAATGAGACACTCCATCCACTCCACATACAGATCTTTATGTATGCTCAACACCAAAGTGAAGTTATTATAAAAGCTGTTGAGACCACGACTTGTTGCAGTAAAGACAGCTAGAGACTTGTCCAAAAGGTAGCACGTTTTCAGGAAAGGTCACTGTACGATTATTGGAGCGATAAAACAAAGTAATCAAGGCCACCCAAATCACTCAATGGAGAAACCACTACTCGAGGCACATCAACGTACTGTTGGCAACTTTGGATGTCAAAAACACCTTTAACTCAGCCACGTAGAGTGAAGAAAACAAAGGTAGTCCTTCTGACGAAGAAGAGGATACCCACGCAAAATGATTTCCAAATTGGCACTGAAGTCATCAAAAGTAAGAATGAAGTAAAATAATTGGGACTTAGACTAGACCAAAGCGGAAATGAGTGTCGAAAGTCACAATACTGCTCTCAGCATTCTGATAGCGAACATAGGTGGCCCAACGGTAAGCAAGTAGTTTTCAGCAATTAATTCAATTGTCATATACGGAAGTCCGATCCGGGCAGACGAGCTACATCATGAAAAATCCTGGAAGCAGAGGTAATGCAAAGACGCGGAGCTTTAATACGTGTGGCTAGCTTGTACCAAACTGTGTCGGAACCAACCACCCTCTGTAGTTGCAGTAATTAAGCTATTGATCTTAAAGCAGCACAAAGGAAGTCCGTTCTCAACCAAAAGGTGGAAATTGGAGCGGAAACCGAAGCCGAATAGGCTGAGTAGCCCAATATACAGAAGTGGCAAGAGCACTGGAGCAGGGAAAGCAGAGGACGATGGAGAGCTAGGCTTGTTAGGGATTTGGCTGAGTGAAATGACTGGAAAGCCGATGAAGTCAAATACTACGCTACCCATCAGTTCCTAACAGATACGGCGACATACCTCAACGCCTTCCTCGAAAAAATCGGTAAAATGATCAGTTCAGCCTGCCATGCACGGAGACTTCCAAGGTTGAAGTGGCTGTCAGTCATAAAGAATTAAGCTTAGTACATACTTCCTCGTGAAGTGGACAATCACCAGTGGAGAAAGTGATTTTTTGACATTGTTCACTGGTACAGACTTGCAAAATGTGTTGTGAACGTTTGACGTTTGAAACCTCAATTCCTTCAATGAGGCATATTTCTTTTGTAATCGAACTGTCAACTGTTCACCAAGAGGACCCGTACATTTTGCACGGGAATGGCTCGTGAATGAAAACTCTCCACACAGCTTCACGAGTACGTTCACGGGTGAATAAAAATGCAAATTTTGTATGGATTCACGATATGATTCACAAGTATGTAATAAATAAATACTTGCTTTATAGACCGAGAGCCCACAGCAGATTTTGGGTGTGAACGATAGCAAAAAAAGAAGTATAGGCGTCGAAAGCTCCATTAAAGACTATTAAAAAAATCAAAGTCTTGCAGTCCACAACTGGGGCCTTTGCGAGAAACAGTGCATCGAAAAAAAAATATGAATGCAACTTCGAGGAAAATCGTGTTAGCCGAAATTGGTTTTCACCCCTCCCTAGATACGCTCCGCGGATCCCATATCACGGAATTTGAGATCATTTGAGTGTTTAATTCGCCCTGCCAGACTGTTTAAAAAAACCGTTTTTCACTTAGAATTTTGAATTTTTTAAACGGTCCGGTAGAGCGAACTATACACTCAAATGGTCTCAGATTCCATGATACGTGATCCGAGGAGCTTCTCAAGGGATGAGTGAAAACCAATTTCGGCTAACACGATTATCCTCGAAGTTGCATTCATATTTTTTTTTCAATGCACTGTTACTCGCAAAGGCCCCAGTTGTGGACTGCAAGACTTTGATTTTTTTAATAGTCTTTAATGGAGCTTTCGACGCCTATACTTCTTTTTTTGCTATCGTACACACCCAAAATCTGCTGTGGGCTCTTAGTCTATTACGTTAGTCAATAATCACCAAAACGATATCTGTTAAACAAGCACCACACAGCTTTTACTAGAAAAAACATAAAGATGTCAAAATTGATTTTAATTTAAAAAAGAAAATATTAAATGTTAATACGCAATTTTATATTGACAAGGTGCGCGGTATAATAAATATAAACTTAAATTAATCAATATGAAAATGCTGCTTATTGCCACTTTCCACTTTTTTTACAACATCAAATTCAAATAGTTTAGCTAACGACAAAAGGTTGATAAGAAAACAATGAGTTGCTTGAACACTTTTATCAATTTTGTGCGATTATAAATCATATTTTTTCACTCCCGCAACTTTTATCTTTACTCTTTTATGATCGCAACTACTCTCATAATTTAATAAATTTATATTTTATATACATATAAATGGTGTGTAGTAGGTTTTGTTATTGAAAGTGCCTGTAAAAATGCCAATTTGTATAACAGCTCTGTTCATAATACATAGTTTCTTTTTGCATCCCTGCAGGGCCAAGGCCCCCTGCCTATTGGTGGGAAAATGTTTAATACATAAATTGTTTGTTATAAGCTATAAAACTGTTATAAATTGGCATTTCATAAGTCTCGTGCTTTGTGATTTAATTTGTCTGTTTAATAAATTTACTATAATTTTTAAGTTATCTGGGTAACTTATAATGCTGTAACGACTTTCACATTTGTACTATAATGACTCTCAAAGGAACTATAGCGAGTCTCGGATGAACTATAAAGAGTCTCGAATAAAGAAGCACCATTTTTCGGATTATACCAACTTACAGAGAGCTTTCGTAAACTTTAGAGCTTTCGTGCCAATTATCAAAATAAAAGCTTCAGAAAGGGAAATTATGCGAAATGTCCCATGGAAAGCTTTAGAAGCAGATATACCATCAGAAGATTCCAGCAATTTCTAGAGCTTGTGAAACGAGTATAAACATCACATATTTGACCGGCACAGTGGACACAGTTTGTTATAAATCGTAAATGAATAAAGTTGGTTGTAATAAGAGTGAAAAGTGAAGTTAATGAATACATTTCAATATAGTTGAGTTTGAGTGGTGAATGATAAATAGTTTGTAGAAAGAAAAGTTAAGTGTTTTATTTTATGAAATATATAATAAGTGGACGTTTAAAATAAAGTAAATAAATTTTATGAACGAACCTGAGAAAAAAAAACAATATAGATTAATACTTTTTTATAAAAGACATTTTTTAAGCTGCAAGCAGAGAATGGAGCAGAACTAGAGCGATCTGAAATAGTAAGATCAGAGCTATCCGATATAATTTTGAAACACATCTTGGCACTGAACTGTCGTACTTTTCGATATAACACACCTAGTACTGACTTTTAATTTTTATCTGACAGCTAGCCAATCCAAAAATCGAAAAATTCAAAAAAATTGAACTGAACTGTGTTGAACGCGCCGCTTTATAAGATCGAAAAAAGGAGTGAAGTTGGCTGCGCTCAGCTTTTTGCTCAGCTCATTCGCTCAGTCTTTTTATTCTTAGCTCATGGAGCGTAACTCCGAGTAACATAGCTCTGACTGAAAACAGAAACACAAGTTGAGCGCTCTGATTGCTCTGAGCTAAAAAAATCAGATCCTTTTTTTTGACAGCTCAGTGCTATGCTCAGAGCTAAAATTGAAAAACGCTAATTGTGTTTAAACCATTTGAATAAAAACAAAAGAATAAATAGCTAAACTATACTACTTTGCAAAAAATAATCCAGCAGAATGTTAATATTTCATATAGCAATAAGAATAAGCATGCGAAATTTTAAATGTACACATAATTAAATACCTATGTCATTTGTCTCCATTTTGATTACACTTCCTGCTGACTTCAAATGTTATTGTTTTTATTTAAAAAAATAAATAAATTAATAAAATTATCCACACTGCTCGTTGAAGATGCACAAAAACTGATGACAATCACTTCGAATTCGATTACATTGACAATTATTTTATTTTTAATTCAAACATTATAGTTTTAGGGTTATTTTAATTTTTTAACACTTATATGTATATATTTTTATATTCGATTCACACTCAAATTTGGCTGTAAGAAAAGATAAGAAAAAAATCTAAGATTAAATTAAATCCTTATTTGAATTTAATTCAAAACTCAATTCACACAATAACACTATGACAACACTAAAAAAAAACAAAGCAATATTAATATTTCATAAAAATATTAAAAATAAAAACAGTAAAAAGCTGTGAAACGTTTTTATTTTACTTTAGTTTTAAAATTAAAAAAAAAAATCGTTTAGTGCATTTTTTTTAAACTGAAATTGATAATTTTTACAAAGAAAGATGAACAACTTAATTGCAAAGTTCTTGATCTTATATGTTGCTTAAATGATAATGCTTAGTAAAATATATTCAAATAAAAAAACTTCGCTTATAAATCAATTTTTTCAATAAAATATCATCAATCCATCTAAAAATTATTTACAACCATATTATCAATAAAAAAAAAAAAAACACACACGTGTTAGGTGACACACGGATGAAGAGCTTATGCGTTTGATAACGTTTCTTATAAATAAACATATTTTTTGCTTTATGAGATATTTCCAGTTTTTAAAATTACAAGTTAACCGAAATGTATAAGAGCTACCTTTCTGTTGTTTGTTCGTCTCTTGTTCCAGTAAGGGGTTAATTTTCAAACAAACAAATTGTATTCAATTTACATTATTTGTTTGATTAATTTACAACAATAATACAGGCGAGGCAGACAGAGAGATACAAACAGTAAAAATTGTGGGATTCACTTTTTGGTCTTGTGTATTCAGAGTTCTCTGTGTCATCGCAATGCTTAGTTGGATTAAGATTTTGAGTTCGATTACTTTTATTTCATCAGGTAACAACTGGTTAAAGGTAAATATGAAGATAATACGTTTTTATTGAAATGTTAATTATTCAAATTTTAAGTTGGTATATCGGGTAAATGGTAACTTTAAATTATTCAAAACTAAATCTATTAATCGCTATTCTCAAAGTATTGAGCACTAGGTATTTACTGTGAAAATAGCATAAGTATGCAATAAAAGTTACTGTCAAAAATGTAAAAATTTCCTGTGGAAATGCCAGATTGTACCTAACAATATGTATTTGGAGTTACCAAAGCCGGAAATAAAAGAAGTGAGTTGGCGATGCTTATTAAATGGAAAATGGAGATTTTTTGTTTTTTCACTTTGTATTCACTACAGTTCCTACCACTATGCCAAATTTTTAAGATTCTAGGATAATTATACAAAACTAATGATGATTTATGTAGGTATGTACCTCTGTGATACCCTCCTGCAAGGAGTATTAAAATCCCTCAAGTTCGTTTCTTAATCGGAGTCCGAATGAAAAATTTTAGTGTGTCATTAATTTTGCCCAATTATAAAATTTCCCTATTTAATGTTTTAAATAAATACAGCCATTTCAAAAGAGTCATATCAAAGTCGATTTGATTGTTATAATTTTTTGACGCAGATATTACTAACGTTAAATATGCACTCGTCCAACTTCCACAAAATTAGTTTGATTAACGTCAGTCAAAAATGCATTTCCAGAATGTATTTAAGTACAAACGTCAAAAGTCTTCTGTTCTAAAACTTAAAAACACGACACAAGCATATGGGTTCGATAATGCAGTTTCCTTAAGTCACATGTTGGAAAACATCATCTGCGCGGTGCAATTCTGCAGTAAACGCATCCAGTTGAGAACCTAAGGAACATGTTCGTAAACGTCTTATGCGTTTGCCAGAAAAATTCATTGAAGTTGATCAAAAAGATTTTGTGTAAATAGGACGGTTGCATATTTTTGACAATAGCAATACATGCGTCAAAAAATTAACATCATTTGACGATCAAATTTTAGAAGTTTTCGAAAACGGTCAGTTTACTTAAAAACGCATTTTTTACGTCTACGAACACGCTCTTTGGCTTTTCAATAATTAGTTCGTCAAACTCGATTTGTTTTTACAGCAAACATATTTAGCTGCTGCTGTAGGATGATCCTTACGAACATGTGTTTTATTGCAAACTGCACTAACGAACATTATTCTAATGCAGTGAAATTTGTATATATTTTTGTTTTAACACAGAAGACTTTTACGTTTAAGAGCATTCTGCAAAAGCATATTTTTGATGCAGATGACATTTTCGAAAACGGCCAGCTTCTTTATGTACATATATCTGTTTTGGTCTTTTTTCTTGTGTTAATTCTCTTTACTAGAAATTCAATTCAAAAACAAAAAATTTCCAAACAAATGAACCTCAACCATCACCATGACCATCCATTCACTTCAGTCTCTTTCTAGTTGCTACCAGTTAAGCTAAGATAAGACGGTCAACACATTGACTCCTTGACGTCACGAGAAACATCGTCAATATTCTGGTCAGCGTAGACTGTTACAACGCATGAAACTTTGACGGTCACAACGAAAAAAGATGATTTTTGGGCAGTTGATCGAATGACATGGTAGAGATAATTAAGCTGTCTCAACAATAGGGCTTACATGGAACAACATCTTGTCAAAACATTGTTTGACAACCATCGATGTTTGATCATTTCAACGCAAAAACAACCATGTTGTCCAACTATGTTGTATGGTTTTCAAAATTTTTTGAAAACTTGTTCCGTTTACATCAAGCAATGTTGTCCAACAATGTTGATGCATGTAAACCCCCTTATACAGTCAAAGCATTGGACGGTGTTCACATTGGACTGACTCTCCGACTTTTTTTGACGTCTCTGTACTTTATCTCACTCTCACTTGATGGAGAGAAAGAGAAGGGAAGGACAGGCAGAATATTTTAAATTTCTTGAAAATCTATGGATTTTTTGACGTTTTCTTTTCACACAATTCAATTTTATTTCATTTGAAAATATTTTAAATAAATGAAATTAAAGTTTTGGAATGAAAAAAAAAATAATTAATCCCTCAACGAGCTCAGATTTGTCTTTTCTTTAAACGACTTCTCAACTTCAAAGTGAGTCTGTTGGTGTTCACATTAGTTTGTGTCTGAACAAAAGAAGTTGGATGAATGTTAAAATAAGTCGGAGGAGTCAGTCCAATGTGAACACCGTCTGTCGACTTTGCCTAACTGCGTTAACATTGAGACTACACGGCCAACGAGAATGATTAACGCATTGACCCTTAAATTCTTGCTAACGTAACCGTCAACACATGGCCACTTTGGGCGGTATTCTGCGTTGACGATTACATGACAAAACAACTTTGGGACAGAATTTGACGTCAATTTGACGTAAGAGAGTCAACGCGTTGACCGTCTTATCGTAGCTTTACTCATTAAAAGTTAGCTGTAGTTGCTCCCGACTTGTATTGCGCAAACCATCCGTCATGAAAAAGTTATCGACTGCTATGCTGTCCATGAGGACTTTGCACCAAACTCGTTGTACCTACTGATGTATTGTTGTTCTTTTACTCCACGTGTTTGGGTCATCTCAGTCATTCTATTTTTAGCTGCCCTGCTAAACGTCGTACCTCAAACAGCGGCTGTGTTATAGCTGACCATATTTAATAATCATTTTGCCTCGATCAGTTCGTATTTTTTTGTTTCGCTAAATAAGCAATCAGTTTGTATTTTGTTTAATTCTTCTTCCTTTGGTTTCGATGATTTTCTTTTTGTTTTTCAAATATCTACTCATTTTAACCCCACAATAAATGAAGCTGTAGCTTGTAGCAAAAGTTGAATTTTGTTTAATCTCTGCTACGCTTTACATTTCTTGCTAAGGTCCCGAGTCCCCAATTAAACGATGACGGTGATGATTTTTGATTAAAACCCTTGTCAAAGTTCAATAGATGCGAAAATGAAATCAGATCTTTATTTTTCTCCTTCGCACTCATGAAAATTCGAGAAAAGTGAGACACAAACAGTCATCGTGTGGAAAGGTAAAATTAGGGATTTTTCTTTTCATTTCAGAGCAGGTAGAGTCTGAGCTGTCAAATCAAAAATCGTGCCTCTTATTGAGCCTGATTACACGATTCGTTTTTTTCTTCGTTTCGTCTTTTTGACAGGTACGCACCTTCATGATTATACAAAACGAAAAAAAATCCATACGTGATTTTGACTTTCAAAAAATTTGAGGTTTATTTATTGGAAAATAGGCAGTAATAATAATTAAAAATATTTTTAAATTACTTCTTGTTCAAATTTAAACCTATTTAATTATGAAAATCAATTTTCAAATTAATTATTTAAATTTTATAAGCATTCCCCACCTCTCTCATTTGTCAAATCATAAACGTCAAAGTTCAACCGGAAAAAATCTTAAAATTTTCTTCATACGTGCTTTCATTACTTCATTCCCCCTACATTTCTACATCTCACCCAATTTGTCAAAAAAACGAAACACGAAACGACCGAAAAAACGAATCGTGTAATCAGGCTCATTGTTTTTCGTTCTGTGCACAGACCGCGTTCTATGAGCTCAGATTAAAATAACTGAGCACACAAAATTAAATGCTGAACACAAGCATTTGACAGCTGGTGTTCAGGTGAGTTTCAAATATAATTTAACGCGCTCAGAACAGGGTTGTCAGATTGGGCTATTTATCATAAATTGGGCTATCACTTTCCTAAAATTGTGAAAAGAATTTGAAAGTAGCCCAATTTTATATTTCTTCTATTATTTTTAGGAAATTCATTATATAACTCCAACAACGTACATACAAACATATATGTAAATTCATCATGATTTTAAGGATTTGCCCTTAGAAATTGTTCCAAAAAACAAGAAAAGCGTGGAATGTATAGGAAGTTTTAGATGTTTTAAAAGAGATTGAGCTAGTTTTTGGTCTACATTTAGGGCAGCGATTTTGGACTTCAAGAATTCTGAAATTATTAGGCTACACAGGTGCTTTTTGACCTGGCAACCCTGGCTCAGAACACGCTTGGTTCAGATGATGTTCAGATTTCAGAACATGCTCGATATGATCAGACTCGGTTCACAGCTCTATTTTGAACTTAAAAGTGATAATGACGAAATAATCGAAGGGTAATTCCAATTTATTACTAAATGAATTTTAAACGAAATAATAAAAAATGAAAGAACTTTTTTTTATCGATTCCAAAGTCCACTTATTGTTTTGTGGAAATTCCAAAACAAGCAACAAATCCAAAAGAAGGGATGCAAGGTTATCGTTAAACGAAATTGTCGAAAAACCATGAGAAAATAAAGCAAAACAACATTATTTGCAAAGTAAGTAACCACAAAATTTCAATGATCATGAAATAAACAAGTCCAGATAACCATTGTCGTTTAGCTGAAAAGCTAAGATATTGATGTTAAGCTATGTGCAAATCCGAGGCAATGGTTGTGACGAAGGCAATGGTGATAAGAAAATGGATGGATGACGCACATGTAAATCTATACCTACAGAAGCGCATAATAAAGGGTATTTTTTTAGACGTGTGGTTTTCAAGAAGAAATAACACGCATATTAATTTAATGTTATGGCCAGGAATTTAGCATTATTATAAAGATAAGGGTTTGCCATTATGTTTTAAAAATGATTTCGGGCAAGTAGCCACCGTGGCTGGCCCAATTTTCGACCACGAACTTTCGACCACCAATTTTTGTTTGGGTCTTTCTTCGATACTCTGCTCCACAGCAACAATAGCGTCTTCGGTGCGCACTGTACGGTGGCGTCTCTGGGGATGCGCCTTATCCACTAGAGCAAACGTGGTGCAAAACCGATCCATGGTTGCTCGAATTACCGACTCTGCTGGGGGATTATGTCGACCGAATTTTTGTCGCAGCGTGCGATGCTCGAACCGAACCATTATTTTGGTAATAAATTTGCACGATTTACAAACGTTGTTCAGGAGTAAGTCTATTCATTATGAAATGGCAAACCAAACTGAGCATAAATCAAGTGACAGCTGTTAAAAAGACCAACTCCGAAAAAAGTATTGCCAGATTGAAAACCATCATACGTCTAAAAAAACACCCATTATATACTACCCGTGGTATGTTGATTGTGAATAGAATCCACTGCTGCGTAGCTGCATTCAGTGAAGCGCAATTTTATTGAACGCTTTATGCACTATTAGCCTGCATCGTATCTTGTGAACCTGCCCGCCAAAGAAATGTATCGTATGGATGTGGGCAGAAACTTACAAGCCTTATATTCTTGATACCTATTAATCTTTTCACCATAACCACCACCTACGCTGCGGTTCCGAAGCCTAAGCTTAGAACACGAGAAACTAGTTCTTTGAGTCTTTATTTGCTTACAGCTAGGTTCAAATTTAAGTGGAGGGTAATTGGATTAATTGGCTTAGCTCCTAAGATACGCACCGTATGATTTTTGTTGTTGTTTTGAAACATTTTATTTAAGTGTGCCAATTTAGGGAATATCCCTACCAGTGATTATTTCCTAATTTGGTGCACTTAAATGAAATGTATCAAAACAACAAAAAAATTATGCGGTATGTATTTAAGAAGCTAAGCCAATTAATCCAATTCGCTTATGCTATGTTTCCACCTAAGGTTTATCTCAGTTTAGATAAGATAAATCTTTTTGGTGTTTCCACCGCACAAAAAGATTTAAAAAAGATTATCTAACAACACTTTCAAAAATGCAAATGGCGCCTCAATTTTTCTTATGAAGTGCGAAAGAGACAGAATGTTTTATTCGTGTCAAACAATGCAGAACTGAATCGAGTCTCGAATGAATCGTTCAGCATCATGTTAAAATAGGTTAGTTTGATTTGTAAAACTATTTGTCCTAGGAAGATTTAATAAGATTAATTTCTAATCTCCAAGATTAACGAAATATATTTGTATGGTAAATCTTCAAGATTTAAAGAAGATTTGAGGTAAATCTTATTAAATCTTAGATTAGCGTTAGGTGGAAATGTAGCATAAGATATGTACTGCATTATTTTTGTTGTTGTTTTGATGCATTTTATTTAAGTGTGCCAATTTAGGGAATATCCCTGCCAGTGTTTATTCCCTAAATTGGCGCACTTAAATAAAATGCATCAAAACAACAAAAAGAAGCTAAGCCAATTCGCTAAGAGAAGAGAATCTATCGAATCCTTGCAAGTGTATATTGTCTATAAATTAAAAATTTAAAATAGGCATAAAACGAGTGAGAAAATTATATGCAACCAAGCTACAATACAAACAAAGACAAAACTTGTATTCTTATATCCATAAGCGCCCGAGTAAATCCCACCAAAGCCAATGAACCGAGGCCTTAGATTATAAGTTTTTTAATAAATAGAAATGAATACAAAGTACTTGTAACATTTTTATTAATCATATTCCTAATTATGTTTATGTTTCAAGCTATAATTATACAATATACATACACAAATGTATGTATATATACATTTGTTGCTGTTCTATAAATTACTGTCAACCAGTATTATTTTCCTTGTATACATTTTTCTCAACAAATAATTAAAGCTAAAAAAAAAAATCACCACAAATGCTACAAACCATAACAAAATGACCTTCAATTAGCTTTTGAACTCCATTAACGCCTTACCCGAGGGGGATCACATAAACAAATTATTGCAATACACAGATATTGATATATATATTTGCTGTGTATGACAGTTGCCATAAATAGTTGTAAGACCTATCTCAATAAACATTTCCTTACGATTTTTAATTATATATTGAAATTTAAATAATTATGGATTTATATATTATACTAAGTATATATGAAACAAAGAAAGAAAAAAAAAAAACAGTCATTGTAAATCCCCTTCAAAGACTTACCAAAAAAGTTAATATCATTTGAAAAAAGATATAAATACTCGTACATTTGTAAGTTGTAAAGAAGTACAAAATAAGAAACACCGTTTTTAGGCAGAGCCCATGTGGCAATGCAGCAGATATGGTATTCTATTATTAGCCACAAAGTTTGTACTTTAGTTTGATTTTTCTTTAAAAAAAACTAACAATTTCTATAATCTTGAATTAATCTACATTTACGCCACTATACCAGCCCCGGATCTATGGAGGGGCAAACCGGGGCCTGTTCCCCGGGCGGCAGCTTACAGGGGCGCTGAATCCACGTGACTGACAAAATTGAGAAATGTGACGCTCAATTAAATTAAATGAATTGAGATGCGAAAATGGAATATCAAATTGTATTTCTCCGTTAACCTTAAGCAGTTTTTCTATCATTAGGTTAGTTTGTTGAAGTTTACCCAGGGTTGGCCCAGGTTTTCTTGACAACCCCAAAAATTGTCAAAAATAATCTGGGTTTTTTGGTTCTCAAAAAACACCAAAAGGTCTTCTATCGTGTTGTTGAGATAAGAAAGAAACAAAATTTCTTTTAAAAATGGATAAAAACAAACGAAAGTTTTCGTTTTCTATTCCTTTTTGTTATTATTAAAGTAAGCTTGTGTGTTTCAAAAACAATAGAATTAAAAGATATTTTAACCTACAAATTTGAATACAAAATTTTACTCTTAGTTCTATAGGAGCGGAGGTTCAAGGAACAACGAAGTCAAATATGTTGAAATTTTTTGAAACACCGTTTGAAAAATATTTGTTTCTGTTACCATTCTTTATCATCTATCACCTGTGCTAATTTCATCTCAATCGCTCAAGGAAGAACAAAGTTGAAAAATGTTGAAATATTTTTGAAACATCCTATTTCGAAAATATTTTTTTCTGCTATAACTCTGTCTCAGCTATCACCTCTGTCAATTTCATTGGAATCGCTCAAAGAACGACGAAATCACGAGGATGATTTAAAAACTTTTTTCCAAACTTTGTACTTCGATACTTTATCTAGCGTAACCTTGGCTCTCCGAAATTTTGTCCTTTCGTAAAATTACATTTTTCTTACTTATTTGAATGGTTCGTGAATGGATCTTCAATAGTTCTCCCATGATAAATTCGGGAACGAATCATATTTTACGGATCCTATCAGATTTGACTCGAACGTGAAAACGAATTTTACTAGGAACAAAAAAATAAGATTCGCAATCGAACCAAAAATAAAATTCCTTTTTGAAATTATTGTCACGAGAGAACGAATAATATTTTATCGTTCTACGAACCTTGGCTGTGTATGGTCTTTGTTAAGGCACTGTCTATTTTTCATTATTGTTCCATTAAAAAGTTTTATTCTCGCAGTGACAATAAATCCTGGTTTTTTTTTATCAAAAACGACAGGGGCGCCAAAATCAAGTTTTTGCCCCGGTTCGGATGAATCGTAGATCCGGGGCTGCATTATACGATCGGAAAAAGTGGATTTACTATGTAAAATTGCTTGAAAATCTAACCTAAAGTGCAATTACGTCGTTGTTTTACCAAATTAACAGAGGCTACGTAATAATTTAAGACACAATTGACAGATACGCCAAACTTCTTCTGAAACTATTTGATTTTAACTGAGCAATGGTATAAAGACGTATGTATTTCTCCCCTGGAGAGAAATAGAGTTTTTTTCAATTGCGACTTTATTCCACCGGAAAAAATATTTTGGCATATTTTACTCAGAAATTTCAATTTTTGATGCACTTACGCTCTTATACCACCGGAGCTGCGATATATCAATCTTAAAAATCGAAACTTTAAGTTTACGATAAAGTCCTTGATGGAAGAAGAAAAAGGTTAATTCAAAGCGTGCAGTGTATTTTGTTTAAAACATTGGCAAATGGTAAGACAAAATTGGTAGAAGCTAAAATATATAGACCGAGAGTTGGTTGCAAATTTTATGGTGTAACCAAAATTCACGAACGTATATGTTGAGGTTATACGGTCTTGATTTCAAATCCACTCGTCTGGCAGGATTCTTGTGTCACCAGGGCTGGATAAGAGGGGGTTGAAAACGGTGATATAACGGATTTTTGGGTAGGGGGTATAACCACTTTAAAAAAAAGTTTAAACTATAATGAGCTACGCTTTGGTTTTGAATTTTAGGGTCCCAGACGATTTGAGTGTCGCCACACCCACCCAGACGCCCACAAAAAGTGTCAAAAAATCAATTTTTGTGGTCAGGTCATGATATGCCAAAAAATCATGAAAAATCTCCTCATCACAAAAATATGCATGCCAGACGTTTTAAGTGTCGCCAAAAATGTGATATGCCAAATAATCTTAAAAAAAAGCCTGAAACGTCTGGCATGCATATTTTTATGACGAGGAGATTTTTCATGATTTTTTGACATATCAAATTTTCGGTTATACCAGAGGTTCCCAAACTTTTTTTTTTCCCTCGAAGACCACTTTTAAAATAAACCTGGTTTCGTTAGACCCCCTGCTGCAACATTTTTACCATATTCCTAAAACTCGTCAGAAACTGCGAAGATTAGATCTAAGGATGGAGATCTGCGTCGCAGCTGAGATCCAACCCTAAATTCGAACACCACTTTGCAAGTCAATGACACGAGTTGCACTTAATATCGAATATCGTAGGCTTTTTGTCAAAGCCACGTAAGTCTGTATTGAAAAACTTCTTGAAATACAAAACAAATTTACAATGTAATAAAATGGAATTCTTAGATCGTTAAAGGTTTTTAAACTGGTTGATAGCCCCAAAAGGTATCATAACATATGGCGTTTTTATTTTTTAACTCAGAGCAGATCAAGGAACTGTCAAACGAAAATTCTATGTTTCTTTTTTAGCTCAGACATATCTGAGTATAAAAAGTGTGTTTCTTTTTCCCTATGAAATGACAGTTCAGTGCTCAAGTGTGTTTCATAATTAAATCTGAGGAATCTGATCATAACACTGGTCAACACAAATTTTGTGCCTGGGTTCTGCATATGATTTTCTTATTCCTTAAATATTACTTATTAAATAAAAAATAGTTTTGTTTAAAAAGTTTACTTTTGTAGTCAGGAGCACATTATTTGAAAATTCATGAAAATGTGCTATGTCAGAATCAATTAGAATAGATATCTTAAGATATAAGACTTAGATACACCAAAACGCTAGAGCGTGTAGGCTGGTTCGAAACAAAAAAAAAAAACATATGAGAGGGGGTGTCTATGTTCTCCTGTTTAGGCAGGAGGGGTAATTTTCTTTAAAATGTTACTTAAACTAGAAAAAAAAAATATTAAAAAACAACGGTAACACCAAAAAGATCAAGGTATATTTTCTCTATTCTTTAATTCAGTTTTTAAATTAAGTCATTTCCATGAATAGTTTTTTTTTAAATTAATTTTCAAACACAGATTTTTGAAGAAAAAAAACATTATTGTTTTTTTTTTTTTTAAATTACCATTTTCTTAATTTGTCGTGAAAAAGTTAGTTTTTTTTCAATATTCAATTCTTTCACCAATCTTAAGTGAAAGTTTAAAGCCAGATGGTTGTATGCATTTAATTTTTTTTAATTTTATTATTTTTAATTTTGATAAAATTGAAAATAAAAAAACTCCTTTTGTCTTCATTATTTTGTTTAATGTTTGGTACCAACATTAAAAAGGTAATTTTTACTAACAAACACACTGATTTTAGAATGTGCTATTCTAAATTTATACCTTTAAAATAATTTCCCATCATTGTTTCATTTTATTGACCTTGGTACGATTACTCTCGAAGTCCATAAAGTCCTACTTAAAACCCTTTCCTTTTTCTTCTGAGTATGCTTCCAATAAAGTTTTTAATTTTTTTTTCTAAATGACCGTGCAGAATATTCAATCTAAGAGACATCCTGAATGTCCTTCAAGTCTTTTAACATATTTTCAAAAATGATATTAATATGAATTTTGATAAAATAACCACATATACAGCAAAATGCATTAGCATCACCTTAACACATTCTTAACAACATTTTAACGACCTTAAATTTCAAAATAAAAATGTGTGTAGTTTGTGACACAAAGATACCAAATGGACGTAGCAATTGCCCTCCCCTCTCCTCTTTAAAAGAAAATATTAAAGCAAACATTTATTATTTCTATGAAAACAATGGTAATTGTATTTTGACTACCAAATCTACAAAAGCAAATTTTAGGGGGGATGAGGGTATTTTTCCATCATTTTGGAGCATGACGAATAAAAAAATTATGAAATAAGCCCAGACACAAAAATTATTTTTTATTTTGTTGAGTTGTGTAATCTGTTCGGAGCTCTGCTCTGATCGCTCAGCCTCTGCTCAGGGCTTTGTGCCCTTTCACACGAGGAAACTGAGTTGCCAGCAACTTTTAGTTCCTGGGTGAGAAGGGCAGGAGGAAAGAGGGACGAACAGAATCTCCCCGGTCGGGGATTTGAGGAGATTTTTTGACATTTCCTTTCACATCTAAGTTTAGGTGTGTTCAACCAATAGACTTTCAAAGGAAATTTCAAGAGTTGCCTAGAGATTTGTTTCCTTGTGTGAAAGGTACAAGAGATTTTTAAGGAGATTAAAAGAAAACGTCAAAAAAATCTCCAGCAACTTATTTCTTCGTGTGAAAGGGGACTTTGCTCGGAGCAAAAAAAAGAAAAACGCCAATATGAATTCCGTGATTTGGGAATTAATGCTTAATAAACAGGCTATCTGTATCTGATCCATATGCCAGCCTAACTGAACAAATTTTTTCAAGCCCGCGGACCAAAGAAAAAGCAACAAATTAACAACATTATTTTTAGAATATTATTGTTTGGACTGCATGAGAAGCTTCTTAAAAATTTTAGCCAACAATTTAGAAAATTAGAATCTTAATTCTAAAAGTTTCAAAACCCTTTTTTTTTTAAGTCGAAATATTACCATTATTCACTGAAATAATAGTAGTTCCTCGTGACATGATGGTTAGTGCGTAGGACTGTCATGCCGAAGGTGTGGGTTCGATTCCCAGCCGTGCCACCTAAAAACAGAAATATTTTATCCGAGGTTCTGTCTCTTGCGAGGAACCGACAAATCTTCCAAGAGTATACTTGTCATGAAAAAAAGTGCTTCTCATCTAGCCGTTTGGACTCAGCATAAAATTGTAGGTCCCCTCCATTCCTGCCAACAACATGAACACAGGAATGGTTGAGAGTTGTAAGTCACTATAGGCCCTGGTTCTCCACGAGTTGCTGCACTACCCAATTTATCACTGAAATACAGCCTGTCAAAATTCACCGAAAAATTTGGAATTTTTTTGTTCCCTTAATTTGTTTGATTAGTGTAGGTGATATATTTCGTGTCACCAAATGAATTTTTAAATCGATTTTTTTGCAATATATCGCCACATCTGACAAGCCTTGAATATGAGTCCTGTGAAGTTAACAAAAAAAATGTTTAAAATTGAATAAAAAATGAGAGTTCCCGGTAGCAAACAAAGAGTTCTAAAGTTCCTCATACTTTGATCAATAGTTCTGGCGAATGGAGTGTTTAAATTAAAAAAAAAAGTTTTGTTTTGCTAACTTCACGCAGCAAGGACTTTTTATAGAAAAAGAGTTCTGAGCATGTTTTTCACCTTCAAATCAAGAGTTCTTGAGTTCCTGATGGGTTTTAGAAAGAGTTCTACAAAATTGGAAAAGTTAGGGCTATTTTAGGTGCCTTAGAACCAAACATTTTCAAAATCCAAAATAATAAAAAAAAGGAGTTCTGATTAAAGTTCCCGATAGCAAACAAAGAGTTCTGACCATTTTGTAATCATTTTTTTTCTAAAACTAATTTTTCAAAAGTTATTCGCAAATGTAGGTGCCCATTGACTTAGAACCAAAAATTTTCAAAATCAAAAAAAAAGAGTTCTGATAAGAATTGAATATGAAGAAAATTTAAAAAGAAATGTTTAAGTGGAGTGGCCGAATATATAATTCAAAGTTAAAAGTTCAAGTGAGCTCAACTATCGTACCTGGGCGAAACGCAATCATGGAGTTGAGCTCACTTGAACTTTTAACTTTGAAGTTCTGATACGAGTTCCCGATAGCAAAGTTTTTTTTCTAAAACTTATTTTTCAAAAGTTATTCGCAAATTTGGGTAATCAAAAAAAAAGGAGTTCTGATTAGAGTTCCCGATAGCAAACAAAGAGTTCTGAACATTTTGTTAATACATTTTTTTCTAAAACTAATTTTTCAAAAGTTATTCCCAAATTTAGGTGCCCATTGACTTAGAACCAAAAATTTTCAAAATCCAAAAAAAAAAAAAAAAATAAAAAAAAGTAGGAAAATGTTCAGAACTCTTTGTTTGCTATCGAGAACTATAATCAGAGCTCCTTGTTTTTTAATTTTTTTGGATTTTGAAAATTTTTGGTTCAAAGTAAATGGGCACCAAATGGGCCCTAACTTTTCGAATTTTGTAGAACTCTTTCTAAAACCCATCAGGAACTCTAGAACTCTTGTTTTGAAGGTGAAAACATGCTCAGATCTCAGAACTCTTTTTCTCTTTTCCTTGCTGCGTGAAGCTGGCAAAAAAACTATTTTTTTTTATTTTAACACTCCATTCGCACAGAACTATTGATAAAAAGTATGAAGAACTTTAGAACTCTTTGTTTGCTTCCGGGAACTCTCAGTTTTTATTCAATTTTAAACAATTTTTTTGCTAACTTCACAGGACTCACCCACGCGTATGTAAGTTAAGTTCAACGTTAGTTCAAGAATAAAAAAAATAATTTATTTTTTCAAAAGTAAATATTTAATTTGGAGGTGTGAAAAGCAAAAAAAAAAAACATTCGCATATATCTCAAAAGTGCTAAAATTCTGGACATTCACCCTCTTTTCTTAGAGTGGTACTCGCAGTACCTATATGAACATTCAAAAAATACAATAAAAAACAATATAAAAAGTAGGTATATACTAGCAGCTATTTTGTGAAATGAAGAAATTATCCTGCCTATGAGTTAACGTCTTGCTCCGAAGAACCTACACTTTCAGATTTGTATGCAAACCTATACCTATCTAAGTAGCTTTTTATTGTTGTAATTCCTTGTAAAAAAGTTGTAAGACAGCTGACGAGAGCTGATAAAAATTCAACTCAAGATATCTAAACATTTGTTTGGCTTGCTAGATAGCCTATCCTATCCCACTATAACTTTACGTTTGCTTTATAAAAATAAGCACATTTGAGGAACGGTTAGTGGTCTTTAAAATATATATAATTATGTACCTTATGTATTATGATTAAAAGCAAATTATGTTCCCCTTTATTTACCTACCTACCTACCTAAAACCTATGTGTACAGTACATACATCGTTGATAACATATTTTAAATTCGAGAGCAATTAAATGAAAGCGAAACATAAATATTTAAAAAAATGATAAATCGAAGGTATGCGACAGTTATTATAATGTGAGGTAGTTTCTAACATTTTGTTTATATCACAAAGATAAGAAATTTTTTTATATTTATTTTTAAATTTAATTTGACCATATGCTTAAACTCTGTGAAATTGTAAGTTATTTTTTTTTATGAAAATATGAACTTGCAAGAATAATTTGAAATTTGAAAAGAACCTTTCGTTACTTGCTTTTTTATTGTATGCCTACCTACTCCTATATGTAGGAACATAAACAGGTAGTAAAAATGTTTTTTTTTCTATAAAATATAAAATATCTATGTGCCTATTCATAAACAACTATCTAGTTTCACTTATCATTAAATATTACATTGATTTTAATATTTATATTTTTTTCTATCTAAACATTTAATTGCATTAAAAAAAAAAACAATAAAATCTAACCAGCTTCCAAACAGCGCGTTAAAGACTCGAGAATAATAACATATTTACGATGCGGCGTAGTTAAATTCCATGAATAAATTTAGTATAAAAAAAAAATAATAAAAAAAAAACAACAACTTCAACCCCAGTTTGATTCAACCTATAATGAGTAGATACTTTTTAACCCACACTGATGGCAATGCAATAATATAGAAGTAATTATTTTATTTAGTAAATTTCACATCATAAATCCGAGTCAAGATACAATGTGCACTTGATGCTGTGTGATATCAACTTACATACATCTCACAAAAATAGAGTCATACTCGATTTAACAAAACAAAAAACTGGATTTTCATAATTAATTCTAGATTTATGTAGAGGTAATTATAGAAAAACAACAACAATATCATATGAAACGACATGAAATAAAGTACAAAAAGCAATCTCCATCCGAAACAAATACGATATTTAAATGTTAAACAAAAAGAAATTATTAACAGAAAAAAAGTATCTATAACATTTCACAGCTTCTTTACCATAAAAAAAAAAATATTCTAACAGGTTATACAATTATTATTAGATTTATTTTATTTTATTATATTTTATTTTGTATATAATTGTCACAGATAGCGTGTTAAGCTAAAAAGCTTTGAGCTGTATTTCAAACAAAAACAAACTGCAACAAAGTAGCGCCAAATCATGATCACTTTCGGAAATCATTTCACTTTGCAAACATTTTATTTGCTTTTTTTTAGGTATTTGTTATTATATAACTTTTTATTTTGTTTTTATTTTTATTTCAAACAAAAACACTTATTTACTAGCAAAAGCGAAGCAAGTAAAGAAAATTAGAGAGATCTACAGGCAGCACGATCACTCGCGATCGGTTTAAGGTTGTTAATTGCATCAAAATTAATAACAAATAATTGTATCTTTAAATAATTCGTAGGGGAAAAGATACAAATAATAATAAAATACAAAAAACATAGATTCATTACTAACGCTTAGTGGTTTTTAAAATTTCAGACAAAAAATAACAAAAAAACGCACGATGTTGTCGATCGCGACTCGATTGCACTAAAATGCCGATCACTACGCGAAACAAACAAAAATCTAAAAAAAAACAACTAAATTCGATATAAAATATAGAGTCTGACTACAAATATTGGAGAATATGGAGAAGCCCAGCTGCTCCATGAAGATCTGGAACGAAAACTGAAAGTTAAAAACATTCCAATCAAACATAAGCTTGAAGCAGGCAAAATTTTTGTAGGAATAAACTGCTGAAGTATTGTAGCTCAACGATTACAGATACACTGCGGCGAAACACTACAATTTATTTATTTTTTTTCTTCTTGGATTTATTTATTCCAGTTTTTCTGTGACGTAAGTCTCGGTCTCAGTCTCGTATAGAGGTATAGAGTGTAGACGAAAATCAACTTCCAAAGATATAGAAGAGAAGGTGGTCGACGCAGATTGAACTTGCGACACGGCACACGAGTGCTTTGCTTAGGTGATTAAAAAAATTATAGTGAAAAAAAAGCCATTGGAAGGAAAAGGTGAATATGTGGTAAATGCAGAAACTTTTGAAGAAATGTTTGGTGAAGTTAAAGAAACCACATCAGGTAGTCGGTAGAGGAAGAGATACATTCACAGAGATATTCAAAAGTATTTTGTTGGAAATTTAATACGACAACAGAATAAGAGATGAAGATAGAAATCGAAAGGGAAGTATGAGTAATATTCGTAGACAAGACAGACTTTTGTTTATCAGGTGGATTACCTAGACACAGGGTAACCATATGAAATAGATCCGTATTTATTATATTTACTGATATTCAAAGCTCGAAATTGATTCAATTGTTTATGATTACCAGTAAATTTGTTTTATAAGTTGAAAATTATATTTTAAGTTTAATTATTATAAATTATACGAGATTGTTGATTCTTCTACTTATTTTCACTAAATATTGTCAATACTTCAACACCTGGAAAATATGTTCGAACGAAAAAACACTCTTCCACCACGGTTTCTCAAACTAATTGCCATATACTATGACTGGATTTAGAAGTTGATGCACATTCTATTGCGCTACCGAAGTCACATGATCACGTGAATGAAATAGCTATTCGGTATTTCAATCCTGGCAACTTGATAGCACACTCAAACTTGCGGAGCGGTATCTACGAATTGTAATAGCCCCAAAACCCGTGTATTTTTGAAAACTGATCATTACAATCCAACGCCATTTACGCTTTCTTATGTCGACGTCCAGCCGCTCTTGACTTGTTCTGTGCCACAATTCCTCGTTTGATATTATTTGTGGCGAAGACAGCGATTCACAAAAGCCTGTAATTTCCTCGAAATGTTAGGCGTGACTTTCCAGGAGGCATATAACAGCACGGATTTGACATTGGATTAGAAGAATCTCAAATAAGTGCGTAAGGAGATTTGACTGTATTTCGAATTGGGGACAGAGTACCGAAGGCGGCACGAGCTTTATTTATTCTACTTTTAACGTCTAGATATGAACCACCGTTTGCAGAATTAATATTGCCAAGGTAGTTAAGCTGTTCCACTTCTTCCACTGGCGTCTCTTGTAGAATAATACGCTGCTGTGTGTAGCGGCCTGTGAGCATTAGTTTTGTCTTTTTGCTGTTTATTCTTAGACCACTCGACTCTCCCTTCAATGCATTGTTTGACACATCCCGCCCACTGATGTTATTTGCCAGTAGACATATGTATGTCATCGTACGGTCTCCATTGAATGCCCTTTCACTCAGCTGTACCAACACTGGCCGTCAATATGTCGTCAAACGCCAGCAGGAAGATATATTGGCGATAGAACATCCCCGTGTCTCCCACCCTGTTGCACTACGAAAGAGTCGGATAGCTGCCCGTTGTGTAAAACAAAACACCTTGCGTTGTTGTAGGACTCTTTTATAATGGCATTCATTTTTGGCGGAATTCCTCTACCAAGCAACGATCTCCATAAACATTCTCGGTTAACTCGATCGAAGCCTTCTCAAAATTTACGAACAGGTAAAGACATGTAAAGCGGTGATTGAAATTCCATCGACTGCTCGAGGACGATACGCATGGTGTTGATATGGTCGATACACGATCGACCACTGTGGAAGCCAGCTTGATGCCTCTTGAGTGTAGACTCGAGTCTATCCTTTATTAGCTCGATAATGATGGTTGTCATTAGTTTTGGGAAAACTGACAAAACGGTGATACCACGCCAATTGTTGCAATTCATCCTTCCAGTCCTTGGGAGTTTTGTGCATACATACAAAAAATTATCGCGATCGACATCGTACAGAAGGATCACTTGCATTGTGGTGCGTGCAGCCCATCCATAACTCTAATAAAGCTGCTGGATTTTACTCCACTTAAAGTTCAGTGGATCGTTTTTTTTTTAGGTTACTTATCACCATATTAAATTTCAGATTTTCTGGTAACAGTTTTTCACATAAAAAAAATGTTACGTACGTATCTACAGCAAAGCACTGCATCTGTAATGCTTAAACTCCTTAATTTTTCCGACCCTGAAAATTCAGTGGACTAATATTTTTGTGAACAGTGCACGATGAATGAGTGAATTAGTGCATGATATCTATTGTGCCCCATTTTAACAGACGCACAGTGCGGTATTTTGACCTGAAACGTGGCCATAAATCAATTTTCCCTTCCAGGATTAAGCTTTTGTGTCATAACAGGTAGATAGCCAGGCTACTCTTTAGTGAAGTCTATCTATAAATTGGTCACCCCCGTTCGCGACACCATCAGTTGCAACTAGCACTTATTGAGTAAGCACGAATTTTTCTGCGATTTAAAAAAAAAGTGTATTTTCGGCGTGCTAAAAGTTATTCTAGTGAAAAAATTTGATATGGATATTGTTAATTAAGGTATGTATAGTATTTTAAGCTAAAATTTATTTGTTTATTCAACTTAATTTTTTCAAATCGATGAGTTAAAGTATTCACTTAAAAAATTTGTATTTTTTTCACTGTTTTTTCAAAATATTAGTGTTTTTTAAATAGCGCAACACGCCACAACATAGTATATCATATATTTTATTAAACTGCTGGATATGTAGAACAATCTTTGCTTTCCAAACCATTCACAAGTTTTCACCTAAGAAAAAACAGAGCCTTTGAAAAAACTGCTTTAAATCGACCCTTAATAATAGATTTTTATATTATTCCAGATGACTCTAATTCCAGCTTGTCTATGACCAGAAAACAGCTCCATGAGTTAGTTAGAGGAAGCTCACGCAGGCTCCTTGACGATAAACTTGAAGATTTGGATAAAAAACTTATGGATATAACAAAATGTCCCCCAGAGAAAATAGATGAACTTCGAAAAATTACCAAGGCATTCAAACCAAATTATATACGAAGATGGTAACTCTGTTATAGCACAGAAAAGCGTTTCTGGGATAAGAAAAAAAAGAGAAATAACACTACCTGTTGGCATACTTCCCGAAAGGTCTCAAGGTCACCCAAGCAAAGAATTCGGGGAATCAAGTGACCGAAAAAAACGTCGAAAAACAGTGGAACTTCGAAAAAGTGTATCTGTTGATGAACTGACATACGCGGCACAGATGAGTCAAAGAGCGGCGGGAAATACTGATATAGCCAAAGTGATGCAGGTTATGACCAAAACTCCAACCAGACGTATGAAACTATTCTCATGTCTACAACGCTCTTCCAAATTTGTTCCTTTTTGAAACTCGATTGCTTAGAGTATTTTCGGAGAAGATAGTTCTCTTAATCTGATGACTTCCCAGACATGATACATCTTATTTCCTTAATTTTCAGCCAGTTTTTCCTCGTAAATGTTAAAGAATCTGGATGTTGTACTAATCCTTAAGCTGAGAATGCTAAGATGATGTCTTAGCTTGCAGTGCCTTGTGAGGATGTCTGTTTTTGTACCAAAGTCCAACGTTTCTGAAATCTGTTCGCATTTACTGCCACGTTTAAATGAAAAAAATTAAGGAAAAAAAGATAAAAGAGAAGTAGTGTTTGTTCATCATTCATAGTTAAGCAAGGAAAACGTCTGTCGGGTCAGCTAGTTTTGAATAATTTATTAAACGTTTGGCCGGCTGCAGAAGCATACATAATGCGTTTTTTTTTTTAAATTCAGAATAGAGCTATGAACAGAGTTCGAGCACGTCGAGCTTGTTCTGAACTTCATCTGAGCAAGTGTGTTCTGAGTGCTCTTAACTATTTCTGAAACACACCTGAACAATAGCTGTCAAATGCAATGTGTTCAGCATTGAACTCTTTTTGCTAAGTTATGTTATTCGGAGCTCATAGTTCGCGCTCCGAATAAGCGTGAAAGAGGGTGTTCTGAGCTTGTTCAGAGTGCGCTCTATGAGCTCAGAATAAAATAACTGAGCAAACAGAGTTCAATGCAGGACACATTGCAATTGACAGCTGTATAAGAAACACAATTTTTTGTTTGACAGTTCAGGTTCTGCTCTGAACTAAAAAAGAAAAATGCCTATAAAAGAGAAACACCGATCCCAGAAACAACACCGTAGTTATTCGTAGCGAATTTTAAAAGAAAATGATGGCAATAATAACAATTGGCATTTTTCTATTTTAACTCAGAGCAGATCAGAGAACTGTCAAACAAAAATTCTATGTTTCTTTTTTAGCTCAAAGCTCAAACATATCAGAGCATAAAGTGTATTTCTTTTTTCCATCGGAGCTAGCTGAGAGCTTGCTCAATTAGCTCTGGGTTAAATGACAAATCGAGTGAAACGATGAGCGAAGCCACCAACTTAACTTACTTTTTTTTAGTGATTTGACAGACAAAAAAAAAACACAAATTTAAAAATGGATTCCCCGGACAGTCGCCTGTCAACTTCAGACAATTAATTTTTAGTTTTAGTTTTTGTGTTAATTTAGGAACAGATATAATTATTTCTGTTTTTTTCTTTCTGTCGAAACAGCAAATTGTAAAAAAATTCACGTTACCAAAAACACCTATGAAATGACAGTTCAGTTCTCAAGTGTCTTTCATAATTAATTCTGAGGAATCTGATCATAATCTGCTCCGAGCTCTGCTCTGATCACTCAGCCTCTGCTCAGAGCCAAAAAAGAAAACCGCCAAATGTGACAGGTTTTTAATTTTTGTCTTATTGTTATTTTGACATTTGCTCTTTTGATTTTGTTCTTTCCATCATTCATCGAATGACAATATTGTGAAAAGAAATAAGGCACGTTCCAATTTTTATTATCACCTATCTGAATATTTGTACTGTTGCAATTTTAATCCTTGGTGAAAAAAAACAGCTTGAAATGTTTGGGATAACTAGACCTTTACTTCATGCATTACTTCCGGACTTGATTTCAAAATCAAAAAATTGGAAAGCTTGCAAGTATGTACTTGCCAATAGTCAGAAATTGAGTTTATTTGCAAATTAATCAACGATCTGGGTCTTATCACGATCTAGTAATCTTGCGGATCGGTTTACATTTTTTTGCAAATATTCCACAAATGAGGTAGCAAAAATCTTGCCTGACCTTAAGAAATTGTAAGTCTTGATTACAAGTTTTCTAGGGCTGACCAATATCTAGGACAAGTTGACCTTTTTTGACCAATTACTGACCAATTATGTGACATGCTTTTTTTTGCGAATATGAAGTGCCAAGAGTACAGAGCTTCTTCTATTCTAGGAAATAGTTATAGCTGAAGTTGGAAACTTTCGCTTTCGACGCCTATACTTCTTTTTTTGCTATCAATCACAACCAAAATCTGCTGTGGGCTCTCGGTGTATAAGATCTATCTTTTCCCGCCAATATAAATGATCAAATAAAATATCAAAACTAGAATTAAACCAGTCAAACAATTTTGCTGTGTCACGATTTTTACTCCAAATGCAACAACGCTCATTGAAATTAGCTCAACGACGATTTTAATTATAACTGTCACAATAAATACTCTAATCATTGCCTTAAAAAAAGAACTTAATAATGAAATGATTCAAATAAATTCGTTCAAATAAAAATCCCCTTACATAAAGTCAAGTTAAAATTCAAATGAAACATTACTATTACCGCAAATTTGAATATTGTTTTTTTCCTTTTTACAAACCAAAGATTAATAAATTTATCATAAAGTGCGCGAAAAAGTACTCAAATCTCGTCTTTCAAAAAAATATACACTTGTTTTCTGATTCCAAATTGTAAATCAAAATCAACTCCAACACTGAAATTGTGCTTAATCATTTCTCAGGCGCAGTATAGGTAGCTTAACTTAAACGCTTAAATAAATAAAAATAAAAAAAAAAACAAAATAAACTCCGGACAAAGTTTCCGCCATCCATCGACATTAACATTTTGTTTTCAGTTATTATTCAGTTTTTTTTTCTTTTTTTTTGTTCAATTCCAGTTTATTGGTCTCTCGCGTCTCTCTATATCATTCCAAACGAATACAAATAAAAAAGGAATCACACTAATTCAACCATAATTTTTCAACTTTGTATTTCTCTAGATTTTTATACCGACCGACCGATCACCGATGGATGATGATCAGACGAGTTGTATGAAGTGACGAGTAGCTATAGATTATGTTAATTATTAGCTGGAATAATTGTGTTTAAGCTCAACCAGTGTGGGAGTTATAGTTTTCTGGCGCCCATGGAAAAGTTAATCAAGGGCGTCCCTTTTCTTTTCCTTCATCACTGGAACAGGCTAACTGGCATATGACTCGTAGGTCAAAAATAAGGCCTGAGCCCAGTAGGCACAATACAGAACATGACATGTCAGAAAAAATCAAAGAAAGCACTACAACTCTTCATCAAACTTCGGAAGTATTCTGATGCATGATGTGTCACATACATGACAATACCTTCCATCTGTGGTAAATGTTAACAAATAAATATCATTTGGTTTTGTTCGTATTGAAGCTGAAATTTCGTCTCATTGGAATCTCATTTCCAGATGCAGATGCAGAGTCACAAGTCCACAGAGCTTTTTTCCGGTAGTGTGACATAATTTCCATGGACTTTACTTCTGTAAAAACGGACATTAGGTCCATGGGATCCTTACCCCGATTACAGAATCCGACGAATGAGTTGCTGCTGCGGAGGGAGTCAGACCTAGTTTTGACATTTGGCTCATAGTAAAAATGTCAAAGCTGAGTCTGATTTCGTCCGCAGCTCATTCGTCGGATTCTGTAATCGGAGTAATTTTGTCTTTCTCATAATGTCCATTAACTTAATTTCTATTTGCAAGGAATATAATATGACATAATGTCAAGGGAACTTATGTCCAGGGACCATGGATATTATGTCTGCTTAGACGAGCCGTTATGGGGAACAGGGGCCTATTTCAGCGCTACTACATCATAGCTACATCAACTACATCAACTACATCGTACATTAAAATCCTTTTACTACATCATTTATTTTTGTTTGATTCAAACATACAACTGGAGTTATGAAATAAAAGATAAAAAAGTTTAATAAATTACAAATGTAACTGGTGTAGTTGAAGGATGAAGCTGTAAAATGTAGTTGATGTAATTGATGTAGTAGCGCAGAAATAGGCCCCAGATGTTATGTACATTTTGAACAAAAAAGTATTATTTGTATACATTTGTTCGCCCTTACCTATACTGACATTGGTGCGCCCATGAAAAAAAGTCGTTTTTGTCAGCTCAAAGCTCTAACCGGCTGGCATTGCATTTACAACCACATTTAAATTTCTTCCAGACTTCCAGCAACACAACAATCAAACCAAAGAAAAACAAGTAACAAATACTCACCTAAATATTATAATATTTTAATCATACTTAAAATGCAATACCTAGACAAATTTTATGGATTCTGTGGCCGCGACACAGATCAATTTTCTGTAAAAAAAAATTCTATCTACTATAAAAAACTCGTCAATAAAAATAATGAGTGTTGCCACTTTACTTTATTAATCGAAGCAAATTCTACGAATTTAAAAGAAAAAATGTACCAATTCTGTCTTGTTAAATCTGATTCCTTTTGACTGAAGAGCGGGTTTTTTGTTAAAATTCACTACATTTTACTTAAAGGCGGTTTTGAACATTTTCTTATATTTTAAAATTGTATTGTGAAAGAGTTGTGACCCATAAGTAGAACGAATATGTAATTAAATTTTGTATTTTCATTTTAATTATATAAAGCTGTAATACCCCTTGATGTAGTGAGGGATTGAATCCCTACCTATACCACTTTAAAACGAACATTTTTTTCTACGGGTATCACTTCTTGTGTGGAAGTGACAAATCCTACATATTTTTACTTGACAAAAGTGCGTCTCATCTTAGCCGTTCAAATGCCGGAACAAATTGTTTGGCCCTCTCATCCCTGTCGTTTAACAATGCGTCCACAGAAATGTTAATCACTAAGTCCTGGTTCTCCACGAACTGCCAAGCCATTAAATTATTTTATTTATTTTTATTATTTCAAATAAAAATAAAAATTAAATTCAATGAAAAAAAAAGGTTAGGTTAACCGAAAAAAAAAATTAAAACTTACTTAAATTTTATAATCGCAAAATAAATACCTAGATATTGTAACAATGGCAACACGGCAGACATCAATTTAACTGAAGGCAGATAGTTCAACATAGTATTGGTTATAGAGCTTCAGATGGAATGTGGTAAAACAGATGGAAAACGTATCAATAGGTAGAATTTTATTTGCATTTTATTTACATTCTATTTGTGGATTGATTTTTTTGTATTTTTTTTATAACGTGTTTAGCAACAACTGAAGAGATAAATGAAAAGAAAGGAACAAACTTTGGAATTGTTTATTGATCTTTTCCAGTCTGGATTGAAAAATATATTTTTTGTTTTTAGTTAAAAAAAAAAGTTTATTTTCTTAAATTATTTTTATTTGACAAAAGACGATTGTTTTTTTTTGTAATTTTTTTTTCGTGTTCTTTTATATTTTTTATTTGGTTAGGCAAACAAAAAAAAATAAATAATGACTATTTTTCTTCTACAGGGTGATTCAGAAAAAAAATTTAAAATTGAATCAAAAAAAAAAATCAAAAATGTGTTCCACACAGACTTACAAAAGTCAAATTCCTCCGTTCTGATTTTGAAACCAATACTTCTATCTGTTTAAGTAAAGGTGTATGTTGATCCCCAGAAAACAAGCACACAGCTGCACAGGCCTAAGTGGAATTTTATCGGAGAGTGAAATAAATTTCTTAAAAATTGGAGAATGAAATGGAGACTGATATGGATATGGAATTTGGCATATCTATTGTATAGGTATGTTTACATTTCCCTTGAGTTATACACAAGAAAAAAAACTAGACACATTTTCAAAACAAATAACTATTTTCCCAAATACAAAAATGACCTTTTTCTTGAGGTATTACATTCAGTTTTCAGACCGCTGTTGCAGTAGGAACCTGGATTTGTAATGGAATTTTGAAATACAAAAATTAAAGAAAAATTTCCATTACCAATTTCACTTTTTTTTTAAATTAAAAACAAAAAGGTTCTCTGCTCAGCAATACGTCTATATGCAGAGCTTTTAATTACACTCTTGATGACTGCAGAAATACTGGAACTGAACAAAGCTTGTTCCCTTGTTTTAGTAATTTAAACCAACGAATTACACATGATCCTCAGAATTGTTCGTCTGTCACTTGCGGAGGCAGAGTGTTTCTTGCATCCTTTGATATTGACACCATTTTTTGTTTATTTCTGGGATAATTATAAATCAAAGAAGATATTCTGCTATTCTTTTTTTCCGAAATTTGATGTCTCATTAGTCCTTTGATCATAAAAACTATAATTTAGAGCTTTTCCTCCACTCACTCTCCTCTTTTCTCGATTTGTTTGTGTCATGTCAAAGAAACCGTGATAGAAAACCCAAAAATAGCTTTTAAGGATTTGACCTTCCACTAGTCGATAAATGCGGTGTACCCATTCAAATGACCGAAAAAAGGCTATAATTTCCTCATGAATTTAGAGAAATCATAATTAAACGTGAAATGGCGGTATTCTCTTAGAAATTGGATGCTTTCTCTAAAGGCATTTACAAAAATTCACATCGCACTTGAAAATTGTGTACTTATTCAAATGATTGGGAGTGTATGTACATATTGTTGGCTTTCTGTCAAAACCAAAGTTCTTAAATGACATTTTAATGTATTTCAGATTTAAAAGAATTTAAATATCAATGTCTCATAACTGTGCCATGGTTTTTTTTAGGTAAAGGTTAGGTCGTAGAACGGCTGAGCGTTTACCTTGTTACCGTCACACTAAGGGCCCGTTTTTCACTGCGAGATCATCTTAGTCTCGGGGTTAAACCTGAGCTAACTCCATAAACAAATCGAAAGTTTACTCCGAGTTAACTCGTCTAATATGGTGAGTTAACTCAGGGGCCAAATTGAGGGTGTTTATGGGTGTGGTGCCATCTCGATTTCGGTATTGACAGTTATAGCCAGTGCAATTCGTTGTGGCGCCGTCTCTATTCCTATGCGTAAAAGGCGTAGAAGGGTGATATCCATAGTGTCGCACATCGTTGGCCTCAGAATTTTGACAGCTGAAAGATAAAGTTAATCCTCAACTGAAAGAACAGTTCCTGAGTTAACTCAGGGTTAATTTTTTTTTTTCAGGATTAGCTAACTCCGATCTAACTCAGAGTCTAGTCTCGGGGTTTAACCTGAGTTAACTCCCTAAACATGTTTTTCAGTCAATTGAAATCCTAAGTTAACTCCGAGTTAACTTGTCTAATTTGGTGAGTTAACCCAGGGACCAAATTGAGGGCCTTTTCAGTTGTGGCACCATCTCTATTTCGATAAAGATAGTTATTGCCAGTGCAATTTCGTTGTGGCGCCATCTCTGTTCCGATGCTTGAAAGGCGTGGAAGGGTGATATCCATAGTGTCGCACATCGTTGACCCTAGATTTTTGACAACTGAAAGATAAAGTTAATCCTCTACTGAAAAACTGTTCCTGAGCTAAATCGGAGTTAATCTATTTTCAGGATTAGCTAACTCGGATTTAACTCAAAGCTAACCTTGAACTGAAAAACTGGCATTTAGATCTATGTAGATCCGTTGTGATACCCTAGGAAATTGTATCCCAATTAATGTAAAAACCTATGTTCTGTTAGAAGTCAAGCCATTTAGAGGCGTTGACGAAGTTCAGAAAGCTATTAGGTGAAGTTTTAGAAAGTTCCTCTAAGTCATCATACAAATGACTCCCTATAGCTGTTTCTTTCTTAAATGATAGAATGCTAGACATTGACAAGTGAAGTGTAAGGTATCCTCATGTGCATTTTTATTGCTTCACCCTCTACAAAGGTCGTCAGTACCAGAGAATATCAAATAAAGAAGCCAATCCTCAGCTGTCAATGGGCACGTTCCGATGTTAATTCTCAGTTATCCGAATAGCTTTGTGTTGTTGTAATTCCATGTTAAAAAACAGCTGATGACCGCTGACGCAACAACAACTCAAGTTATCTCAAAATTTTTGGGATAACTAGATAACATAGCGAATAAACATCGAAACGCGAGGAATTTAATTTGCCTAAAAGCTGAAACTAACAGCTGTGATGATTAGATTTGCAAAGTATTAGAGATAATCAGTGAAAAACGCACACATAAAATCAACTAGTCATTCAGCACATCATTCAGCACAGGTCTTGTTGTTTTTGCAATTCACATCTATTCTTCAACACGAATTGAAATTACAAATACAACAATGTAAGCAAATGGGTTTTGGACGGTGAAACGTACGAAGAATTGGATTCTTTATTTGATATTCTCTGGTCAGTACTGAGCCTCCTTTTCTTTTTGTGGTATCCCAGTAGGTTTTAGGTTGTGTCCGGTGATTATGCTGACAAGGGAACGAAGATGCTTCTTGTTCATCATCATATTATAAAACGGCAAATACGAATCTTGTGTCAAAAAGGCCCAGCCCATAGAATCCGTTGTGTCCGTTGCGGCGACGGATGTTGCCCAATGAACGCGTTGAAGTTCACATAATAACCAGTTGAAATTCAAAAACACACACATAACCATTTGAATTTCAAACACACACACATAACAACCACTTAAAATTCAAACACACACAAAAAAAGTTCCTGTCAACTCATCTGCCGGAGAGAAAAAGTTAAAAGTTCGGCTACTCTGTCCGTTGCGTCCGACGCTTGCGTTGCTATTGGGCCAGTTTCCATAAGAAAACATGTAAATATTTTATCGAGCTGTCAGTTGAATGCGTCGCCACAACGGACGCAACGGATTCTATGGGTCGGAGCCTAAAGGCATATAAATTATATATCGTTTGAAAGGTAAAGTAAAAAACAATAAAAGAAAATTTCACAATTATTGCGAGCGCGAGCCAGAGTGAGACCGAGTACCAAAGCAATATCGTCGATTACATTATATCCGTGTCTTTCTCTAAGAAATAAATTCAGAATGCATGTGAGTTTTGATATTTGTCCATTTGCGCTGATGCAAATATTTGAGTTTTGCTTTTATGAAAGTTTGACATTTATCATTTGCATTTATAAAAGTTATGCATTCTTTAGACTTTCGCAACCATACATTTATCAAAGCACCCTTTGTTGTCGAAAAATTTTATGCCAACGTCAATTTTTGCTTTAAGTTGTCACATTTTTTTGTCAGACTGACTGGCAGTCAGCGGACTCTCATACGTGATGGATAATAGCTCTATTTTATTTGCAAGCCCGAAGGAAATTGGATTTAAGCAGGGAGAAGAACTTTCTTACCGGAATTAATCACATACATGTTATAGATAGTTTGAATGGAAACTCTATGGGGCATATTCATAGATGTTGTTTAAGCTGCTGCTATACTAAACTGGAGTTTACCTGATGGAGTTTCAATATGATAAACTCCAGATTTTCCTAGCAACAACTTATACAACATCTATGAATATACCCTTATGTTTTTACTGTGATGGCGTCGTCGGTAAACTCCGGTGTCATGTTTTCCGCCCGATTTCATCCATGCTTGGAAAAAAGCTATAAGTTTTCAACACGTTTATAACTTAAACATTTGTTGTGTTCACCTGTTACACGACGACTTTTTTCGAAATTCAATGAGTGCGAACGAGAAAAAACCGCTTATCTCACCTCCGCACTTATTAAATTGCGAAAAAGTCATGACCCAAAGGTTGTCGTGTAATAGGGCACTTACACAGTTTTTCTTCGCATTTAAGTTAAGCGCTGATAATTCTCTTCGTTGAATGACTTTGTAATCGATAAATCGCATGCAAATGCCACTTCTCTGGTTCAGATTAGTTCCAATTTTATAAGAACGTTAGTTTTGCTAAGAGCTATCAAAGCGTTGACAAGTCAATTTTAGTGTCTACTACACGCCGCTGATAACGTAGTTTTTATCTGCTTTTAAGTTAAATGTCAAGAATTCTATGGCTTTAGCTTAACATGCTGGCTCCAAATGTCACCCAATTGCCTTAAAATTAACTTTTTCTGAAGCAGTAAGTAATCTTCAAAAATTTTTGAGTTTTTAGAGTTTTTTTTTTAATCCATTGACATCGTAGCCATCCGTCAATGGAATTTGACAGTTGATGGCTTAAAATATAGGGGACAAACCATATTTTGACAGAAAAAGTATATTTCGATCCAAATGTCACTAAAAATGATTTAAAATCATCTTTTTCTGGAGCATTAAGAATTCATTAAAAATTTCAGATTTTTTAGAGGCTTCTTATAGAGGACAAACTATATTTTGATAGAAAAAGTATATTTCGACCTAAATGTTCCACTAAACTAAACAAATGTTTAATAATAAGTAATAAAATTAATAAGTAATAAAAATCTTCACTTTTTTTTGTTTATTTAAGTACCTATTGCAAACAAAAAAAATAATTATCATAACCACCGTATGCGTATTTTTATGTATGTATATTATATACAGCGCCATAGCAATAAAACGAAATGACTTAACAAATGATCGCCTTCAAATCCAACATCAATATCAAAAGTTGATGCCTTCTATATTCCATTATTCCAATACTCATTCCAGTCATAAGCGTAATCAACAAAAGCCATATAGCAGGAAAAGCACGATCAATGATGTAAGCATGCAAGAAGTTGTTTGTTATCTCATGGCTCACTCAGAGTGTTGTCCGCGGGAGAAAATTGGATAAACAAAAAATACAAACATAAAATCACAATTAAAGATTATTTTTCATTTTTCATTCGCTTGTATAGGGTGTTTCTTTAGATTCACGAGCTTACACGTTGTTAGTGGAATTATTTTTAATAAGAAAGAAAGTCGTTTGTCTTACATTTAAGTGCCTATTAAAAATAGTTTCGTCTCTTGTTAAATTTTCACAATTCTCAAGTTTTTGGAATAACCATTTTTGCTTAGAACCATTTCTGTTGAGAATTTCAACTGACCAGTTTTGTTCTAATTCAAAAATTAAAAGAACAAATAAATTTTATCACACGCAATAGGGAACACAAGAGAATTAAGGCGACTTACTTACTTCTCAACCATTCTTCTATGTAACGTCCTTGTAACTTGGATCTGAATGGCTATAAGATATGAATAACTATTTTTTCATGCAAGATATTCTTGGAAAATTTTGTCACTTTCTCAGAAGATACAAGAAAATATGACAAATTGTCATTTCTGTAAATTCAACAGGTAATAATATCGATACCTTCCCGTAAGAATGTATTAAGCGACATTTCAAAATTTTTAAAGGCATCGAAAAAAACCTCTGGTCCAGTTATTTATTTATGTATTTAAAAAAACAAAAAGATTTAGAACGGGATTTTCAACTCAAAATGATTCGAAAAATCTGTTTACTACTACAAAATACCCAAATAAATAATTGAATAAGAGGCATTTTAAAAATTTAATTCAAAATTTTTAAAATGTCGCTTAATACATTCTTACGGGAAGGTATCGATATTGCAATCATTTCAAAAGAAATTCATGAGCTTTGCATATTCATGATGTTAATTTTCAAACAAAAGAAAAAAACACCCTTTAATTATACCTACCAATACCTACTCTTTGACAATCTGAGAAAACAGTGCCACAGATACACAATGACTTGTTGTTTTGATCACAATATGCATCACTCTATCATAACACAGCAATACCCAGCTATTTATTTTTGAGTGATTCATCAATGATTCGGGGAATCCATGGTTGGAACATGATATTGTTGCGATTGCGTGAAAGTTTTGCATATTAATAATAAATTAATTTATTGATCCACGTTGTCCGATAACCTTGCGTTCTCAGCACTAAAAATTATATGAGCGCGTGTGGTGCGTATCATATCAGTCAAGAGCAAATAGAAGTTGTGGTAGACTGGTACCTATACATAGGATTAGTTGGTTAGCATAAGTTTTTGGCAATGTTTACTTGTTTTGGGGTTTTCCTAATATTATTTTCAAACATTGCTATGATATTTTTATTTATTTTTAATTAATTCTGGGAGGGCACATTAATATATTATTTTTAAAGGAGAACTATGAGACAGAAGAGAGTTTTTAAAATGATAGGTGACTATGAAGCAGTGCTGTCGTTTTAGAAATTACCAGAGAAATACCTGTATTCAAAAAATGTTTGCATAATTTTGGGCCAAAAGAGGTGGCACTGTGTGTCAAAAATTGTCGTTTTTGGTGCAAATATCATCACTTTTGAACGCATATATATGTAGTTGCCGCAACAATTTTATCCCACTTGAAGGAAATTTCCTAGGCTGTAGATGCGGTAGATTAAAAAGAAAATACTGCTGGGTGTTTAAAAAAAGTTAGCTGAAATAAAATGTTCATGTCTTAAATTAAGTTTGAGGTAATCTTGATTTAGTTACTCATTATTTAGGCCAGTCGGCAGAGGTTTTTTTTCTTGTAAAACTATAAGGATCAAATTTTTTGATTGGAATTGATAGATGGGTTGTTTCTGAGTATAAAAAAATGGCAAGTTTGTAAGTGGTGTGCTTCACCCGCCATTTTGAACAACGTGTTTTAGCCAATATCTCGACAACCGGTTCATCGTACAAGAAATATGTTAAGATGGGTAGAATCCATAGTTCAGAATAACAAGGAAAGCAGCTGCAAACCCCAAGAAATAGCAAAATTAAAAATGCAAAACTAATAAATTTACATTGATATAAAACCCTACAAATGCAGATTCTTTTATACGATTTTTTAAATTATTTTTTTTTCAAGGTCACGTATCGTTCATGACCTTGAAAATAAAACTTTAAAAAAAATCGTATAAAAGAGTCTATAGCTGACCAATTACTGAAACTAGCTGACCTTTTATAAAGATCCTAGGGCCTTTCAGGTTTCAAAAACAAATTTTGTAAATTTCCCATAAATGAGGTGCCAAAAATCACGCGTGACCTGAACAATAATTCAAAAATTCATTAAAAAAAAGACTATGGCTGCCCAATTACTAAAATTAGCTGACCTTATATATAGTTGGCAGGGTTTTTCTGATGGTATTAAATTTTTGCAAATTTCCAATAAATGAGGAGCCAAAAATCGCTATGACCTTGAAATTTTTAAAAATTCATTAAAAAAATCTGTACTTGACCAATTACTGAAACTAGCTGACCTTTTATATAGATCAAGAGATCTTTCAGATGGCACACATTTTTTGCAAATTTCCCTAAAATGAGGTGCCAAAAATTGGTTTTTTTTTTCAAATTCATTAAATAAAAAAAAAATAAAAAAATCTATGGCTGACCAATTACTGAAAATAGCTGACCTTTTACAATCGTGAAAAGACCTTTAAAATTGCATTCTTTCTTTTTTTAAATGAACCAAATGAGGTGCAAAAAGTTTTTTTGTGACCTTGAATCGAACTTCAAAAATGTATAGAAAAAATCTATGGCTGACCAATTACAGAAAACAGTTGACCTTTTATCACGATCTAGAAATCTTTCGGATGGTATACACTTTTGGCAAATTTCCCTTAAATGAAGTGCCAAAAATCGCGCGTGACCTTGAGCGACCTTGAGAAAGTTTAAACTTTAATTAAAAGTTATCTAGGGCTGACCAATTTCTGGGACCAGTTGACCTTTTCTGACCAATAACTGACCAATTAGATGACTTTTTTTTATCAAATTTCCCTCATATGAGGTGCCAAAGGTCCAGAGCCTTATTGCTGTCTAATAAAATTGTTTATTTAATTTATGAAGACAGATTTCTTGTTTAGAAATCGTCATTATTGCAGATTTCTGAAAACTTTTTAATGGCAGCACTGCTGTCCACAAAGCATTTTCTTGTGTATGTTTCTGAAAACTGACTGCACAGTGACAAATTAGAGTGACAAAAAAAAATATTTTTGAATAATCAAAGTTAAAGGTTTTTTACGTAGGAAAAATTCAAAAATTTCTAGTACTCTAAAGCCTAGTACGCTGCTGATGCGAAACGAAAAATCCCATACAAAAATGATATAAAGAACTCATAAACTAAAAATTTAGTTCTACTTTTCGTTCTGCAGTTAGCTGTTCGATGAGCGAAATTTATAATTGTAGCAGATTATTTGGAGAAGTCTACACTCTTTTTTCGCACACAATTAATTACCCAGACCATTTATTGTGTGCGAAAAAATGACATTTGTGTTTTTTTGTGTTTATTTTTGTTGTTTCTTTCATTACAGCATGGCTGCTTGTGATTTTTTTGCATTTGCATTTGTTTTAATTTTTTGAATTTATACAACTGTCAATGAATATTTGTCCGCTTCGGTTTCTTAAGCATTTTGTTGTCTTGTGGGAGACCAACTCAAAATTTCGTTTCGCATCAGCAGCGCACTAGGCTTAAGCAGCTTATAGTACGCAAAATAATAGTTAAATGTTATTAAAATGGAAAATTGTAGTAGACTATTACATATATCCAAGTCTCCACTTTTCCGTCACATTATTGCTGACGAAAATTTGAGTGTTGTTATTTTTAATGGTAGGTATTTGAATTTTATTGACAAAAAAAAGTGGATAAAATAAAATAAAGAACATTTTTGGAATTTCTATTGGAGCGATTGTGGCAAAGCGATGTGCAGTTGTCATGTAGGGAAGCTAATACAACATTTTATAATGTCAATATTTTTCTAAACGATAAATTATAACGTGTTTGAATTTTGTTATTATTTTCATTTATTTTGACATCTGAAACTTAAAACTCTCCATATTTTTAGCGGTGTTCTAGGGTTTAAAAGATTAAAAAAAGTAATTGTAGATTTGTGTAGTTGTCCAGGGCCGAATGATAGCAATTGGTTAAGCCTAGTACGCTGCTAGTGCGAAACGAAATTTTTAGGTGGTCTCCAACAAGACAACGAAATGCTTACGAAAAAGCAGCGAAAAAATATTCATTGACGGTTAAACCAATTCAAAAAATCAAAACAAATGCAACTGAAAAAAAAGAACACAGACAGCCACGCTGTAATGAAAGAAACAACAAAAATGTCGATACCTTCCCGGAAGAATGTATTAAGCGACATTTGAAAAATTTTAAATTACATTTTTAAAATACCTCTTATTCAGTTACTTATTTGGGTATTTTGCTGTAATAAACAGATTTTTAGAGGCATTTTGAGTTGAAAATCCCGTTCCAATTTTATTAATTTTTTTAAATACATAAATAAATAACTGGACCAGAGGTTTTTTTCGATGCCTTTAAAATTTTTTAAATGTCGCTTAATACATTCTTACGGGAAGGTATCGATGTCATTTTCCGCACACGATAAATGGCCTGGTAATTAATTGTGTGCGAAAAAAGAGTGTAGACTTCTCCAAAAAATATGCAACATTTTTCAATTTCGTTCATCGAACAGCATACTGCAGAAAGAAAAGTGATACTAAATTTTTCGTTTTTGATTTCGTTGTGTCATTTTTGTATGGGATTTTTCGTTTCGCATCAGCAGCGTACTAGGCTTTAGGTTGAAGTGGCTGCCAGTAGTAAAACTTACATAATTAAAACATGAGTTGGGCCCCACTGGAAACCCTCTTCCAAAATTTGACTTTGAAAGATTTTTTTAAATCTAAAATGGCACCTTAGCCCCAGGACAATTTTTTCTGAAAACATGGTCGTCCCCTCCAAAAGCAGTCGATTTTGAGTTATAGTTCTGTCTTATTGTGTTTTTACCATGAAAAATGTGGGGTAGATTTGATTTTATTCCTGTAGCTTAATGATTTCGGGAGTGCTGAAGCCGAATCTGAGGCTTACGACTAAAATTCCGTAACGGAACATGGAAAAATAAGCAAAAAGTATGGCTTGAAAACTATAAATTATTCAGAAGTTACTTCAAAGTGCAATTGAGAGTTTGTACAGTTCCAACAAATCTCCGTTTAAGGTTTTTTTGTTGACAACCCATAATTGGCGTATTTTTACGGTTTCCAAAAATCCACTCGAAAATACTCATACACCACCTGGAGGTCAAACTTTAATTTTTTGTGTATAACATGAACCAAAATATATAATTCTGGCCTCAGAATTGCTTTTAGCACATTACATTTTTTATGATATTTGAAACTAAAAATTTGAAAATATGTTTTTTTTGGGCAAAAAATACGTTGCCATTAATTCAGCTAAAAATGGAGGTATAGAAACGTGTTTTACTCGTACATGAAGATTGAAAGCAAATATGTATATTACTTTAAAAAATGTTGAATAAAAAGTAATTGAAAAATCAATGAATTTCGATTTGTCCAAAATGATAATAAGCCACTTATACATGTGACGACACTTAAAACGTCTGGTACTCCAAAATTCATAGCCAAATCGTAGTTCTCAAAAATCCGTAACATTACCGTTTTCAACCCCCTAAATGGCCGATCGGTATGTTCCTATTCCCACACATGCTGTTCGAGTTCGACAGAAATTGCATTAACCCACTAGATTCACACGAAAGGGGAGTTTGCACTTATGGCATCGGTTTGAGAAGTAAAAAATTGCAGGCAACCAGAAATCCAGATAAAAGAATTAAGAAATAAAAACGAAATTCTCGTGAACCAAATTTTTTTTTGAATCTACACAATTGCTTTTATTCATCGTTTATCGCTATCGTCCTTCTAGCGTTTAACAAGGCTTCATTTTTGTAACACTTTTTCACCCTCGTCTTAAGCTGGAACAAAATAATTTGGCCAATGGCCTTGCCAGTTAAAGACCGTTTTCGAAAACGTCATCTGCTCTAAAAATGTTCTCAAATTCAAACTGCAAAGTCTTTTGTTTGAAAGTGCAAATACAAGTGTTTGTTTTATAATTCGGTTTGCTTGAGTAACATGTTCGAAAACATCATCTCCGGTGATATTCTGCAGTAAAAAAAATCGAGTTGACGATAAAAATATTAAGAAGCCAGAAAACGTGGTTGTTAACGTTTGTAAAAATTGAAAATTGACTTAAGTTGATCTAAAAGGTTTTGCGCAAACAGAACGATTACGTATTTGCCGATAGCAATATTCTTTTCAAAAAATGACAATAATTTGACAATCAAAAAATGAAGCTTCTGGATTTACGTCATTTCGCATCAATTTCAACTTTTTCCAGTTATTGCGGTCAGCCAAAGATTTTTTATGAAAGAAACTAACTGACATTTTAAGACCAATTAGGGCCAGTTTTTCAGTGCAAGATCATCCTAGTGTCGGGGTTAAACCGGAGTTAACTCCAAAAACGTGTTTTTCAGTCAATTGAAATCGAAAGTTAACTCATCTAATTTGGTGAGTTAACTCAGGCACCAAATTGAGGGTCTTTTTAGCTGTGGCACCATCTAGATTTCGATACTGAAAGTTATTGCCTGTGCAATTCGTTGTGGCGCCATCTCTATTCCTATGCGTTAAAGGCGTAGAAGGGTGATATCCATAGTGTCGCACATCGTTGGCCTCAGAATATTGACAACTGAAAGATAAAGTTAATCCTCAACTGAAAAACTGTTCCTGAGTTAACTCAGGGTTAATTTATATTCAGGATTAGCTAACTCTGATTTAATTCAGAGTTAAGCGTGAACTGAAAAACTGGCCCTAAATGGCATATCGCCGGCTTAAGCCCACTATGCTGCTGCTGCGAAACGAAATTTTTAGTTGGTCTCCAACAAGACAACGAAATGCTTACGAAAACGAAGTGGACAAATATTCATTGACAGTTGCACAAATTTTAAATATTAAAAGAAATGTAAAATGCAAACAAATCACAAGCAGCAATGCTGTAATAAAAGAAAGAACAAAAATTAGCACGAAAAAGTACAAATGTTATATTTTTGCACACAAATAAATGGTCTGGGTGATTAATTGTGTGCGAAAAAAGAGTAGACTTTTCCAAATAATCTGCTACAATTATCAATTTCGCTCATCGAACAGCGTACTGTAGAACGAAAAGTAGAACTTTGTTTATGATTTCGTTGTGTCATTTTTGTATGGGACTTTTCGTTTCGCATCAGCAGCGTAGGTACTATAGGCTTTAGAGTGAAAAGCGGCTAACTCCAGATTTTTTATCATTATAGGCCACTATAAGCATTATAAACTTAACACACCATTTGAATGTTTATGTCTAAAAAAAAATATTTCAAAGAATTGCAAATCATAAAAATAAAATGCACGACAGGGTCGCACGAACTTGCTCTTATGTTCAAGACACTGCGGGCTTAAGAAAATTGTATATAAAAACATGGAAATTGTGAGGGAAAAATGCAGAGAAGCATGAAATACGTCATTTAAATTGGCTTAAACAACTCTTTTGACAGTTTGAGATGAAAAAAAGAATGCCATCTTAATTCCTGATTGATTATGATTGTATGAGAACAAAAAAATTTAAAATCGTTGGAGCGGTTTTTAAAAAAATTATTTTTTATATATAAAATTCTTAACACATTTTTAAGAACAAATTTTGGTATGCAAATCTTAAGTATATATTTATGTGTATATGAAAATAAAATTTGAAAAAAAATTGTCAACCCGTTTTTGAGATATCGAATTTTCAAACAAAAATTTGAAACTTTTTTTTTTAAATTCAAAAACTTTTTTTTTTGAAAATTTTGATATGCAATATTATTTAATCTTATCTGAAATTTGTATATAAAACATTCATCTAAATCAGAGAAAATTCAAAATAAAAAAAAACGTTGTATGACAAGAACTATTAATAGTTGCTAAGTATAAGATTTTATAATTCTTGGTAGTAGATTGAACTAATTTTAGTATATGACAAAAGTTTAATCAAAATCGTAAGAGTCGTTTTTAGGAAAAAATATTTTACTTTGCGGTTTTTTAACTTTTGTATGGAAGGAACGCGTTATTTTTTAATAAATGTAAAAGTTTTTCTGAAAATATTACAGAGAGTACTAAAAACCTCTTAAGTTTCCAGTTAAAAAAAAATCGATCATGTCGTTTTCAAAATAGATATTTGATTTTCGAAAAAAAAATTGAAATTTTTTTTTAAATCCAAAAAATATTTTTTTCAAAAATTTTGTTACACAGTACTACTTATATTTTTTGAAAGATCTCTGTATAAAAAAATATTAAAATCAGTCTTACCGTTTTAAAGAAAATTGAAAATTAAAAAAATGGTTCTTTGGGAGGTACCATTAATAACCTTGTTTTGAAAAATGGTATCCCACCCAAAGGTAGCCTTTACTAAAGGAAATTTATTGAATTTTTTTTTAAAGTTGTCGAGCGATTATCTAAAATTGCTAAACAAAATTGTATGGTAGGTACCGTTATTTTTAGTTTAGAAAAAAACGACATAATCACCAAAAACCACTATGTACCAAGTTTGAAGAAAATCGATCGAGCCGTTTAGGCTGTAGACGAACAGACAGACAGACAGAATTGTGCCACCTACTTTTTTGGTATTCTCTATCATCGTAGTATGTCATGTTTGATTGCTATGTCGGTTTTTTTTTTGCACGAATCCAAAACTAGCCTTTAATACCTACATAATATCGGAAGTAATAATGATATCTACATTTTTTTAAAATTAAAAAGTTTTTTTTTTCTTTCATTTTTGAATATGGAATAATAATAAAAGATCTTATTTCAAATTTGAATATACAAAATTAATCTAAATCCCTTAAGCCGATAATGAGAAAATTCAAAATAAAAATAACCCGTTCTATGGGAGGTACTAATATTTTTTGTTAGTAGATCGTAGTAGTTTTAATATCTACAAAAAGTTTTATCAAAACCGTAGAAGCCGTTTTTGAGAAAAAAAAATATTTTCTGTAACAAAAATATAAAAGAAAATACCATTAATAACTATTTTCTTAAAGAATAGTTTCTCACTTTATGAAAAGTGGTGGAGCCGTTTTTGAGAAAAATTCAACTACGTAAAATGGCTAGAAAAATATATAATATGAATGTCAAGAGCCGTTATTTTTGGTTCTAAAATAAAATGAAAAAGAGTGTTTGGGTTGACAATAAAACCTTATGTACCAGGTTTGACTAAATTCTATCATTCAGGCCGTAGCTCAACGGACAGACAAACAGACAGAGTAACAAGTTTGATGAAAATCTCGAGTTCTATTTTCTTACGAATGCCTAATCCAGTCTTTCCCTACCTTTTTTGTGCTACGCCCCACCAAAACTTTTCTAAAATTCTTATACCCCCCAGCATTATACTTATAGAATTTTTAACATTCGAAAATTTGAATTGTTCACTAAAAAACTAGGAGGAAATTTTCAGGAATTAATTCTTTCTAATCCAGCTATAAATTTTCCAGATGATCAACAATTATAATTACTTTTTTCGAGCCAATGAAATCTGCCCAAATTTGGGTTGTAAATATGTATAAGTCTGACCGTTCAATAAAGGTAACGAAAGCAAATATCTTCGTTTTTGTTTCAACAAGAATTTTTTTTTCTTTCATGTAGCTTATGAAATGTTTCTAGTTTTTCGAAGATAACGACTTAATAACTCAAAAACTCACAATCGACCGTTAACAAATTTTCATTTCCGGGTTGTTACTTAATCAAATAGTCCCACAAATTGTTCTTTACACAAAAGGTGGACAAAACGTTCACAATTTGCATAAGACAAATTTTGAACAAGTCAGATTGAGTCCTGACTTTTTCCGAATTAAATGAGTGCCAAAGCGAGATATTTTTTCTACTTCGCATTCAATCAATTCAGAAATCTAAAACGGCTGTAATGCATCAGAATGTAAAATTACCCTCTTTAAAAGTTGAATTGCCCCCCTGTGGGGCGTGGGCCTCACGTCGGGAAACACTGGCCTAACATGCCATAAATGTACATGTAGAACTTATTCAATCGGAAAGGACCAACAAATAGTTATTTGTTGCCAAAAAAAATACCAACATTTTCGGAATTTATGTCAAAGTTTTTGGACTAGGAATAATATCCATTAGATTATTTGCAGATTTTAAGAGATTTTTTTTCAAATTTATTTATTTTCCAAACGTAGTTTCCTTTGGCGTAATTTCAAAGAGCCTAGACATTCGTCAAAGCTAATAAATATTACGATAATGTCTACAGAAAGAGGTTTTGTCGTGGTGCCCATCGCGCATTGAACTAGTATAGAGCCTAAACAAGTAGACTGATTCACTCCAAATTTAGTACAAAGCTTTTTCGTGGTTTCCTAGAGGAACAATTCAAATCAAAGGGCACGGTAGTGCTCAGCCAAGTTCGCGGCACTACACCATTTTTACAGGAACAAACTCAGGCGATTTTCAACCTCCCTCTAACTTCAGTACCAATGAAGTCAGAAACTTCAAATTCCCAGTATTTGCTGAGCTGATCAAACACAGGTGGCTCACCAAATTTCAACTCTTTAGCATTAGTAATTCCCGAGATATAGGACTTCAAAAATCGCAAAAACCGTAACTGACTGACTCACTGACTCACTGATTCACTCACTCACTGACTCCCTGACTCACTGACTCACTGACAGATCATCAAAATTATGGAGCACTTCCCGACATCGTAGAAACTTGAAATTTCGCACAACGGTAGGCCTTGTGGTGCATACAAAGGAAAAAGTCGAAAATCTGCAATTTTCTATTCAGGGGGCGTGGCATCCACCCACATGCTTAAAAATTCTTATAAATTATATAGACCACTTCGGATTAGTGTAGAACGATGAAATTTGGTAGTCGGTAGGGCTTGAAGTACTTAGAAAGAAAAAAATGTAAAATTGGAATTTTCCTTTCAGGGGGCGTGGCATCCACCCACATGCTTAAATATTCTTATAAATTATATGGATCACTTTAGATTGTTGTAGAACGATGAAATTTGGTAGGTCGGTAGGCCTTGAAGTACTTAGAAGAAAAAAATTGAAAAATTGGAAGTTGCAGTTCAGGGGGCGTGGCATCGACTCACATTCTTAAAAATTCTTATAAACTATATGAAGCACTTCCGATTGTTATAGAACGATGAAAATTGGTAGGTCAGTAGGGCTTAAAGTACTTAGAAGGAAAAAATTGGAATTTTGCATTCAGGGGGCGTGGCATCCACCCACATTCTCAAAAATTCTTATAAATTATATGGAGCACTTCCGATTGTTGTAGAACGATGAAAATTGGTAAGTCGGTAGGACTTGAAGTACTTAGAAAGGATAAAAATCGAAAATTTGGAATTGTCCATTCAGGGGGGGGGGGGGGGGTTCCATCCACCTACTTTATCAGAATTGGTATTATTTGTATGGAGCACTTTCGGTTGTCGTAGAATTATGAAATTTTGTAGAGCGGTAGGGCTTGACTTTCACCTGGCAAAATAAATCTTTGCAAAAAGGAGTGAAATCACAACAAAAACATAAATGTTAAAAAAGGAGCCAAGTTCTTATGTGTACAAGAAACCTGTGCGTAAAAAGTCAGCCAAAAAAAGTAATGAGTATGCCAAGTTTTAAGTTCATGAAGTTTAATATCAAATATCTTAAGTAGAGTAATATCGAAACAATTCCAAATCATGACAGAAATTTGGTAAATTATGATTACTTATTAAAATTTGGTGGATTTACTTGGCAAATTTTCTCTTAAATACTTACTCAATCACAAATTTAAAATATATGAAAACTTGACCAGTGAACCCACCAAATTTTAATCAGTAATCAATAATTACCAAATTTCTGTCATGATTTGGAATTGTTTCGATATTACTCTACTTAAGATATTTGATATTAAACTTCATGAACTTAAAACTTGGCATACTCATTACTTTTTTTGGCTGACTTTTTACGCACAGGTTTCTTGTACACATAAGAACTTGGCTCCTTTTTTAACATTTATGTTTTTGTTGTGATTTTAGTTTAAGCCGATATAGCAATTTTGTTTTTTTCTTCACATTTTTACAAAATTAGCTCTTATTGTATGTATGTACATTATATTATATTTAAAAAAAAAGTATTTTCAAAAAATTGCAAATCTTCAAAAAACATGAAAATCGTTAGCTGTTATTGTTCCTTTATAAATTTAAAAACAAACACTTTCGAAGCATTTAAAGAAAAATATTGTATTCTACCTTCCCCTGCTCTGTCAATTATTTTTCATTTCTTTAACTCACACAAAGAGTATATGTATGTGGAAAAACCCGCTTTTTCAATAAACTTCGTAATATGTATTTTAAAAATACCATATTATGCAATTATGCTATATTTTTAAACGATCGCATGCACAAGAAGCATTTTGTCTTCAAATTATGTTCAATGCAAAAAATGTATAAAAATAAATCATTAAAACTAAAGACCAAATCAATATAATGTTAATAATAATTAAAATAAATCGTGTCATCCAACTTTATTACAATATATTCATGCAGAAACCAATAATTATACAAAGGAAACTCATTAAAGAACAAATAAAGTAGGTAGGTGGAGGGTTGTGGTGATTAAATTCTTATAGCGTATTTAGAAAATCACATTCACGCAGTGACTGACAATCATGTTGAATTTTAATCATCAATAACATACACACAATAACGAAGCGATACGTGCATCAATTATTATGTTTGAGAATATGCAAATAGATACTTTGTGTTGGGTCTATAAAACATATAGATACTTACAGAATTTTACGATTTAAGACAAATTCAAATCCAAGAAACTAATTTAATTTAGGTATTCCCTCAGTTATTTTAAAATTTGCATTTTAATCAATTTTAAAAAAAAATATTTTCACTTGTTCAACACAAATTGCTAGCTAATTCAGCAGCTTAACAAAAAAACTTTGATTGATCGGTTAATTCACAAAGGATTTCAAATTCAAATTAAATTCGCACTTCCTTTCTAAGACATTACCATCACCGACATCGAGTAACGAAATTTCAAACAATGTTTACCGCAAGGCCATTTAACTCGTAGAAATGTAGCTAAAGCCTCCGTTAGAAACTGATTTAACTTTAGGGAAAAAACCGTCCGATTGCCCGCAGAGTCAAGTTGACAATGAACTTCGTTGGAAATTCTTTTAGATACTCTTCATGCCGGCATTCCGAGTTGAGGGCTTTTTCGATGGCACAAAAGTATAATAAATGATGTGTAGGTGATTTGTTGTTGTCTAAATAACATAGAAAGCTGCTAATAGAGAATATACTACATACCACCTCGTTCAAGACTGAAATACTAACACAGATATCCTTTGACTTTACAAAAAATTCTTTATTTTATAATCCACCACGGGTGCGTTTGGATTGAAAACATATGGTGCAGGTGCATTTTTGAAGTATTTGGCCTCTCAGTCAATGTTAGAGGTGATGTGTATGGTTTTGGCGTAGTGGGTGAAATATAAAAAGCTCTTACATAGAAAAAGCTTTTTTCTTTTTAAATATCTCAACTGGCTTATGAAATTTGGTTGTGTTGAAGACAATACTTTTCCTCTTTGTATTTTAAATTGATATGACAAGTATGGAGTATGGTCACTGCACTTGATATGATTGCCGACAAATGCAAGCATCAACCGCTTATTTTGGATTACGGTTTCAAGTTATAGTGAAAGACTTTGTTTTCAGTGTTGCCATTGTAGTTTAAAGAGATCAATTTCAAGATTTTTGACAGATTTAAAGGGTGAAAATCTTAGTGTCGAACTTCTGAAAAACTGCTTTTGAGTTAACTTAAGGTTATTTATTTTCAAGATTAGCTAACTCTGATGTAACTCAGAGTCAACTCTGTACTAAAAAGCAGGCCCTTATAGAGTTACAGAAATGACCCGCTCGTTGAGGCTAAAAGTCTTGCCATCGCATCGGGTTGATGGATTCAACGCTCACAAAAAGTTATGTAACTACGAAGCATCAATAAGCCCCAACAAAATAAAAATGAAGTTCAAATGGCTAGGAGTATGAACATACCAATTCGGTTGGAGGAACCTCAACATTGTTGTCCTGATCCTCATGAAAGTAGACCCTTTGAAATACGCTAACTCTTCTCAATATCACTTACAAGATATTTTCAACCATATTTATTATGTGAGTACCTGAAGCACTTCGTCAACAACCTGATTGATCCATATATCAGTGTATCTTTAGGACAGGAAAGTTCACGGAAAAAGGTACTTCAGAACCGGATTAATGTTGGAAAATACCTAATCGATACATTTATTTCAGAAAAAGTGTCATAGTGAAGGCGATGTGATCAAGGTTGCAAGGTCAAGAAGCACTTATGTAACTGAATTTCAGTATTCTTGTAGCCTAAAATCTCTCCCTGAATGTAGCTCAAAAATTAATCCAAAAGCAAGTCCAAAGTCATTGAAAAAATCTAAAATTTATTATAAAATTCCATGTTATTCTTGTTTTTGGAGTGATTTCTTAGGACCAATCCTTAAAATCTGGACGAATTTAAATATATTGTTTTACTTATGTAACGAATTTTCTTAAAATAATATCAAATTGGGCAACTTTTTTGGATGCGATCACAGGCGACTTATTTCTAGAATGTTTAAAAACTCTCAAATCGACACTAGAGGTACAATCTTCCAAAGATCCGTCCAATCGCTTACATTAGCGCCGACGATATTGACATAATTGGAAGAACACAACGTGATGTCAAATTGTATTTCATGCGAATTGACACAGAAGTAAAAAGAATTAAGATTAAACAACGAAGAAGAGAAACATATGCAATCGTACAAAAAATTTATTGGGGATTTTGATCAAACTTGTCATTACGATGATAAGGAAGGCTGTCTATCTGTTCGACTACAGCCGAAACAGCTGGATCGATTTTGCTACATTGAGATTTTTGATGATTCTTCCCACAAGTTTTTCTTTTTTTAAGAACCAAAAACAACGTTACCAGAAATACAATCTTTTTTAACATTTTTACAAATCTTATTTTTCTCCAAAATGGCTTCACAACTTTTTCTTAAAAAAAAAACCAATAAATTTCATTTAGTAAAGGCTACCTTTGGATAGGAAATCATTTTTCAAAAAATTGTTATTAATGGTAGGTACCTCTCAAAGAACCAATTTTTGTTTTTTTTTGATTTTCTTCAAAACAGTATTTCTGATTTCCATATTTTATTATACAGAATCTTCATAAATTATGCATTGGGCAATTCCATGGTAACTCACGTTACATTTGGGAGAGTTTCACGTTCTCTTTCATTAAAATTTCCATACTTATATAAATATAAATAAAACAAAATATAAACTCTATACCTGGTAATGATTTCGACTGCTAGGAAAAAATATAATTTTTGGGAAAAATAAATTCCTTCTTAGTAAAAAATACTAAAACGTGCTGGTAACTCACGTTACCGTATTTGGACACGGGTTTTGTAGCAGTGCTAAGCAAATATTCTAAAAATTAAACAAACCAATAAAGCTTAACTTGTTAGTTGAATTAGATATAAGGATTCATCAGTCTGTTTATATCTGTACACAAATTTTAAATTATTGAAACTATTTTATACAAATTTAATAAAATACATGGTAACTCACGTTACAAAAAGTCGGTAACTCACGTTATTTCACTTTTTATTTTAAAAATTTAGGGCTAAGCCTTTTATAATTTCATTTTATTTTCAGTCGTGTGCTTGTTACTTGTAGGATATTTTGAAATTCTAATTTTAAAACTAGCAAACAATAGACAGGAGGCCAGATAAATTTTCCATTTTTCTATCTTCATGTCCACTTTTTCATGGAATTACCCCATTCCAAAATTTTCAAAAAAATATTTTTTGTATTTTTTCCCTTTTTCTCACCACACGAAGCAACTTTTAGTTATACTTACCACTTTGTTTAATGACATACACAAAACAAATGTAGGAATCGTTATCATATACAAAAACCGTCGTATTCCCAAAAATTGCTGCCAAGGCTGGTAAGTGGAAAATTGCAAGCAATTACAGCCTGTTTAGTTTGCCCGAGGCTTAAAGTAACTTTATAAATCATAAAAGTTTCTTTAATGACTGGGAGCAACTAAAGGTTAATCGTGACTTAGTGGGTGCGAGGCCTTGCCTTTGGGATCTACGTACCCCATAATTATATGGGATATTATAATTTTCAATCAATGGCTATAGCTTTTAAATGTCAAGCTTGATTTATAAGGATCGGTACGAAATCCCGAAGACTAAAATCTCGCAGATTTTTTAACTATCTCGAAGAATGAAGTCTTGCAAAAAAAATTTAATGCTTTTCATAACCTCACAATTACAAAATGTCAATTTAAACAATCTCGCGTTTCCATATCGCACCAAAAAATATTGCTAATATCAACCGAAATTTCGCAAATTAAAATCTCGCATACCAAAATCAAAATTTTGCAAATTCAAATCTCACTTTAGCATCGTTTATACATATTTTCGAACAAAAAAAAAATCGTACGGACAAAAAAAAGAAACTTCAAAACGAAGATTTTCTCCACTAGGTTTTTATTGTTTTCCAAAACGTATTTATAACAATAAATACAATTTACTCGATTAACAATTCCTATGTTTTCTTTCTTGTTCTTAACATCAGTTGAAATATAGACAATACAAACTATGAATAACATTAAGAATAACAATATGGTCTACAAGGCAATCAAATCTGGAAAATTTCTCGTACTAGATTTGAATTTGCGAGAATTTGTTTATCAAAATTTATCTTTTGCAATGCAATTAAATTTTGAAAGGTCTCGATTTGCGAGATTTAGTTTTGCTGATGGATTTCATTATTCTGGGATTTTTAAAAGCAGGATTTTTTAATTGCGAGATTATGAAAAGCGGGATTTTGTTATTATGAAATTTTGGTATGCGAAATTTCCAATGCGAGATTTAAATTTGCGAAAATTCGTACCTAGCCCCAATTCTTGCTCCTCATTTGTGGGATATTTGCAAAAAACGTATACCAACTGTAGAGTTTGAAGTGTTTTAAACTTCCCGAAACCAAAATCACAAATTACGAAATCTCTCATTTCTTTTCTAAAATCTCGAAAAACGAAATCTCGCAACTTTTAAAAAGGAACAATTACGTGCAAGGGTTTTATTATTGTATGTTTGTTTCGCCCACAAGCATTCTTAAAATCAAAAATGCTACTAAATTCAGGACAAGAGTATGATAACTTAGGCACCAACAAATGATAATGGTTTTTTGTAGAACAGTTTAATAAGAGCATTTTTTACTATGGGAGGGGGTCCTCTCCCCGTTTGGGTGGGAGGGGCAATTTCATAAATAGTACTAAAAAGGAAAAAAATATTAAAAAATAACGGTGAGACTTAAAATTAAGTATTATACTTTTTTTAAAGTCAATACTCTGTTCTTTAAGCATTTTTAAATCATAAATCAAATGCATAGTTTTTGAAAAAAAAACGAATTTCAAACTCAAAATATGGGGAAAAAACATTAAAAAAAGTTTAAAGCTTAATTTCTCAATCCTGTTAAAATATATATTATTTTTTTCTGAAATTCGTTGCCCTAATTAGTTCTTAATCAAAAACTGAAAATAAGATGATTTTATTTCTTCAAGTTTTTGGGTAAATTGAAAATTACTAAAACTACTTTTTTATTGGATAGATGTTCTTTTTGCTTGCTAACGCATTACGGCGTATAAACAGTGAGGTATGCAACCCCCCTTCTCGGCACACTACAGGATTCGGTGTAGGTGAGAGCTTGAGTGAATGCAAAGTTTCTTTTGCATTTAAAGCACGTAAGTCTAAATCCTCGTAAGGCATTGTGTGTAGAGCTAATTAATTGACTGTATCCTCAAAGAAAAATAACCAACACATACAAATCTAATAAAAAGTAGTTTTGGTAATTTTCAATTTTCTCAAAAATTATGAGGCATAAATTATCTAGTTTTCAGTTTTTGATTAAAAATTAATTAGGGCAACGATTTTCCGAAAAAAAAAATAATATATATTTTTACAGTATTGAAAAATTAAACCTTAAACAATTTTCAATGGTTTTTTTTTCACGATATTTTGAGTTTAAAATTAATTTTTTCAAAAACTTTGCATATATTCCACTTGATTTAAAAACTATACTAATAAAACAGAAATGTTTTTTCCGAGGTACTGCCTCTTGCAAGGAACTGACAAGTCCTCCAAGAGTATACTTGTCATGAAAAAGTGCTTCTCACTTAGCCGTTCGGACTCGGCAAAAAACTGTAGGTCTCCTCCATTCCTGCCAACAACACGCACATAGGAATGGTTGAGCTGTTTGCGCCACCCAATTTATTTATTTCTATAATAAAACAGAGTATTGGCTTTAAACCAGTATAATTTTTCTTACACTTTAAGTACTTTTTTATAAAATTGCCCATCGCACCCAAATGGGGGAGATAGACCCAACCCTCCAATAGTAAAAAATGCTTGTATTAGCTTACTTAAGGTGGCGCTCGCGCTACAGTCCGGTATGGACCAGTGCCTCAACCAACAAGCTTCTTCCAGCCGGCTCGGTTTCTAGCTAGCTGTCTTCAGTTTCGCACGCCAAGTTGGTTGAGGTCCTCTTCCACTTGCGTGCGCCACCTTTTACGCTGTCCACCTCTACTGCGTTGTCCTACGGGGTTGGATTCAAAGACTTTCCGGGCCGGCGCATTGGTGTCCATTCGCTCTAGGTGACCCAGCCATCTTAGTCGTTGGCTTTTCACTTTTGTGGCTAGGTCAGTGTCGCTGTACAGCCCATACAGTTCGTTGTTATATCTTCTTCTCCATTCCCCATCTATGCAGACGGGACCAAAAATCACCCGGAGAATTTTTCTCTCAAAACAGCCTAACGCGTTCTCATCCACCGTTAGCAGTGTCCATGCCTCTGCACCATACATCAGGACTGGGATGATAAGCGTCTTATACAGGGACAGTTTAGTTGCTCGAGAGAGGGCTTTGCTTCTCAATTGCCTTCTTAGCCCAAAGAAATAGCGATTGGCAAGAGTAATTCTTCGTTTGATTTCAGCAGTGGTATCGTTCGCTGAGTTTATAGCGGATCCTAGGTAGACAAAGTCTCTGACCACCTCAAAATTATAGCTGTCTTTAGTGACGTTCTGTCCTAGACGTCGGTGTTGGGTGTCCATTTTTGTTGACAGCATATATTTCGTTTTGCTTTCATTCACCGTTTAAACCCATCTTCTTGGCTTCCTTCTCAATACTCACAAAAGCAACACTGACATCACGCTTTGTTCATCCGATTATGTCAATGTCGTCAGCGTAAGCGAGCAATTGGACGGGCTTTTGAAAGATTGTGCCTCTAGTGTTGACATGAGAGTTTTGCACTATTCTTTCAAGAACGATGTTGAAAAAGTCGCATGACAGCGCGTCGCCTTGCCTAAAACCTTTTTTGACATCAAAGGTGTCGGTGAGGTCTTTGCTGACCTTGATGGAGCAGCGTGCATTCTCCATCTTCATCCTGCACAAACGGACGAGTTTGGCAGGGATGCCAAAATTAGACATTGCTCTATATAGCTCGTCTCTATAGATGCTGTCATACGCAGCCTTGATATCGATGAAAAAGTGGTGGGTATCGATTTGGAACTCCTGGGTTTTCTCCAAGATCTACCTTAGTGTGAATATTTGGTCGATTGTGGACTTCCCAGGCCTAAAGCCACACTGATGTGGACCTATCAAGTTGTTGACGAATGGCTTCAGGCGTTTACAAAGTACGGCAGAGAAGATCTTGTAAGCGATATTAAGAAGACTGATGCCTCTGTAGTTGGATGCAGTCCAGAGGATCGCCTTTCTTGAGGATCGGACAAACAATTCAGAGGTTCCATTTATCGGACATGCTTTCCTCCGACCATATTTTACAGATGAGCTGGTGCATATTCCTTACTAATTCATCGCCAGCCGCTTTGAATAGCTCAGCCGCAAGGCCATCAGCTCCAGTGGCTTTGTTGCACTTAAGTTTAGATTTAGCTATCTTTACTTCGTCGAGATCGGGTGGACGGAATTGTTGGCCTACGTCGCGTCGTCCAGGTTGAATGGTGCAATCTGCATGGTAGCGGAATTCGGTTCGTCATCGCCGTTATTCAATTTGCAGAAATGATTTTTCCATATCCTCAGCACCGACTGCGATTCTACTACGATGGCCAATATTCTATATTTTGTGTATAACTTGAAAACTAAGTGGAATTTGACAATTTTACTCTTTAATTTTTTATCGAATTGGAAAGTTAAAAAATTTCATACAATGATCCTTAAATGAGCTCCGTACAATGATTTTCTGAAGTACATTTTTCATTCGAAAAAAAAGTATTTTTTCGCAAACAAAATCGAATATCTCAAAAACTTATCAAAAAAATTGTGGACACAACAAGATATATTTTCACAAAGTTTTATTTAAATTGAACTACTTTTGAGAAAATGAGAAGCCAAAAAAAAAAGAGAAAAAAAAAACAAACAAAAAATACGGGTTTTCAACAATACCTCGGAAATTTTGAGGTTATCTATGTTAAAAAATGATTTGTATAAAAGTTGTAGATTTTTGCGTGATCTATAACATTTTTATCGGACATTTTTCATGTTGGGGTCATCTTAAGTCGTAAAACGCAATAATACAATTTCCCCCCTCTTTTTCACCTCCCAAATCCCCTTCTCAAACTCCGCTTCTGGAAAATAGTTTTTTTTTTACATTCCTTATAACCTCCTTCACCATTTTCAATCGTTAAACTGCTGTTAACAATTTATTTTATAAATGTGTAAAAAGCCTGCACTAAAAACTCAACATAAAAAAGAAAAATCAAAGATTTTAAAAATTTTTTCTAAATTTCGCATACATTTTTTCGGAGGCTATAATTCAAATTCTATTTTTATACAAAAAAGTAACTTTATATAAAATTTCTATGTTTTTCGCAACAATTTATTGAATAAGGGGAAAGATCGCTCAAAATTTAATTGCATTGGAATTTGTAACAAATTAATTTAATTTTAATTTCAAGATTTTAATTCAAAATATAATTTTTAACAATGCGAGTACATCTGCAATTCAATTTCCTCCCGATAGGACCCCTTAAATGGACTATATACGGCGCGCGGCGTAATCGTTGCCAACATTTTTGAATACAATTATCTTCAAAAAGCAAACAGATTGCAAAGATTTTTCTTTCAGGTCATACTAAATATTCTTCCATTCAATTCCATTTTTTTTCTTTTCATTAGAAAAAGACATTCTTAATAGATCACCTCCAATATGAAATTTGTTCTATAAAATTCATCGTGTCTTTTAAATTGACTTCTTTACGCATGAAATCAATAAAATTGGCAACACTATTTAGTATCTCAAATCAACAGATTCATACATGTATGTTTGTACCTCTAACCTACATCTGTTGATGAAGTATTCTTCCATATGTAATGCGAACTGACCTTGAGTGGATTTTGTGTGCTTTGCTCTGCTATATATGCTTAGGTTGGATTAAACATCCTCACTTAAACAATACAGAGGTCACTGCAAGTGGCAGGCGAAAACTTTTGTAAATAGAGAGATATTTTGGACATGGCATTTGAAGGATATCAGAAAAAGGACTCTTTAAATGTGAAAAAAGCTTATATAGGGTTAAAGAGTAATAAGAGGTATATCGTATTCCTACTTATATGGTATACATTTCATATGGGTGTTTATGGTGAGTGGGCAGAGTGCAAATATCCTGGATAGACTGAGAGAAGAACACAATTACTATATCGCTTGCATTATACCTACTCATACAATTACAGATTTGAATTTAAGATTCGATAGAAATGTTCAAGTACGAACATATGTTTTATTCATTATGTGGTTATCTTCCGTAAATACTATACTCTCAACTCGGATATGGAGAGATATTTGGAAGCCAAAGCCACAACTGCCACATTCTATTTATCTTTTTGATGCCTTGTTATCTACTCAAATATACAAGTCTCCTCAAGTAAAACACCATAACAACTACGGTTGGTATAGGGATTCACCAGTCGATAAACATAGAACGGTATTTGTGTTGGAATTGAACTTAATTATTTTGAGAAAAATTATGGCTAGGACCACAACAACCCGACTATAGAAATGAATCGCTGCTGGAAATTTATACGATTGTTGGTTTATCTATTTTTAGTTTTTGTTAAGTGGAAAAGGTTCATAGACAGAAATTTATTTGGGTGCTTGAATATGAGGAAACCTTCGTCTATCAATGTGGTAGGAGAAATTTGCAAATAACTTAATCATGGATGAGAGAAGTCCTTTAAAGTCTGAATTATAAAATAGATTGGGTATAAATAACTTTTCAAAAAGATATACGCATTTTATATGCCAATGTTGGAGAAGATGGATTGACGGAATGGTTTTTTAAGGAACAATAAAGCCCTGCAGGGAATATTTAAATTTGAATCAATGCGTGTTTCAAATAATAGCCTTATTCTTTCAAAAGTAAACAAAGAATCAATCATATTTAATGAGATTCAAAAGGAAACAAAAACTGAAATAAATCAAAATCAATATGAAACCCTTTTTTTTCAAGTCACACTCTTAAATTTACTGCCCCCACATTTATAATATTCTTCACCCCCATTTGATAAATCATTAATTTCTTAAATTCATTCAAAATATATAATTGTTAGGGAAAATCCACTATCGGAACAATGATTTGTAAAACTTAATTATTATTAATCGTTAATCGTTATTTCATTCGCTTATCTAACAAAAAGTATCTTAATATACACACATATGTACATAGTCTGTCCAATGAATCACTAACAACTTAACTAGCATTAATACAACTGCGATAATAGCAGATTTAATACGAGTCAGTAACAGTAAACAGTAACAGTTGAACTTTTAAGTTGCAGGTTTTTGATTTAAATCTTCTCTAGTGGTGACCTGAAATATTTTTTTTTAAGCGGAAGTAGATTCAAACGGAAGAATTTTTGATGCTTGTCTTTCATTCAAGGCGCCATCTGTTATTTGTGGAAATTATAAATCACCCACAAATACACTTATGTACATATGCGCGAGTAGGTGAGCAGTGTAGTTAGGAACTAAGAAAAATGAAAAGAGGTCGTCTTTGAATGTAAAGATTCTACACAGCTTACACTAGGATGAAACAAAATGAAAACAAAAAGAAAATTCAGTTTGATGCTCCATATTCCATTTATAACTTTTAATGAAACCTTCATCGAAGCCCAAATCAATGAATCATTGGAGTTTTTGTTGACAAGATGACAAGACAAGGTTATATAGACATTTTTAATAAACACCAAATATATCTCTGTCTCTTTCATTTCTTAACGTCAAACTAAAGACTTTGGGACAATGACATTTTAGTTACAGCCATTTTTTTTGTATTTTGGAAACAAAAAAATTAAATCGTTGGAGTGGTTTATTAAAACTTATTTTTTATACATACAACTCTGGTTACATTAAAAAAAACTGGTATGCCAATGTGGAGTATTTATTAGAAGACATTTCTTAACCAAGAAAAAAATGATGATTTTCCTAATAGACCAAGAGCCAACAACTGATTTTGGGAGTGGAGATATCACCGAAATCGCAGTATGAGGGGTTATAGGTAAAGGGTTTTTCAACAGGGACGCTACAAAAGTAGAGCGGCAGGTACAGCAAACGACGCCATATTTCTAGCCGCTCTTTTAACATTTCTCTTCAGTAATGTTTGCCATTTTATGAAGGAAAGATATACGAGCCAACAACGAGTCAAAATTATTAAAATTTACTACCGAAATTCGGAGTCAGTGGCCTCAACGTTAAGAGCGCTACGTCCAATTTATGGTCGTCATAATCGTCCTAGCAGAGCCTGGCTGAATGGCTTCGTCAATAAATAAAATATGCGGTATTGGTCAGGCAGCAATCCACACGTACTCCATGAGTCATCATTGCATCCCGAAAAAATTACGGTTTGGTGTGGTTTATGGGCCGGCGGCGGCGTCATTGGGCCGTACTTCTTCCGTGATGATCAAGACCGGCACGTAACTGTGAATGGGGTCGCTACCGTTCAATGACAACCGAACATTTTTGGCTAAAACACAATTGGTTTCCTATTTATATGGTTGGGTCATTAACACCCCAATTCACTTTTAAAAAATAGGATATGATTCTCTGTTATTTTCCCTAAATATCAAGACTTTCATATTGGTGATCCGATGAATAGGACCCATGGTTTTACCTTTTTAAGCAAATCCTTTTGGTGTTTTTGTGGAGACTTTATTTGTTGATTTTTTGTTTTGCTGAAAATCTCCAAAAAAGGAGTGATAAGGTTCACGTAAAATGGTTATAACTTGAGTTCTATTAATCGGACCGTCAAGATTGTGATGTTTATGCTTAGCAAAAACGACAGGAAATCACATCAAATTTTTTGAAAATAAGTTGTAGAAGTTATAACCCTGAAAATAAAGCAGGAGATCTAGCACTTTTTAACCACCAACCCCTCCCAAAGCTGAAAACTAAACCTGCCAGACTTTGGTATTTGATATCACGATACATGTACCCCTACCCATTCTCCCTAATACTTCGATTTTGGTTATAACTCCACTCCCAAAACTTGCTGTCAGTTCTTAGACTATGAGGAAAGGAAACGATTTTTTAACCTAGTTTCAAAAAAAATCATCAACCTGGGGTGGAATCGGCTAAGGTGATTTGTGATAGTTGACAGTCAAATTACCATAGTTTTGCTATGTGTTGTGACTGTCAAATATCATAAATCACCTAAGCCGATTCCACCCCTGTTTTCGAAGTATTAAATTTAAAAATATATATATATTTTATTTTAATCCAAAATTGATTTTTGTTTTTCTTCAAAATTTCAATATCCAATATTGTTAAAATTTTAAAGTAGCTTTTTCATAAGAAATTTAGATTGAAAATTGAAAATCAAAAACACCTTGCATATGTGTGTATGACAGGTACCGTTAATAACAGTTTTTGGTAGTATTTTCTACGAGAACGTACACCAGACTTGCAATTTTTTATCAAAATCATTGAATTCGTTTGCGATATAATCAAGCTTTTCTTAACGGTTGTATGGGAAGTACCGTTATTTTTGGAGCTAAGAAAAATTTCAATTTTCCCCTACAGGGAAATTACAAAAAAAAACTCAATTTCAAAATTTGGAGGAAATCTTTTTGGTGGCTATGTGTAGAATACAGAACAGAGAGACAGACAGGGAGAATTTTGACACCCACTTTTTTCGTGTTCTTTACCATCGTAATTTCATGTTTGATTGTTATCTCGATTTTTGTTCATGAATTCAAAAGTTGGCCTATATTGTACGCACAAATCACAAGTAAAAAATTTTGTGTGTATGTAGGGGTGTAAATGTACATAAAGCATTCAAGGTTCGGCTAACGTCTTAGTTAAAAATAAAAAGATCTGATTTGGAAACAAATTCGAATCATACGGATTCGACTGTACTATCAAGTCGGGTTTTTTGGGTAGTTTTTAGGCTGTGTTTTTTTTTAAATCATGTTTCAATAAACAATATCAAATAATCTAAATATTATTCCTGCAAACAACATGCACAGAGGAATTGTTGAGAGTTGTAAGTCACTTGGCCCTGGTTCTCCACGAGCTGTTGCGCCACTCAATTTATTTATTTTAATGAAAAAAAAGTTTATTTTGTATTTATGTTTTTAAGTAAAATCAATTAGCTTAAGCTTATTAGGAACATAGGTTCATATTTTTCACCCAATCTGACCTCGAATATTTTACGAACATACACAAACCTACACAATTTTTTATAATTTTTTTCTTTTACATAATCGAATTTTTTTGTAAGAAGTTATAAAACAAATAAAAATATAATCTTTAAAATTCAAAATAAGTTGAGTTGATGGTACTATCAGTTCGGGTTTATTTTTGCAGTTCTTATTTCTGGAAAATCTTAGGCTGTAGTAGTAAATAATTTGTTTAATCACGTTTTAATAAACAATAACAAAACTAAAAAGTTTTAACGAAAAAACGCTGCATTTTTACTGGTTACCCGACGTGCATTCGTGCCCCTTCTTGAGAAACTACAAGACTGACTTTCCAAAAACATTTAAAGGTAGATACAAAACATTCCCTCAATTTGAGCTCAATTGGTTTAGTGGTTTCGAAATCAATAGGATACATACAAAGGCACAATGAATTTTATAAAAAACAGAGGTCACACTCACCACCGTTTCAACAGGTATGTCAGATATTTTCGGCAGGCTAGGGCATGTTATACCGAGTTTTTTCTGAAAGAACATAAAATCACCTCTCCAGTTATATGTAGTATGTCCATTTCTGCCATGACGGGACTTTTGATGTCACCGGCTTCTGGGGCCTATTTCTGCGCTACTACATCAATTACATCAACTACATTTTACAGCTTCATCCCACAACTACGCCAGTTAAATTTATAATTTATTAAACTTTTTTATCTTTTATTTCATAACTCCAGTTGTATGTTTGAATCAGACAAAAAATATAAATGATATAGGTAAAGGATTTTAATGTACGATGTAGTTGATGTAGTTGATGTGGCTCTGTTGTAGTAGCGCTCAAATAGGCCCCTGGTCTATAAGAAAGAAGGTCTGCATCAACAAACTTTACTGGCCAAACAGAATGGTGTAGCTGTAGATGTGGCGTGTAGCATTACCAAAGTAGAAAGATGCAAAAATAGTATACAGTGCCACAACGAGAAGCTAAAAATGTAGCAAGAAATGCACGGCATAGCAGAAGTTAAACAAAATTCAACTTTTGCTACAAGTTGCAGCTACATTTATTGTGTTCAAGGGATTTTTCTTTGGAGAAGCTGAAAGTCAATATTCAAGCGCAAAAATCACGTAAACTACAAAAATTAATTTGTTTGGTGGCCATTAACCGATATGATTCTGTGCTCTCAAAAGAATCCTTAAGAGAAATTCTCATTTGCAATTTCTTTCATAATAGTCTGGGAGTCGACCATGAGATTACCTATCTCATAACAACCACGCAAAAAGTGAATACCAACCGATGGCTTTAGTCCAAACATTTACAAAACTACTTGTCGGACAATGGTTAGAAAGTGCATTTTCTATCTATGAGTTAGGTAATCAAACGGTTGCCTCCCGGACTTTATGAAAAGAAAAAAAAAGTATACTAGTAGCGAATCAAACAAAATTAAAAGATCATTCATAGAATTGTATTGCACCCCTCTAGGTGACTACGAACTATAGCCTTCGGTTATAGGTGATAATATTTTAAAATAATTAACTTACATTTGTCAAAAAAAACGTATGTATAAGAAAACTGTAACGTAAATAAAAAAAAAAATAATAAATAATAAAAAATATAAATAATTAATAAATAATAAAGTACGTATACGTCAGAGTGTACCATTGTTTCACACTAAACCTTCTTAATAATTATTATTCATCAGGAATATTTAAACATTCTTAGGCATACATATTAGGGCTCTTGATTGTACCCGGGTAGAACCCGGTTTCTCAACTACCCGGGTACTCGGGTAGAAAAATACCCGTGTATTACCCGGGTACCCGAGTACCCGAGTGGCAAGTCTTCGGGTACCCGGGTACCCGAGTACTCATGTGTCTCGGGTACCCGAGTACCCGGGTACCCGTGTGTCTCGGGTACCCGAGGACCGGCAGCACTGGACTATAAAAGCCGATTTTCTGCATTTGAAATGCATAAATTCGACTGTATCACAAAAATAAAATTAACCTAGACCAAAGAAAGTGAATTTGTGCAGTAATAAAGTGTATATTTTTTAATTTTCGCGTACCCGGGTACTCAAATTACCCGGGTACCCGAGTACTCGAGGTCTCGGGTACATATGTATTTGTATACATACACATATATGTATGTATTAAAATATTTATTTATTACTAACGATCCGTCTTAGAGTGCACTTGGTCAAAAAAGCAAATTCGAAAGACACCGAGCAAAGCTTGGTCACCAGGTGCTTAGTACTAAATTCACACTTATGTTTATGAGAGAAGTCACACTGACCGCTTTTGAATATGTTTGGTATATATCGGACAGTAAGCTAAATTTGACAATTTGATCCTTAATAATTAATTGTCAAAATTGAATTTCTTTTCAAAGTGGAATGTTGAAAAAATTTAATAAAAAAAAAGTTGTAGAAAAAGTTAACAAAAACCAACCGAACAAAAATCGAAAAATCAAAAATTTCTAATTTTTTTAATTCAATACCGCATATATTTTTTCAGAGCAAAATAACATACTTTCCAAAAAACTTTTTTCCAAAACTTTGTAATGCTCCAAATAAAAAAAAAAAAAACGATAATAAAAAGGAGAAACTGGTGACTAAACCTAGCAACAGGTTAGGTAAATAATAAAAATCCAATATTCTAAATACTTCTAGTCGAGGATCTGTCAAAAAAAAATTAGCTCCATCTTGTCCAATGTCACGCTTGTGATAATTATATTCTTTTCAAACTTTATTTTGAAAATCTAGAGATATCTGAATAAAAAGCAAAAAACATTTTCCAATTATCATGTCCAGTTCTTTCAGACGAAAATCAAATTTTGGTTCCAATTTCGAAGGTCCTTTTGGCCATGTCAGCATATCATACAAAAATATTCAATATGTTAAAATTATGTTTAGGTATACATGTTCATAGGTATATGAGCACTTCGTGCTCGACAACTAATTTGTAACTTTGAGTTATTTTTCTTTGAATTAAAATTATTTTAGTAATAAATTTAGAACTTAATTTTTCTCGGAATCAGCTCAAGTGGACTTAAGCCGTTTTTCCCCTGGACTCTTGATTTGTTATCATTTTTCGCATTTTACCCCAAAAATCTATATTTTGTAACAAAATGACATATTTAACATTTCTTGCCACAAGTACCAAATCTTAATTAATCTGGAAGCATTTAAAAACAGCCGGAAAACAAAATTGCGAAATTACCTACTTTTTAAATAATCTCTATAATCGTAAAGTTTGATCAGAATCTTGAGCTCGAATATTTTTACGAATGTAAAATTTGCCCTATTAGCCTATTGAATAGACGGGAAAATGAGGGCTATAAAGGAACAATGACGTGCAAGGGTTTTTATTATTGAATATGTTTTTTTGGCCCATAAGCATGCTTAAAACCGAAAATGCTACTAAATTCACCCATGCGTTTCTGAGAGAATGGTCACACTGGCCATTTTTCGGTATTTTTGGTATAACTCGAAAGCTAAGCTGAATTTGACAAATTTTACATATAATACTTTTTGTTCAAAATTAAATTTTCTATTGGAATGGATAGTTGAAAAAAATTTTACGAAAAAATTTAAGCAGGAAAAGGTAACAAAAGCCAACCTAAAAAAAATAAAAAAATCAAGGATATATAAGTTTTTTTATAAATTGTGCATAACTTTTTTTGAAGCAAAGATAGGGTCAATACATGCACAGACAAAATAAAGTAGAGACTTAAGGCCTCAATATGGCATGTTCAAAAATTAATATTTGTTTAAAATTGACAGAGATATTCCCGTTCAAACCTTATCATTTCTTATAATTTTTTGCAGTTTTGGCCCGAAAGTCCCTTTTTCGGTACAATATGGCAAATTTCACTTTCGTAAAAATGTTCGAAATAAAAATTTCGATATAATATGACATTAGAACTATAGAGAATTTATAAAAAGGATAAAAGTTCACAATTTCATTTTTCGGCTGTTTTTTAATGCTTTCAGACCTACAGACCGAACGGCTGGTCCGATTAACATAAGATTTGGTACTAGTTGCTAGGAACGTTAACTTTGTCATAAGGTACCAAAAAATAGGCTTACGGACAAAAACTGTGAAAAATGATAAGAAATGGTAAAGTTTGAATGGATATATCTCTGTCAATTTTCAAATAATATGGCTTTTTTAACATGTCATATTAAAGCCCTTAAACTCCAGTTTATTTTGTTCATGCATGTCTTGAGCGTATCTTTGCTCCGAAAAAAGTTATGCGCAATTTAGAAAAAAATTTTAAAATCATTGATTTCTCGATTTTTTTATGTTGGTTTTTGTTTACTTTTGCTGCTTAAAATTTTTTAAGAAATTTTCCAAACTATCCATTTCGATAGAAAATTTAATTTTGAACAAAAAGTATTATATGTAAAATTCTCAAATTCGGCTTAGTTTTCGAGTTATACCAAAAATACTGAAAAGTGGCCAGTGTGACCATTCTCTCAGAAACGCATGGGTGAATTTAGTAGCATTTTCGGTTTTAAGCATGCTTATGGGTCAAACAAACATATTCAATAATAAAAACCCTTGCACTTAATTGTTCCTTTTTAAAAGGTCTATTCAATAGGCTATATAGTATGTAGCAAAAAAGCCACTTTCAGGCCAAAACTGCGAAAATTATAAACTAATTATATTTTTGTCAATTTTAAATTTTGGTTTCTGTTAACTTTCCCTATAAGACTTTTTTGTAAAAAGAAAAAAATGTTAAAGGAAATGAAAATGAAATGCATTTTTTTAATCCGAAATGTCTCATTTTGCATGGTTTTTATAAAAACATGGAAAAGTTTGCCCGGGAATTTTATTTCAAAATTTGCGGAACGTGACTTTTCAGTAATAGCGTTTTTGTTTAGATTGAGGTTTACCTTTGAACCGACGCACAGTGGAAAATAAAGGTCTGTTTCGGACCAAAAATCGATAACTTTTTTTTTAGTAAAGGTGGAGCTTTGAAGTTTTGCACTAAATAGAAGTAGGAATAATATTAATAATACAAATTTTAAAAATATAATAAAAATCGAAGCTTCAAAAGTGTATCTATGAAAATAACTTAAAATATTAAAAAACACAAAATATACACAAATTATTTACCTTCTTATTAAATATATTTTTAGAACTGTTTGTTTTTAACAATGAAATCAAAAAATTTTAACAGTTGTTTTTATGGAATAATTTATCTATATACACTAGTCAACAAAATTATGGAAACGAGTTTCTTTCATTTATTTTTGTTTTCAGTTTTTTGGAAAGCTATATTTCTGTGATAAATTGTTTTATTGAGATGAAAGAAAAAGAAATCTACAGGAGACTAACATTTTCTATTTTTTTTTGAAGAGTGTCTTCTTGGAAAGTTTGGTCAGATAACTTGTTTATTCAGTTTAAATTAACTTTTTGTTGTCGTACATGAGATATCCGACTTTTGATAAGAAACAGATAGCTTTGTCCTTGATCTTTAACATTTCAGCAAATAATGACGACATACCAAATTCAAGAATAGTTTTGAAAATTTTAATAAGTACTTATTCCACAAAACGTTTATAGGCTTTGGGGAATTATTTTTGTTGGGCCCTTCACCTTTAGTTTTAAACAAGCAATGAAAATGTTGATGCCTGGATTCATTTCGTATGGAAATGATATCACATATTTCCTACAACCTGTCTTTCCAATCATGTTAATGGTCACCCACATGTGAAGAAAAGAAACGGTTAAACGTTAAAAGGAGAAAGACCTTGGTTCACAAACGTTATCGTGAGCAGCTAGGTTTGATCATCGACAAACCAAAAGAAATAACTGGTAATACCAATGATGGTAATATTGCTAGAAGATTTTTTACAATGTAAGCTACTCTCCTGAAATCACTGGCATAGATAAAAATGAGATCAAGCGTCTTTAAAAAACAAATCGGAAAATTCAAGCCAGGAAAATATACTTTCGGATGGGGAAGCATAAAGTGTTTTTGTTGATTTGGATTAAGCTAAGGCACAATATTTGTACTTACGGAAGTTGACCAATGAACGAAACTGTTCTTTGTTCCCTCCTTATCACAAACTGCAAGAAATTACACGGACTTACTAGCCACCATCTTCTGCTATTGAAATAACAATTACACACGCTGGAACTGCAAGATTTAAGTTTCTGCTAGGCCTGAAAATGAAAACGCGTATCAATATGCTCACGAAAACGTTTTTGTACCAAAGTCTTCTTCTCTCCCTTTAGCCGTTTCTTTTCTTCACTTGAGGCTGACCATGTTTGGAAAGACATTTTTGTGGAAAGTTGGGCCTATTTTTAATTTTTTTTTGACTAGAAATATTAATTAAGTCTTAAGCTTTGATCGTCCATCAAAATAATAAATGATTTTGCCTCCTAAACGTCTCAAAATCAATAATTAAAATTTTCAATGATGAGTTTCAATGATAGCTATAACTGGCGCCTAAGTCAATTTTTTTCTCGTCTGATGTGAATTCTTATTTTTTTTTTGTTTTTGTGTCGTCCGTTGTGATGCTAAGCGTTCCAAATAATTGTGTTCTGCAGTTCGTTTCGACGGTATTTTCTTGCATTTTCATTTTTAAATAAAATTCAACAGCAAAATATAACAAACTGTCAAATTTTCGTCTGAAATAATGTTCCGAACAATTAATTGTATACGAAAAATAATTGGAGACTTGGTTCGAGTATCTGCTAGGATTTTCAGTTTTATTGACATTCCCCTGTCGAGCTGCGTACTACATAACAAAAATCACTACGAAATTTTTCGTTTACGATTTCGTTGTGTCAATTTCTGTATGAGAATTTTCGTTTCACTTCAGCTGCGTATTATGCTTTAACCGGAAGGATTGTACTTTCAAATAAAAAAAGAAATTTGAGAAAATATTCAGTAGTTTTTTTTTATAGCATTTTCAAAAAAAAAGTTATTTGGCGGACCCTTTATATATTTATTACGAAAACCTAAGCCAAATAAAAATTAAATGTAAGGCGTGGGAGATGTGGGTGACTACCAAGGGTCTGGGTGAACTTGAAGAATATATGTTTTGCTCCTATTTAAAACCAAAATTTATTGCTCGTGAACTGAATCTAATAATGACAAACGTGAAATTGTTCTCAGATCTATATTAAATGAGCTTTTCAGAAATGTATAATACTTTATACCTATTCCCAGAAAGTTTAATAGAAAATAAACTTCATATGTATTTGATGAATCGAATGGCCTTGAATTGTACATCCACAAAAACAATAAACATGAGGGCTTCAAAAAAATTCTTTTAACATGATTTTTTAAAAAATCTTGCACTATAGTAAAGATTGACTATTAAGCTTTAAAATAAAATTTAAATGAAATATCATTAGCGACATTAGTAAAAAGCATTTATGATAAGCTGTTGTTCTACCATTTTCCATTGTGCAAAGGCGACGCGACGATATTGAACACTCCCTCAGAAATGTATCGATGAATTTAGTAGCATAAGGCTAGGACCGCACTTGCGATTTCAATCGCGCGACTGTTTAGTCGCTAGAAATAGAACACGTGAATTTTAATAAGAATGAACGCACATGCGACCTGGAAATCGCGACGATTAAAAGTCGAAAATTTGTTCCATTTTTCTGGCGATGCGATTGTCGAAAGTTAAAATGAAACAAACGGACTTAGATGGTTGTGCTCGCACTTGCGATTTAAAATAGCGCGACTAAAAAATCGTAGTCGCAACTAGAAAAAATTATACACGCACTTGCGATTTTCAAACGTACGATTATTTAGCCGCAAGAAATGAGACACATGGTTTTAAATGTGAATGCACACATATTCGACTTTAAAATCGCAGCGATTAAAAAAATGGAACCAGATCTATTTTTTGAGCGTTTTTTTCTATCGCGAAATTAAATAAACGCATGTGCGTGCATTCATATTAAAAGCTTTATGTTCTATTTCTAGCGACTAAAAAATCGCGTGATAGATAGCCGCAAGTGCGTGCATGGCAATTATTAGTTGCGACACCGACTTTTTAATCGCACCGACTGAAAATCGCAAGTGCGGTCCTAGCCTAACTATGCCCAAAAAAACATATTCAACAATAAAAACACTTTGATGCAATATTGTTCATTATTAAAAGGTTGCACTATTGCTAACTTAACTTTTGTAGAAGAAGAGGGTTGATACCGAATAATATCCTATGTTTTGATCATCTTTTTCCAAACAGGGTTTGAATAATTGGTCTATGGTTCATATGGCAGATTAGCCACTGTTCTAGGATGGTTTCAGCACGTAATTGGCGATTATCACAAACTTGAACCTTGAACTTGTCCTTGTCGCCTACCGCATTCAATCTTCAATAGGATAACTAAAGGCAGAACTATAATAATCGGAAGCTTACTGAAGCTTTCCTCATCATCCTGAATTCCAAAAGCAAAAGTAAACGAAATTAGTCAAAAGCCAATCAGCAATTGAAATCACTGAGTGGACAAACCATGATGCCATTACAGAAAATTTAAAAAATATATATAGCAAATAATTACAAATAATGTTGTTCTTTGGATCCAAAATACAAGACAAAACAGTATATCCGCTTACGTATTTCTGTCACCTTGTTTATTTGTTGTCAAATGATGACTAGGCATATGATAGAGATCAACAAAAAATATAGATTTCTAGATACATATTTATGGTGTTGGTAAAAAAAAAGACAAAAAAGTGTTGTATAGGTATTAGGAAGCTGCAAAATTATTATTAATTACTTTATGTATAAGACTTTCAGACAATTTGCCGAAACTTATAATTGTTTAATAAAAAACAACCGAAAAGAATGGATCTTTAATCATTATAAAAAAAAAAAAAATCATAAAAACAAATGGAATGTTATCTGTAAACAAAATTATTGATTAGTTCTTGCATACAAAAAAGTACCCAAAATAAAACTCACCAAAGTCAATCTTTCAATCAAATCCAAAGGTTGATTAATGTTTAAAATTATTATTATTTTTAAGATTTATTTATTTATTTGTGTATAATTCTTTGATTTTCACTTTTGGACGCGCACTCAAAAATATCAAAACAAAATACAAGCACTAAAAAAATTTCATTGAACTTCGTCTTTATTTATTGGAATAAAATCATCATTAATCTACAGAAATAAATTAATAAAATGCACATTCAAGGGGGGGCATATGTAGGTAATAAAATATTGAACACAGCACCGAGAGTAAATGATTAAATACTTGCAAACATAAGTCAAAACAATAGAATCACAAACCGGTTATGAAGACCGTGAAAAGCTGCTTCATTTATTAATTAAAGTAATCGAAGATTGAGCGGGCTTTCTTAATTTTCAAGATTTTCACTTCTAATCTCTCTCTCTCTCTCTCTTTTTTTTATGACAAACACTAAAAATGGAAAGTCCGTATATTTCTTAACGATTCCCGGATTCTAACACGAAGACGACGCTGTAATGATCTTAAGTCTATCAAGATCACAAGGGAGGCTTAAAAGGTTTTAATAAAGTCTTTAAACTTATAATCTTTTTATACAATAACACTGCTTTGACAAAAACAAAAAACACCTATACCCGAATTTCAAGGAAAAAAAAAAAGAAAAAATTATTTTAAACAATATGATTCAATGATTTATAACAACTGATATTAGTTGGATTGCGTGGCTTTGGCTTTGACTCTATGAAAGAAAAAACCTATTCGGATTTAATCTTATCTATTGGAACTTTATTATTGAAATTATAAGTGGCTATAGTGGTTGCCGTTAGCAGTAGCAACGCGGACTAACTGAAACAGTGACGAAGCCTAAACGTCTTTTGGACTAACACGACAACAAAAAAAAAAAAAAAAAAACAAAAACAAATATCACACGTCTCAGCTCAGGCTGTCAGGCGGCTGTAATTGTAGGTGGTGTTTGTTTTATTTGGATGATCGCACAGTAGAGGCCATAAATAAATAACCACAATATAGGAAAGAAGAGTTTTTTTTGTTTAAATATCATTTTGCTCTCTTTTAAAGTATTTTTTTTTAATAGACTCTCGCAATAATGCCCATAATATTAAGCCACTAACTCGGCATTTTATTATAAATTCTCCAAGTTTGTCAGGTTATAGTGGTCATATTTTACCTTTCAATTTTTTGTTGTGAATTATTCTGTTTCTATATCTGTAGTTTATGGTAAGTCACCAAAGAAGGCGTTAGAAGATGTGTGCAAAATGCAAAACATCAAATTATATTTTAATTATCAGTGTGCTTCGTTCGAAAATTGTTCCACCCGTGATGATCACGTAATTTTGTCATCTTTAGTATCGAGGACTATTTTTGGACGAAACGATATGTGAACAAACTAAATTCTTTGTGTTGGGATACTTCGTTCACAAGCGATACCTTCAGCACAAAATACATCTCGAGAAAGCCACTGTTCGGTGCGGATTTTGGTCTGGCGGAATTATTGGCGGCCTAAACGGATGATATCGATACTGATGATATGTTGATCCAACAAAAGCCTACTACTGACACAAACAGTGCATGTCAGTATATACATTCGGTACGAGCGATTTTGAGAGCATGATTAGAAGAAGTGTACCAACTATTGAATTTGCTCTTAACATGGAATAGTGCTATATTTTGAAAACTTCGTAGTATTTTAACCTGTTTATTTCTGGCAAAGCTTTCTTTTCATGCGCACATTTGTCGATATTATCCTTGTGGAATGTGATCTTTGTAGACATGAGCAGTTATTAAAAGTAGTGTTTTGGTAAAGGGCGTAACAAATTATTGAGAGCTTATTTTTCTTATATTTTTTTATCGGTTCAAGCTTAAACGTATTTTTTGTCTCGGGTTATTAGGAAAAATCTCAATCTTTGGGATAGCTTCAGTTAAATAACAAATATATTTGTACATAGTTAAGTCAGTCTTCTAGTTCCTAATATGGAATATCAGTATGTTCCTAATATGGAATAGTATTTCATATGGAATATTTAATAGTATTCCATATATGGAATAGTGTTCCTAATATGGAATAGTATTCCATATTGGGAACCACCTTAAATATTTGTTTTAATTTGTTCATAGGTTGACTTGTAATTAATCAGATGCGCAAAAAAAGCGTAATGTCCGGGACAAGGTGGATATGATGAAAGCCATAGCAGCCCTCAAGTCAAAAGAAATGGGCTTCAAGAAAGCTTCACAAATTGTTCATGTTCCTCATACAAATTCTTTAAAATTTTTCAATCCCTTTTGAGAATCTTATAGATAATTTTATTTGTGTTTTCTGCACATAAATTAAATTACCACATAGGTATATTATGGGGAAATCCTTAGTGGTCCATATATGAGTGACTTTTTGAAATGTTCTCATTTCATGTTTTTTCACCTTTTAATTTATTAATTATGGAGTATGATAATTTGTTTAAGCTCTACTTTTGTTTAAAATCAATTTTATAGCATTTTAACCATTTAACTTTTTTGTGTTTAAAAATGATTTAATATTTTTGTATTCCATAATCGGAACACTTCGTCTATCCATTGAGATCAAGCGATACGAACTATAAAAAATCTTAATTGTATGAAATGAACCACAAACAATAAATACCCTCAAAGACAATCAGCAAATCTATCCATATTGTGACCAACTCATGGAAAATTAGACCTCCCTAAAACGAAGTCACTATGGGGACATTTAAAAGACGTTATATTCCATATTTAATGGCGTAAAATCTTTTTTTAAATAAAATCATATGAGTGCGAATATCTCACATCCAACTTTTTTTTTAATGACTCTCGATATCGAATGCCTTAACGAAATAGTTAGTATACCTTTATTCAATATTTTTGTTGTTAATTGAAAAATGATATTTATTTCATCTTGAAATATTGGGAAAATGCTTTTTCTACGCTTTTGGCGGTTTTAAATGTATAAGCTTATATTCCATACAAAAATATTTTTATAATAAGTTTAACTAAAACAACATCCGCATTTGTATTAATTTTGACGAATATATTACTTTTTCAGAAAAGGGGCATGGCAGTGGGCGGAAATTAGTTATTTTGACTTCTTCATTTTGTTCTTTATCATGTCTGATCATTTCATCAAAATCGGTAAAGTGGTTTAGTTTTTATGGAGATTTTTCCGTTCTCCCATACAAATTATACTACTATTTGTCGGCCATTTTGGAAAATGGCGTCTAAAGAACCCCATCCAGAATACGGTGATGTCTACCCAAATTTATCTGAATCTCTTATATGTACTTTAATCGATTCTGTCGGTTAGATAAATCAGTACGGACATTTCTACGGGACTTCACTACAGGGACTGTATTATATCCTACAGTTTTGTCTTTAACAATTTCTGTTTATATAAGCAATTGTTTACCAACTGTAAAAGTGTGAGTGGGCTTTTCTCAATACATATGGAAACGGGTTAGAAATTTTTTATTTTTGAGTTCGTTGAAGTACTATAAAGAAAGCTTTAATCCAAATTTTCGACCATCAATTCAAAATAGGGTTGCCGTGCCGCTATCTTCAATTAAGGAGTGAACTCGTACTTCACAAATAAATTCCGCATTTTTAATTTTATCGAAAAAATTCAAATGCATTCCTGGCAAGAAGAATAAGCTCTACACATTTGTTATGAGATATTTTTTTCATGTTTTGTGTATTTAAAGAGCTATTTAACCAGCTATAATCAAAAAATGGAGCTCACAAAAATTTTTTATTAAATTTTTGTTCAGTGCTTCGTAAAAATTTTCTCCCAAAAGTTCTTTAAGTATCGTTTAACTTACAGTATTGACCTTAATATTTTCTTGTCCAAACAGTTGTCTTACTGTAGCCAGGCGTGGATACAGGGAGGGGCAATGGGTGCAATTGCCCCCCTCCATGGGCAAGAACGAACGAAGCATTAAATATGAATTTAATAAATTGTAATCAAATTAAAGGTTATTTCGTTATACGTTTCCAACAAAATTTCTTGGCAGCGCAGCGTTGCAGCAATGAGTTGTTGTCCGCTGGCTGACCAGGTTTAGTTAAGAAAAATTCCGCTATGCGCAAATAGACTTCAAATCGACTGATTGGAAAGCTTATAAATTCGGTTTTAGATCTCGATCTTCAAAGTTAAGGTCCTTACTGTATAACATTTTATGAGAAAAGTCAATTTTTGATCATACTAAGGAGCAGGTTGAATCCCAAATCGATTTAATTTACACTTTTCAAAATGCTTTGAATGAAAAATAAAAAAAAAAAAAAAAAAAAAATAAGTTGGGTGGCGCAACAGCTCTAGGAGAACCAGGGCCTAGTGGCTTACAACTCTCAACCATTCCTGTGTGCGTGTTGTTGACAGGAATGGAGGGGACCTACAGTTTTTTGCCAAGTCCAAACGGCTAAGTGAGAAGCACTTTTTCATGACAAGTATACTCTTGGAGGATTTGTCAGTTCCTCGCAAGAGGCAGTACCTCGGATAAAACATTTCAGTTTTTAGGTGGCACGGCTGGGAATCGAACCCACACCTTCGGCATGACAGTCCAACAAATCTTACGGTATTTCAGTACGATTCATATTAAGTGGAGGTATTGTCCTAGACCTCCTGAGCATGGAATGTGCATTCCTAATCCAAGGTCATAGTACCTCTGGGAGCAGTGGGGTCACAAAAGTCGAAAAAATCGACCTCGAAAACGTGATAGCAGTACGTCTGCCTCTTTGATATATTTGACTACATAGTTTTTGCTATTCAAAAATAGTAAAGGCAGACATAGGGCGTAGTACCTAACGGAACGGAATTTTTAAAACTAATCTAGAAAAATTCCTAAAAAAAATAAGCTTTTTTTCTTAGGTACAAAAAAGCACTTTTTCTTGAAGGAATACGTTCAGGTCTTTTATATTTTAATACTTATAGTCTATTTAAATAAAAAAATAGTTTTCAGACACCTGCTGTAGTACCTGGATTTTTAACGGAGTTTCGAAATACAAATATTAGGGAAAAATCTCCATACATATTTCACTGTTTCTTTTCAAATACAACAAAATGTATTTCCCGTTGAGCAATACGTCTGGCTATTTGACATAATAAGTAGTATAGTTTGTATTAATTATAAAAAATATTAACAGATACATGCTGACGTTAATTGTTTTTTAACGAAATTTTGAAAAAAAAGCCTTAAAAATCACTATAAAAATTCAGCTGTATTAAAAAACTTAAAAGAAAAAAAGTTTTTACTGAAGGAATATGTTTGTCTCTTTGATATAATATTTCTTATAGTTTCATTTATTAAAAAAAAAATTATGAGCTTGGTGCATTACCCAAATCTGTAACGGAATTTAAAAAAATAAGTTTTGAAAAATTCCATAAGAATTCCGATGTATTTTAAAAGCAAGAAAAAAATATTTTAACTAATGCAATACGTCTGCCTCTCTGATATATTAATTTTTATACTCTCTTTTATTAGACAAAAATAATAACAGGTCCCTGGTGCAGTACCTGTATTTATAACGGAATTAAAAAAATAAGCTTTGGAAAACTCCATACAAACTCCGCTGTATTTCAAAAGCAAAATAAAAATGTTTTAATTAAAGCAATATGTCTGCCTCACTGATATGCTAATAATAATACTCTCTTTTGTTAGAAAAAAAGTATTGCAGACACCTGGTATAGTATCTATATATATAACGGAATTTTGAAAAAAAAGGCCTTTGGAGAACTCCATACAAGTTCCGCTGTATTTCAAAGGCAAAAAACAAAATGTTTGCACTTAAGCAATATGTCTGCCTCTCTGATATGTTAATACTGGTGGTCAAAAAAAAATTATAGCAGACACCTGGTACAGTACCTAAATTTATAACGGAATTTTGAAAAAAAAAAGGCATTTGGAAAACTCCATGCAAGTACCGCTGTATTTCAAAGGCCAAAACAAAATATTTTAACTTAAGCAATATGTCTGCCTCCCTGATACGTTAATATCGATACTCTTTTTTGTTAAAAAATAATTATAGCAGACACCTGGTACAGTACCTAGATTTATAACGGAATTTTGAAAAATTTTCTTTTGAAATACAGCGGAATTTGTATGGATTTTTTCAGGCTTTTTTTCCAAAATTCCATTATAAATGTAGGTACTGTACCAGGTGTCTGCTATAATTTTTTTCTGACAAAAGAGAGTACCAGTATTAACATATCAGAGAGGCAGACATAATGCTTAAGTGCAAACATTTTGTTTTTGCCTTTGAAATACAGCGGAACTTGTATGGAGTTCTCCAAAGGCCTTTTTTTTCAAAATTCCGTTATATATATAGATACTATACCAGGTGTCTGCAATACTTTTTTTAAATCTATAGCAAGGCTTGGTTGTTAGTAGCGAAAACAGAATTAACTCTTCCACTCAAGATGGTGAAAGCTTGCAGAACACGTATAATCACGTATCTGATATGGAAAATAACATTTATGTATATATTTGAAACCCCAAATTAATATCTGCTGGCACTTTACTCTTATAAGCTGCTATCAAACAAAAAATGTGACTTCTCTGCGCTCAATATTATGTGATGAATCGATTGATCAAGAACAGAGATTGATAGTCCACATTTTCTCTAATGATTTCCGATTTTTGACCTAAACCGTTAAGAATATAAAAATCAAATAGGTACTTAATAAAATTGATCTCGAAAAATTGCGATCTTTAAACAAATTTTGCCCCAAAAACTAACTCACCAATCAGAAATTCGTCAAATATGAGTAAAATAATTTTCTCTAACCTTTCCAAAAATATAAAATTTTTCAACAAAAAGTAGATATCATCCAGATTTATTGAACATTTTTTCATAGCCATCTAATAGTACAGGTAAAATAGGATGAATAAAACCAAAAAAATTAGTACCATCATGAAACTTAGTGAAAACGTTTCATGTTTCATGAATGAAAAATAAAAAGAGTCTATAAAAGTATTTCACATGGAAGGGTGTTTTTTTGAGGGGGATAGGAGGGAAATTGTGGTGTATCAAACAGAAAAATTATTTTTGGTGCAACTAAAGCATATGACACAAGTTCTTAAGGTGGTTTTGAATGCTGAATCAAATGACACTAAAACCAAGTCGATACCGCCTCCGTGAAAAATTTCCTATCCTTATGCTATACGTTAGTAAAATTTGTCGCTGTTATTAATATTTAAAAAATTACAGGCCAATTAAGTTTTTTTTTATTTTCTTAAGTGCTTTCGAAAATTTAGTCTATTGACCATACCAAATAAAAAAAAAACTCGTTAAAAAGTTTGGTGGCCACTAAATTCGCAATAATTGTTCATTTAACATTTTTTAGTATTCCAATAATTTCGTTTTCTTAAAAACGGATCCACAAATTTTCTTCAGAAAAATCGAAAAATTAATTTAAGTAAAAGCTGCCTTGCGCTGCAAAACATTGTTCAAAAGTGGTTATTGCTGGTACTTCTATAGGAACCATTTTTTAATACTTTCTATTTTCTTAAAAAGGGTGTAATTAGTTGTAATATTTTTTATAAGTTCTTTTTGGAGTTTTAAAAAAAGTTTCAATTTCTTTTCTTGAAAACTCAATATTTAGAAAACGGCTGAGCCAATTTTTTTGAAACCTGGTACTTTATAATATTTAAAAATAATAGGGGTATTCATGCAACTGCGTAAAACACTAGATAAGTTTACGATTTGGTTAATTTTATCTTTTGGTTAATGAACTGTCAAATTTTTTATGGGAAATGGTTTACACAATTTGGTTAATTTTATCCCAGGATTTAGCTGCGGAAAATTAACCAAATATTCGGTTAAACTTATCCAAACGTCATTGTGACTTTTACAAATTAAATTAGGCGTGTTTGTGACTTTTAGAATTAGGCATGTTTAGAAACATGATATAAATAATATTTCGGGGAACTAAAAAAGCTCTGAATGTGTTTTGTAATTATTGCATTGCAACTAGTTGGTGATAAAAGTTGTGAATTAAAACGTAGTTTACACAAAAAAAAAATAATTAAAAGGTCTACATTTACTCAACGATTAAAGGCTCTGCCCAACCAACGCGAAATTATAGCGAAGCATTCACAAAGACAGTTTTTTGTTGTTTTTTAGTATTGAGATCATTCACTTTAATTTCGTGTTGGTTTGGGAGAGCCTTTAGGAAAGCAACCTTTCGTAAATTATTAAGGTATAACTATAAATTCTCACCCAAACCAATGCAAATCTTTCGTTGACGACGACGAACGTGTTGTTTTCATTTACAGCAACGCGTTGTTATTAATGTTTTGTGGTCAACGAATGATTCGCACTGGTTTGGAAGATTCAAAATAGTCGGAAGCTGTTAGAAACAGATTTCATTAGCCAATGCAAAGTATCTTTCTGAACTGTCAAAATCAGAGCTAAGCCATAATTCACTTTTATTTTTTTTTTCGTTCCTACCTCAACTAATTTCAGTTTCACTTCCGCAAAGTGTTGTAAAGTTAACGAAAAATGAACGCGACTATAATTGTCATGTATATTAAGGTAGAACTATAATAATTGTTGATAGTTTACTGAAGTGGTCGGTTGAAAATGAGCGAATACATGAAAACCACACTCATCTCACGGGAGTGAAACTGACATTTCGTGAAGTTGGAACGAAAAAAAGAAAGGTATGATTCATTTTACTTGAGTGGAATATTCATCACTTCTTATTTTGACAGTTTGGAAAGCAGCATTTCGTGGGTTTTAACCCATTGATTTTGACAGGCTAAAGTTTCGTAGTCGTTTCAAATATTTCGCATTGGTTTGAGAAAGCCTTAATAGTTCTAGCTTTACATTTTGTTTAATCCTTCCGAGTTTCCGACTTCACGTTGGCTCGGGAGAGGTTCTCTATTTAAAAATTACTACGTTTACAAGCAGGATCGGGAGCTCCAGGTTTTTTGTCACTTGAGTTGAGTTGAAATGGTATTGAGATTCCAGCAAAATGAATGGCATTGATGTATTTATTTCAATGCAAAAAAAATATAATTGAATTAACAGGAGTACTTACTACACGTATGTATCTATTAAAACAAATATATATTTGTACACACACATGCAAATAAACAGACCATAATGCATTACCTATGGGCGCGTTCAATGTTTGAATGGATAGCCTATCTAGGATAGCTTTGTATCCATGTATGTGTTTGAACGCAAGTCAGTTGTTGTTGACATTTCTCATAGGATAGCTTTGTATCCTAAAATTTTTAGGATACCTTTTGGGATCTCTTTTCTGCCAACAGCTGTTTCGTCATCAGCTGTGTTTTAACAAGGGATTACAACAACACAAACCTATCCAGATCACTTTAACTCGGTGTTTGAACGTGGCCTATAAAGCCAACTCCTCGACCCAAGCCGAACGCGCCCAAATATTTGACGTTTAACGAACAGCTGATTCAATTACACAGCATTTAACCAAATTAATAAAAAGATCGTTCATCCAAACTTTTGGGTAAACTTATCATTTTACACAATTTGTAAACTTACGACGTTGCATGAATACCCTTATGATTTACTTTAATGCAAAAATAGCGGTACCTCCCATACAAATGTTAAAAAAAAACTTTGAAGAAAATCTCACTTTTATCTAAACCGACTCCTACAAAATTGATTCTATGTGCTAGAATTTGAACGATATATTATAAAATATTGAAAACTTAATACTTAGCAATTACTAGCAGTACCTATTCCAAATGCTGTTTTTGGTTTAAATTTGTTCTCATTATAGGCTGCTCAGATTATATTAAAAAAAAAAAAAAAATTAGGAGCGCTACGATATCCCGCAAACCAAAATCTCGAATAACGAAATCTCGCAAACTAAAAATCTTGTTTTTCAGAATCTCGCAATTACAAAATATCGCTTTTTACAATCTCGTATTTACATCTCGAACCTAAAAAATTCGCAAATTTCAACCAAAACCTCGCAATTTAAAATCTCGCAAATCAAAATCGCGCAACGTCAAATTTCGCAGCAATGCAATTCAATATTGCGAGATTTTGATATGCGAGATTTTAGTTTGCGGGATTTCGTTATTGCGATATTATGAAAAGCGGGATTTTGTAACTGCGGGATTATGAAAAGCGAGATTTTGTAATTGCGAGATTTCGTTGTGCGAGATTTCGTTGTGCGAGATCTCGAATGCGAGATTTCGTAGCCCACTCAAATAATAATACATATAACAATTTTTCAATTTTCAATCAATTTTCTTTTGATGGAAAAAATATTAAAAATTAATGAATGTACCTACTGTTATAACTAGCTGAAGCCCATTTTGGAGTTGAGGTTACTTGAGCTTAAATTTGAAAGTTAATTCCTTTCTAATTTTCTTCATCTTCACCGTTCTTCTATTTATTTCTAGTTTGCAAAAAATTCCTCCACCAAGAAACTTTTTGTATGAATTCATTCAAATTCAACAATACTAATATATCAATACCCATGATTTTAATTACATTCACACCACCTCTACTGTAATCGGTTTTGCTCTCACAGTTAAACAATAATAATAACCCATACCCATAAGCTTATCCCCATAGATATAAATTCAAAACCCCCTTGTGCAGTCGTTGTTGAATATGTTTGTCGAAGAGAATAATAAAACATGATGTCATTATAACGTGTACGTTGAGAGAATATCAACTCTTTGAATTTGGTCTCTTGTCTTCGTCATTAAAATAAAAGTCGACTTCAGTCAAGCCAGAGCCTCTAAAATCATTCATTTAGGAACTTGACAAATAACACAGCTCCATGCCATTTGATATTGTAGGTACCTATATGGCTTAAGTATTTTCAAAGCTAGAATATCTTATAATCGTTTCTAAACCACAATTTTGATTCCTCTTCTTTTTTTTTATTTGAGGTCTTGCACCTTTTTCTATTTAACATGTGATTTATTGTTTGTTTAAATTTACACTTAAATTTATAAACATTAGATTATAGTTACATATACATATGTATGTGCTAAGCATGATATTTTGTGAGCAAAAGGAATATGTATTATCAAGGTATTAAGTTAGTTTGACGGGTGCGGAATATGGTGATAGTTTCAGTAAAATGTGTATAGCGATTGACGTGATCTATTGTTGATAAAATGCAAACATATCTGCACAGTGTTTACAAAAGCCGGTGAGTGGTGACACGTTTTTGTATCGATCATGTGATCAAAGCAATACATATACACAAAGTGTCTAAATCAAGATGCAAAACAAAAAGCTCAACTGGATGATTATGAACTCGCTCTTGTGGGTCAAGGTCAAAATATATTTTTTTATAAAGTTCAGATTGTTACAGGTAAAGTGTGAAAAGAGTATTTAAAAAATTTACATATTCCTTGATTTGCTTATAAAAAAATTTTGTTTGTAAAATAACTGAGCCATTTACGAAAAATATGAAAAGAACCTCAAAGTGAGACAATTTTTCAGAAAAAAAAAAGTTAAATTTATTTTTCTGTTATGTCAATTTTTTCCCGAAAACGCAGTTTTGTTTCAATCACTTTAGTAAATTAGGAGTTGGAAGTCTAATCGAGAGTTCTTAGTGCTATTCTCGAGAAAATTGAAGAAAATCAAATTTGTTTTATGGCAGCTATCCGTTCTTAATGATGAGTCAAAATAAAAATTCGAATTTCTCCTTTACGAAGTCATGATAAAAATTCTCGATACCAAATTTAAAGCAAATTGTTTCAACTGTTAAGGCCATAATTCGATGTACAAGTACAATCTATACTCGTACAGACGCTCAAACGCAAAGTAGAAACGGACAGATTGACGGACGCCATGACGAAACCTAATACTTTGTTGGGGAAATCCTCGTCTTTATAGTGTTTGAATTGATTAACACCTTGAAGTTTTTTCGACATGAAACCAATACTTGTTCTGAAGAGGAAGTAATTAAGTATTGAACTGGGTCGCCCGTAGTTCATGTTTGAAAAGCTGAACAGATCTACTGCTATGATAAATGTAAAAGTCAAATTAATTTTAAAATAAATAAAAATTAAATCATCAATTTTATACTTCTCTACGCGCATTAAGGGTGAATAGCTTCATTTAAAACAAAAGGCAGGATGAAGTTGTCTTCCCTTTGAAACAAAAAAGTTCAAGCTAAAGTTGGCTTCATGATAGTTTTGAGGTTTTACTTTAGCGATTGTTTTTATTTCTGTTTTATTCTTCTTCACATCTTTTACATATTGTCGTTGTAGGTACTGTCAACGACCTTGCGCTTTCGTCTCATGTTTTTTGTGATGAAAACCTGGCATTTCATATTATGATTTGTTGTTTGCTGTCATATTTATCAGTTGGGTTTATTATTGTTGATGGGAGCTTCACTAGTTATACATAGGTGAAATAAGAGAGGTGGAGAAATAAGAAATCACGACAAAAACATTAAAGTTAAAAAAAGAGCCAAGTTCTTATGTACAAGAGACCTGTGCGTAAAAAGTCAGCCAAAAAAAGTAATGACATCTAAAATATATGCCAAGTTTTAAGTTCATGAAGTTTAATATCAAATATATCTGAATTAGAATAATATCGAAACAACTCCAAATTATGACAGAAATCGGTATTAAACGGTGAATGATTGAAATTTGGTGGGTTTGGTCAAGTTTTCATAAATTTCAAATTTGTGATTAAGTAATCAAGCGAAAACTTACCAAGTAAATCCACCAAATTTGAATCATTCATCATTTACATAATACCAATTTCTGTCACAATTTTGAGGTTTTTCGATATTATTCTAATTCAGATATTTGATATTAGACTTCCTGAACCTAAAACTTGGCATATATTTAAGATGTCATTACTTTTTTTGGCTGACTTTTTATGCACAGGTTTCTTATACATATAAGAACTTAGTTTTTTTTTTAAACATTTATGTTTTTATTGTGATTTCACTCCTTTTTGCAAAGATTTTATTTTACCACATGAAAATCAGGCCCTACCGCTCTACAAAGTTTAATAATTCTACGACAACCGAAAGTGCTCCATATAAATAATAGCAATTCTGAGAAAAAGGGTGGGTGCCACGCCCCCTGAATGGAAAATCTCAATTTTTATTTTTCTCTAGGTATGCATGTTCTTCAAGTCATACCGTTCTACCAATTTTCATCGTTCTACAACAATCGGAAGAGCATTATATAATTGATTACAATTTTTAAAAAGCGGGTGGATGCCACGTCCCTTTGAGATGAAAATTTTATATTTTTCTGACTTTTATCTTTGTATGCACGTCAAACACTACTGCTCCTCTACCAATTTTCGTCGTTCTACAACAATCAGTACAATTATTAAGAAATTAGCACCGTTGTGCTAAATTTCAAGTTTCTATGACGTCGGGAAGTGCTCCATAATTTTGATGATCGGTTAGTGAGTAGTCAGTGAGTCAGTCAGTTACGGTTCTTGCAATTTTTGAAGTCCTATATCTCGGGAATTACTAATGAAACAAATTTGAAGTTTGGTGAGCCACCTGTGTTTGATCAGCTCAGCAAATACTACGAATTTTAAGTTTCTGACGTTATTAATACTGAATTTAGAGGGGGGTTGAAAATCGCCTGAGCTTGTTCCTGTAAAAAGGGTGTAGTGCCGCAAACTTGGCTGGACACTCCCGTGCCTTTTGATATGAAAATATGATAGAAATTGGTGTATCACCACTAAAGCAGCATCCACATTATGATGAACTGTGAAGATCAACATCGCGAAGTTGAATGATTCTAGACGTGCTGACCAACAGCGCCAATGACCCCAACTCAAATGGATATTAATCAACAAAGTTGTTCAACTCAATAATTTTAAGGTATTGATATGCGCTGACGTGTGTATCCACAAAATCGCCAGTTATTGAATGTATATTATGTAACTTGATTTTTGATGAAAAATCAATGTAAACAAATATTAAATAATATTTAAATACAAATGACGGTCTATACGGCAACACAGACTCGTACACTCGACTCGGCTTGTTGGCCGACAGTATTAAATAAACCATTTTGATCGGCATTAGTATGGACGCTTAATGATTCATCTTACGGACTGACATAACTGATTTTCTAACATTTTTCATGGCTCTTCTTTAGTTCATGTATTTAAATCAAAAATACATATGTTTATGTGGGTACATTTAGCTACTTACTCGTAAATATAAAGTTTAGAGAACAAATGTGAAATTACTTATATAATATAAGATTTAAAGGCTTTTGCAAATTTTGAAAAAGGTTATGAAAGTTAATGGAAGGAAATGAAGCAAATTTGTTTTTGAAAAAGTATTTTATTACACAATTCTGGTAGTGGGTAGTATCACTTTTTTCCATAAATTCATAAATTTAATCCGCCGTGGCATCGTTTAGTCTCTTAATGTAATCCAGCTAAATTTCGATCCAGGCTAATTTCATGGCTGAAATCTGGGATTTTCTGGCCTTAAGCTGATAGCCAGGCTCGTTAAGTATTTCTACTAAACATATCCAAAAATTTTCAATTAGGTTTTGGTAGGATTAGTACGATTTTCATTGAAGCAATTCGATATTTTGCTCCTCTTTTAAGTCTGACTATGCGCACCGTGTGCGTTTCGCCCAGGCAGAACAGTTGGGCTCATCAGTTATATGCTGTCGTTACCCTTCCAAGACGCAATATTTTTGTCGATGATTATCAACACTAATAAAACTTGCACTAATAAAAAAAATTATAGTTTGTTCATGTTCTGACCTCAGAAAATAAAAAAAAAAAAAAAAAACAAATTGACACGCTGTATATTCAACTCAAATTAGAGAAACAAATGTCACGTAAATAAATACAACTTTGAATAAAACAAATCGTCGACTTGAAAAATAAAAAAAAAATTTCATTAAAATAAAGCGAAGATATTATGTTTTTGCTCGTCACTTTTTATGTTAAATGATTGTGGCACATATTTTTCTACAACGTGTGGTTCATGGGTATGCTGGCCTGACTGCTTTATAACTGTAGGCAAATCACTATGCATATTCTTCACTATTCTCCTTAATCAATATGCCTTTTATGTGATTTTCATATGCCCATATGCATAATTTTAACATTTACCTATTCTTTAATTATTTAAAAATAAAACAACCAACCATCCAAGCACGACTTATATTTTCCTCTATTTTATACCTATACTTATACTTATACTTATACTTGTACTTATACTTATACTTATACTTATACTTATACTTATACTTATACTTATACTTATACTTATACTTATACTTATACTTATACTTATACTTATACTTATACTTATACTTATACTTATACTTATACTTATACTTATACTTATACTTATACTTATACTTATACTTATACTTATACTTATACTTATACTTATACTTATACTTATACTTATACTTATACTTATACTTATACTTATACTTATACTTATACTTATACTTATACTTATACTTATACTTATACTTATACTTATACTTATACTTATACTTATACTTATACTTATACTTATACTTATACTTATACTTATACTTATACTTATACTTATACTTATACTTATACTTATACTTATACTTATACTTATACTTATACTTATACTTATACTTATACTTATACTTATACTTATACTTATACTTATACTTATACTTATACTTATACTTATACTTATACTTATACTTATACTTATACTTATACTTATACTTATACTTATACTTATACTTATACTTATACTTATACTTATACTTATACTTATACTTATACTTATACTTATACTTATACTTATACTTATACTTATACTTATACTTATACTTATACTTATACTTATACTTATACTTATACTTATACTTATACTTATACTTATACTTATACTTATACTTATACTTATACTTATACTTATACTTATACTTATACTTATACTTATACTTATACTTATACTTATACTTATACTTATACTTATACTTATACTTATACTTATACTTATACTTATACTTATACTTATACTTATACTTATACTTATACTTATTGTTAAGGAACGAAGCGGCCGTTTATTTATTTATTTATTAGTTATTGTTATTTCATTTAATAATTTAAATTCAATTTATCAATTTTCAATTCTTTCTAACTTTTAAATTTTTTCCTACATTGCCAAACATTTTGTTAATACCCTATATTGTATATACATATGTATTCCCTATGTCGGTTGTTTCTATACATATTAGCATCAGCTATGTTAGTTATTTTTTTTTTGTTGATTATTTTTTTTTGGTCATCTTCTTCGTTCCATAAGCCTATGCAGTACTTGCCGAGACCGTTGCAATGATGAAAAACAATAAACCGCAATCGTCAATACATTGCATTGGTGACGTGTGCAATTTACTGGTTTTCGGCAAGTGGAGCATATGGGTTGGCTTGATTATGCAAAGAATTTAAAACTTTCTTCTTGTAGCAACCACCAAACCAGCCGGTCATAGAAAATACTTAGTAAAGTAAATTGTATAAAATTTTGATTTGATTTGGAATTGATTTTGAATTGTTTAATTAAAGATTAAATTATAAAGTTTTGTAATATTTTGCGTTTTATTTAATTCTTTAATTCCAATCATTCTTAATCACTTATACTTATACTTATACTTATACTTATACTTATACTTATACTTATACTTATACTTATACTTATACTTATACTTATACTTATACTTATACTTATACTTATACTTATACTTATACTTATACTTATACTTATACTTATACTTATACTTATACTTATACTTATACTTATACTTATACTTATACTTATACTTATACTTATACTTATACGTATACGTATACTTATACTTATACTTATACTTATACTTAAAATTATACTTATATTTATACTTATACTTATTTTGGTATGCAGTATTAATTATATTCTAACAAAGCTTTTTTGCAAAAATTTTTATTGGAATCGGATGAGCGGTTGATAAGAAAACCGAAAATTAAAAAAAACGTTATATGGCAGGAACCGCTTATAAATGTTTTTAGTAATTTGTTTTCTTACCAGAAAGTTCAACATATCTACAATAATGCACTGATTTTTTTTTATCAAAATCGTTGGAGCGAGATTAATTAGCTTTTCCTTAACGGTTGTATGACAAGTACCGTTATTTTTAGAGTTAAAAAAAACTCTATTTTTCCTCTGGAGAGATACAAAAAACCTTAAGTTAAAAATTTGAAGAAAATCGCATCATTGGTTTAGGCTGTACATCCAGATACAAACAGACAGACAGACAGAATTGTGCCACCCACTTTTTTGGTGTTGTCTACCATCGTAATGTTATGTTTAATTGTTATCTCATAATTTTTTTTTGGGTGGCTTAGTCCAGGGCAGACATTTTTCGTCTTGAATATTATACAGAACTATGCATAGAATAGGTATAAAATTGTTAAGAAAATATTGTTTTCTTGTACATAGAACTGTTAACTATGCTTATAGCTGCAATTATTGTCTTAGATAAAAGAGCAGTCTTTAAACCTAATACAAGAAATTTACCCTATTTTCTGATGAGGCAAGTATGTGAAAATTGCTTTACAACATTCGCTATTTAACATTTTCCGAAACTTCTTTTTATTATTTTCAGAATTTCGTAAAACAGAATTTTGAAAATCAGAATTCTGAAAATTAGAATTTTGAAAAGCAGAATTTTGAAAAGCAGAATTTTGAAAACAGAATTTTGACCCTGCCAGAATTTTGACCCCAACCCCTGAAAAATGTAATTTATATACAGATTTTAAACAACAAAATAATGACCCGTTCCTAGTTAATTGCTCTATTTATTGGTGCGGGTAACTGTGGCGTATACGCATTTTTTATTGGAACACATATTTCTAGTAAAGATGAACATAATGCATGTGTACATAATGTTGTATATAGATATAAACGTTTATATACAATGGTTCTTCATACTGCACATGAAGTAAAGGATCAGACCTAATATGTGTAGTGTACTGTGATCGTGTGCAAATCGGAAAAAAAAAATTCAAAAAAATTCTACGCAACCTTTCAATTTTTTTTTTAAATTTTAGTTAAATACGAAAATGTTGTTTTAATTTGATAAAAATATTTATTTCATTATTCACTGACTTTCATTTGATGCCCGTATAGTATATTTTTAATATTTTTGTATTCACTACGAACTTATTTTTTTCGAATTTTCAAGTTACTATAACGTGCGCAATGGATTTTACAATTTACATGAATTGGTACTTTTATCGCTTATTCTCTATTTACCTGTCTTCCAAGACTTCAAAACTTGACACATTGATAAACATGAAAAACAATCATATCAACTTTGAATCCACATTATAATTTTATACGAAACCTTTCGTTTCAAATTTAGCATTTTGAGCAAGCTCTCCATACAAGAGGCCCCAGTGTGCGTTGGTCGTAGAAAAAAAAATGTAAGCTAAGAAACTTTTAGAAAATTAAGTGTTCTACAACTTTGTAGCACATTTTTTTTCGAAAACATCAACCGTAAGGGATAGGGAAGAAACTATACTCTGTTCAACAATAATTGCCAGTACAGAGTTTACGGGAGAGTTTTTTTTCAAAACAGTGGTGTCTGTGTATAATATTACGATAATCAAATAGGAAACTGCCATTGAAAAAGATACTACCCCGTTTATAATATATTGTTGTTGTAATTCTAGGAAAAATTGCTTACACTCTAACATGAACGTCCTCTGTCAACGCTAAAGGCAAAAAGCATTCTGATCGTATACTCGTTTTCAAAACAAAGAAACAAAATCATATTCCAACAAAGTTGCTCTTTGCAAATTAGAAGCAATATTTTGTATTGCTTCTAATTTTCAAATCTTTTTCAGTGGTTTTTATCTAAGAACTTTCGATTTTGAAGCTTTTGAGAAAAAAATTCATAAACTTGAGGGCGAAAAGTGTTGTCGCTTTATTTTTCAATTTTTATTCTTTTTATTTCTGAATAATATAGTAATTTGCAGTTTTGAAACATGTAAAGTGCATCACATAATCATTTTCATTGGAAAAGGTGTGGTGTTATGAAAAAAAATAAATTGATTGTGCTCTTGATATATTATGTAGTTACCATATGCATATTGTTCTCCAATTTATAATGCAAAATACGGAAACTCTATGAGAGATTTAACTTGAGACAGTTTGTATGCAAGCCAAAGCAACCAGACTGATAGGCAAACGTCCTATCTTCTCTGTACTGACAATTTTTTGTTGACAGAATATACTCGTAAATTTGCATACTTTAAGGCGTTTTAACTCTTAAAGCATTAACTCTTTATGAAACTAATGTATCCGTTATTAACAGAAATATAATAAATAGTCGCCCTACCATTTTCTTGTGCTATGAATCGTAATCGATATATAGGTTAAAAGGGACTTTTTAAAATGGTGGCTGACGCACAACAATTAAAGCCTCGTCGTTGTCTTAGTATACTCAAAATCGTCGTACTCACATTTTCCAATTAAAACATTTGATTAGTATAATTTTGGATAATGGAAAATCTTTTGTTTCCTGTGCTGACTGATCTAAAGAATCGGAGCAGCTTTGTAGCGGATATGATTGGTTGTTTTACCGTCCTTAAAATATTAAGATAATACGATCTTATCGCCAAAACAATAGTTTAATTCTTTTGTTAGCCAATTATGGTTTGAATTTAGTTTTTTTTTATGTTAATTACTTAATGGAAAATATATCCACTGTAAGTAACTAGGCCCTGGAAATATTTTTTTTATTTTTAATTACCAATGATAAGCTTTATCACTTCTCCATTTTGAAGCTGAATAGGTTTTACATTAAAATTTAAGTTAGTTTCTTCTTTGCAGCTTCCATGTTTAAAACTATCTTAACGATATCAAATAGTTATGAAAAAGCGTCAAAAGATAGCTTGGACACTGCCTCATAGGCTTTAAATATAAGTTGGACGGACGACATCCTGCATGCCTTCACCATTTTTATATTATTTAAAATAACATCAAAACTAAGAACAATGGAGCTAAAATTGCTAATATACTAGCAAAACACCTGTACTTATGTAGTACTTGTATCTATCAAAATTCCTTGTCTTCGCAGTAAAAAAACTTTTTATGTTGTTATTTGTTTCTTCTTCGCCTTTTCTCGCCTGATTAATAATAGCAAGTGGTCTCAGGATACATGATTACAAGAAAACAAGCTAAGGAAACAATGAGTAATCCTTAACTCAAGAAATGTTGAGGATGACTAACGTCTAGTTTTGAATGCGCCTGTGCTTTTTTAGAAAGCTTTTTCTCTTTCCTCCAAAAAAATACTTTTTAGTTCGAGAATACTCATGGTATTTGATTTACCAAAACAACCATGTACTGTACTGTTCCTACATACATATGTATGTATTTATTCCAAAGAATCTACAAACCAAAATTATTTATGTCAAATGTCAACGGAAACAAGCTAAAACAGCTTTTGTGAATGAATATCTCACGAATTCCTACCAATCCACCTCATTCACACCAATCACACAGCCCCAATACCGCCAGTAAATGTTGATGTTGGGGGTGGTAGCGAGACTTAGTCAGCTCAGTGATTGCCACGAATTCTTGGAAAAGGATACCATTATTTATTATGAATGGATTACGCGCCACTGAAAAACTAAGGGATACCATGACATTACCTTGGCCTATCGCTGTACTTCTAATGGATGACTCATGCAATCATATCGCGTTTGTTTTGTACCCTACAGCACACGAGTGAAGGTTTGCAGGATGAAAAAAAAAACTTTTGTCAAAAAAAAAAAAAATAAAATTTCAAGCGATTCTAGGAATCTGGTAAAGCACTTGTTTTGTAAGGCAAGGGTGTGAGTTGAATGAGAATTTCACAACAACTCCCTAGAACCCAAATCCGGCCAGGCTGCATATCATTAAAGTTAGTTTTTTGTAACTCAACGTGCTGTCAAGTTTTGGATGGGTTTTCAAATAACGTTTAATATTATTTAAATTGTGGTAGGTTGTAAAAAGGTATGTGTACAGTTAGTTGATCAACTTTAAAGGCATATGAAAGTACCTACAGATAAATGTTTACAGAAGCGCCATACGATATCTTTTATAGACTAGACTAGGCGATTACCTTAAATTTGACAGACGTTAACGTCAATCTGCAGAAAGAGCTCTGGAATGACAAGTAGTAGGTACCTACATACGCATTATTATGATTTAAAATGGGTGATGCTTTATATGTCAATATTAATAGATATTCGAACAAAAATGACAATATATTTGTCATGTGTGACAAGAGTTTATTGTCAGCACTTTGGGTTTGACAGTTTGTTGAGGAGATCACACTTTGACAGATACATAGCATTTATTGATTTAGGATTTTCAAGAAAATGCACATCACCCTCTCTTTATAAAGAGGCAGCTATTTGATTTTGAAAAATCAAGAAAAGGGACACAGTTTAATTTTTGTTTATATGTAAATGCATATTTTATTTGCTTGGGATATATCTATGTATGTGTATACATTTATGTATAGGAACTTAATAAATAGACAGATAAAATGTGAACGTGCTTATTTAATTAAAAAGCGCAAATTAACAATCCAATAGGACGTTACAACTTTGAAGCACTTTGACCTATCTAAGAAACTTGACTTTCTCCACAATGAATACCTACAAGAATCGTGTGTTTAACTATAATTTTTGGTTTAAAGGGCATTACAGACTCTATCTGGGTTGGTCATTAAAATTAATTAGTTCATATTTTCTGGGTCTAAAAAAGGTAAAAACAATGTTAACTTCACCAAAATAACGCCTTATGACCATAAACGAAGAATCTGGGACATCATACAAAATACACTTTTCCTCAATTTAAGAAATAGTCCAGTTAATTTGGGCTCAAAAGGGCTCTAAGTGGGCAAATTGTGGGGTAGTTTTTATTTGTTCCCTCCTTTATGTTTTCGGGGGTGTTGAATCCGAATCTGAGATTTGCGACAAAAATTTCGTGACGCAACATGCCAAAATAACCCATAACTCGAAAGCTATTGGTTTTTCACAAATTACACAATTTCGAACAAGTTTTGGTTCAAGTTTTTTTTTGCAACAATTCATTCCTATTTCTTATTTGAAATTTATGAATTTAGATTATTTTCAAATTATTCAGTTTAAATACTAATTTATGATTTTCTCAAATAGTTTTGAATTTATTTGGAAGATTCGAAAAGAAGTCAAATGCTTATACTTCGGAATGATTATACAAATTAATTCGACAAAAAATTACCTCGGGAAAAAATATAACACAAAATTTGCAACAAAACGCATTTTTTTTCATTCATAAAGCTCAAAAAGTGACGTGCTTATAGCAATATCAAGTCCAGATTCAAACTCAGCGCATCAAAGAATTTTGGTTCATGGATTTTGATTTGCAGATTTTGGTTTGGGGCTTTTGGATTTGGCACTAGGGTGACCCACCCACTTAAGCGCACGATATGAGGGCAAACCTGTCATTTCAACATGACGGGTTGAGCTTTGGTTTACTTATAGTTCATGTCCTAACTTTTCTTTTAGGAAGTGTTGCCAAGGTGACTGTCAGAAGGGTGAGAGAAGCGTTGCCACTCAAGCAGCAAATTTTGAATTACTTCCAAGAAACCCCTCCCCGAATGGGTACGTTTGATGAAAGTTGGTTGAAATGTTTGATTTATCATCAGGACGAAGAATCAATAACGGCATTTTTTCGCCCCATCGTGCAAGGGGAAGGGGAGGGGGGGGGGGAATCAATAACATCCGAAACCTGGTTATCAATTTAAACATAGTTTTCAGTTCCCATGCGAAAAAAAAATAAAATTTTTCAAAACAATTTTCCATCTATTCTGTGCACCATATTGTATAGATAATATTCAAGGCAAAAATGTTTGCTTTGCCGAAATGTTTTTCTTGCATGATACTGTAAATTTTGTATTTCATCTCAATAATTTTTGACATGCGAAAATATTTGCATAAATGTTTCCGCACGGGAACTGTAAACTAAACCAGGGTTTACAGGCCAACGTGTGCAGCAATCCGGGGTTCTAACCTGTAAAATGGGAACCCTCCCCTAGTCCTTCTGACAGTGTTGTAACATTGGCGTGAAGGGAATTTAACTTAGAGGGAGACCGACGCATTGCATTTTCAAAAAAAAAATAATTATTCTTTTTTATCCAAAAATTTAGTTTTCAAAATTTTGACATGCGATATTATAAACACTAGTACGTCCAGCCCTCGAAACTCGAGTGCTAATAACACTATATCGTCTAGTTGGCAAAATTCTAGAAAATCGTTCAAGAATCGATCACCAAAATGACTCGATTATTTCAATCAATCGATTAAATTTGATCCAACTTTAAAAACAATACAATTTGGCTAAACAAAAATATGAAATTTTTAGTTTTTACTGCTTCGGAAAAAGGTGAATTAATGTCAATTGGTTGACATTTGGATCGTAGTACACTTTTTATGTAAAAATATAGTTTGGCCCTTATCCATCAGGACATCAACTGTCAAATTTTATTTACGGATGGCTACGATGTCAATGGATTAAAAACCCTCTGAAAAATCACACATTTTTGATGAATTTTTACTGCTACAAGAAAAAGGTGATTTAAAGGCAGTTGGGGCACATTTGTATCAAAATATACTTGAAATTTTTGATGAATTTTTAATGCTAAAAAAAAATTGTGATTTTAAGGCAATTGGGTGACATTTGGATAGAAATATACTTTTTCTGTCAAAATATCGTTTGCCCCCTACATTTCGAGCCATCAACTGTCAAATTCTATTGAAGAATGGCTACAATGTCGATAGATTAAAAACCCTATAAAAATCTGATGTTTTTGAATAATTTTTACTGCTCCAGAAAAAGGTGATTTTATGGCAATTGGGTGACACTTGTAGCCGGCATGTTAAGCTGAACGCATAGAATTCTCGGGACTTAACTTAAAAGCGGATAAAAACTGTTACCAGAGTGTAGTAGACACTAAAATTTTACTTGTCAAAGCGTTGACAGCTCGTATCAATAGTGACGTTTGCATAAAATTGGGGCTAAGCTGGACCAAGAAAAGTGATATTTGCTTGCGATTTATCGATTACAAAGTCATTCACGTAAGTAGAGGATAACCTCTGTGGGCTAATTTAAACGAAGAGAATTATTAGCGCTTAACTTAAATGCGGAGAAAAACTGTGTTTAGTTATAAGCGCATTGACAACTTATAGCTTTTTTGCAAGCATGTATGGAATTGGTCGAAAAAATGACACCGGAGATTACCGACCGACGCCATCACAGAAAAAATATGAAGTTTCCATTCAAAATATCGATAACATGATGTATGTAATTCATTCCGATAAGACAGTTTTTCTGCGTGTTTTAACCTAAACACACACCGAAATTCGCATACAATTTTTCGATAACAAAATTAGTAAGGGTATTTGCATACAATTTTTGGATGTACTCCAACATTAAGTAAAAATCGCAAGAATAATTGCATCGTTTAAAAGCAGCCTTCAGCGTCGAGAAGAACTTAGCTTCTTTTCTGCAGCACTGAATGCTGCCATCGGATATTCCAATGGTGCAGGGAACTAAGTCCCCGGGAACCAAGTCCACCGAGGGAATTAGTTCTCATTTAATGGGAACTAAGTCCACTTCAGCGAAGTGGACTTGGTTCTCATAGAAGGTGGGAAAAAAATTCCTCAAAAACTGAGTGGTTTTACTTCCCTTTAAATGTGTATTTAATTCCCACTTCCAAATAAAAAATCAATCTTATAAATAAAATAGAAATACTTTTCACAATTGTTGGCTATATAGGATAAATTCAAAGATTCCTTAAATGCCAAAAAAACTTTGTATACACCCAGCCTCGCACCTACCCCAAATCCTATAATGAGCCCAAGCAGGGGGGTTGCAGGGGGGCAGCATGGCCCCCCCATACATACCTCACTGTTTATTCGCCGTAATGCTTTGTCTTACATAAATACAGTGCTAGCACCCAGCATAACGGCGAACAAACAGTGAGGTATGTATGGGGGGCATGCTGCCCCCCTGCAACCCCCTGCTTGGGCTCACTATAGGATTTGGGGTAGGTGCGAGGTTGGGTGTATGCAAAGTTTTCGCGGAATTTTGAATTTTTGTAATTTTTATCGTTGGAAGTTAGTTCCCTCTCCATATTTCAAAATGTGTACTTAGTTCTCATAAAGAAGTGGACTACTTGCTCACCTTGCCTGGGAACTAAGTCCACTTCGTTAAAGTGGATATAGTTCCCATTAAATGAGAACTAAGGCCCTCGGTGGACTTGGTTCCCGGGGACTTAGTTCCCTGCACCTATTCCAATAATCTTTCCAGTCAGCTGGAAAATTGATTGGTTGGTGTGTGGACATAATCAAAACGTCACCTATTTGTCGTCGTTTTGATTTTGTCCTAATAAAAACAAACTAAAAATGAACGATTTTAATTATAACAAAGAAAAACTTTAACAAAGGAATTAAACAAAATAAAAGTGTTAGGAAATATATCATCATATAATAAAAAGGCAAATACGAATCTTAATAAGTGTTGTGAATTTTGAAGTGAAAGTGTAAAATTAAGTGTCGTGAACAAATAGATACTTGGTCTCACTCTGGATCTCGCTCGCACTTACAGTGCAATTTTCTTTTATTGTTTTTTAGTTTTTGTGGGGCAATTATTTAATAAATGTTTGCATTCTGATATTTGTAAAGATCTACAAACAAAATTTGTCTACTGCGTTCTGTCTTTCCCAGTTAAGTAAAGTATTGACGGATGTGTCAACCTGGTTTATTAAACTTAGCACAAACGGAGTTGAACCGAGTTAGCTTGAGTATGGACTATGGACCGAAAGACAATTCGATTCGATTTGTTTGAAAATTAATTCTTCGGTTCGGTTTCCGAATATATGAACTCGGTTTGCCATATCGACTTTGACTGATCGTTTATCGCACCAAACTGAACCAAATAATTGAACTTTTGAAAAAAATGATGATAATGAGAAAAAAATCTAAGCCAAGTTGGCTTTACCTGGGGAACAATACAATTTTGATTATTGAAAATATGAAGCTTTCTAGTTTTTTTACTGCTCCGGAAAACGGGGATTAGGTTAATTAGGTATTACATATTTGGTCAAATTACACTTTTTCGTCAATATCGTTTGTTCTCCATCTGTCAAACTATTAACTGTCAAATTCAATTGAAAGATGGCTACGATGTCGATGGATAAATAACTTCTAAAAATCGGAAATTTTTGAAATATTGTACTTTTTCGGAAAATGTGATTTTGTGGCAATTGGGATCGAAATACGCTTTCTTCTTCAAAATATACTTCATCCCCTAACTGTCAAGCCTCAAGACGCACAACCACCCAGCGGCGACTCTGGTCCTAGGCTTTAGTTATTTTTTATTTTGCCTATTAGAAACAGATACCTATATATACACAGAGCTCCTTAACTTTTCCGTCTTCTAAAATATTGCGGAAAAGTGTGATAGAAATATTTACTGAAATATTCTTATACAAAAACATATTGATCTATATTTTATGACAGAATATAATATAATACTGTTATACCACCTTTAATCTCACATTATACTAAGTTCTTTTTCTTGACACCCAATTTAAATATTTACCTACCTACTTAAAAACACAACAATACAAATTAATAATAATTTATGTATTACTTCCAAGAAAAAAGTAGGTACATATGTCTATATATTATATAATCACGTAGGAAATTCCGTGCTAGTAATCGGAAGACAAATTCCTATACTCTTTTATATCTTCTTCTAATAAATTGAAATAAAGACATAGGTACACAAGTTTCTTCATATCTTACCTACCTGTTCTGTTTAAGGGATTATCTGATGCATTTCATGTTGAAAGAACATTAACAATCTGCACCTGAAGTTCAAAACCACTCCGCAAAAAAACATGTTCCTACATTATATGTATGTATGTCAGTTCGTGCACCTATTTGATGGTTCAACGTGTTCCTCCTTTTCACAATATACAAATCGATCTAACAAAATAACAATTTGCCTTGTGTTTTCTGATTATTTCCTAGAAATCAAACGAACCACCTCTCTATCTTGATGGATGGAAACCTCCAAATACCCAAACTAAAAAGACGACCTTACACCACCCTCAATTCGAAGAAGTTAGTATAGGTAATCAGATTTTAGGTGTAGGTACGTACATTTTACTAAAATCCATCCCGCAAGGGGTTTAATAATAAGTCAGTTCTCAAAGCTGAGGTGGCGGCAGGTAGGTAGGTAAGGTATATTATTCAAAGTTTACCTACAAAACTAGTTATAAGGGCTCTGTGCTCTGCACTCTGTGTGTTAGGAGGATTGTGTGAGTATTTATCGATTTATGTAAAGTCTCGTTGTTTAAGGGTAAAACTCTCACTCGTCCTTGGGGTGTTTCAAATTTGAAGGACATTTTTCGAGGTCGTAACGAATTTTGCCTCCATAAGCACAGCAAGTTCAAGCGGCAACCTTGACCAAAACGTGTCAAAGTGAATAAATAAATTATTATACGAGAATTCCGAATCGAACACGTGGAAATTTCACGATAATTTTTTGCACAGAGTCGGAATGGAGTTAAAGGACTCAATTCGATTTCATTTCCTTCCTTTGATGGGACATGGAAGTAATTAATTAAAGAGTATTTTGTTCGTTATTTTCTTTTCCTTCAAGTTTTTCCTTGAAGTTGAAAAATTATATTTTTAATTTGATATTGTATGGCGAAAGAATTTTAATAATTATTTGAAATGTTGTTTTGGACTGTTGTTTTTGTGGAGGAGTACCTATATTATAATCTGGGTTTAGTTCTTTTATTTATTGTTTTAATAATTTTACACACATGATTTGATTTATTTTTAAAATTGCTTAAAACAAAGTCTTATAAAAAATTAACCAATAAAAGAATCCATTTTAAGTAACCACTTAAAATAACCAAATAACCAATAAATGTAACCAGTAAAAGTAAGTTTTGTATGATGCTTTTATTGGTTACTTTTTTTTGTTACGTATTGGTTAGCTGAGGTAATTTTCCACAAAAAAAGTTCTCTGAATTTTTATTTGTGACATAAAGCGTTAACGGTTAATGTTATACAAACAATATTTCAATGACGTTTTTTTATGGAATATTAGCTCAGATAATTGTGTGTAGAACATTTATTTGATTTCAAAAACTTATTGTTTGTGACCTCAATCCCAATGTGTAAAAAATAAATTGGGTGGCGCAACAGCTCGAGGAGAACCAGGGCCTAGTGACTTACAACTCACAACCATTCCTGTGTGCGTGTTTGTTGGGCAGGAATGGAGGGGACCTACAGTTTTTAGCCGAGTCCGAACGGCTAAATGAGAAGCACTTTTTCATGACAAGTATACTCTTGGAGGATTTGTCAGTTCCTCGCAAGAGGCAGTACCTCGAATAAAACATTTCTGTTTTTAGGTGGCACGGCTGGGAATCGAACCCACACCTTCGGCATGACAGTCCTACGCACTAACCATCAAGCCACGAGGTACTACAATAAAATCCCAATGTGTATAGGTTTACCAAAATCAGACTGTTACAATTTTTCTTTTTTTTTTCAGAGCACACAATTTCCATTTTTGATGCGATATTGAACATTGAAGTCCTATACGCACAAATACAATGCTATTCGACAAGCCCTAAACTCCGTCAGCGTCGATCCATCACTGATAAACTGGATTGTTTTCATGCTTCAAACGAGAATCATAAATGCAGAAATGGGTGCCAGCAAAATAAGAGTTAGGACGAGTAGGGGCACTCCACAGGGTGGAGTACTATCTCCTTTGCTTTGGCTCCTTGTCGTCAACCAGATCTTGGTCAAACTAAATCTGGGTGGCATCAAGGTAGTCGCATACGCCGATGACACTCTGTGCGAGCTCTTACTAACGTCCCTTGACAAGCTCAAAAACTGGGCCAATAATTGTGGCCTTAATATTAACCCACTGAAGACAGAACTGGTGCTGTTTACAAGGAAACGTAATATTCCAAACATAAACCCGCCAACCATTAACGGAATTCCGTTACAGGTTTCGGGTACTGCCAAATATCTTGGAATTGTTCTCGATCGTAAACTAAACTGGAAAGAAAATATTAAAGAAAGAGAAAGAAAAGCCTCAATAGCTTTCTACACTTGTAGCAGAATTTTTGGTAAAAGATGGGGTCCCAGCCCCAGAACCATCCATTGGATGTACACAGCCATTATAAGGCCAATTTTAACGTACGCATGCATGGTCTGGTGGCCAGCCTTAGATAAGGAAACCAATCTAAAAACCATGACTAAAATTCAAAGACTAGCATGTATTGGCACAACCAGTGCTATCAGAAGTTCTGATTCAGAACCACACCGACGGCTGCCCTTGAAACTTTCCTTTCACTTGCCCCACTCGATCTGTATACGAAAGAGGTGGCGGCCAAAAGTGCTTTAAGACTTGTTCAATGTAAAAATTGGAAAAAGGGCCTCTACGGTCACAGAACCATAATGAATTTTATAGACATAGACATTCAAACAGACTACGTTTCACCGCACATAGATTTCAACCCAGTAACCATAACGGATATCCCAACCAGGGAACTCTGGAATGAAAACAGGGTCATAAATGCAAATCATGTTTCGGTCTTCACTGACGGTTCCAAAACCTCGGAGGGGGTTGGGTCAGGCATCTACTCAGATAACCCACCCATAAATAGATCTTTAAAGCTTCCAAACTTTTGCAGTGTTTTCCAAGCGGAAGTGCTGGCAGTTTGCGAAGCCGCGAAACATCTTTCCTCAATCAGTGAATTAGTCAACAACAATATTGACATTTTCATAGACAGCCAGGCGGCAATTAAAGCCATTTCCTCAATCACCACAAAGTCCAAACTGGTCGATCGCTGTCGAAATGAGCTAAGAGTACTCAATGCAACGAACACAGTTACCCTTAGATGGGTCCCAGGACATAGGGATATTCATGGGAACGAAATGGCAGATGAACTGGCCAAAATCGGGTCATCTCTTGATCCGAGCCAAATCGAAGCCTCTGTGCTCATGCCACTGGAGCAAGAAAAAGGTAGAATACACCAGAGTTTCTTGGAAGCTGCAAATGTCAGATGGTCATCCATCGACACTTGTCGGGTTTCAAGGAATCTATGGCCAAATATTTCAAAGAAAAAAACGGATTACTTACTTAAGCTAAGCAGGCCTCAATTATCTCTCATGGTTGGTGTCCTTACGGGCCACAACTCAATGGGAACCCACATGAACAGAATGGGCATCAGCTCATCGGATCTATGTAGAGGGTGTCATGATGAAGAGGCAGAGGAGGGCTCCCCCCACTTCCTTTGCGAATGCCCTAGCCTAGCTAGAACTAGAAAAGAAGCCCTTGGAGAATACTTCTTCGATGAACTGGGCGACATCTCTGTCTTGCCACTAAAGAACATCCTGAAATTCATTCAGAACTCAGGATGGTTCAGGGAGGCCCCCCAAACCTAAAACTTCTCCTTAACTCCCTCCCTATCCCTCCTAACTAACCACCTATACCCTGGGGAGCACAATGGATCCACTGAGATCCGAGTGAGATGGTGCGGCTTGCCGCATTATCACCCCTTACAACCTAACCTAACCTATACGCACAAATGAGAATATTGAAATTATTTGCATTTTGTCTTGTTTTTCACTACATATATTCATATTTGTTTATTAATTATTATATTATTTATTATATTTTATTATTATAAAAAAAAATAATTTGTATTTTTTTGAAGTTGATCTCGTTCTCATTTTTTTTTTTTTGTTAGCTTTCATTTACCCATAGATTTAAATATATACTATATATATTAAAATCTATGCATTTACCTTCCTACATTGGATGAGATTATGAAATTAATATTTTTTGAAGAAAAAAAAGATATGCGCCCCCGGGTGGACTCGAACCACCAACCTTTCGGTTAACAGCCGAACGCGCTAACCAATTGCGCCACGGAGGCTGTGATTAAATAGGTGTTAAATGATATTCTTGATTTTGGTGTCAGAAATAAACAAAAACGAATGAATAGAAATACATACAAATTCCAGGAAGAAATGTTTCACTACTGAATAAGCAGGTTTTTCGCCATTAACAAAATAAACTGCAATCATTATCAAAGCGAAGACGCACTTAGGAGCATGTGAAAACCAGGAAAATTGTTTCTGTTTTTAAAGGTTCCATCTACGTACATCTGAACTGGAAAATAATACCATTTTTCGGGGAGAGTACGATAATTTGGGCATACAGTTTAATGATAGATTTTCATAGAACCGTTATTTACAAGCATTTTTACAATGGGAGGAGGTCTATCTGGCCCCACTTGGGCGGGAAGAGCAATTTTCTCGAAAAAAAACACATAAATTGAAAAACAGAAATATTTATAAATAAAGGTAATAGGTACTTACCTACTTTCAAATAGGATTGCTTTGTTTAAAGCTAAAAGTCTGCTCTATTAGGTATTTTGTTTTAAAATCAAGTGATTTCCGTGAATAGTTTTTTGCAAAAAAAAACTAATTTTAAACTAAAAATTTTGGATTATACATCCATGTGAAGTGTAGTTTTCATAGAAAAAAATACTTTTTTTCCTAGGCGTGAAAAACTGTCAAAAACTAAATGCAATTATTTTGGCGACAAGGAGGAACAAATTTTGTCTCGAAACAAATGCAACTCAATGAGCTTTTTGTAACCAAATATTATGACGAAAACAATTTTTTTGAAAACGTTTTGGTTCATTAATTTATTGATGTTTCATTTCAAATTTGATTTCACTTCGCTTTGAAGTATAAACTATATGCTTAAATGAAAAATAAACGTTTAGGTATTTTGTGTTTATTTCACATTGTGAGGCTATAATTAAATTTTATTTTACTATTTTTTGCTTATTTTAGTTTTCAATTTGAAAACTAAATGGTTTTAAGTCTACTCGTTTTCGAGAAAATTGAAAATTACCAAATTTACTTTTTATAAAATTTTTATTTGTAGACTTTATTCTGTGAGGTTAATGAATGAATGCTCAAATTTCTCAAGAGAACTGATCACATTGGTGCCTGCCTGGAGGTGCATGGGCGGTAGAGAGGACCCAAAAACAGGGAGTTAAAATACTGAGAACATATGAAGCGGGTCACCCAAGTTTCTGTTGCACAAGAAAACGGTTGGCATTGGCAACGCTTCATCAGATGAAGACTTCATTGACCAAACTAACATACATTAATGGGATAATGCACAAAATCTTAACAAAAATATTTAATTATCTCAAATTTCAAAATTCAAAATCTCGAAAATGAAAAAAAAAAAAAATTTATCGTAGAATTTTCGAGATTATTTTAAAATTTCTAAGGGTATGAGGTATAAACTTAGTAAACTAAAAGGCAGTTACCTCAGACATGCTTACAGTGTTATTGTGTGACATTGGAACGTGTTTGGTTGTTTTCTGTTTCAAGTTCATAGTCCCTTTAAATACAGATTCTTTAAATGCAAAAGAAACTTTGAATGCTCCCAACCTCGTACTTACCCCAAATCATATAATGTGCCCAAGCAGGGGATTGCATACATACCTCACAGTTTATACGCCGCCGTAATGCTGGGTGCCATCAGCACCTTACTTAATTATGTAAGGCAAGGCAAGTTTAAATAAGGTCTTGAAAAGCCAGTCGGTCGAACACTGAGGGAAAAATGAATGCACTCCGTACAGAACCATAAATGTAAATTGTATGTACCGATGTTTGCAAAGGATTGCCATCGAAGGTCTATTCACTAAGTAAAGTTAATGTGTACTAGTTATAATTCAAGTTATGTATCGAATAAAACTAACAATCTAGAGTACCGATTTGTGTATTGGATAAAGACGTAATATACTCATTACAAAACTATGGACCAGCTAAAGTCAAATATGTTTCGATTTAATAAGATTTAAATTTAAAAATTAAGCTTATGTGCTGAGTATAAGCAATGTGTACTGAGTCCATCTCGATATCTATTCAATAGAGACGTTTAATACCCAACACATATTAAGTGCCAGCCATCTAAATAAAAAATAATTATACTACATTAAGTTATGTGCTGTGTAAATACGACGTGTACTGAGTCTATGTCTACATTTATAGAATGCAGACGGTATATAATCAGCGCATATCAAGCGCCAGCCATCCAACAATAAAAAACATTTGATACATAAAGTTATATACTGAGTATATGCAACGTGCACTGAGTCTATAGTGACATTTATTCAATGCAAACAGTTAATACTCAAGCGCCAGCCATCCACCAATAAAAAACATTTATTACATGAAGTTATGTACTGAGTAAATATGACGTATACTGAGCCTTTGTCGAGATTTATTCAATGCAGATGGTATTTACTCCATCAGCCATAAAAGTATAGAAAACATTTATTACATAAAGTTATGTACTGAGTATATGCAACCTGCACAGAGTCTATGGTGACATTTGTTCAATACAGACGGTATATACTCAACACATATCAAGCGCAACCCATGCAACTGAAACTGTTATACGTTACATTAAGTTATGTGTTGAGTAAATACGACGTGTGCCATTTCGACATTTATTCAATACAGACGGTATATACTCAATACCTACACATGTATCTATTGACTAGCTACAATGCTGAGTCCACGCAACTTGTACTGACTCTATGTGTATATTGAGCACTTCAGCCATCCAAGCAATGAGTTTCAACTTATTCAGTTTTGGCACCAGTTTTTTGTGCCCTCAAGTGGCCTGGTGGATGCGTGCTATCTTCGTGTGTGAAAGGTTCCCAGTTCGAATCCGAGTAAGTATCACAAAGTATTTTTAAAATAAAATAAATATCTAGAAAATAAACTTTCAGAATAAGGTGAAACGTTACAGAGGATTCTCTTAAATGTATGGACTCATAATATAAATGTGTAGTGACATATGGACTCATTTCACAAATATGTGGAGTACATAGACATATGGACTCATTACATAAATATGAATTGAGTACATAGACTCGATACAAACATATGTAGTGAGGACATACACACGTGGAGTACATAAACATATGGACTCATTACATAAATATGTACTCATTACATACAAATTGATCTGTCCTCACTACAAAGAATCTGTACTTATCACAGATAACCGGTTTGTTTTTAGTAAATGCATACATAAAATATTTATATTTATTTATTGAGTGCATAGACACTGTACTAATCGCAGAAAACTAACAGTTTTATCAAAAAATGCCTAAATAGATTTATTTACATTTATTTAATAAGTGCATATGAGCTATACTCAGTACATCATCATGCGACAAACTACACATAATTATTTACTGAGTCCATGGAAAGTTTATATTTACGCAATGATACCAAAAAATAGTGCATAGAATCTATTCTCACTACATAATCGTATGCTGGCGTGGTACATATTCGTGTAATGAGTCTACAGAACTATTTAGTAGCTGCTTCACTGCTAATAGGTTTATGTTGTCATTATATATTTCATTAGGTAATGAGTACAGAAAAGTATGTGTGCAGAAAAATATAGGATGAGTAAATAAAATGATGTGCTGAGTGCATACATTTTTCCCTCAGTGAACTCCACGCGAATCTTAACCATTGCCTCAAAAGTGACTGGCTTTCGAGATTTTGGCCATTCGAGACTTAGGCTTTCAAGATTTTTGAAAATACAAATTTTGAATTCGAAATTTTGGTTCCAGATTTTTGTTTTCCATATTTTGTCTTTCGAGATTTTGTCTTTCGAGATCTTGGTTTTCGAGATATCGGGGAAGACCCATTTTTAATACACTAACTAACTAACTGACTCCCTAACTAACTATCACAAACTGACTGCCTACGACCGCGACGTGGAATGCAATGTAAGTCTATCTCCTCGTGGTGCATTCTATGAGTCATTGTATACTTTACTTATTAGAAAGATATCATTTCATAATATTCATTCACCTCAAGGAAAAGAAAGTCCATAAAATAATTTTTAGACCTAATCTGATCGAATCTGAAAAAAAAAAAAACTGAAAATTTTGACGGCTGGATGTTGCCAATCAATTTATAGGTCAACTACTCAAAAACTCGAACAAAATTGAAAATAATCTTAAGTAATAATTTTAATAACGTTGTTATTTTTTTTTAGATGCATTATTTAAATCAGATATCAGGCTTAGAATTCTGATAGGAAAAAACCGTTAAATTACCATTATTTTGTATATATAAGACTATTATAATTGCTACATAAATAATGGTAGTTTAACAGTTTTTCCAAGTGTCAACACTCTCAGAATTCTTAGCCCGATGACAGATTTAAATAGAGCAACCAGAAAAAATATCAACATTATTTAAACTATTTCTTTAGATTATTTGTGAAGTTTTCGAGTATATGTAAGTATTTGAGTAGTTGACCTAAAATTTGATTAGCAACTTCCAGCCGTCAAAATTGTCAGTTTTTTTCAGATTCGATCAGATTAGGTCTAAAAATTATTTCCAATACAAAAATTTTTTAAAACTATACTCTATCCAACAAAAATTGTCAGTATAGGGAAGATAGGACGTTTGCCTCTCAGTCTGGTTGCATTGGCTTGCATACATCTGTCTCAAGTTAAAGCTCTCACAGGATTTCCATACTTTTGAATTATAAATTGCCACACATCGAAGAACAATGTGCATATGGTTACCATGGATACCATTTCAAACATATTTAAAAAAAGATCGATTTATCGTTTTTTACCACACCACACCTTGAAATGAATTTGATCACGTAATGCTTTGAGAATGTTTCAAAACTTAGCGCAAATAACTTTTTACTTCCTTTAGACTAAAATCGTACAAATTTTAACCGCATTTCATAGGTTTATTCAGAAATATGTACAAACAAATAATAAAGGGACAATCAAAACGACATCACTTTTGGCTCTCACTTTTATTCATTTTGTTGTCAAAAGCTTCAAAATAGAAAGTTTTTTCATAAAAACCACTGAAAAAGCTCTGTTGTATTGTTGCGGCTTGGCAAAGGCAACTCTGTTGGAATGTGAAGTTTTTGTTTTATTTCACACAGCGAAGGTAAAAGCAAAAGCGAGTATACGATTAGAATGCTTTTGGCATTGAAAGACGACGGTCATGTTGAAGCGTACGAAATGCTTCAAAGAATTACAACAACTATTCCTGTATGTTAATCAGTGGTTTAGTATCTCTTCCAGTGGCAGATTTGTTATTTTAGTATTGTGATGGTATACACAGGCACCATTGTTTTGAAAAAAGCTCGTTCATAAACCCTGTAGGTACTGACAATTTTTGTTGGACAGACTATAGCACTAAAATTAGTTCAAATCCCTTGGGAATATTTCTCAAAATTTTGGACTATCTTCAAATTTTGTACAAATCAGTATTGGAGTCATTTTTATATGAAATTATACATTCAGCCACTTGTTTTAGGACATTTCAAACATAAACAAAACATCACTCAGTTCCTGACTTCGACAGTTTTTTTTAATTTTGAAATTTGGGACCATGTTCTGATCATTTTTTAGATAATTTTACTGTCTAAATGATATTGTTGGTAAAAGAAAATTCAATGGAGTAGTTGAATAAAAGACCAAATTACTTTCTTTTTCAAGATGGCCGCGGCGGCGGCGGCGGCGTTCCCCTTACTCCGATCACCCCAAAATATTGGCTCTATACCTAATGAGGAGATGTAGCCAAACCCAAAACGTACAAAAAATGTTGCCCATCAATTTATGAAATTTGAATTAATTTTTTGAAAAAAGTTTGTTTATCTTTTTTGCAAATTAAGAAAAAACTGAATTTTACCCTTCCTAAATAATGTTCCATAGCCCAAATGTTGGTTTACTTTTTAGGAAATGCTTAAGACGTCAAAACAAAGCTTTCCACCAAAATTCAGCTCTGTTGAAATTTTGCGAAGTGAAAGTCTTAAGGTGCCGTCACACCGTGCAAGTAAAGGACTTGCAGCAAGTAAAATGATTGCTGCAAGTAAGACTTGCCTGGTGTGGCGACTCGCAAGAAAGTAATTGCTACAAGTGATTTTCTTACTTGCATGTACTTGCGCCAGCAATACTGACTAGTTCCTTCAAGCGCTTGCAAGCAAGTAAATCACTTGAAATCACTTGAAAAATCAGCAAGCAATCGCATTTTATTTTTGTTTATAATAATCTACAAGGATCAACTGCCACGATTTCACCAAATTCTCATGTTCACAAACCATTTGCAGAGAGTTTACACGTAAGTAGGTACTTTCAGAAACTAATTTCAGCAAGTAATTTCAGCAATTACTTGTAGCAAGTACTTTCAGCAATTAATTTCACCAAGTACTTGCTGCGCGGTGTGACGACCTAAAAAGTATTTGCAGCAATTTTACTTTGCAAAGAAGTAAAAAGTCGTTTTAGCAAGCAATTTCCTTGCCTGGTGTGACAGCTCCCTGCAAGTACTTACGAATATCGAAATTTTTGAAACAATTGCTGCAAGTACTTTACAGTCAATTTGTGCTCAAAAGGGCAAATTTCGGGATTTTTCGAATTAGGTAGTAAGACGAAAACCAACGATTTCTCGAAGACAAATGAAGGTGTTTGAAAGATTCAAAAAGAATTTTGCAGTAAAATGTTCATACTTCAGAATGACCATAAACATTTTTTCGAAAAAATTACCTCGAGAAAAAAAATTACCTCGAGAAAAAAAATATAACTTCAAATTTGCATACAAAATGCATTTTTTTTAAATCTTTAGATTCGAATATCTCAAAACCGTAACGTGCTAAAGCAATTCGAAGGCCAGATTTGAGCTCAGTGCATCAAAGACCATCAGAAACGTATATCTTGGTGTATGTTACAGACAAAAAGTCAAATTTTGTCACACAAAGTAATTTCTTAGCACTTTCGAGTGGATTTTCGAAAACAGTAAAAATGCGTCAATTTTCAACTAGCGCTTGAGTCCAAATGCGTTGTCGCAGAAAAAGCCTTGAATACAGATTTATTGGAAATTGTGTATACTTTCAATGGTAATTTGATGTAATTTTCGAATAGTTGGTAGTTTTCGAGCCATTAGTGAAAAAACTCCCAAGAAATGCATTTTTGCATCATTCTTTGCGTTTTTTCCATGTTGCGTCACAAAAATTTGTTGGCAAACCTCAGATTCGGATTCAGCACCCCCGAAAACATAAAGGAGGGAGAAAATCAAAACTACCCCACAATATTGCTCGCAAAGAGCCTTTTTGAGCACAAATTGACTAGACTAAAATAATGAGTTTCAGTGTACAAAATAGTGATGGCAGCGATAGATATTTAATCCAGATTCTCAAATGACAAAAAATACTGTAAGATTAGAACTTTAATATTTCCCTAAATCAAAAATCTAGAAATTTGGCAATAAGTGTCCAATAAATACAAAACTAAAACTTTGTTTTATATTTTTTGTCACTATATTCAAAGCCATACAACAAGCAAAACTAGTTGAATTTTCATTTATTTATTTTAATTTATATAATTTAAACAAAATGCCTGAATTGACTGAAATCATTCTAGAGACTCCTAGCAGTAGTGGAGAATCTGAAAAACGTTCCGAATCATGTCTACGAAAAAAGAAGAAACTCACAAAACTTGGGTAAGAAGAACATGTATCAATTTGGAAAAAATCACTCATTTTAAATTTTGTTAATAAAACTCAGAAACATTTTTGAAACTTGGCAAAAATCGAAATGAATTTCGTTAATTTTTTATATTTGAATTGAAAAAAATTAAGAAATTTCACAGTCTTCCGTAAATCCTGTTTCTTCTTTTTTTTTTGTTTTCAGGTCGGCCAACTCTTGTTCTCAAATTCCTCGATCTAATTCTGTACATCGTCGTGTCGAATATAAACAACCAATAATTTCTGTTGGAAAATTCAAGGAGCCATCATCAAAATCAGTTTTACCTTATCGTTTTCGAAAATCTTTTTCCCAAATGGATATGAAAACATCAGAGAACATCAATGGCCGCTATCATTCTAACTTCTACCAAGATAATTACGTTAACGTAGCTCTGCCAAAACCCATGCTCAAGTCAAATAACATCACTTCCAATAAAGTAGACTATTGTCCATCGAAGGACTGTAGTAGTAATTTATATTATTTCGTCAACGAACCTGAGTGTGGTGAATATGCATCCAAATTGGCTGGAATGAAAATATTTGCCACTATCATGCTGAATTCCTGGCGAAAAAGAAGGGATGATGTTAGACGTTTAAACGACGAGGTGGATCAACTTAAAAAAAAAGTAAGTTAACTCATGTTTTTCTATCTTCACTTTATTTTATTTTTAATCAATTCCTTAAGGTCATCAAAATAAAAAATCAAGTTCACGTCCTTAGTTCGGTGTTCCGAAATGAACAAAAGCAAAATGAAAAACTCAATCGGCAGCTACGTCATACTTCGCAGGACATTCAAAGGTTACAGTCGTCTGTAGAAAATCTCACAACTTCATTGATAAGTGCAAAAGCTGACGCTTCCTTCTTTGAGCAACAATTTCATGCCAAAGAACAGGAAAATGATTCCTTAAATAATATCATTGTCGAAACCAACAGCCAGCTATTCAAGTCAATGACACAGGTTCGTCAACTGCAAACAAGTTTGTCCTGTGAGCAACGCAGTGTCCAGCAGCTGGAAAATCAAAAGAACGAACTTTTAAACGAGGTGAGTGAGTGTAGTATAGGTAAGAGCACCAAGTTGGTCCTTTTTTCCCTTTAAACTATGAATCATTTATGAAAGAGAATTCATGTAGAAATTATAGTTTTTATTTTTCTTATGGAAGCTCTAAAGGTCAAAGGTGAAAATATAAATTCAATGATGTGGATTCCCCAATTTGCTGTAGGCACTTTGTCGTGGTAACTTTTGTTTCAAAATTGTGTGTGAGTCACTTCTATTAGGTACGTTTTGCCAGGAATAGGGGGGAGAGCTTTACTGATAAAAGCTTTTATGTTTGATGTGATTAGCATTATCAATAGAATAATGGTGTTCATTTAAATGCGTTAAAATTAGTCATCTCTATTTTGGGATGCTAGGGGATTGGGATTGTAAATTTTGTGGTGAAAAGTTGGTAATTGAAAGGGCTTTTATGTATATTCCAATATTTTAACGGAAATTGACACTATACCACAAAGGTCACATTTCCGCTTCTCTGTCTGTTATTCTGTCTCCTAGTTGTTAGAAGTGTTTATATTTATTTGCTTTCTTCATCTTTTCCTCCCGCAGATTTCAATGATTGAAATGAAAATGAAAAAGCAAGAAGAACAACATTTGATAGAAATCTATCAAAAAGACGGAGAACTTGCAAAAGCTAATTCAGAAATCAAAATTCTCGAAACATTACTAATAGACCTAAAAGAGTAAGTTGTTCACTTTAAATTTAATAGAAAATAATAATTTTATTTAAACATTTCAATATAAATTTCCAGAAAAGAATTTCAAGTCCGTGACCTAAGAAAGTCAGACCTAAAACTCAAACAAGAAATGGAAATGCTTAAAACAGAGGCACTCTTCTTAAAAGAAGAACTCAATAAATGTTTAGGTGCTCGTATGAAACGTGCTTGGAGAAATTACATGGAACTCAATCGGAACACTATTCTATTAATCCATCTTGGTGCATTCTATTTACTTCCAGCGATTCCACCTCCCATGTCTTTGAAGGTGCCATTTTCTGTGAGCTTGGATAAGGTTATGAGTGTTATTCGGTACTAGACGCATATAAAAAAAACACACTTGGGCATATTGAAAATCATTAGCATTTTTCTTCGTTTTTTTTTCTATATTTGTTTATTTTGTATTTATTAAAAACATTTTTAATACATCTATGAAGATGATTTTGTTTTTTTGGGTAGATTTCAATAATCTGTATGGATTGTAGGATGAACTTTTGAAAAAAGATACATTTAAAGGGAGGAAAAAAAGATAATCGCCCCCGGGTGGACTCGAACCACCAACCTTTCGGTTAACAGCCGAACGCGCTAACCAATTGCGCCACGGAGGCCGTTGTGAAAATGGTGTTAAATGTTATTTTTGTTGGTAGTTAGTATAGTTTTAGTTGAAATAAAAGAAACGAATAAACAGAAATATGTAATAGCTATGTACATTGTACATATTAATGGTGTGATACAACCACATAGGTACATTTGAAAGATTGCTGCTAAATAAGCAGGTTTTTTATCATTGAAATAGAGCTTGAATAGGAGAGTGGCACTATACAACTATACTAAATACATAGTATATTAGTGATTTTTTTAGTAAAGTGATTAGAATAGCAATTATTTTCAATGTGTAAAATCTTAAAGTTGTAAATTTTGATATAGGTAGTGCAAGCAGAGGCTTCGTGTTAAAATAAATATCGATATTTTTATACAATCAAACATTTAGAATTAGATGATGTAAAAGTGGTTTTGTTCATGACTTCCATCGGTCTGTGCGCCTATGCGTTCACTACACCTACTAGGGGAGAGGGGGGCACCCTAGGACACTTTTTACAAAAACCAACCTGGAACACTCATATATCACATTAAAATTTATTCTTGAATGACGTTGTTCTTTAGTATTTTTCCTTGGAAATAGATGCCCTTTCATACCTTACTTTGTATTTTATACATATATATTTTTCTATTTAAGAAACTGTTATAAGTGTCCAAATCTGCCCTAGGGGGGTTGTTTTGGACAGCCCTGGGGCAGTTTTGGACATGCCTTGAAAAACGCATTTAATCAAGTTTTATTCCTTATTAAACAATAATAAATTATTTCAAAACAAAACATTAGTTAAAATAAGTCGTAGGAGATTGTCTTTCTCTAATGCCTTAGCGTACTGGAAAGGAAGATTATTTGCTTGAAGATAAACCAGGCCATAATTCATTTTCGAAGATTTGATGAAATAAACGTCTATATCTTCTTCCGAGGTGCTAAATACTTGGGCGACAGTATGTTTTTAACTGTATCTACTGTTCACATTTTGAAACGCTATTTATTTTATTAAATTTTAAACTGGTTTGGACATGTCCAAATGTGCCCCCCATCTACTGTCCAAAAATGCCCCAAGTAGACATACAAACTATTTTTTTTTTTTCTAAACAATGTTAAACAATAAAAATATTGTTTAATAAATCATCACAAAATAACTAAATTATGATAATAAAGAACTTTTTCCGTGTTGATTCCAGCTAGTTTTTTTTTCATAAATGCTTACGTCTTAGATCGAAAAAAATACAACGGGTACCGGAAAACAAACATCTATTTTTAATTATTTTTTAAAAGCTGATATCGTCCCAAATGTCATCAGATATCTATTTGAGGAAGAATTGCTACTGTAAAGTTGTGATTAAGTACTAAAAAGCATTTGTTTTGATACTTTTTTGGCCGTGGTCCTAAGCTGCCCCTGTCCTAAACTACCCCCCCCTCCCCTACACCTAATCGAGCTAGCGCCAAGACGATTGATAACGATTTGCTTCCAATTTGTTAGAGCATTTTTATGTGATTTCTTAGAGGAAAAGTTAAGCTCTTTTCAAGTCACTGTCGTGGAAAATCTCAAGTTTCTGAACTTCAATTTCAGTTGAGTGCTTCGGATCACTGTCTTGATAGAAATAAGAAGTGTTTCAATTCCAACCATTTCAGCACTATTTTTAACATTGATGTTTAAAATATCCAAATATTGATATCTGCCGATAATTCCTTCAATAAAAAAAAGTTGATACTCACCTTTTTACAATTAAAATGTAGCTGGGTCTTTTCCGCTGTGAGATTAAAGGCCTGGTTAAACAGAGCGCGATCCGGTGATACGATCAATACTTTACTGGGTAAAATAGATCGCGGCGATTAAATTTTTATATAAGTTTGTAGTTCTTCACAAATATCGCCGGATCGCGTTCCGTTTGACTAGGCCTTAAATAACCATTTTACTTTGATATTTTCCGTTATTCGTTTGTTTTTTCAATTATTTATTTCAGATTTTGAAGTTTTTAAAACAAAAATATAATACTCTATTGAAAATCAATTTCTCGTTTTTTATTTTACTTGATTTCCTATTCAGTTTTTCAAAGAAAAAGAATTTCGTCAAGGGTGGGCCATTTTCACTGTGAGCCACTGTACGTGATTTATTTCTTGAGGACTTGAAAAAACGTTTTGTTACAAAAAAAAAAAAAAACACAGGAACTCTACTATGAAACCCCATATTGTGCACATTCTCTTTGATTTTCCAAAGCAAGGCTTCTGAAGATGGTTTTTTAACTTATTAGTGGCTGAATCTTAAACTGTTATAAATGAAATTAAAGACTGAAAGGTGTTCACTTACATAAATAAAAAAGAGGTAATTCCACTGCAAATTTTTCAGAAATAACTGATTTCTAAAAAAATTACTTACATAGTTTCAGGTTTATTTTATTATTTGAAAAATTGAAGATTTTAGAATCATGATTTTACATCATTTGAAAGATATAAAACTAACTTTTCATTTGATAGTAAATACATTGGCATTTGTCTTACGCTTCCTGTGATATATGACTTTATTTGCTTATTAACGGAGAAAAATCAAGCAGGAGATGCCTTTGAAATATGAGCTTGAAACATCAATAACTCAAAGTCCCAACATACGATTTTCCTAAAACTTCACTGTTTTAATTTGCCAGCATTCACGTTTTTGCATGCTTTTGGCTTAAGCCTCAAGTTCCTGACGCAAAACCGTAAAACAAAATAATAAAAATTCTATAATATTTACTGCCTGAACTTTCATTCACAACACAATTTTGACGAAGTTGCCTTACATTCGAACACTATAGTCAGACTAGTTCATGGGACTTCAAGGTTTAAAGGAATAACACGAGCATTATTCTGCCCTTATAGAAGTTGAAAATCTAATAAATACCACAGATTAAGCATTTTTTCAAAAAGTGTTCGACTACAGGGAGTGCTTGAAATTAGGCGACCCTACCCTACTTTAAATTTTTGTTTTGTAAAGCGGTCCTAAAATATTTTTTTTCTCAAAAACTATTTTAACGATACCTAATAGGAAAATATACAACCCTATCATGATGACTATCCGAATCGTAACAGGAATTATTCGCAACCAACGCTTTTGATTTGGTTGGAGATAATTGCTCACCGATTTGCCACTATAGGGCATGTGTCTTGTATCAATTAGGAACGATTTAATTTTTTTGAGCCGATCATCAAAAAGTATTCATAATTGAAATCACAAATTTTCATTTCAATCAATCCTAATCTCAATCATTTCAATGGATCTCGATTTTCGATATCATTTTCTTCAAACATTTTTTTTATATCGCTTTTAATCAGCGGGATACCCCGGACAGCACTCTGCTAAGGAGCGGCAATTTGGGGCGGCAACTTTCAAAAGTTAAAATAAAGTAAAAAAGAATATGAAATTTACCAAACGGAGTCAGTTTACCATCCCAACGAATTTTATTAATTCATTTGAAGAAAATCTCATTTTTATCAAAAATTACTCTTACGATTTTGATAGAATCTGTGTGAGTAAATTCGAATTTAAATAAAATTATAAAATACTTAGCCAAGCAGAACCTTTTCTAGAACGCTTTTTATGACCTCGAATTTTATTAATTAAAAAATTAAAAAACAAAAAATTCTATTTTTTTTTTTTGGAAAATTCAATATTCGATAAGAAAACCAAAATGTTTCCTTAAAAATATATGTACATAGGAAAAATATGTTTTCTTTAAATCGAACCTGCGGTTTTCCAAATCTTTGTCGCTTAAATTATTACTTGCTCAAGAGTTTCTATGGCACTTCTAACAATTTTAAGAACCAATTTCATGCTTTTAAACATTTTTTTCTCATAAGATCCATGTTTACATATACATGTTATGTTAGGTACCTCTACCTACAATTTTCTTGAAGAGCAAGAATACATTCGACTCAGTCAAGCATTTTATTTAAATATGAAAGTAATCATAGAAAACATATTAAAAAGTATAAAAAAAAGTATTTAAAACATTGTATGCCATTTTATTACTTGAAAAAAAAAAGAAATATAAATTGAATTTTCAAAAAAAAAAAAGTTAATATTTTTTTAAAAATCCAAAACTTATTTTTTCAAAGTTTTGGTATGCAATCTTTTTGACATTTTAAATAAGCTTTTTCATACAAATTTTGATTGAAATTTGTTAAACCGTTAATGAGAAAATCAAAAAACAAAGAAACCGTTATATGTATAGCACCGTATACTGTTAATAACCGTTCCTTGTCGTCTTTTTTCTACCGAAATGTATACAATGCCTACATTTATTCTTTTTATCGAAATCGATGGAGCTATTTTTGAGATAAATAAGCTTTTCCTTAACGGTTGCATGGCAAGTAGGTACCGTTATTTTTTAAACTAAAAAAAATTCAATTTCCCCTCTTGGGAGTTATAAAAAAAGAAAAAACCCTACGTTAAAAATTTGAAGAAAATCTCATCATTGGATTAGGCTGTAGATCCAGGTACAATCAGAAGGACAGACAGAACTGTGCCACCCACTTTTTTGTGTTCTTTATCATCGAAATGTCATGCTTGATTGTAATCTCAAAAATTTTTCTTTGCACGAATCCAAAACTTGCCCTATAGTTACGGTGACTATATTTCTGGGAGCAAAACCCGGGACAAAAAGTGAAAAATTTTAAAATGTGAAAAAATTGGACTTTTCACTCATATACAATTTATGTAACGTTAAGAAGAGTCATTTCAAGCTAAACGCGTTTAGAGGTAGAATAGTGATAGTGACATAAGGATACTTTTGTTTGACATCTAAACGTTATAAATTTATCTTTTTCGTACTCTTTTTGACACAAGAGCATTGTAACAAAAAATGAGTCGGAAAATATTTTATGAATATTGATTTACCCAACGTTGAATAGAGAATGTGCAAATACGGGATAAATAATCGACAAATAACTTAATACGGGACACTTGTACGTCCCGGGTTTCTTAAAAAATAAACCGGGACAGGCTATAGAAATACGGGACAATCCCGGGAAACCAGGGACGGATGGTCACCGTACCTATAGTACTCGATTAATCCAGATTAAAATTAAAATCCAGAATAAAAGAAATTTGAATCAAAAAATTAAATCCAATTCCATATAATTCACTCGTTTAATCTACACTTAAATCCAGTTTTTTAAATCCAGATTAAAACTCAATTTCATACAATTCACTTTTTCTTAACATTTCAAGTTTCTGATTGTTTGTGCTGTGCTATCCCAGAAACTTACCTGCATTGTGAAATAAGAAAGAAGAAAAACAAGGAACTTGACATTTTGCAAAATTTGAAATTTGAATGAAACGATTTTACATCTGGATTTAAAAATAATAGTCTCGTCAAAATCAAAGCTAGCCATAAAATATTTGAAAATTGAAGCAAAAAACAATTTTTGATTTTTTTAAATTAAATTTTTGTTTAATGTGAGCGTCACACAGTGAGCGTCAGTATAATTTAATTTTGTAATTCGCACACCACCCGCGATTTTAGCTTTCCAAACCCATAAAATTTATCCAAATCGGTCCAATAAAATGGTACCACAAAATTTATTTAAGCCTATTTATTTAAAAATATTTTACATCTGGCTTAAGGGAATTTTAAATCCATTGGATTTAAGGCATGTTTTCTGGATTTAATTAATCCGGATTTTGTTTTTGGATTTAAAATTCACTTAAATCCAATTTAAATCCATAGTAAATAATGTGTGCGTTATACACGATAGCTGCCATAGGTATAAAATTTTTTTATTTTTGATTTTCTTCAAACAGCTCAACTGACTTCAATCAATTTTTTCTTTTAAATGTAAATAGTATTGCACTATCAAAATTATAGAAAAAAAGGACCTTTGTTTTTTATTTTTTTAATAAATACTAATTTTTATTTTGAAAATTCAATGTTTCAAACATGGGTTGATTAGTTTTTTTTTTGAAACTATGTCATTAAATGCATATTCAATAAATAAATAAGTACTCAAAGTCGACACATAAACAATATTCAAAATTAATTTTAAAGGAAACTTCTTTTTTTTATTAAATATTGCTACATACTTACTTTCAGAGCTGTAAAGTAATTAAGTATATTGGTACTTAAGTACAATTTAAGTACAAATACCTTGTACTTAAAATTTTTAAGTACCAGTACAATTCCTTGGTACTTGTACTTAAAAATTTCAAGTACCAGTACCGGTACTTGTACTGGTACTTTAATTCCACAAAAGTACTTGAAATTTTTGTATTGATTACATTTGTACTTTTGAGATGTACTTAAATACTTTTCAATTCCTTTTTAATTCCAAAAGTACTTTAATTCCTTTTAATTACTTTTAATTCCTTTTCGAAAAAAAATACTAGAACTAATATATGTCTTAATAGTACAGGTAAAATAGGATAAATTAAACAAAAAAAATTAGTACCATCATGAAACTTGGTGAAAACGTTTCATGTACTATGAGAATGAAAAATCAAAAGAGTCTATAAAATATTTCACATGGAAGGGTATTTTTTTAGGAGGAGAGGGGGGAAGTTGTGGTGTATCAAACAGAAAAATTAACTTTGATGCAACATATTCATATGACACATGTTTTTAGGGTAGTTTTAAATGCTGAATCATATGAAACCAAAATCAAGTCGATACGGCCGGCCTCCGTGAAAAAAGTTATTGTCATTTTTATGTAAGGATGACTCTATATTCAGTATAAAAGTCAAATATTACCGAAAACCAGTTGAAAATAATGGTCCGTCGATGAAATTTGTCAACAATGGTTCATTTGTCATGAAAATCAATAATAAGAAGAGTCTATAAAAATATCTGTGGTTAAACGGTGTTTTTTTGAGGGTTGGGGTTATGCTGCGATTAGTACCATAAAACCTGTGGCTAAAATGGTACCCTCATCTCGGATCAGGCCAAATACTTGGGTATGATCCTTGATAAGAAACTGAACTGGAGTCTCAACACTAAAGAAAGAGCAAAGAAAGAGCAAAGAAAGCTATCGTTTCGTTCTATTCCTGCAACAAGATCTTTGGAAAATCCTGGGGACTCAATCCAAAAATTATCAGGTGGATGTACACGGCAGTAGTTAGACCGATATTTATCTACGGTAATTAAGTTTGGTGGAACGCAACTGAGAAAGCAACAAACCTGAAAACTTTGACGAAAGTTCAAAGATTAGCATGCGTAGGTATTACGGGGGCGTTGAAAACCACTCCCACAGCGGGACTGGAAGCGATACTCAACTTGAGACCCCTAGATCTATTCGTGCAAGAATCTGCAGCATACAGTGCCCTGCGCCTAAGCCAGACTAAATGCTTGAAGCAAAGCACATCAGGCCATACTCAGATTCTGCAGAGATATGTGGGAAATAACGTTTACACAGACTACACAACACCCCATTTAAACTTCAACAGACCCTTCCCTACCTCTTTTCCTAATAGAAAGGAGTGGGAAAACAACCAACCTTTCAGTAATGAATCTACGATAACTGTCGTCACTGATGGTTCGAAGATGGGCACTGGAGTTGGTGCAGGAATTTTCTCGGAAAATCTAGGACTAGCTAGCTCCTTCAGACTTCCGGACTTTTGCAGTGTCTTCCAAGCCGAGGTTTTGGCAGTGATAAAAGAAGCTACGCAAATATCAATGATGGCGATATCACGAGCTGATATCAACCTCTTTATTGATAGCCAAGCAGCAATAAAAGCAATTTTTGCAACTGATATTCGAAGCTTGTGGCTTGCTGTCGCGAAGAGCTTAGGGTTCTTGGCATGCAGCATAACATTAGACTCTGCTGGGTTCCCGGTCAGTGATGTACAGGGAAACGAGGGGTATGGTTCGTTTCGGCTTTTTCATTTAGTTTTTTGTTGTTTCGTCTAGGTCGTTTCGCATTTTGTTGTTTTGAATTTCATTGTTTCACTTTTCATTTATTTCGTTTTTTATTGTTCAGAAAACTTTAATTTCGTTTTGCAATTAGTTCGGTCAAACTTTATTTCGTCTTTGATTGTTTCTTTTTTCGATTATTTCATTTCTGAAATATTTCATCCTTAGTTTATTTCGTCTTTAACAGCCCTATTATTGACACGATTCAAAACTAGTTTTAACGTAAAACTAGTTCTATATAGTCTGGGAGCCCACCGTAAGATTACCTATCTCATCGCGGCCACGCAAAAATTGGATGCCAACCGATAGCTTTAGTCCAAACATTTACAAAGCTGCTGGTCGGACAAGCTTTATCTGGTCGCAATGGTTAGAAAATGCACTTTTCAGGTTGCATTTTTCGCTAAATGTACCAAGAATGTAAGCAACTTATATAAATGGGGTATCAAATGAAAGCTAGGACTGTCCTCTAAACGATAGCGATGGTCGGACAGAGTTTTTTCTTGACTGTTGCCACGAGTCCGACCACTTTTCTAAAATTAGAGATTTTGTGCATCCTTAGATGAAAATAAAAAAAAAGTGGTTAAGGCCACTTTCCTAACCATTTGAAATGATTTTACTCAGTTTTCCCTGATGTAAGACGCAGTGTTAAAAAAGACCATTTTTTTTTTTAATAGTCGGACTCGTCGTAACAGCCAAAAAATGTCAGTCCGACCAATGGTATCGTGAAGAGGACAGTCATAGCTTTCATTTGATACCCCATTTATATAAGTTGCTTACATTCTTGGTACATTTAGCGGAAAATGCAACCTGAAAAGTGCATTTTCTGACCATTGCGACCAGATAAAGCTTGTCCGACCAGCAGTTTTGTAAATGTTTGGACTAAAGCTATCGGTTGGCATCCAATTTTTGCGTGGCCGCGATGAGATAGGTAATCTTACGGTGGGCTCCCAGACTATATAGAACTAGTTTTACGTTAAAACTAGTTTTGAATCGTGTCAATAATAGGGCTGTAATTGTTTCGTTTTCGATAATTTCGATTTTCATTGCAAAGTTTTTTGTTCATTTCGACTTTCAATTATTTCGCCATCGTTTGATTGGCTTTTTGATTTTTGTGCATGTAAAGAACCTAAAGGCGTTAAAATTCGCGCGAATTTTAACGCTTTTAGGTTCTTTACATGCACAAAAATCAAAAAGCCAATCAAACGATGGCGAAATAATTGAAAGTCGAAATGAACTAAATTTTCAATTTTCTCTATTTTCACAACCTTCCATACGCCTTGCATTCACTAACATTTGTTGGAAATTAATACAAACATAATAATTTTAAACGGTCATGCCCTTTTTTTGTCCCGTATTTAGGTACCTAGTGATCAAAAAACTCTGAACTTCCTTTAGGTACTATGTATTTTAATTCTTATTTTTACTTCAAAATGTTACTTAAAAAAACTTTAAATAATATATATGTAAATGTTTTAAAAATTAATATCTGATAAATAATTGAAAACAAACAACTAATTCAAATTAAACGTATGCTATGTTTCCGCATAATTTTGTATAATTGCATGCTTATATGAAGGGTCTTTTTAGCCCTTAATCAGAATAAAACGTCTTTTGTGTCCAGAAAAGTCTTGATTCTCGAATCTTTACCAAATTCTCCCTTTTATATCTGAAATTGTTAACCTTTTCAATATTTTTCCAATTCCACACTCTACGTGTTTTTTTCATTACTATTTAATGTTTTTCTTTTATTGTCAACCAAACAAAGTGACTCAGAATCAATCATAAACTAAGTAACTGTTAACAAAATAATCGAATTGCAAAACAAAAGAAATATATAGAGACAAAATGCGAAACAATCTTAAACGAAATAACCTTAGCTTAAATAATCCGTAGATGTTTCAATGAAAATGCGAAACAAATAAACAACAAAATCGAAGTAATCGTGAGACGAAATGATCCCAAAACTAAGTAATAAAAAAACAAACAAAGGTTTTTCGAAATGAACGGAAATTATTTCGACCAAAACGAAATAACAGTGAGCGAAATTAAAAAGACGAAACAATAGGCACCCGGAAGCGAGAGAGCTGATGAGTTGGCGAGAACAAGCCTTTTATACTGAATATATAGTCATCCTTACATAAAAATGACAATAACTTTTTTCACGGAGGCCGTATCGACTTGATTTTGGTTTCATTTGATTCAGCATTTAAAACTACCCTAAAAACATGTCGATACCTTCCCGTAAGAATGTATTAAGCGACATTTTAAAAATTTTAAATTAAATTTTTAAAATATCTCTTGTTCAGTTATTTATTTGGGTATTTTGTTGTAGTAAACAGATTTTTCGAAACATTTTGAGTTGAAAATTCCATTCCAAATCTTTTTATTTTTTTAAGTACATAAATAAATAACTGGACCAGAGGTTTTTTTCGATGCCTTTAAAATTTTTGAAATGTCGCTTAATACATTCTTACGGGAAGGTATCGATGTGTCATATGAATATGTTGCATCAAAGTTAATTTTTCTGTTTGATACACCACAACTTCCCCCCTCTCCCCCTAAAAAAACACCCTTCCATGTGAAATATTTTATAGACTCTTTGGATTTTTCATTCTCATAGTACATGAAACGTTTTCACCACGTTTCATGATGGTGCTAATTTTTTTGTTTAATTTATCCTTTTTTACCTGTATACTAATAAGACATTATATTAGTTCTAGTATTTTTTTTTCGAAAAGGAATTAAAAGTAATTAAAAGGAATTAAAGTACTTTTGGAATTAAAAAGGAATTGAAAAGTATTTAAGTACATCTCAAAAGTACAAATGTAATCAATACAAAATTTTCAAGTACTTTTGTGGAATTAAAGTACCAGTACAAGTACCGGTACTGGTACTTGAAATTTTTAAGTACAAGTACCAAGGAATTGTTCTGGTACTTAAAAAATTTTAAGTACAAGGTAATTGTACTGGTACTTGTACTTATGCTTAAAGTACACAGGTCTGCTTACTTTAAGAACTTTTTTATAATTTTGCTAATCTGAGACATTTAACAAACGAAATGTTTGATTTAAATTTTGCCCACAAAAACATAAAACATGCGACGGTGGATATCGTTTTTAAGGATATTCGTAGCATGAGAAAAAATTTTTTAGTTCTCTTAACACAAATTGAATCACTTGCTAATTTACCTGTCATCATTGTCTTGAGTGAAATATGGATTTTTGAGAAAGAATGTATATAATATTGAGGGGTATACGCTGTCTGACAATTGCAACGAAACATACTCTTCTGGCGGTGTAGCAGTTTATGTTAAGAATGGTTATGTAGTCATTGAAAGTTTGGAAATTGATTATTTGTATCGTTGCGTTGATTCGAAGATGATATCAAACAAATTTAACGAATATTTTATAGACATTTCTGAAAAACTTAAACCATCTCTTGAGCCTTCATCAGAATGCAATTGTTTCAATACATCATCCATGCTCACTGAAAATATGCAATCTAAAAGCTTTGTTTTTCAGGATAAGGAAATTTTACCAGTAAAAAATAAGAACTCCAGTACAAGTGACGGTATATCAAGCATTTTATTGAAAAAAAAACTGGCCCTAATGTGGCTGACGTATTATGTCACTTGTTTAATTTTAGCGTTCTAAGTGGCTGTTTTCCCAAGCATCTAAAATGTGCTGAAATAGTTCCACTTTTCAAAATGGGTAGGTAATAGAAAAAATGTGTCTAACTATAAGTAGGCCCATTTTTGAAATGTCGCTTAATACATTCTTACGGGAAGGTATCGATGTGTCATATGAATATGTTGCATCAAAGTTAATTTTTCTGTTTGATACACCACAACTTCCCCCCTCTCCCCCTAAAAAAACACCCTTCCATGTGAAATATTTTATAGACTCTTTGGATTTTTCATTCTCATAGTACATGAAACGTTTTCACCACGTTTCATGATGGTGCTAATTTTTTTGTTTAATTTATCCTTTTTTACCTGTATACTAATAAGACATTATATTAGTTCTAGTATTTTTTTTTCGAAAAGGAATTAAAAGTAATTAAAAGGAATTAAAGTACTTTTGGAATTAAAAAGGAATTGAAAAGTATTTAAGTACATCTCAAAAGTACAAATGTAATCAATACAAAATTTTCAAGTACTTTTGTGGAATTAAAGTACCAGTACAAGTACCGGTACTGGTACTTGAAATTTTTAAGTACAAGTACCAAGGAATTGTTCTGGTACTTAAAAAATTTTAAGTACAAGGTAATTGTACTGGTACTTGTACTTATGCTTAAAGTACACAGGTCTGCTTACTTTAAGAACTTTTTTATAATTTTGCTAATCTGAGACATTTAACAAACGAAATGTTTGATTTAAATTTTGCCCACAAAAACATAAAACATGCGACGGTGGATATCGTTTTTAAGGATATTCGTAGCATGAGAAAAAATTTTTTAGTTCTCTTAACACAAATTGAATCACTTGCTAATTTACCTGTCATCATTGTCTTGAGTGAAATATGGATTTTTGAGAAAGAATGTATATAATATTGAGGGGTATACGCTGTCTGACAATTGCAACGAAACATACTCTTCTGGCGGTGTAGCAGTTTATGTTAAGAATGGTTATGTAGTCATTGAAAGTTTGGAAATTGATTATTTGTATCGTTGCGTTGATTCGAAGATGATATCAAACAAATTTAACGAATATTTTATAGACATTTCTGAAAAACTTAAACCATCTCTTGAGCCTTCATCAGAATGCAATTGTTTCAATACATCATCCATGCTCACTGAAAATATGCAATCTAAAAGCTTTGTTTTTCAGGATAAGGAAATTTTACCAGTAAAAAATAAGAACTCCAGTACAAGTGACGGTATATCAAGCATTTTATTGAAAAAAAAACTGGCCCTAATGTGGCTGACGTATTATGTCACTTGTTTAATTTTAGCGTTCTAAGTGGCTGTTTTCCCAAGCATCTAAAATGTGCTGAAATAGTTCCACTTTTCAAAATGGGTAGGTAATAGAAAAAATGTGTCTAACTATAAGTAGGCCCATTTCATTACTTTTTCTAACATTTTCGAAAAGCTTATTTAAACACGCATTGTTTTGTTTTTAGATAAAAATAATTTCTTCAGTTGTAATCAGTTGGGATTTAGAAAGGGACTGTCAACAGAGGACGCTATTCTCAAAGTTTGTACTCAATTATATAATGATATCAATAGTAATAAATGTTCAATCGCGCTCTTTGTTGGTATGACAAAAGCATTCGACATGGTTGACCATGACTATTGCTAAGAAAATCATATCGTGCGGGTTTTTGGGGGTGTTATTCACAACTGATTCATCTCTTATCTTCTTTCACAATTTTCGACTTTTTATGAACATATTATCATTTTAGGGGACTTTAATGCTGACTTGCTTAGAAATGATTCAAGAGCTTTCCAAATCAACGATTTTGTTTCTTCTTTGGGACTTCAGATTTGTAATACTACTTATCCAACGAGATTTTCAAAAAATTGCAACCCAAGTCTTCTTGATCTGTGCATTGTATCTGATCCTTTATCCGTTCTTCTTTTCGACCAACTTTCTCTTGACTGTGTCTCTGATCATGATCTCCTATTTTGTACTTACAATGTTAATTTTTCTCACTCTACTGCGCCTTTATCTTTCGCTTTTAGAGATTTTCAGTCTATAAATTTAGATGCTCTCCACTATGCTGCCCTTTCAGCCCCTTGGAATAACTGTCATTTTATTTCTGACCCCGATGCCAAACTGAGTTGCTTCCAAGAAATACTTCTCGGATTATTTAATGATTATGTTCCAGTTAAAACAGTGAATGTCCGTAACAAGAGCTGTCCTTGGTTCACTTCTGAAGTTGTCGAGACTATAAAAGCACGCAACAAGTTTTACAGAAGATGGAAACATTTTCCTTCTAATTCCAATTGGATTGCTTACAAGGCGGTTAGAAATCATTCCACTTTGGTAGTTCGGAACTCGAAAAGGAACTATTTCGCATCTAAGTTGAATACGTCTCTTCCCTCTAAAACGCTTTGGAGTAATCTGCGACAGATCGGCATATCGAGTGCAACAATAGTTCTAAATGTGAAATTGATCCTAATGTGCTAAATAATTGCTTTCTTGAAAATAATGCTGAGGATTTAAACATAAGTTTTTCCGAAAGTATGAATCCATATTTGCAAGCTACAAGGAACTTTGAAATCGAATCGGTTGACGAAAATGAAGTTATAAACTGTGTTGCACGGTTGCCGTTTTGGTAGGATCCTACCAAACTTGGTAGGATTTTTCAGCTGTGGTAGGTTGGTAGGCTTAAATCCGATTTGGTAGGTTTTTTTTCATACAGCTCTTGAGCATAATATAAAACATTGTACACACATAAAAATTGAGATCAATTCCGACCAACTCAACACATGTCAAATAAACTCAAGTAAACAGAGACTTGAATCAGTTGGCGTTCATCTGCCTATGTTCTTAAGAACAAATGTGATCTAGTTTCGTTGAAAAATCCTAATTTCATTTCCAAATGATAAAATTAATTTGTCAAAATGAAATGATTTTATCCAAATTCATAAAAAATTATGTTGAAAATTAATTATGCCATACCTCAAGAAAAACATTTGAAGATTATGTCAAAATTGTATGCTTAGGAAATTCCAAGGAATTAGAAATCATTAAATGTTAGCATGAAACTACCTAACTAAATAATTCGGAAATATAACTAGCATTTTGGGTGGGGTGGCGTGGAACTCGAATTTTTGTTTTAAGCCTAGTACGCAGATCGAGCTAAAATTTCGCTCCCATACAAAATTCCCTCCAAAATTTAGCCAAGCTAAAATTGAGCCAAGCATTTTAGCCGAGAGGTACGCAGCTACAGTTAAAAAATCAAATTTTCGTTTCTTACTGCACTGCTCTTATCTGTCAAAATTTAGCGCGTGAAATAATTGTTCGGCACATTAATTCTCGAGCTTAATTGTGACAGGTTCTTTTATTTGTTTGATTTTTGTGAAAATAACTTTGCGGAAATCAAAATTGAGAACGAGAAATATTCAAGGGAAAACGATTTATCAATGGCAAAGGGAAAAATCTATTTAATTTGATTAGATTCACTTGAAGTATTGAAATAAAATTCTATTAAATTATTGAATAAAAGTTTTTTTCAGAGAACAGCTGTTTTCTGTGATGTAATCTTCACGAAAATCTTATGTCAAAATTTAGCTTGGATATTAGCTGGTGTTTGGAGAGAAATGTGGGAGCGAAATTTTAGCTTGATCTGCGTACTAGGCTTTAGCATAAATTGTCTAGAAAATGGATTTCACGATTGTGAATAAACCTCGTACCTCTAATGTGTTTGAGGTTTCTACCAAAGAAAATTTGCAGAACGAAAATAATTTTTTTTATTTGGTAGGCTTTTATTCGTTTTGGTAGGTTTTTTTGGGAAATTTGGTAGGATTTTTTTTTTACAAGCGGCAACCGTGCTGTGTTGGTCTCATCAAATCTAATTCTGTGGGTGAAGATGCAATACCACTTCGTTTTATTAAATTAATTTTGCCTTATATAGCAGCCTACCTGACCCACATAATTAACCACTGCATAACGACATCAACCTTTCCGAAGTCTTGGAAAATAGCAAGAGTCGTCCCTGTTGCAAAAAAAAGAAATCCAGTATCCGCTACCGATTTCAGAGCAATCAGTATTCTACCGTGTTTGTCAAAAGTCTTTGAGAAATTAATAGCCAACCAGGTTCTGCAACATTTGTCTCTGTATAATCTGCTGTATGTTGGCCAATCCGGTTTTAGATCTCACCACAGTTGTTCAACTGCCATGGTCAATGTTTTGGACGATATAAGACAAAATTATGATAAGGGACACGTAACGCTTCTTTGTCTACTTGATTTTTCGAAGGCTTTTGACAAAGTAAACCACAAAATTCTTTGTTGGAAATTGAGACATCTTTTTGGCTTCGGTAATTCTGCAGTTAGGTTACTTGAAAGCTATCTATCTGACAGATCCCAGAGGGTTGTAACAAATGGTTCTTTTTCAGACCTTTTACCTGTAAAACAGGGTGTCAATCATAGGTCCAATTATGTTCTGTATGTTTATTAATGATTTACCATATGTTTGCAAAAATTCCACTGTACACCTCTATGCTGACGATGTTCAGTTGTACTTGGCTAGGCCACCTACCAATATAGCTGAGCTAGCAAGTGACTTAAATGAGAACCTTCGTGACATTCACTCTTGGTCTATTAGAAATGGACTACTTCTTAATCCTAAAAAGTCACAAGTTATTCCAATATCTAAAAAGAAATTTGCCCTCGATACTTTACCTAATATTTTACTTTCAGTTGATATTCTAAAAATTGTTCAAACTGTAACTAATCTTGGCTTTGTAATTAATTCTGATCTATCTGGATATGACCATACTATGTTATTGGTAAAATATACGGATGTCTTCGAAAGTTATGGATGGCTGCAAGCTTTACTCCACCCGATACCAGGGAAAGACTGGTTAAAAGTCTTATTCTACCCCTGATCACTTACTCTGAGGTCGTTTAACCTCACATTGATTCGTTATCCCAGCGTAAACTGCAAGTAGCTTTTAATGACTCGGTTAGATATATTCATGGATTGCGCCGATATGACCATATATCTCACCATGTCAAAAACTTTTTAGGAACAACCCTTAATCACTACATCGATGCCAGAAATTGTATCTTCTTACATAATCTTGTAACTGTGAAGACTCCGCTGTATTTGTATGAAAAACTTAATTTTGCCCGTTCCCTCAGAACTCTAAGTCTAATTCCATCACGCTATCATTATCTCAATTCATCCCGTTTATTTTTTATTCACGCAGTTAAATTATGGAACTCTTTACCAAATGTAAGAACGATTTCTAATGCCACTCGGTTTAAAAGTGCAATTTTTCTTCATTTCTCGTTACTTCCTTAAACTTAAAGCTTTTCTTTTCTCCTTTATTATCTTTTAGCTTTTATTTACTTCTTCTTTTCTCCTTTTTCTTTAGAATCTTTAAACTGAATATTTTTGTTTATATAAATTCATAGTTTTAAGCTATTAAATTAAATTCAATTGAACATTAATAATTAAAACATTATCTTTTCACCATAATGTACAAATACCTTTATATGTATAAATAAATTGAAATTGAAATTGAAATATTCATATAAATACAGAGAACAAAAAGTGAGCATCGGTTGTATTTTAAGTGAATTGAGAATTTTAAGATCAGTTCTCGGTCCCTTGTTGTTTCTGATTTACATAAACTCCATTTTTGATTTAAATTTTAATGGCTCATCCACTGCCTTCGCAGACGACATTGCCTTTACGTATCAGTTTAACTCTAATTTCGAGTGTATTATACAAATTTCGGAAGTTAATTTCTTTTAAACTACCTGGTAATGATTTATATGATTTTAATCTATTTTTCCATGCACATAACTGCAAAAATTTTTGTCTACCTGACCATAACTTTGGTAAAAGTAATTTTAATGGTAATGTTGATTGCCCTTCGAATTGCTTTAAAATTGAGAGTGTGGAGCAATACAAATATCTTGGAGTTATAATCGACTACAATTTGAATTGGAAAATTCAGATGCAATCAATCAAATCCCATATATTGCTGGTGACTCGGAGAATGTATCTTATCAAACAATTCTGTTCCAAGCAAGTCTTGAAGACAATTTACTATGGTCTGGCTCACTCTAAGTTGCAGTACGGCATTACAAGTTGTTAGTTCGGGTAATTTGTAATAAAAATCGTCTTACTCACATTCATTCGGATAAATGCTAATCTTCATTCGTTCCTCAGAAAAGTTAAAGACTGGCTATTTACAGTAGATTTTGCTACAGTTGAAGTGTTATTGAGAAGAATTGCTCTTTTGTTTTATCTTTTTTCTATTTCTTTAAATTGTTTAAAAAGTAAAATAAAAATAAAATTAATTATTATTTCTTCATAACTGATTGTCATTCCACATCAGATACTTAGTATTACATTTTATTAGATGTCATTCTTCACTAACTTTTAAGTTAAAGAATGCACATTATTATTATTTTACTTCCGCTATTCCTTGAAAAATGTTTGTTAAGTAATTTTAAGTTTGGAATAAAATAAAATAATTGAAATTGAAATTTGAATATTAAGTCTTTACGCTGAACCGCGCCGCTCCATCAACTTTATCTTAGCTTCAATTTGTTTTTAACAAAAAGAGATGATAATTGAGACTTAAGTGAATGAAAAAGGTGAAGAGTATTATCAAAGGTTATACATATGTAGGTATAGTATAACAAGTAACAATTTTCGGGCACAGATTTTTGTTCTACGTGCGACATCTTTACTTGTTATATTATCTTTGGTATTATACAAATTTAGATACAACCTAAGACATTTTTACTTGAAGAGTTTCAATAAAACCTAATCCTTTAATCATACATCTGAATAAAGATAAAAATTAAAATAAGGAAAAGTAAGAGACGTTTATATCATTATTTATCTATTAACATTTACCTTTATTTGTTTACATAAGAAGAAGTAATCATTTACACCTTTCATATCCAAATCATACAAAACTAACATCAAATAAAATTTGAAATAAAAAAAAAAAAAAAAAAATGGGCAACTTGCTCGGCAATGCCACAGTTATGGAAGTGTTCTGAACAGCAAATTTACGAAAATCCGAAGCTAAGCTACAATTTACTTAACCAAGAAATTTTGAAAAGTGGCAAATCTTGGGAATGTCGCTGACCTCATGCATGCAACGAGTATTGGAAACAAGTTGCCTGCTAACCGAGCGTTTGACCCGCTGGTCAATGCATCGGGAGTTCGACGTAACATTCCCAACAAATCTACCAGAGAATTACTGGGCGAACAGGAGTGTGACGGATGCCACTGAGCAGATCTGCAAACACTGAAAAACGGTTCTAGCGATCAATGTTCAGCTACGTGCCATCACAAACAGAAGACACACACTTCCAATGAATGTCGTATTGAAACTTTTATATATTCGATTGTGCTTCTAAATAAAATACTGTGAATCATGTTGAATGTTAAATTTATATGAAAAAGTTTAAACTAGAAATAGCTTGTGGTTAGGTTCATGGATTTGTTTATAAAATTAACACCATCTGTTGGATGAACAAAAAAATAATATCATAGAATTTTACCTTTTTGTGAATGTTTCAAGATTTTTCATGAAGATGTCGCTCTCACAAATTGTGCGCAAGTATAGTGAAGTGTATTTCACCATGGCAGTAGCCAGAGGGGTGCTAAGGGGAATTAAGCACCCTCAGTTTCCCTTATGGAAAGTTACAATGTCCTTGAGTAATTATGTAGACTCAATTTTATTCCGATAAAAATTAATTTTAAGGTTAAAATCTAAATATTTGTATCTTTTTATTTTTTTTTTGTAACAGTTTTAAATTTGTATGTATGTAAAAAAAACTTAAATGTGATACGGAAAGGAAGTAGGTACATACTATTGTCATTGAATGGTATCAAAAGGTGGGCAACGGCTGGTACCTTCAAAACAGGTAAGCTATGCATTACACTTTGTTTGTTGTTTGTTTGTGCGCGCTAATCTCAGAAATTTCATATCCGATTTTAAAAATTCTTTTGGAGTTTGAAAATACAGTCTTAGGGTAGGGTGTCCATAACGTGTTTGAAAAAAAAGAGGACATTTTCGAAAATCCAAACTTCTACTGTTAACCATCCTCGCTCACCACACCATCATTAAAATAATAGATAAATATGACCAAGAGTTTACTTTAAGTTTATTTTATAAAAATATATATGTGGTTGTGGTGTTTGGGAGAAACATGATAACTCCATATAAAAAATTGCGTCTTTACGTCCACTTTACATTGACCTAGAATCTAAACGGGTAGACCGATTTTGTTCAAATCTTAAATGTTCATGAACTTAACCTTTAAAAAATTGTGTTTCAAATTTGAAGAAAATGAGTTCACCCGCTTAGGTTCTAGGTTGATGTGGACGTAAGGACGCAATTTTTAAAATGGAGTTATCATGTTTCTCCCAAACACCACGGATATATTTATACAAGTAATGTATATAGGTACATAAGAAACAGCAGTTTTGATAGTAATAGGTAGTTTTATTTAATGTCTATTTTAAGAAAACATATCTGTCATATAAACCAGTATATTTTATAAACACTTATTTGCGCTTCAAATTAAAAAATTTAAAATACATAAACATCTGATTGAATTCAAAATATCGCAGAATTTTAGTTAAATGTAGGCCAAATATACATTAATTTTCTTCCTCATCTGAAGTGTCATATTTTTGCGAGCTTCGAATTTGATTAAAGATATAAAAAGATTTCATAAAACTTTTGACAGCTAAAATCATTTAAGTTCTAGGCAAATATGAGCGTCCTACTTTTAAACGATTTCGTTCTTTTGTCCATGGCGAACCCATCAACGAGAAAATACGTTCCACGTTACAAAAAACAAAAAAAGAACTGGCACATTTTTAAGAGCTCTGAATAAAACTCCAGAATTATAGACGAACTTAAAAAAACTGGTCCACTTTTGAGCCGATATTTTGTTTTTAAAATTGTCATTTTCTTTCCAAAGAAACTTGTTTAAATAGTAAAATTGGTCAAACAACTTTGTAGCCAGTAAAACTTCCTTAGAAATTCGGTAATTGATACTTTTTTCTAAGTCTTCCATTACTTATTTCTTTTCTAAATTCATCCATCGATCTTGAATAGGAAAGTTTTTACTTCAGTGCATTAATGCTTTATTTTATATTTTAGGGGACAATACAAACGACATTAATGAAAAGTGCGTTAAGTTAATATTTTGGTCATTTAGGAAAAAGAAAAAGAGATAAAAAGAGTACATAAATAAAAAAGAGTAAAAAAAAAGAATTTGATGAAAAAAGAAAGAATAAGATAGATCAGAGTCAAAAAAGGGAACATGTTCTCTTTAAAAGAGATGTTCTGGAAACCCTATCTTAGGGGAAGGTTTTAGGGTTTAAAGTTTGCAAAAAAAAAATATTTGTAGCGTGAAAAGGGGTGACAGCAAAAAGTAGTATCAGATTTAAATAATTATTTTTATGTTTAAAAGGATCAAAGAGGATGAGTATATTTTCTTTGGATTTTGCTACATATCTTTGGGTTGAATTGGGGTAAAGACAAAAAGTATTAAGTTTAAATTAAGTTCTGTCTGGGATGGGTTTACTGATGCGTACTTTTCCAAATTAAGCTTCTGTCCTGCTCATTTCATACACACACTAGGCACATACTCTTGTATACAATTTCACATAAGAACCTGTTAACGTTCAAGTAATAAGCCTAGAATAGTACATATATACATACATCAAACATGCATATGTAGGTACAGTTAAACCTACTTACAATCTCATACATATATAAGTTGTTGCCTCCAAGTGAGCGTAAGCGGATTTGACTGTAAACGTTAATTCTGTTGGATACAGCATGATATTTTATTTGTCAAACTTATTGTTTTTGCGAACGCACATGATGATTATCATTAGAGCACCTCCTGATATTCTTTCCTGGCTACGGCCTTAGTATTTCTCTCTATCGTATTATTTGTTGAATGACTTGTCCTCGTGAGTGTGCATGCTTCTCTTGATAGGCAATGGAGGGTACCTATACCTACCTAGCCGTAAACATGATTTATAATAAATTTAAATTAAGGCTGTGCGAGTGCAAAAGATGTGTAACCCTTATTCTGAAAAATTCACTAGATTATCTCTTTTTTTCTTTTCTTTTTAGTAATTTAAGACAAAGTTTTAGATTCATGAAACCAAATTTAAATTACAAAAAAATGAAGGTACGTACCTAGCACCATTTTGCCCTCAGCCTTAATTATTTGTGTTTATTACTTCCAAGCTATAAATATTTAATTTCATTTCATTTACCTACATACATAATATGTATGTGTGTACGTATGTACAGTACATACCAAGCCCGTTAGCAGTGAGACAAATTGAGTTTGATGGTAGCCTTGTTGACTTTTGATTCCAAATTCAAATGTAAGTTTGAACGAGTCAACTCTAGCAGGTAATTGTTGTCCTATAAAAAAGCTTCAATTTAAATTCAATCCTTCTGATTTCCACTTGAATCTGGCTGGCATGAACTGAATTAAGTAAGCTACGAGTTCACATAATCATCAGGAAGAGCGTGCTTTAACAATTAAACAAAACAAAAAATAATTAACGGGTGATTTTTTAAGAGGTTTAGAACTTTAAAAAAAAAAAAAACACAAAAAATTCGAAAAAATGAATGAAATATTTATTTGAATCGATAGTTTGAACCTTGCAATTTAATGTTTAAAGATAATTTCATGCAAATGTTGACCGCGGCTGCGTCTCAGGTAGCCCATCCGCTGAGTCCAATTTTGGCATACTCTTTCACACATATCGGCCGGTATCTCACGAATGAATGCATGGATGTTGGCTTCCAGTGCGTCAATCGAAGCGGGCTTGTCCCTATAGACATTAGCCTTGACATACCCCCACAAAAAATAATCTAATGGTGTCAAATCGCACGATCTAGGCGGCCAATTGACCGGCCCGAAACGTGAAATAAACTGTTAACCAAACTCGCCCCGCAATTGCGCCATTGTTTCGCGTGCTGTGTGGCATGTGGCACCGTCTTGTTGAAACCACATATCATGCAAGTCAAGAACTTCCATTTCGGGCAAAAAAAAGTTTGTTATCATCGCTCGGTAGCTTTCACCATTGACAGTAATCGACATTTCGCGGTCTTCTGTCACACTAGCTGATACGGCCGCAATATTTTCTTCACTACGCACAGTACGTAAACGTGTTGGTGGTTTAATGTCCAACAAAGTAAATTTGGTGCGAAATTTGGTCACAATCTTCCGAATAGACTGCTCAGAAGGTCGAGAATGCCGACCATAAAATGGAAGCAGCGCGCGATGAACATTTCGAACCGAGCACGAATTTTGATAGTAAAATTCAATAATTTGCAAGCGTTGTTCATTTGTAAGACGATCCATGGTTAAATTGCAAACCAAACTGAAGCTTTTTGACAGTGACACAAGGTACTAAACACACGTCAGCTGTCAAAACCAGTGTTGCCAAAACCAAACCAGCTAAAAAATCACCCGTTATTATTAAAAGTGTCTGTCTGTTATATGTATGTATGTTTAACAATCTTATCACGTACATCTTGCTATTTAGTATTCACATAGCAATTATTGGCTCTTTAACTGATTTGATGTTGGCATTTGAATTTCTAAGTGATGCAAAGTTATTATTTATTTGTTTTATACCTATACTCGAACGTATCTTCAAAAAGGAGCAATGTGCATCACAGAAAAAAAAAATGAAAGCTGGATGAGCCATACATTAAAAATCTTTGTCAAAATCAGTTTGGATTTTGTTTTGTCTATATCTTTCCTGTAGTCTATTCTTATTCTCCGTTTATGAACTTGCTATGGAAGAATTCTCAAAGCTGGAAGCTATGGGAGAAGAAAATTAGAAAGAAAATTACCTCTGCTTTAGTTAGAGTGATTGATTAATATTTAATTAATACTTAGTTGAAGTAACCTCAATTCGATAAATCAAAAATTTAAATTTGTGTCTTAGAAGGGTACGACAGCATCTACATAACTCAATAACCCATTTTCGTACCTCTAGGGCAAAATGCATTTTAGAGTTAAGGTCATTCGAGCAGTTAATTATTGAATGATAACGAAAAATAACAGTTTGTTGATTACCGACCGATTAATTAAAAAAAAAAAAAACGATTGCTTAGGAAGATTGGTTAAAAAAAAATATTTTGTTTTTTACATTCTTGACCTTAACAAATGGTTTCCATCATATTCCGTTTTATGAAGATTCAATACAATTCGTTCTATTTTGTTTATTATGAAAATAATAATGAGATTGTTATAAGTTAGGTAACTTCGCTGTGTTAATGTTATATTGAAAATATTAAATTCTGTTAAGCTGTTATCAACAAGCGTTTTTCTTTTTTAGTTCTGAATAGAGCTCTGGCTAGACAACATTTTTCAAAAAATGATTAGGTATGGTATTAATGGTTACCTCCCAAAGTACCATTTTTTTGGCTATCGATTTTCTTGAAAACGTTGGGCCTAATTTTTATCATTTTTTTTTTATGAGAAGCTCTCAAAATGTTTAAATACTACCAACTAATTTATGTTAAAATTTTTTTAAAGTATATAGGGTCATGTGTTCAGTAATCGAACACTTAGTGGTTCATAATAAAGTAATCGTTGACTGTGAGGAAACCATTCAACTTAAATATTTTATGTAAGATTATTTATCAGCTTAAACTCAAATATTTGTTATAACTTTTAAGGTTTTTCTGGTAACTTTAAGAACTTTTATTATACAAAATCAAAAGCTGAAAAAAGCCAAATTCCCCAGTTGTCGAACACTATAGTTTCCTAAGTCCGAACAGAAAGTTTCCTTACATATTTCGAACACAAGATTTTGTACATAGTTTCAACCAAAAAATATCATAGAAGTGATTTTCTCTCAGTTTTATTAAACAAATTGTGTTTGTTAATGTGTTTTTATTCAATTCTTTTAAGAACGAAATAAAACAAAAATCAGTTTAACGGATTCTTAGTTTGAATACAATTCAAAAACTGTTCGAACAAAGGAAGCTCGCAATTACATGAGAATAACATGAGTTTCCTTGAATCGAACACTGGAAGAAAAGAAGAAAAAGGTGTTCGAATACTGGACCCAACGTTCCTCTAAGTGTTCTTGACGTAAGACCGTAAGCACCGGAACACTAGAACAGGCAACTCTAACAAATTTGGTTTCCTATGTTCGAACAGTCAATTTCTTAATAAATTATTAAGCTTTAAGTTAAAACTTTAACTTACATAAATAAAAGACCTATTATCTAACAAGAAAACGCGTTATAACAGGCATTAAGTTTAATTTTCGCACCTAAAATCACAGTTTGCCAGAACATTTCCAACAGTTTTGTTAATAACAAAAACTTCAAATTACTGGATTTGGGGTATTCCATTATCGCGGGTGCAACATTTAGACTCACTTTGAGTATATTTATATTAAAATGCAAACTTATTTTAATGAAATTATTACTTGATGGGTATCATTTTGACCTATTAATTTTGGGTTCATTTATATAATTTAAATTAAATAAATAGATTTTCGGAAAAAAGGTTTCAAAGTGCGATCGCGGGTGCAACGAATTTGGCCCACCTTTCTTGATCATAGTACGAAAAACCCAAAAGTCTGTTAATTGAGAAACATTTATTATATTCTTCTTACATTTTACTGAACGGCGTATATCCAAACAACTAAAGAAATAAAAATAAAGTTAGAAAACTAAATTAAATAACGAATTTTTCGATTTTAAAGCAATCGCGGGTGCAACATCAAATTATCGCGGGTGCAACGCGTCTAACTTTAATGAATATTTATATAAAACAAATGATATAACGGAACTGGATTAGATATTATGTGATATATAATGGTAGTTAGTACACTTTTCTATTAATTATTACCAAGTTTTTATCAAATGTCAATATTTTTCAAAAATACTGGGAATATATTATTGCCATCAATAGGCGTGTTTTATTATCATCGGGATCTGGATCTGGATTAAGTTTTACATGTAATACAAAAACAAAATAATGGGAAATTTTCTAAAATTGTTTTTGTAACCCGTTTTATAAGAAGATCCAGATCCAGATCCCGATGATAAAAAAACACGCCTAATGATTTTTTTCTGGTGCTTGCAATTTTACGATCATGTCTTCAATTGGCATCATAAATTGTGATCTTACAACTCCCTCTTCAACCATATCGTTTAGACACAACCCTACGTAACAATAAAGTGTTATTTTTCTGCCGAACTTGCAGGGTACTGTAAGAGTGCATAGATACAAACTCGCGCAAATATCTTTTGGCAAGACTATTGCAAGGAAAATAGAACAGGTTTTAAGGCATGCCTCTGCTGGTAATATAAGAAGTTTCAGAGAGGTTGTTGGAGATTAATCTTCTGAATCACTAAAAATATCAGAATAGCGCAGTTTTTGTTTTTTTAATGAGGAGGGATTGGCCGGATATATGTACGTATGAAGAAGAAGCAGATATACAAATATCAGAAAACTGAATTTCCTTGTGCACTGATCGTATAAGTGACTTTAAATCATCATCTTCCATAAAACTATCTGTTTCGATGATGGTAGATTTCAAAATATCTGTGCTATGTTGGTTCCGGCTTGTGATTAAAAAAAAAATTTGATTGAATACCCCCCAGTATGTTTTTCAATCGTTCCCATTTATCAACTAACACGTCTTTCCCTTCTTCAATTTACTGTTCAGAAAAAAGAATAAATTAGATGTTTTTTGATAGATTTCGTGCCAGGTTGTGAAATTCCTTGTTTCCCTGCCATTAAACTTATATTTTTATAAAAAAGACCAAAATATTATATTAAAATGTTAAAAAAAATCAACCTTGAGCAACAAAAATTATAATTCAAAGCATAAAATAAAATATAATACATCACTCAATAATGGTATTTGTCAATAAGTTGCACCCGCGATTCTAATTTCACGATCGCGGGTGCAACCAATTTGAATCAATGTTTTTTCAAAGTTCAATTTACAATTTACTCCTGATACGACTGATATAATTTTGTTTTTGTTTTTGTCTTACTTTTACAAAGTTTCAAAACGAAAACACCTTATTTTTGTGAAAAAAACAAACTTTTATATCTTTTTTATCGCGGGTGCAACAATCTTACAATGTCTTTTTGCGATAAATAATACTAAAAAAGTATTAACAAATATTTCAATATTTTTGGACAAACGAATAAATCATATTTGTGACCACAAGTCTTACAAGTGAATCTTTACCTCAAACTGTCGGTAATATCTATTTCGCGCTTTTTTTAACAGTCATGATAATTGCAGTTTGCACCGACCTTTCCTATGATAGTTTTGCGAGGCGTAAAAAATGTTTTCTTTAAATTTTGTGAACAATAATTTTTTTGTTGATAAATAGAGTCCTTCTACTATGCATTGTTATCAAAAAAAAAGTAAAAAATATTGTATTTTAAAAATGTATGCCGAAAATCGTTTCCAGCGGAATTGCCCATTGCCTAAAGCCTCTTTTTTAAGTCATTTTTTTTTTAACTTTGGGATGAAATTTGACTAGTTGATAGGATTTTTAGGTTTAAAGGAATAACACATTAATTATTATGCGTTATAGAAGTTGAAAATCTAAGAAATAACACAGATTATAAGCTTATTTTCAAAAAGTGTTCGACTCCTGGGAGTGTTCAAAATTAGGCGACTCTACCCTATATACTTTTTGGATTTCACTTTTGAAAACTCAATTTCCAATTCAGTCCATTTTTTTTAAACTTGTTACTATACTGTTTTTTAACACTTTATAGAGAACTAAAAAAAAATTACTTTTATACAAAATTAACGGTTCTGTCCATACAATTGTTTAACAGAAAAAAACATGAAAGAAAATTACTTCTACGACTTTGAAGAAAAATGTAGGTATGTGCTAAAATTAGGATGCTCTTTTATTAAATATAAAAAATTTACCCTACGCAGTTATCACCTGTACCTCCCTAGAAAGCTATTTTTGATTATTGGGTGATTGGAGATATGGAAAAATATTTTTCTACAAAAATTACTAAAAACTATTGGGAGAAATTCCGTGGGAAATTATATCCACAATATCCTGCATTTATAATATTGCATATCACAATTTTCAAAGAAATAGAAATATAAATCGGGTTGATATTTTTTTTAGAACATTTAATTTTTATCTCCATATTAATAAAAACTAAAAATTGGCATAATGAAATTTTCCCTTAAAAATGTTTTGAAAATTTTATTTATAAAAAATTAATTTTTTAAAAACACTCCAATGATTTTCAAAAAATTTAATTTCATGTGTTTTGAACATAAAAGCAATTACGTCCAAGCAGAGACGCCAGAATTTTCCTATTTTCTTGGGAATTTTTAAACCCAAAGGGTAAAAGGGAAAACCAACTTAGAACACGAGAAAAATTGTCAGCTTAAAAACTGAGACGCTTATAAGTGATTCTACAAACAATGGAAGAAAATGATTATGATTTCAGCATTACATTTTTGGAAGCAAGTAGAAGTAAAAACTGACAAGACTTAATCATTATAGAAGTTCTTTTCACATTATTTAAAGCGGCCATAGTCAAAAAAATAAAAAAAAACAGCAGTTAAATGGCCATTTTTTGAAAACTAGGTGTTCAGGGATCTGAAAAATTTTACAATCGTTTTTCAATTTTAAGTCAATTTTTTAGGAAATCGTATCCCTCACCTAAATGGAGAGATATACACCCCCCTCCCAGGCGCGGATACAGGGGGAGGGCAATGGGTGCAATTGCCCCCCCCTGGGCATGAACGACTGAAGCATATAATATGAATTTAATAAAATGTAATCAAATACGTTTATAAAATTTTTTCTTGGAAGCGTAGTGTTGCAGCAATTGCGTTGCCCGATTACTGACCAAGTTTAGTTAAGGAAAATTCCTCTAATCCCAAATAGCCTTCAAATCGACTGAGTGGAAAGCTTATAACTTCGGTTTTAGATATCCGATCCGATCCGAAGTTAAGGTCTTCAATTAAAAGATAAATGTTCGGCTACATCACGGTATAATATTTTATGAGAAAAGTTTATTTATTTCATAGCAGGGAGCAGATTGAATCCCAAATCGATTTGATTTTCAAAATGCTGAGGATGAAAAATTTAGCAATTTTCACCTAAAACCCTCCTCTATAAATTTGTTAGTGGTTTTTTAAAGTTAAACGCAACGGGAGATGTGGCAGGGGCACTTATCAAAATGTTCAACCTTAAAGTTGATTTTAATTAAAAATAAAATGCACGACTGGGTCGCACGTACTTGCTCTTATGTTCAAGACACTGCGAGTTTAAGAAAATTGTAAATACAAACATGGAAATTATGAGAGAAAAATGTAGAGAAGCATGAAATACGACATTTAAATTAGCTAAAACAACTCTTTTGACAGTTTGAGGCGAAAAAAAGTATGCCATCTTAATGCATGATGGAATATGATTGTATGGGAAAAAAAAATTTAAAATCGTTGGAGCGGTTTTTTTTTAATTATTTTTTTATATATAAAATTCTTAAAACATTTTTAAGAACAAATTTTGGTATGCAGATTTAAACTATATATTCATGTGTATATAAAAACAAAATTGAGATATCGAATTTTCAAAAAAAAAGTTTGAAACTTTTTTAAAAATCCAAAAACTTTTTTTTTGAAAATTTTGATATGCAATATTATTTCATTTTATTTGAAATTTGTATATAAAAAAATTCATCTAAATCCGTTCAGTTGATAACGAGAAAATTCAAAATAAAAAAATACGTTCTATGACAGGTACTATTAGTAGTTGCAAAGTGTAAAATTTTATAGTTTTTGGTAGCAGATCGTACTAATTTTAGTATATAGAAAAAGTTTAATCAAAATCGTAGGAGTCGTTTTTAAGCAAAAAAATATTTTTCTTTGCGGTTTTTTTCACTTTTGTATGGAAGGTACCGTTATTTTTTCATAAATGTAAAATTTTTTCAAAAAATATTTTAGAAATTACTAAAAAGTCTTAAATATCGAGTTTCAAACAAATCGATCATGTCGTTTTCGAAATATTTGATTTTCAAAAAAAAAATTTGAAACATTTTTTAAAAATCCAATAAACATTTTTTCAAAAATGTTGGTACACAAAACTATTTATATTTTTTGGAAGCTTCTGTGTAAAAAAAATAATTGAAATCGGTTGTACCGTTTTGAAGAAAATCAAAAATTAAAAAAATGGTTCTTTGGGAGGTACCATTAATAACCATTTTTGAAAAATGGTTTTCCACCCAAAGAAAGCCTTTACTTAAATAAATTTATTAAATTTTTTTTAAGAAAAGTTGTCGAGCCGTTTTTGAGAAAAATACGATTATGTAAATTTGCCAAAAAAAATGTATGACAGGTACCGTTATTTTTGGTTCTAAAAAAAAAATGAAAAAAATGTGTCGGCAGAATCACCAAAAACCACTATGTACCAAGTTTGAAGAAAATCGATCGAGCTGTTTAGGCTGTAGACGAACAGACAGACAGACAGACAGACAGACAGACAGACAGACAGACAGACAGAATTGTGCCACCCACTTTTTTGGTGTTCTCTATCATCGTAGTATCATGTTTGATTGTTATCTCAAATTTTTTTTTTGCACGAATCCAAAACTTGCCTTATAGTACCTATAATCGCAAGTAAAAATTAAATCTTAAAATTACGTCGATTTAATTAGCTTCAAAAATGTCTACCTTTGCTTCAAATTCTCGGATCTACAGGATAAATGGCCAATCATAAACAAACACTTAAATTACTATTATCTAAACTCCTTCTAAATTTTATCAGACATTTAAAATTTTTCAGTTTCACCAATGTAGAAAAGGGATATTTTAGGGATATTTTAATTTGACTGATTTTGCTCACATCCCTGGATTCAAAAAAAGAGGTTGTTTCCCTCGCACATGCGAAGTCTATGAGAAAAAGTGAAAAAGCATTATGAATGAGAGACAATTATTCTGACAGCAAAATATCAGCTGTTGTTGAATGGAATGTCTTTTAAAATTTAATGAGACAAAAACGAGCTTTTAGTTTACAAGGGCATTTAAAATCTTCTTAAATATAAAAGCATTTGGTGAAACCAAAAATCATCATTGAAAGGCTAAAAGGCTTTTTAAATAATTAAAAGCCTTTCGTGAAATCGGCCAAAAGACTTCTAATTAAAGTTAAAATAATAAACTACAATTGTGTATAAAAGTTATTGAGAAATACCAAAAAAATTCATACTAAAAAGGTTATAGATTTCTTTAAATATGCGTTTCCAATGAGGGAGTACTTTCACTAGAAAACCTCGAGAGCGACTCTCGGATATCTTTCTTCCCCTCTGGTGAACTTGTTTCATGACTGTGTCTGTGTCCACTTTCGAGTTTTACTCTCGATAACTTCTTCAGAGCTGCTCGCCGTCTTTTTAATCTGAAATGGAAACGCACCTTAAGAGTATGCACATGTGTTTAGTTCAGCGCTGTACGCAGCGATGCGTGCAGGCGTGCTGCACATCTGTTTTAGCCATAAGATACGTTTTTGATGTATGTATGTAAGTATATTCGCGAGAATTTTGTCACTTTTGTGAATGCGTTTTAGGAACTTCCGTGTTCCATATTATTAAACTGGCGAAGAGTAGGAATCCAACGAAAAGGTCGGACGGAAACGTTTAATAAAGAGTGGTATTTTCTTTGTATTTTCCACTATAATCATTGTATTGTATTTCAATGACGGGAAGTTTGGTTTTTTGTCGATGGACGAAGGCATCTAAACAAACGATACGATTCATCACTGTTTTGCTCTATAATTTTAGTTTAGTTAAAATACAGCTATTGTTAAATTAATGCAATGGTTTTGTTTGCAGAAAATGTTTTTAATAAACGTCCTTCAATTTCCTTGCAAACGCATTTGACGTTAATGAACACGTTCTCCGGCTTCTCAAAATTTTTGTTGGCAACTCAATTTTATTACTGCAGAATTGCATCACACATTATGTTTGCGAACATGTGATTTTTAGCAAACTGCATTATCGAACACAATGCTTATGCAGTAAAACTTGTATTTGCCTTTTTGAACAGAGGACTTTTGCGGTTTGCGTTTGAGAACATTCTGCAAAATGCATTTTTGATGCCGATGACGTTCTCGAAAACGGCCTTTAACTAGCAAGGTTAGGTTAGGTTGTCCCAGCTAAAAAAGAGGCTGAAAATTTCACTCGAACGTCATGTGCCTGAATAGGAACATACCTTTGTGTCATTATGTTTCCGAGCATAATTGTGGAGTTACACAGATCCAGAGGGAACTCAAAAACGCTGTTAAGACACCTTGCTATAGCTACAACCTGCAAAACTTAATTTCACAAAGTTCAAAGTACCCGCTGGGGGAATTATGAAAGAGTTAATTGCTTTCTTCAAATTTCAAACTCATCAACTCACATTGCTTTGTGTGACCAGGCGTGTAGAGCGGTACTAAAATTTTCTGTAGATCTCATCACGATTTTGGAAACTCACGAAGATTGCCCCCCCCTGAACGAAATCCTGGATCCGCGCCTGCCCCCTCCCACATAAGTTTTTCTTGTTTCGATCCAACCTGTGTCCTCTAGCGTTTGCATGCGTTTAATGCATAACTTTTCATTAAACTTCTAAGTCATTTGAAAATAAGAGCAAACCGAGTCGTTCTTTTTACTTTACAAGTATTTTCAAGGAAACGCAGCATTTAATGGACATTTCTGAGGCGTCCAGGTAGAAAATCATTCATTAAAGTGCAACAGGACGGAGGCGAGGGAACTGAGTGATTTCATAGTTTTTACGCCAAAAACATTATAACGCATTGTATGAAAAAATAAAAAAACTTAGTCTATATTAAAATGCTAAAGAATATGCCTACTTACATACAATTTTTCCTGTGAATACTCATCAGCAGGGCACTGAGAAATTGAACGGACAATCCATGACTTGTAGCACAAATGCCTTATTAACAAATGAAATAACAAACCCACTACGGACGTAAGATACGGAAACGGTTTTATTTTTAGCAGACTCAATGGTTTCACACTTCGATAGCTTTGAAAGTTAACGATATTTTTGCCTGTTTCAATCTTTCAGGGGACTGATAAGAAATTCAAGGGACAGAGTTCAATGAAATTTTTTTTAGAATGGAACTAAAAATGGATTTGATTCAATAAAAAGATATAATATATACCGTCAATAATTGACGCTTTATTTTGGTTTTGGAACTAAAATAAGAGAACTGTAAGAATTTTTCTCTTCTCTTTCACGTCAGGGGACTGAGAAGTAAACACTTTGAAAAATTTTTTGAGTTGTGAAAATACATACAGTTGCGGTCAAAATAATAGTAGAACAAGTAAAAGAATTGCGTAACTTCAGTTTTGTTAATTTTATATTGCGTTGATAGTTACAAACTGTTGCATTTTGACTTAATAACATTTTCTTAATGAGCGGGTACACATAAATTTTTTTTGCAACGGTAATATGACGAATAAACATCCGTTATTAATCAAAGCTACAAATTCTGTCGATCAATATAATAGTAGTGCAACGGTTTATGCGAAGAAATATTATATTTCTGCCTTATTTCTTAAATTGAACATTAAAAAAACGTTGGTTTTTGTTTATCCATTACATCTTCATAGTTTTTATTGAAAAATTGGTAATATTTTTGCCAACAATGGGCACTGAACACCGGAATAGCATGCTTAGTTTGAAGACTGATATCGGAAGGCAAAACTTATGCGCTGGTTCAATGCCAAGTTGAATGCTCACCAAGAATGGTAAGAAAAGCCATTATTTAACTGCCAAAGTCAGAAAATGGCGGGCGGAAGCTGCTTTTGCCACCAAAGTTGATGAAACGAATCATCAGGCATTTAAAATTCACTCCCTTTACACCAGCTTCTAAAATTAAAGGCATATTTTATGTTGCTCCCATCAATAAAACGGTTCGTAGAAAGTCACGAGAACATGTTCAAGCCGCCCACAGCCTGGAGGGGTACCATTGTTGACAAAAAAAAATGTAACAAAAAGATTGAGATTCGCAAATGAACCACTTTGACTGGCCTGCATCAAATTGGAGTAATATTCTGTGATCAGCCGAGTTCAAGATTGTTTTATATGGTGGAAATTGACCTCATCAATGTGTAAGAAGGCCAACAAACACAGAATATAATCCATGTTTCAAAGCAAAAACACTTAAACACGGAGGACTCAGCATAATGGTTCGGGCATGTTTTTCCTCCTATGGTGTTTTTCCAATACACCAAATTGAAAGTATCATGGATTAGGAAATATGTGTTAAGATCATGCAGGAAGTAATGCTACTCTATGCTGAAGATGAAATAGCACTGAAACGGGTCTTTCAATGAGACAATGACCCAAAGCCTACTAGTAAACTTGCGGAGAAATGATTCCAGGCAAATAGAGTTGAGGAGATGGACTGGCCGCACAGTCTCCGGACTTAAATCCCATTCAGAACTTGTTGTGCGATGCAAATAAATATGTTGCTAGTTGCCATCCAACTAACAATAAAGCCCTTTGGGAAGCCATACAGCACTCATGGAGCTCAATAAGCGTAGAAAGGTGTGAAAACCTGCTGCTGCTTTTTTTCCAACAAGGGGCTTGCGGCTAAATTTGAGTTTAAAGTTCAAACCCTCAACTAAATCTTGTGATACAAATTTTGCCCTAAATAAGCTTTTTTGTGATATTTAAAGGTGTATTATCTTCGCACTACTATTTTTTTAACCGCTGTTTTTCAAAAGTTCTTCAATAAATTTGAAAATATCGGATAAAATATTATATTTGGATTTTTTTCTTTTTTCGAAAACAAAAGCTTAAGAACACCAATTTGAAATTCACATGGGTATTAATTTGTTAAAAATTAAGGGATAAACATTTTTCAAGTTTGATTTTTTATTAAGGAGTACTATTATTATTTTGACTGAAGCTGTATGAATGTATATCAGATCGTAATAATTTTATATGACCATGTAGATATAAATAAGATTTACAGTTAAAACAAAAAATCAGTTTGAACGGTTTTTAAAATATCAGCGGAGCCGTCGAAAATTTCATCGTTTGTTTTAGAATGCACCCTTATATCAAAACGACATGAAATCATTGAGTTTCAAATGTGTTTGTTTAAAAAAAAAAAACTGTATTTTTTTAAAACAACAAGTCTTTGAGCTCTTCGAAATACTAACATACATATCAGCAATACTCTCCCAAAATATTCAAGAATTTTTAGGTTCCGAAATATTTAAAAAATTCGTTTAATATATTTGTTGTCTTCTTCACAGTCAGAGTCAGTGTAGCAAGCACTGAGAGGGCTTTTTTAGCAATCAACTTGAATAAAACTAAGATAAGAAATAAGTTCGAAAACGGAATACTTTTAGCGGGATTCTTCATAACAAATTAATGTTGTGTGGAATAACAAATAGATAAAATATGTTTGCACTTACGTACATGTAAAGACGACTCCCTCTCGCGAAATTTTTACAAATATCAAGGTCAATTCGAGTTAGAAAGATTCGAGTTAGGGGTAAATAAATACGGTATGGAAGTTTTATGGGAGTACTAAAAATGGCGACAAAATTCTAGTTAGGCTTGTTTCACACATATTCGGTTTCATTCGGTTTGGTCTGTAGGTATTTGGTTAATTTTCAGTCTGACCTGATAAGTGTGAACCGATGGAAACGGCAAGAATAAAAACCTAATAGAAACCGAATAGTACTGAACGTCCTCTCAGTCTCAACATGAATCGTTTTCATTTGTAAAGTACAAAGTAATCGTAGCGTTCATACGTATTCGGTTCCTTAAGTTTTCTTTTTTTGTTTTTATTTTGAATTGACAACCTAGTGCTGAAGTTTGTTGATGTTTTTGGAACTAAAAATGGGAAAACCAATTAGTCGGGGAGCCCACCTTAAGATTACCTATCTCATCGCGCCCATGCAAAAATTGGATGCCAGCCGATAGTTTAAGTCTAGACATTTACAAAACTGCTGGTGGGACAAGCTTTATCTGGTCGCAATGGTTAGAAAATGCACTTTTCAGGTTGCATTTTCCGTTAAATGTACCTAGAATACAAACAACTTATAAGTGGCCTTAACCACTTTTTTTTCATTTTCATCCAAGGATGCACAAAATCTCCAATTTTAGAAAAGTGGTCGGACTCGTGGCAACAGCCAAATTGCGAGCAAATTGTGGGGTAGTTTTGATTTATTCCCTTCTTTATGTTTTCAATGGTGCTCCGAATCCGAATCTGAGGTTTGCCAACAAAATTTCGAGACGCAACATGGAATAAAACGCAAAAAATGATGCAAAAATGCATTTCATGGGAGTTTTTCACTAATGGCTCAAAAACTACCAACTATTCGAAAATTACATCAAAGTACCATTAAAAGTATATACCTGTAATTTCCAGTAAGTCTCTATTCAAGGTTTTTTTCTGCGACAACCCATTTGGACTCAAGCGCTAGTCGAAAATTGACGTATTTCTACTGTTTTCGAAAATCCACTCGAAAGCTCTAAGAAATTAAATTGTTTGACAAAATCTGAATTTTTGTCTGTAACAAGAACAAAGATATATACTTTTCTGATGGTCTTTGATGCGCTGAGTTCGAATCTGGCCTTGGAATTGCTCTAGCACTTTACGTTTTTGAGATATTAGAATTTGAAGACTTTAAAAAAATGCATTTTTTTATGCAAATTTGAAATTTTATTTTTTTCTTGAGGTAATTTTTTTCAAAAAAAAATGTTTATAGTCATTCTGAAGTATGGGCATTTTACTTCAAAATTCTCTTTGAATCTTTCAAATAACTCCATTCGTCTTCGAGAAATCGTTGGTTTTCGTCTTACTACCTAATTCGAAAAAAAGCAGTCAATTTGTGCTCCAAAGGGCAAATTGGAGGATTTTTCGAATTAGGTAACAAGACGAAAACCAACAATTTCTCGAAAACGAATGGAGGTATTTGAAAGATTCAAAAAGGATTTTGAAGTAAAATGTTCATACTGAGGAATGACCACAAACATTTTTTCGAAAAAAATTACCCCAGAAAAAAAATACCAACAAATTTGTATAAAAAATGCATTCTTTTCAATTTTTAGATTCGAATATCTCAAAAACGTGAAGGGATAGAGCAATTTCAAGGCCAGATTCGAACTCAGCGCATCAAAGACCATCAGAAAAATATATATCTTTGTTCATGTTACAGACAAAAATTCAGATTTTGTCACACAAGTAATTTATTAGAGCTTTCGAGTAGATTTTCGAAAACAGTAAAAATACGCCAATTTTCGACTAAGCGCTTGAGTCCAAATGGGTTGTCGCAGAAAAAAACCTTGAATAGAGACTTATTGGAAATTGTGTATACTTTCAATGGTACTTTGATGTAATTTTCGAATAGTTGGTAGTTTTCAAGCCATTAGTGAAAAACTCCCAAGAAATGCATTTTTGCATCATTTTTTGCGTTGTTTTCAATGTTGCGTCACGAAATTTTGTTGGCAAACCTTAGATTCGGATTCAGCACCCCCAAAAACATAAAGGAGCGAACAAATCAAAACTAAAAAATAATTAAAAACTAAAATGATATGTTGGAGCAAATGTATATAGAAGACCAGCTGACGGATATATACCAAAGCTTAAATTTTTTTTTATTATTCATTAATCTTTCTTTCTTTGCTAAAATCTTTAATAAAATTAATAATAACTTACTCACTTATTTAGAAGACCAACCCGCAATGCATGAACAACTAGTCTTATACCCTCGAACATAAGTTGCTCGTGTCAGTGCTTGGATTAAATTGTTATTTTTATAAACCTGAAAATTTTATCAAATCCGGTTGAGTGGTTCAGTGGTTTATAAAAAAAAAAAAAAGCTTAACTTTTTCTCCGTAAAATTAGTTAGAAAGGAGATGCTGGCGTAAAACAGTTTTGAGGCCAACATTTTTTTCAAAATGGTTGAGCGAGCGACAAAGATAAGAAGTGGTAAGATGAAAATTCGAAAAGAGCACCTTGAAATATATATAAAAAAGAGCCAAGTTTTAAAACTCCTCCAAAGCTTTCCTGGTAAAACTAACACATAACTCATATCCCATTTGTAAAATAAGATTGTTAAATATTGTGAACATATTTGATATTAATGACTGGAGTTAAAATTAACAAAAAATAACAAAATACATATAAATAAATAAATATATAGATAAATAAACAAATAAATACATGAATAATATGTAAACTAGTCACTTGTCTAACGAAATCTTATAAATATAGCAGTTAATCTTGAAAAGGTACATAATTACAAATAAAACTACAAACAGATTCACAAATTAAAAGAAGTTCTACGCATTCTCATCTAACATAAACATTAAAAAAAAATTAACATAGCTTTATACCTAGTATTATTCTATTTGAATGTTTGGTGGCCTTCAATATATGGTACACTTAAGGCGTTTCACCTATAAGCTCCGCTGATAAGATCGTGGGCAGGTGGGCTCATCAGTTATTTTGCATTGAATTTTGTATTCCTAAATTCCACATAGAAAACATATACATATGTACATAATTACATACAAAGGTAGATTGACTCTTTTAATAGTTTTTGGGTATATATTGGTCGTTCTGTATGTTTTCTTAAAATATTTTCGACTAAGGTTAGTAAATAAATACTCTTAAGAACTCAACTTCATAAGATAAAAATAATAAAATTTATATTTCCGGAATAGCAACATCAATGCTTACATAAATTAAAATCAAGTTCATTTGAACTTTAAAAAATGAGAAGATTGTAGGTATCGTATAAGGTATAGGTTCTTAAAACGAATTTCGTCTTCAAATCGTAGACTACTTCTCATTTAAATAACCTTGTTTGTATGAAAACAAAAATTAACAGACAAACAAACTCTGAAACCGCACCGTTTTTTTTTTTTTTGTAATTCTGTTTATATTTTGTCATACGCACTTAATCAAAATCACACGAAATTCAAAAATGATAAATGTTAATTGAAAAGTAAAACCATTCACAACTTTCCCCATTCATATAAAATTTTGTGTTACATATTATGGTAACTTTTTTAAAATTCGATTTTTGTAGGTTTAATGCAAAGATAAGAAATGTATGCATTTATGTAGATTACAAATCATAAACACTCTGCTAAACAAAAATGTCATACATAAATAAATGTATTTTCATCTTTATTTTTTTGCGAATGTCAAAACTTTGATTGACAAGAAGTTATTATGATAAGCACACCTGTGTCACCAATATTGTTTTTTGGCTGTGCTTACGAATAAATAATTAATGGCAAAAGCACGTGAAAAAAACATCAATTGATTTTTTTTTTTATTGACAAAAGTTTGCAAAAATATAATAATTAAAATAAAAACATTAACAAAATCTTGCATAATCAATTGGCATGCTATAATAATACTTTCGAAAAACTACATAAATTATGCAAACTCCAATAAATACATAAAATATATTTTAACCATAGCATTGTTTTGTATAGAAAAGAAAATACAATATAATTTTTTACAATTTCGTTGGTCTATTTAACATAGACCAAGGTGCGTATGTTTGCGGTGCCTCACCCACCTTCTTGGGGCGATTTGTTATATTAAAAAAAAGTTAAAAATCGAGACAAAATAATAAGTCATAGTTTTTGTCAGGGCCGTATTCAACAAAAAAAAACCTCGGCCTTGGAATATTTCCAAAGTTGTGACTATGTATGTACCTACAGTAATTAAATGAACAATTAAATGAAATAAAGTACAAATATCAAAGTGTTTTTTTATGTTTTTGAGACACAGTTTGTTGTAGTGATAATAAAATTAAATTAGTAATCATGGTAAGGCAGAGGGCATAGATTTACCATTTGCAATTTCAAACAAATAATATCACTTTTTTATTGAAAATGTGCTTAAAGCTTCCATATTATTTAGTTATTATCAAAAATTTTAAAATTTAAATTTAAATATGTTAGATCCAACAGCAAAATAATGAGGGCATTAATTATTGCACGAAGGACCTTGCCTTGGAATTTTTGGACGGGTTCAGCATTTGTTTTCTTTGTACAGCACGGCCATTCCAAAGTAACGGAGAAGACAATCGGACGCTAGTAGTAAGGTTTTTCTTGTTAAGAAATTAATATTTTTTTATGAAACTCAGTGGTTTTTAAGAATTCATCACAAAGTACACGACACAGAAGTTTCACCAAAAAATTATGAAATTTAGTAAGATTATTCAAAAAAATAGACGGTAACGGAGAAGACACGTACGATTTAGAGATTTCCGACCATTGCCTTGAAGTTTAAAATTCTGCGCCGTCCATTAAGATATGAAGTTGATTATTTTTGCACACTTTCATAAAACCAACATTTATCAAAAACCATCCTTGGTTTAATGCCAAGTTTCATTTTACTAACAGAAAAAAATATGAATGATGGTAACGGAGAAGACAGCTAATGGTAACGGAGAAGACACGTACGATTAAAGATTTCTTTTTTGTTCAGCTATATTGAAATTCGTATTTTTAAATTATTCTCATCAATGATAAAAGTGATTCAGGCAATTGAAAAAATGTGTGTAAAATTTCATTGAAATCGGTTAACGTTAACACGTGCTAGCGAGTACTTGAAATTTTTCATTCAAAACACATGGGGTTTTCACAGTTCTTACTCAAAATATCAGCAAAATTGTAAAAGTTGATGGAAAATCTTTAAACTTAGCACATAAATTAACTACTGTTAGGAGTATCAAAAAAAATATTTTCAATAGTTTTGCATAATATTAACCCCATCAAAAAATTTAATTAAAAATCGTTGTTTTTGTGCATTTGTTGCTATTTTAAATGGAGTAACTGATGTTGTTTACAAAAATAAATAAAATATATTTGTATACTCCTTATGGTATTAAGCATATTTGCCAAGTTTAAAGTTTTTCCATCAACGTTTACACTTTTACGGGCCCTTTGAGTAAAAGACTGTCAAAACACCATGTTTTTTATATGAAAAACCTCAAGTGCTCGCTAGCACGTGCAAACGTCAACCGATTTCAATGAAATTTAACAAATATTTGTTTTTAGTTACCTTGATCCATTTTAAGCAAGGGGATCAAAGAAATTCGAACTTTAAAAAAAAGTGCCTGTGAGTCGTTGAAATTTGGATGAGAAAGTGCAATTTTGTCTTCTCCGTTACCCTGTTTTAGACAGTAAGACATGATTTAAAAATCTAAAAAAAATCCACCATAATCCTTTTTCAAGTCTTGCTTTGTATGCGGAATAATTTTACAAACACTAATATAGTTCACCATTTATACCAACTTTAGTCATTTTTCGGTAACGGAGAAGACATGAAATGTTCAGTAATTTTGAGGTGTTATACTATTTTTACAGCACTCCTATCAGAAAAATAGTTACGAATTTAAGTAGTTTATTGAAAACACTTATAAAAACCTAACTGCACATTGCCATTTGCATCACAATTTATAGAGAACTGACAGCGGCAAAAATGCCGAAAAATGCCCAGATACGAAAGATAAAGTATGAGCTTTTTTGATCACTTGCCTATTTTACAACAACAAGTAAAATTTTATATTTACAATTTTTTCGTTAACTCTAATATATATTGTAAATATTGGCATATTTAAATATATTTTTTTCCTTAATTTGAAATTGAGTTGCTTGGTTTCGAAATTTTTGGAATGGCCGAGCACCATAGTTGGATGTCATACGTCCAAACGGGTTTCAATACTTGCTTATATAACATTAGTTTGTTCTGGATAGATAGGTCAGAGTTCTTTCCTAAAAACCAGTGCATTTTTCTGACTTCAATTTTAGTTCTTCTCTTTTCTTTTTGATGTGCTCTTTCCATTTAAGCTTTGCACCCAAAGTCATTCCAAGGAGTTTGGCGGTATTGGAGTAAGGTACTGCTGTACTGTTTATATAAATTTGAACATTGTTTATGTTTTTGTTTGTAAAGTTTATATGCGTCGATTTTGTTTCGTTTAGAATGATACGCCATATCTGCGTCCAATCACTAACTTTATCGACTGCATTTTGTAATTTTTGTGTAGCCTTCGAAACGGATTTATCTGGCACCAATATTGCAGTATCATCAGCAAAGGTGGCCATGATAGCGTTGATGTCCACTGGAATATCCCTCGTATATAACAGATACAGGGTTGGTCCTAGGACACTTCCTTGTGGTACACTGGCTTCAATTTTCTTTAGTTCTGAGTAATTTTGGTCGTACATTACTCTAAAGAGTTAGTTCGTAACGTATAGGATTTCAGTATTTCGTAGTACTGCCTGGGAAGGTCCCCATGTAGTTTGTACTCAAGTCCCAAGTGCCAAAACTCCTCAAAGGCTTGAGCAACATTGTTTTTCATACTTGTTTTTCTTCAAGTGGCTTTTCCACAATATCCGTAACCCGATGCACTTGGTCTATCGTGGAATGTTTATTTCTAAACCCAAACTGATTGATCGGAATTAGTCTTCTTTCTTCTATTATTTTGCTAAGCCTTTTCAGGAGCAGTTTTTCGAAAACTTTTGCCATGATTGGTATTTGTATAAGCGATATTGGTCTGTAAGATGTTACTTCTGTTGGTGGCTTACCTTGTTTAGGTATAGCAATGACTTCTGCAATTTTCCAATGATGTGGCACATATCTAAGTCTTAGGCATGCGTTTATTATAAATTGGAGTTTCTTGAAGGCTATTAAAGGCATTTCTTTCAAAACCTGAGTAGTTATTTGATCATACCCTGGTGATTTTTTGTTAGACAACTTATGTATGTTGACAAATGCTTCTCACTTCTTTGAGCGTGACGAAAAGTATTTCACACTCGTCGTTTCTATTAACAAACTGTTAGGGATCTATAGTTGTGTTTTTGCTGGGAATGGCTTAAAAACATTCGCGAGATGTTCAACGAAGAGATCAACCTTTTGTTTCGGGTTTCCGATCCATTTACCATCTTGAAATTTTATTGGCGGGTTTTGTGTTTGTGGTCTTTTTAGGCGCTTAGCTGCTTTCGGTAGAAGCATCCACCGTCAGACTATTTAGGAATCTACTAAGTGAATCATTTTTAAACTCACAGGTTCTTTTCTTTAGTTCGTTGTTAAGACGGTTAAAAACTGCCTTATCACCTGGAAATGTCGTAACTTGTCAATTTCTTCGAGCTTTTCTTTTTTCCAATACTAGCCCCTTTATTTCGACTTTAAATTAATTTAAAAAAAACTAGTCTTAGCATCCTTTAATAATGTATTGCATAGCAGAATTTAAAATACAAAAAGCTTCTTAAAAGGGGGCAATGTCAGAGTTTGGTTGTTTGATAAAATCTAAGGAAAAAGTGAATGAGTCTAACAATGATGTGTAACACCTAATCTTGTAAATTATTAAATATTTGTACTGCAAAATTATTTGTGTTAGGTATACATATGATTATTCATTTGACACTTCATTTTTGAAGACCGATTAAAAAAGATTGCTGAAAGTAATGGGCCATTTTCAGACCACTTTTCGTAATTTTTTTAAATAATAAACTTTTGCGATTTTCAGTTGAAGAATATTTTAAAAACCACACTTAATCTTGTGGTTACATACAAAAATGTTTTATATACATAGAGAAGACTGGTAAAAAAACACGATACGTCTCGTCATAGACGCGCACTGCGCTTCCATGCAGATTGTATGCCACACATTGGTTTCAAAGGATAAGTGCACACGAGGAGTAAGCAACACAATTTCGTCAAAGCATACAAGCAGCAAATCGCCTGGCGTACAGGTCAAATTTTTGAATGGAACATTTGTGTGACATGTCAAATTTATCCGAAAAAATTCGTGCTTTAACTCACATATATATGTATGTACAAAAATTCTTAAAAATTTTTGTTAAGACTTTCTAAAATGTATGGAACCTAGAATAGCCTCCCGATAACTTTTTGGCGGCAGCAAATAGCCTTCTGTTTATATTTTTTTGGATGTACGGATGCACCCAAGGTTCTTCCTTTTTTCGGATGCACAAATAATAGACGCAAATCTTATTAATCACTTGAACTTGTCATATTTGCAACAAACACGTCCACATTAGTTGATTTCTTTGATAAAACTATCCTTAATTTCAAAATCTAATCGACTTTGTATACTTTGTTCGACGGTGACAATACGCTTCGTGTGCAGAAGATTGGGCGTAGAGAAGTCGTCGCTGCATGATGAATCTTGTGCACGACTATGACGCGACGTTTCGTGTGCAGAAGGCCTAAATTATTAGATTGTGTGACTTTTCTTATATTAATTAATTGAGTTTGTGTAGGCTTAATGTCTGGAACATGGGATGCACAATCCGGCCATTTCAACGAAATTTGGACAAAAATCTTTCCCTTGGATTTATTGGTGCATTTAATTATTTTTTGAAGAAATTCGTTTTTTTAATTACAAAAAATTATTGGTACTTTTTAATTGCATGACCGTGCAATTAAAAAAATCGTAAAAAAATGGCTAACAATTTTTCGTATTTCTATCAGGATATTTTGAGCTGCAAATTAATATCTTCATTCAAAGCTTAGAATTATTTTCTTAATGTGAAAAAAAATTATTATATTATAAATCAAAAATATAGTTCAATTGACTACAAAAATAGGCATCATAATCTTTAAAATAAAAAAAAAAAACATTTGGTAAACTTTTGCACACGCTTGATAAAATTATTTATAGATTTATATTTTTGTTTTCTAAATCATTTGAAGCAGATCACAACAAAATATAAATGTTAAAAAAAGTGCTAAGTTCTTATATGAACAATAAACCTGTGCATAAAAAGTCAGCCAAAAAAAGTAATGAGATCTAAAATATATGCCAATCTTAAGTTCATGACGTTTAATACTAAATATCTAATTTTAATCGTTCAAAAACTATCAGAAGTGCTCCATATAATTTGAAAGAATTTTTAAGAAAGTGGGTGGATGCCACGCCCCCTCAATATAAAAAGCAGATTTTCGATTTTTACTTGCGATATATGTAGGTACTATGAGGCAAGTTTTGGATTTGTGCAGACAAAAAAAAATTGAAATAACAATCAAACATGATATTACGATGATAGAGAACACCAACAAAAGTGGGTGGCACAGTTCTGTCTGTCTGTCTGCCTGTTCGTCTACAGCCTGCTTGATCGATTTTCTTCAAACTTGGTACATAGTGGTTTTTGGTGATTATGCCCACATCTTTTTATTTTGTATGGCGTGCTTTTTGTCTTCTAACTAATTTAAAACAATTTGGAACTGATCCAACAAGTTTTTTGATGTAATTGGGGCTTGTTTTATTTCATTCCTGCAGTAAAACTCTTTTCAAGTCACTTTCGCTGAAAATCTCTTGTTTCTTAAGATCCGTTGATTGGTTGTGGTGGAATTCTCACCCTTGGACAATTATGCAATAGACATTCACTAACTATTTCAATCGAGTGCTTCCGACCATTGTCTTGATATAGATATAAAATGTTTCAATTCCAACCTTTTTGCACTATTTTTAAAAGTGATATTTAAAATATCTAAATAATGATATCTGAACATAATTCTATCAATAAGGTGCCAACTCCAGATGCTAAGCATGCACCCCATATCATTATATGACCTTCTGTATGCACACAGAAAAATTAAGAAAGCTGCGCAGAAAATTAGAAAACTTAACGACTCACATATAGGAGTATTATTGCCTACAAAACTCGGCCAAAAGTCGATTTTTCAAATGTCAAAAAATTGAAAGGGGAACTTTTTCCAGACAATAGCTCAGATCCCATGGAACAAAAGGCTAAAATATTTTTTTTATTGCTCAACATATTTTGGCTATGATATTAGTTCAAAGTCTTCGATTACAAATTTGTCACTTCTTTTTGTAATCAACCTTCAAAAAATTTGAAACATTTTATAAAATTATTTCTTAAAAATTTTGTGTAGTCTGATGAAACTTTTGGTATATAAAAATCAATTACAGATGTTCACTATTATATTGAGCCATTTTTACAACAAATATTTTAATATTTATATTTTTTTCGAATTTTTGTTCTAAAAATGCAAAAAAAAAAACACTATGTTTTTTTGGTTCTTTTTCATTGGGAAGTAATTTTTTTATAGAAGTCAGTGGAATTGGGATCTCATTTGAATAGGGGTGGATAAAATAAACCATCAAGCTTCATTTTAAAAAAGAATTGGCTGCGGATCTTTGCGGATGTAGTTATTTTTTGTCATATCGTACTCCCACTTTTATGCCCATTCAAACTGACTATTTGCGCTGTTATTTTTCTTTGGGATTTCATTTTTTTTTTTTGAGTTATTTGGTAATTATTTGTATAAAATATGGTTAAGCAAAGCTCCCAGTATTGATTAAAAAAAATATTGGCTGCAACTTTGATCCTTTTTATCTTTTTTGATCATATCGTATATCCGATTGTATGCATTTTTTTCCTTTTTCCAGTTGAAAAATTAAAAAAAAAATTGAAATTTTTTTTTTGTTTTAAAAGAGGGTAAATTTATTAAAAACGGTATTTATTACATGGTTTAAGATGAAAATATTGCAATCAAGACAAAAAATAATTTTGTCCAGTTTTTGCATACAAACACTCATATGTGCGACTATGCAAATAAACTTACACACTGTACAATCGATTCAATCGAAAAATTTATATAAAGTTTTAAATTTGTTCAGTCATATTTTTTTTAATAGTTGATTCCAGTTCGAATTGAATATTCACAGTTAAGACAGGACAACGTCTATCGGGTCAGCTAGAGAATATTTCTCAGTTTTCTATTTATATTGAAATTGATTCTTTGCTTAATTTTTAATTTAGTTATTATTAATTAAAGTTATCAATTTGATCCTTTTTTTTAATTTGTAAGTAGAAAGCTATTCGGCTCATAATAAAATGGTGCATTGTGGCGTATACGTACTATTACTCGAAGCTATAAAACAGGCAAATTGCTGTAAATAGAAGAGCGATATTCATTTTTTTAAATGAACATATTGTACATTATGTACATAACTGTCGTCCTAACAAAGGCCACTTTGTTTAATTAAAGTTTTAGCCCTGGAAAAATGTACAAACAAAAAAGCCAAACTGCGGAAAAAATTCAAGTGAAGGTTTTTAAATGCCATAATCTTTATTTTAGTATAAGAAATACCCAAGCAAAAGTCCAATGATAAATCGTGAGCGCATTAGAAGTTATTCAAGTGGTCAAATGTCAAAAAAGTTTGTTTTTCGCTTATATCTTTTAAACGGTAAATGCTATTTAAAAGTTCTTATAACAAACCTTGTAAATCGTGTAGGTGTAACTCTCTATAAAAAAAAGTGAACGCATTTTTCCTCCTCCAACTGATCGTTTAGGAGATATGATCATTTAAAAAAAAAAGTTTTTTGACCAAAATATCTGTTTTCGCCTGAAACACATGAATGGTAGGTAATTGTTATTGTAGTTTTCTACAAAGAAGAATACATTCGTTTTTCTAAGAGTGATAGCTCCAACGATATAACTATATTAAAAACTTTGCCAAAAGTTAAAAATCATTTTTTTTTTGCATTTAACTCTTAAATGAAGAAGTGTTCAAAGATAAATTCACTCATAATTTATATGTTATTTTACTGTCTACAAAAAAAATTGTGAGACATTTTGTTCATAGGAGTGATCAGTAAGAAGATATTATAGCACTTCAAAAGGTGAAGGGTTCAAAGTATGGGGTTTTCATCTTCAAATCTTAAATAGTAACTTTTGTAAAAAAAAATATTTGTACACAATTTGGAGAAATTGTCACCAAATCTTGAAAAGCTTTCAATCACTTAGAAGGTAGTTTGGTTTTGCAAAATTTAAAGAAGAAGTAGCTTAAACTTCGAGTGAAATTTAAGTTACTTCTTCTTAAAACTTTCAAAAATCAAACTACCACAAAATTTAATTTAAAATTTTCAAAAACTAGACTAGTTTAAAAAAAATATCTGAATGAATTTTTAAGAACTAAAATTAAAAATTCATTCATTCAAAAAAATATCTATATACTTTTTTTTTTAAATGTTATGAAGTAGAGAAGCTTAAGCTTCGCTCAAAGTTACTTAAAATTCGTAAGGTTTACAAGCAAACTGAAGAACTCTACTTGCATAGTTATCAGCAATTTTTGTTAATAGGAAACTCAATCTGGTTTCCTAAGATCCAGTTTTTCAGTTCAAGGTCATTCGAATTGCGCAATGAAAGCCGAGGAAGCCCTTCAAACTTGGTGAGTTTAATAGATTTTAACCTAGATTTTGTTTTGAAAAACTGGACACCTTAGAAGTATCGTAGTTGGTATAATCATTATTTATAGCGAATGAATAGTGAAACTATTCAAGAATTCAACTTAATTTCGCTTTGAAAAGGTGAAATAAGGCCAAATTTTGAATTTGCTTGGCTCGGTTTTATTTCTCAGGTAACACGTTCGGCTTTATTTCACTTTGTCGAAGTGAAATAGGGCCAAACGCTGAAATTCGACGTCATTTCACTTTATTAGAGCAAAATAAAGCCAAATTTTGAAATTTGGTGTTATTTCAATCGGCACTATTGAATAGACCGAAAAATATGGAGTATAAAGAAACAGTTACGTGGAAGGGTTTTTATCATTGAATATGTTTGATTGGCCCATAAGCATGCTTAAAACCGAAAATGCTACATAAAAAATCAAAAATTAATTAATTTTTTTTCCAAACTGCGCATTGCTTTTTTCAGGTTATGCTTTAGCAAAAGAAACAAAAAGAGGCTGAAATCTTTAATATGACATGTTCAAAAAGTAGTTTTTATTTAAAATTGACAAATATATAGCCATTCAAACTTTACCATTTCTTATCTTTATTTGCAACTTATGCCCGAAACCCCGATTTTTGGTACTAAATGAAAAATTTAACAATGTTTGCATTTAATACAAAGTCTTAATATATTAATAGGTCGTACAGTTTATTAGCGTATGTCATACTTCTTCAAAATATCTATCAATCTATATATATAAAAATGAATGTTTGTCTGTGTATGACCTATAGACTCGAGATCTACACAACAGATTGAGCTCAAATTTTTGGGTTGTATTAAAAAAATGACTGGCAATGTTTAAAAAGTAATTTGAGAAATTTCAAACTAGTGGCACTGCACTTATAACATAAAAATCAAAAAGTAATGTTTTTATATGGAAAAATAAATATTATTTGAAAAACTACCGTTGTATTTTATGTCAGTAAATAATATTGATTGTTGTCTGTGAATCATGAATGTCAAGATTTAAAGAAATTATGGGAAGAAAATAACGTAGGTACATATGTATGTGTAAATCATAATTATTATGCAAATTAAGATAATTATTTGCAGTTGTTTATAAGACGAATGCTACAAAAACGAAGATAAATTGGTGGAAAAACACGAAGAAATTAACAGAGAAGATTTCAAATAATAATTAAAGTGAAGAAGAGGAAAAGCTCATGTATGTACCTAACATACTTTATGTATGTACAATGTACATACACATACATACAAGATTTTGACGCATTTAATATTAGGTACAAATGAAGAATTTTCCAAAAAGGATAGGTCGAAGCAAAAATGGAATAAAACAAGCATTGTGTGCATAAGGTACTAACTAAATTCTTTTTATTCATGTTCATAGTGTATTAATGCCATTTAATATGAAATAAAACAACGTTCAAATGTCCATCGCGACTTTGCACGATATGACGTACCCTAGGGGTCTAATTTTCAATGACTTTATGCATAGATCTGGCTTAATGAGCGAGGGCCTGGGTAACACTGCCTTATTTTTAAAGACATGTGACTACAGAAAATCCACAAGAAAATGTATAACAGTGTCAAATCGCACGATATTGGTGGCCAATTCACGTTAAATCGTTCATACAGCATGTACTTTATCAGCTGTAAGCTGTGTGACGGGCTACATGTCATACGTTATTCACATACTCATCGCTTATTTTGGGCCATTGTTTATTATTTATTTTTTATTTTGTTTTTCATTGATCGATATAGAGGTCTCTGTTAACAGAATTGACAGAATTTATTGCCTCGAGCTCTCATGCACATATTAATGGAGAGCACGTTGTTTTCTGGAGATTCTGTAAATCATTGATATACATATATAATATTGTTTGATTACCAGTCGACTTGAATTTTGCCACCAAAAGTTGAATAGTCGATTTGAGAGGACGACCATGGAATTCATCAATTGGGTGCGCATTGCAAAAAATTGTTTCAACACTGATATTTTGATTAACATCATCCATGCATATCATGCATGTACACATAAATAAATACTAATTTAAATTTGTTCTTATGTACATAGGATGTACCTAGAATTATGTATATTTTGTTTAATTGATGGTTGAAAAATTAGCACTTAATGTGAGAAATCAAACAAAAACAAAATTAATAAGTAACAGGTTCTTCTACGTACTCTAATATTTATTGATATTTTCTTATGTTAATTTTGTCAGCAACTTTAATTTATTAACCCGTGCGAAGCCGGGGCGGGTCGGCTAGTTTTGAATAAAAATGACTTTCTAAAAATGCCATTTTTAGGCCTTGAACTTCTTCTTTATTTTGTTTTCGCATGTTTTGAGCCAAGAAAAGTAAAAGGTATGCAAAATTTATTACAAACATTAGAATTCTTAAATTTTTTGATTTCTTTTTGGTTGGCTTTTGTAAATATTTCCAGCAATTTTTGTTTTTTTTTTTTTTGTAAATTTTTTAAACCATCAATTTTGATAGGAAATTTAATTTTGAACAAAAACTTTGAAGAGGTAAATTGTCAAATACAGCTTAGTTTTCGAGTTATACCAAGCATATTGAAATTTGGCCAGTGTGACCGTTCTCTCAAAAGCGCACGGGTGAATTTTAGATGGATTTTCGGTTATAAGCTTACTCATTGGCCAAACAAACATATTCAATAATAAAAAAAACAATTCGACGTAATTATTCCTTTATAACCCTTATTTTCCGGTCTAATAATAGCCTAATGTTTAGGTTTTTAAATCTACGAGCTAATGTGAAAAAAAATATGAATTCTGACCTCACAAAATTAATTAAATTAAAAAAAAGATATTCTGCATGCATCCAAACCGCTATTCTTTTCCATTTCTGCAAGGAAAATAATCAATTGTTTAAAAAAAGAACATCGTTATCTTAACAAAAGTATAAAAACAACCCATACCGGTTAAAAAAAAACATATACATACATATGTACAGTTTTTTTCCTCGAACGAGTAATACACAAATTATAGACAAATTTAAAAATAAAACAAAATATTGCCCCACTACCTTCACGAATACCCAAAATAAAAGGAATAATAAAATAAATAAATGATATCCCTTTGAGAATTGGTTTGCGTACGTTAAAGTTCCATAGTCATCTAATATCTTTTTCCAACTGGCTACCCACGTAGCACCTTGATTAATAAGGTTTGACTTATATTTATATTTATTCAAAGATACTACTATTTCCAAATAGAGATACAGAAATCTACATCTGCGCCTGGATTGCATGTAACGTTTAAAATACGACTCTGTATTCACATTCATAAAAATTTTGACAAAATTTGGCCTCAGGTACATTGCTTGTTTATGAATGTCTTGTCTAATTCTTTAAGCCCCCGTTTTTCCATTGACTTTCATGTAGGATTTTGCAGCTTAAACCGATACAAACTTACAGAATTGAACGTCTTTGGCTATTCGTATCCGAATGAATAATAGAAGATTACAAAAAAAAACAAGATTCAAACAAAACATCAAAGCCTTTTGGCCTAGGTTCATGTAAATCTTTGCCGGTAAAATTTTTGTATGAGCCATAAGTTAACTGCTAGTTGAGGCTGAGAGTTGAGAGTGTTGTTAGTTTCTTGTGAGACGTCGTTGACAATAGTTCGTTGCGGAAATTAAAAAAAAAAAAATAGAAACTTATTCGCAGATAAAGAAAAACTTTGTTGCACGTTACTTGATTGTATCTTTTGAAAGGGAAATTATAGTTGAAACTGTGTATTAGATGTGCTGTTGAATTTAATATGAGTTCTTGTAGTGTGAACGGTCGTCATTAGTAACTAATTTAGAAGACTTTCTTCTTATGTGTGAAAGATTACTGCTTGATTGAACAACAAAGCACGTGCGAATTAATTTTATTACTAACGTCTCGATGTGGTTAAAATAATTTAAATATTATCAATTGGTTTTTGTGATTTTCAAAAAAAGAAAAGAAGAAAAAAATAAAGAATTATGTCAGAATTACTCGATGGACATCCTTTGAAAGGATTCATCTTTCTTTTGATTGATGTTATCATCTTTATGTGTAAATCAGTGTTTTATATTTGTGAAGCTATAATTTTATCAATTATTCCAGACAAATTTAGGAATTTAAAGGTGAGAATATAATTACATATTTTGTTTTAATTTCACATTTAAATATGAAATATTTAAAATTAATAAACAAACATTTTTAAGTTATATAAATAGTTTAAAACTATACCCAAAAATAAATTTTGTCGGAATCTCATACAAAAAACTCGTGTTGAAAAGCAAATCATAACCAAAAAACATTCAAAGGGTTTATAATCAGCACTTGAGATACAAAAAGGACTATTCAACTTAACAACAATATAAAATAAATGATTTAAAACAGTGCTGTCGTTTTAGAAATTACCAAATCCAAAGTTTGTTTGCACAATAATGGTACAAAGTCTACACACACAATTACTCTTGATATTTTTGATTTCTGTGTTTAAATTTTGACAACGTGATGCACTGTGTATTTAAAATGGAAGTTTTTGTTACAAAAATCAAATTTTTGGAACAAATGCAGCTTCAATTTTGTTTTCTGCTTGAAACATGGAAGGAAATTTCTACGCTATGACTATATTAAATTTTAAGAAAATAACTGTTCAGGGTGTTTTGGAATCCTATACTTTGAAAGAAGAATAAACAGGAAAAGAGTTGTTTGTTAAAGTACAACTTTTAAAACAGTGAAAACAAGCCAAATGGAGTACAAAACTGAGGGGATCAGTAGGCAGTAGTTCGCATTGGTTGAAAGCATTACAATAATTATTACTTTTGTAGTACGTTTGGCAGGTCTTATTTAGAATCGTCACGTCTGCATGTCCAAAATTTAAGATGAACGTAATACGTAACTTAATTTTATAAGTTCAACTTGTATGCTAATGTAGCTACTCCTTTCACCTCCATGTTAACTGTTACATAATACGAGAGCTTTGTATTTAAATATTTAAATGTTCGTTCCATGAATGAGCCTTACTCGTATACTTTTTATAGGAACTTCTGGTTCAATAAACGTAGATCGACTCTGCTATACCAGTACCACTAGCTCAGTCACCTTGCGCTCGACATGCTCTACTACTCTTTATTTTTGATTTTAAATTATGTAAAATGAAAATCATCCGAAACCAGTTCGATTCTGTATTTCTTCTATTTAACTTATTATTCTTTCTGATTATCGTATCCAAATATGTATATAATTTCTTTTTGAATTAGTCTTAATGCCAATCGAAGTCCTCTTGACTTATTGTTCTCACTAAACAATGACTTTAAGATCCTCATTATTTTGAAAACAATCGAAATGCTGAATTTTATTTCGAGCGAAAATGGAGCTCTACATATTTATATTCTATTTCGATAGGAATGTAGAACATGGTGATATGGGAATATGGGCAATTATATTAAAATATTGTAAACAGAATTGAATGCGTATCAAATATAAGCGAAGTAGCATTCACCCATCCAAGTGCGATTTTAGGTGGATAATTTGCCGTTAATTTGTTGTAATAGTTTTGAGCTTATGTATTAAGACAAGACTTCAATATTTTTTATTCTTTGCTAACTTATGATACTTAAAATAAAATTTCCTAAATTTATCGAACATCGACTGAAGTTGTCCAATAAAGCTGTTTTGGATTTAGGGTTTGTAAAATATTGTTAGAGAATCATAAAATATCGATCTTTTTCATTCTTTATTGATCTGTTCACATACCATACAAAATAGAGTTCGCAAACTATACACATTTATCAAAGAGCGGGGTAGTGCCCAGCCAAGTTCGTGGCACTACACCCTTTTTGCAGGAACAAACTCAGGTAATTTTCAACCCCCCTCTAACTTCAGTACCAATAGAATCAGAAACTTTAAATTCGTAGTATTTGCTGAACTAATCAAACACAGGTGGCTCACCAAATTTCAACTCTTTAGCATGAAAAATTGCCGAGATGTAAGACTTCAAAAATCGCAAAAACCGTAACTGACTGACTCACTGACTCACTCACTCACTAACAGATCATCAAAATTATGGAGCACTTCCCGACATTGTAGAAACTTGAAATTTCGCACAACGGTAGGCCTTGTGGTGCATACAATGGAAAAAATTGAAAATCTGGAATTTTCTATTCAGGGGCGTGGCATCCACCCACATTCTTAAAATTCTTATAAATTGTATGGAGCACGATGAAAATTGGTAGAACGGTATGCTTGAAGAGCAAAATATGAGAAAAACAAAAATTGAGATTTTCCATTCAAAGGGTGTGGCATCCACCCACTTTCTCAGAGTTGCTATTATTTTTAAGAAGCACTGTTGGTTGTCGTAGAATTATTAATATTTGTAGAGCAGTAGGGCTTATTTTTCACCCGGCAAAATAAAATCTTTGCAAAAAGGAGTGAAATCAAAACAAAACATAAGTGTTTGTTAAAAAAGAGCCAAGTTATTATATGTACAAGAAACCTGTGCGTAAAAGGTCAGCCAAAAAAAGTAATGAGATCTAAAATACATGCCAAGTGTTAAGTTCATGAAGTTTAATATCAAATATCTGAATAAGAATAATATCGAAAAAACTCCAAATTACAACAAAAATTGGTATTGAATGATTAAAATTTGGTGGGTTTACTGGTCAAGTTTTCATACATTTTAAATTTGTGATTAAGTAAGTAATTAAGAGAAAGCTTGCCAATTAAATCCACCAAATTTTAATCATAAATCATTTAATCGAAATTTTTAAATTTTGACTGCTCCGGAAAACGGTGATTTAAGACAAAGTGGGTGACATTTGGATCGAAATACGATATTTTCGTCAAAATATAGTGTGTCCCCTATCTGTACTGTAAGGCCTATTAAAGAATGGCTGCGATGTTGATGTAGTTAAAAACATCTACAAAATCAGAAATTTTCGGAGTGTTTTTACCACTCCAGTTGGATTTCCATCTATCTAGTCATAAACTGTCAAATTCTTTTGAAGAATGACTGTGATATCGATGGTTTAAAAATATGAAAATCACTGATGTTTACTGTTTACAGAAAATGAAAAAAGTCAATCGGTTATTGGCGTTTTTCTTTTTTGGCTCTGAGCAAAGCTCTGAGGAGATGCTGAACGATCAGAGCAGATCTCCGAGCAGATTATGATCAGATTCCTCAGATTTAATTATGAAACACTTGAGCACTGAACTGTCATTTCATAGGTGTTTTGGTGAATTTCGTGAAATTTCTTGCAATTTTTTTACAATTGACGGGCGACTGCCTAGGGACTGTCCAGAGAATTCATTTTAAATTATGTACATATCACTAAAAAATAAGTAAAGTTGGCTTCGCTCAGCGTTTCGCTCGATTCGCTCGGTCAATTAATCCTGAGCTAATTGAGCAAGCTCCGATAGAAAAAAGAAACACACTTTTTATGCTCTGATAATGTCTGAGCTAAAAAAGAAACATAAAATTTTTGTTTGACAGCTCCGTGATCTGCTCTGAGTTAAAAAAGAAAAACGCCATATGATTGATATGAAGTAGAGTGATTTTTTAAGATTTTTTGTGGAATTATTTATATAGTAAAAAATATCCCTTTTCGAATTTTCGACAATTTTCAACTTCAAAAAACAAAAATTTAATTTAATATTTACATTTTTCTTTCTTATTTGAACGAGTCCGCGTGACAAACTCGGGAATGAACCATATTTTACATATCCCAGCAGATTTTATTCGATCGTGAAAACGAATTTTAATTTAAGAGATCCAAAAAAACAAAGGTTTGGGTACAAAACAAAAATAAAAATCTCTTGAATTTTTCACTGGAGAACGAATTCAAGTCAATGGGTGATATGCATAAAACGGAAGTATTTACTACAAGTAAAAGATAATAGTAAATACTATAACTTTAAGCAAATGGTTAAATTTAAAGTATTTACTTCATTCCATATGCATAAAGTTTAGTACTTACTAACTGGCAAATACTTTCAGTATATACTAAATTCATCCAAGTAAATACTAGAGTTCATCGGAAATTGATAGTAAATACTTTTTTTTTCGGGTTTGTAAGCAAATAATTTGTTCAATTCATAAATATTAAAATTGGAATAGAAGCAGAATTGCAACCTCTATAACATATCCAAAGTCCCCGAAATCCCCGCATTGGCTTTTGTGTAGATGCAGTTGAAGAGGTGCAGACGAGAGAATTTGGAGGTCTGTTAAACTAAAATATTTGTTTTGGTACAACCTAGGCATATGATACATGCTTTAAGGGTTGTTTTTAACGCTGAATCTAATGAAACCAAATTAAAAATGATACAACTACCAACAAAAAAGTTTTAGTCCTTTTTATGTAATGATGATTTTTTTCAGGTACAACAGGTAAAATATTACCGAAAACCCTTTGAAAATAACGGTATGTTAATGAAACTTGGAATAAATGTTCCATTTGTCATACGAACTAAGGAATCAAGAGAGTCCCTAAAAATATCCATTGCGAAATGGTGTTTTTTTTAAGGGGGAGGAGCAAGTGTAGAATGTTAACCATAACACCCACAAAAAACTTTTACACTCATGAAACTCGCCAAAATGTTAAACTTGTCATCAACTTAGAATCGAAATAGTCATATAAATACATATCTATGTTGTATAATAGTGGTAAATTTTGACCTGTTCTACGGAAAAAAACTATTTCAAAAATAAATTTTTGCTTGAAAAGAATCATAACTTTGTTAATTAGATTCAGCGTTAAAAAATGTCCTTAAATCATATACCATACTTCGGGTACCATATACCTCAATTACACCAAATCGGAATTTGGACTCAAATCTTCCAACTTCTTCCCAGATTTTCCCTCTCTTTAATAAACAAACCCATTCATTCTATCGACTGCAATACGCTGTTCAATGAATATTTTCCGCTTCGTTTTCGTAAGTATTTCGTTGTCTTGTTAGAGACCAACTAAAAATTTCGTTTCGCATCAGCAGCGTATTAGGCTTTATTCATTTCCACTTCTTTCAAACTCAGTCAACTCGCTTGCGTCAACGTGTAATAGCGGGCATAACAGAGTTGTAGATCTTACGATTCTCTACAAAAAAGCTTAAGATAATACTTTTTTCTAAAACTGTATCATTTTCCGAATGAATTTTTAATAATAATAAATAATAGTAATAATTTTCTGTTTCCGAAATTTCAGAAAAGAAACTACTTGCTTCAGCATTAACTACATTTTCTTTGAAAACATTTTAGTGGGAATTAGTATTTTCTTTTTATTGAAAGGTTATTCTGTTAACGACAAAACTTTTTGTTTCAGTACCGCCCCGGACAGAATATTATAGGGACGCCAAAATTTAATTATTATGTAAACTGCTGAGCACTTTCGATAATCAGCAAGGTAGTTTTGCGTATTAGTATATTTCAATTCATGGATTCGTGGATTAGGTCATTGAAATTCAATGCGTAGCCTTTCTTATCACCTAAATTGCAAAGCCAGTAATTCGCATGAATAGGTACATTTTCTGAGGGCGTTAAAATTTTACAGTTGATACCTATTGGTTATTAAATTTCTCCGCTCCGTAAATAGGTAGTGTGGCAAAGTTTGCCGCCCCCTCATAAAGTGCCACCCGGGGCGGACCACCCCCCCTACGCTACGCCACTGTGTAAGTCCTTATGTTTTCGAGGCTACATAGGTAGTTATGTGTTTAAAGCAAAAAAAGTAGGTACTTTGAAATTTTCATGTTGCTTTTCTTTGACTTTGAAAAAAAGAAGTAATTCCTACAGAAAAAAAGTACTTGCTAGTTTTTATGCATACAGAATAAAGTATTTACTCAAAAAGTTCACCCGAAAACAGTAAGTACTGTGACCAAAAGTAAATACTTTATTTTCAGCATTTACTGCATTTTTATGCATATCAAAAAAAGTAAAAACTTAGAAATTCTCAAGTAAAAGCATTTACTATCTTTTATGCATATCACCCAATGAGATAAATGCAAATGAAAATTTCTCTTTCATGAAATAATGTCCAAAGTATGGTAGTGGCTTAATGTAATCAAGCAAGAAAAGCTGACAAAAAATATAGAAATATTAACTGGAAAATTGAAAATGTGACAGCTAATTAAAAACTATAATTAACTGCAAAGTAGGTATATTATAACTATAAGGAATAACCATTCAATATAGGAAGTTAAATTCTCATTTCGATGGGGTTCCGATACTTTTGAAACTCCTGGTTGCTAAGATTAAGAAAAATGTATTTATTATTAAATTTATTTTAACATTTTTTTTTAAATATTTAAAATTAAATTTAAAATTTAAGCTCTTTTTTCGGTACTCCATAATAAGAAGTTTTTGTCAACAAGTGTTGACGCTTAAATTTAAAATTTAATTTTAAATAATGATACAAAAAAAAATATTAAAATAAATTATCATAATTTTCAAATGTTTGCCCCTGAAAAAAGCTTAAGAATCAGTCTAAACGTTGGAAAACCTAATGATATTCTTTCATTAATAAATTGTTTCAATAATTTATTAATGAAAAAGGCTATTAAGAGAAATCTTTAAGAAAAAACTCAAATTTATCATAAGCTTTGTTCAAAACGTTGACCAAAACGAGTAATGTTACTATTTTTCACCAATTTTTACCCAACTCATTTTCCACAAAAAAAAAAGTGCTCACCATAGAGTAAGACAGAAATTGTGTAGTGAATGGCAACATTAATTCCAAGCTTCCCGAAAATATTGAAGTGAACGAATGCTTAAAGTTTTAAATTGGTTCCAATTGGTTTTTGCACAAGTAAAGAGGGCCCTAAGCTCCTTCATCAGCTCTCCTTACAACAACTTTTTGCCTTTTTAAGGAGCTTATTACGAGTATGCTTTTTATTTTTTGGTATGTTTTTTTAGGTCAACAAAATCCTTTCCCTGGTCATAAAGACACTTAATAAAATAAATAAATTCATTTTTTTTTTGTTATTAAAAGCAGAATGGGCATAATTGTATGAGTTGCGTCTTGTGTCCCATCGTTGTAACACTTTATGACCTATATCACTGAAAAGGTCTCAATGAGTGCAATTATTTTTTATGCGGGCAAAAGTCTGTACCTCGTGCAGGGAAGTGTTATATCCCACTAAATGTTGCATTGAACTATAACTCTTCCCCTGCACAAACTTCGTCCCAAGTGTTGTAACACTTTATATCTTATATATAGCATTCGCAACTTAAATTAACCAAATCGCAAATAGGTTTAACCTAAACGCAAATAAGTTTCACCAAGCGCAAATAGATTTAACCCAAACGCAAATAGAGTTAACCCAATCGCAATTCGATTTAAACAAAACGCAAATGTAGTTAAACTATTAACAAATCATTTTAACCAAAACGTAAATGATGAACTGACCTATAACTCTTTCCCTGCTCAAATTGCGTCCCAAGTGTTGTAACACTCTCTGGCCTTTATTATTGGAAAAGTTCAATGAGTGCTATTTTTTGTTTTATGGGCATAAGTCTGTATCTCATGCAGGGAAAGTATAATAAGCCCATAATAATAATACACCTTCTGACCTATATCAATGGAAAGCTCTCAATGAGTGATATTTTTTTTTGTGGGCTTAGGTGTGTAATTAAGTTAAGTGTAATTTCCCATAATAACTGTTGCACTGTTACTCTTTCACTGCACAAGTTGCGTCTTAAGTGTTGTAACACTTTCTCACCTATATCATTGGAAAAAGGTCTCTATGAGTGCAGGGAAAGTTTTATAGCCCAATAGTTGTTATAGGATTCTATAGCGCAGTGCAAAAGCTATTGGACTATAAAACTTTCAGACAGATACAGACTTATACCCATATAAAAATAATAGCACTCATTGAGACCTTTCCAGTGATATAGGCCAGAAAGTGCTACAACATATGGGACGAAACGCCCCTTCTCCTTTGTCAACAATTTTTATTTAGATCAAAATAAGTTTCAACTGTCTCCATTTTGACCCCAACAGCTTCCCTTTCTATTGATTTAAAAAGTTGTCTTCAAAAGTTCAAATATAATTTCTATGAAATTTCATAACATTTTTGAATATCCTAAGACATACTTAATTATTTAATAAGGTTCTGAATGGCCACCTTTGAATTTAATTTAGAGCTTATAAAAACTGCCTGACATAACATGTACCTTGTGTCCTAAAATATAATTTCTTCTCATACAGCTTAAACAAAAAAGTATATCCAAAAGCCTTTATTTAATGACGATTCAATTTCTTATTAATCCTTTTCATAATTAATATGTAGGTCAACTCCAATTCATTCGATTTTCTGACACAGTTTGTTAGTGCATGTACCTACATCTTATAGTCTATACAAGTTCATTGTACATACATAATGTACATACGTATCATTTCATTACAATTCATAAAATTCACTCCTGCAATTTAAGTGGAATATTTAGTGGAAATAAGCTTATGATAGAAAACTCGTTTTGCAAATGTAATTGCTCGAAGCTCTTTTTTGGCCAACTACCTCAAACATGATTCCAACTATTGCAAAATTTTATCTTACAACATATTTTGCCTCATAAAAGAATGAGTAAAAATGCAGCTTGAGTAATTACAGTTTCTTATACCATATAGACTCATAGGAACCTTACAGTTTACCATGATATGTATTTACAAGGAAAAAGAGAGTTGCAAAAATACAAGAGTTTTAATTTGTAGCAATAAACCTCTGTTGGAGATGCAAAATTTTCACAGCTCAAGTCTGAAGTAGGTTGTTGTTTTTTATTCAGACCTAAATTAATATACAGATAACAAAATGAAAACAAATTATTTGCTTCTTGTAAAACTCCTAAATTCAGTTATTATTGAAAATGGCAACGAACTTGTATTGCATGGATATTTTTTATAATAAGGAAGTAATTAATTTCTTGGTTTCAGATGATGTTAAGTAATTTTTATACTTTGAAACAAAACGATCTTTATCTCTTAACATTTTTTCTATACACTCTCATGACATGAATACACTTTTTTCGGTAAGAAAAAATAACAATTTAAATAGAAAAAAAATATTTAAAAAAAATATCAAGCCCAGAGATACAGATATACGTTAAGTTTACTTGAAAGATATCGATTTATCATCTTTTTAAACTGATAACATCTATCTTAACTAAAAGAAAAATATTTTTAATTCTGTCTTCATCACTTTCATCGTCATCATAAAGTATGCATGGTTTCAAATTTAATTATCTTTCACAACTGATGAACGTTGGATCAATTTGACAAAACAGAGTGGCAGATACATACTATCAAAGTTGGTTTTTCGTCAATTTTGAAAGGCAAGTTTAGTGGAAAGCATGTATCAAGTAGCAGTATTTTTTGTCATTAACTACCATGCGTGTTCCGTCGAAATATTTTCCTTTTCCTTTGAGTACTTAATTTGTTTTTCCTTTCACTTTTCTAAGAAGCCCTCTTTCGGTCTATGATTTGCAGCTGACTTGTGGTTAATCTATGTCTAGTCTACGTATCTATATCTATTGTGTTTATGTTTATATACCTTCCTACCCGACCATCGTAAAAGATCAACCATCAGCAAAGTGAGCTGGAGGCTTGAGCTTTAACGACTTAAGATTTATTTTTCATATTCCAAATGCAATTTAAGATTTTCCTCCATGGTATAGGTATACACTTAACCAAAAGCTTATTTGTTTATTATGTTCTTTGAAATTCAGTCAAAAATGTTTTCCGCCAAAGTAAGTCAAGCTAAATTTAAAATTGAAAATATTCTTTCCCATGAACTAAAAAAGCATATCAATTAATTTTAAACATTCAATAAACACTCTAAATTAAATCACTGCTACTGTTCCTCGATTAAAAGATGATTTAGAGCCTGATAAAATAAGTAAATGTTTCAAAATTTGGTCATAAAACTTAATGGAGTGTGATTGCCATTGAAAATAACCATTCAATATTTTTTTTTAAGTGTACAGTGTACATTGTATACCTCAATTAATAGGTGAATTGTTTCATAGGTATACTTTTCCTCTTTGTTATGCTCATGCTAATCAATGGCACCATCAGATACAAACGCGGACGTTGCGCTTGCGATTCTTTCACTGGATTCCAATGCCAAGTATAAAAAAAAACTTAAAAAAAAGAAAATAACTATTTAGCTAGTTTTGCACTGTGCTGTGCTACTGTGCAATGCATGAATACTACGTTGTAACTTGAAACATTTCTACACGTTTACGCTTCAATCGGAAAGGCAACAATGAATTGTTAACACTATTGAACGAGTCAACCGTATATTAATAATATGAGTAAATTGAAATGCTTTTAATATCGACCTGATTACAACAATTTATTGACAATTTTTCATATTTTTTTCAATGTGTGTAATAACTTTTGCCTTTGCTTAAATTATTCTGAAATCTACCAGAATGTGGGTCATAAAAAAGAAGCCCAACTGATGAGGTTTAGAAGGTAAATAGTGCACTGACACTATTTTAGAAATCATGGCAAGTCGCAAGAAATATTTTTGCATTTGATGATGCAATAATTTATAGGAACATTTTTCTTTTCTTCTTATGTAATTTACTGTGATAAAAAAATAATTGAGCAAGTGAATCCAAAACAAATCAGTCTCAGTTGTTAAGAGGAAAAGTGAGGAATGTTTGCGATGAATTCTGTTCTGAGTCCTCTGAGTCTTCTGAGCAGCAGGGGGGGCGGCAGCTTTCAGAGGCGCCAAATCCGTGTGCCTTTAAAAAAAAAATGAGAATTGCCGAAATGAAATGAAATGAGATGTGGCAATCTAATTTCAAACTGTATTTCTCAGTCAGCCTTTACCAGTTTGACATTAAAATGAAGGAACAATTACGTGCAAGGGTTTTTATTAAAGCATATGTATGTATGTTTGGCCCATAAGAATGCTTAAAGCCGAAAATGCTACTAAATTCACCCATGCATTTCTGAGAGAATAGTCACACTGACTATTTTTGAATAAGTTTGATATTACTGGGAATCTAATAGCCCAGGAAAACTAGACTTTAACTTCGAAAAAATTCCGACAAAGCTAAATTCTGGACGAATATCAGTTGTTTGTAAATAACTCGACAACAAAATTTTACAGAAAATAGATTAGCACTTTTTTTCGTAGGAACAACAGATTTCGAGAAAAACGCCCAAAAACGTTATAGTAAGAGCTTTTTACTGTGATACACTTTATTCAGCATTTCGCTGAAAAAGTAGCTAATTAAAGTATTTTTTCACTTTTTTCTCAAAATCTGTGGCCCCTACGAAAAAAATTTCGTTATCAGCTTTCTGTAGATTTTTATGAACTCTAATAGGGCTTATTTCTTTTGGTAAACACAGATTTTGATCAGAAAATTGATTTTTTTCGTCGTTTCAGATTGATTTTTCGTATTCAATGTATTGGTGTATAATTTTTGTCATGTCAAACTGATGACTTTCAATCATTCTGGTGTGTAATGGTGTTGGTAAAAGATGGGTAAATCGTCCAAAAATGCAGATCTGCAAAATTGATTTTCGATCAAAAAAAAAATAATCGCCCATTGGAACGCTTTAATTGCCAAAATCTGTGTTTTGACAGATCTGAAGGGGGAAAATCAATTTTTGTTGCCAAAAGAAAACCCCGTAATATAAATTCACTAATTTTTTGAAAAAAAATTACGGTTGTTGAGTTATTTACAAAATATTGATAACTATCCCTTTTACAGTAAAAAACCAGAAGTAATACTTCGACACACTAAACCTCTAGATTAATTAAGTTAGAGATTTCGTTAATAGCTCTATTTTAGGTAATTTTATTACCTTAATGTTATTCTCTAATGATTTTGTTTTTTTTCTTGCTCATTTTGCTTAACATCTTTAGTTTGGCTCTATATTTTTGGCTCCAAGGTTTTCGAATTGTGCTTTCCTTCCTCTTAAAAATCTGGAAAATTGACGGAACTTAAGGATTAAAGGTTGTCTTTATCTTAAATATGGTATATTGTCTAATATAACATGCAAAGTAGAAAGTTGCTGACAAGGTAACATCGAGTGCAAATTCATTAAAAAGTTTTATTCTTCCGGTAACACAAAAAATCCAACCAAGTATAATGCTTATTTTTTTTTTCATTCATCTCAAAAACTAGAGGGGCGCCAAGATTAAGATTTTGCTCCGGTTCGGAAAAATCGTAGATCTGGGGCTGCTTCTGAGATCTCAGAAATATATACTGGCAAAAGGAGAAAATAGCTTAGCATTTTGTTTTGACAGGGTTTCAAGGAATCTATGGCCAAATATTTCAAAGAAAAAAACTGAATACTTACTCAAGTTAGGCAGGCCTCAATTATCTCTCATGGTTAGCGTTCTTACGGGCCACAACTCAATGGCAACCCACATGAGCAGAATGGGCATCACCTCATTGGACTTATGCAGAGGGTGTCATTATGAAGAGGCAGAGGAGGGCTCCCCTCACTTCCTTTGCGAATGCCCCAGCCTAGCTATGTACATATCGATACCTTCCCGTAAGAATGTATTAAGCGACATTTGAAATATTTTAACTTAAATTTTTAAAATACCTCGTATTCAATAACTTATTTGGGTATTTTGCTGTAATAAACAGATTTTTAAAGGCATTTTGAGTTGAAAATCCCGTTCCAATTTCTTTTATTTTTAAAAATACATGAATAAATAACTGGACCAGAGGTTTTTTACGATGCCTTTAAAATTTTTGCAATGTAGCTTAATACATTCTTACGGGAAGGTATCGATATGTAGATCCAGAAAAGAGGCCCTTGGAGAATACTTCTTCGACGAACTGGGGGACATCTCTGTCTTGCCACTAAAGAACCTTTGACAGCGCTGTCATTGTATTAATATATGTAGGTAGTTGACAATAGTCCTGCACAACATAACGATGAACATCAATATTGATTTTTTTAAATAAGAGACAAACAATGCAATGCCTCTATAGTTGGAGAGATTTGACTCTCAAACTATATTGAAAATATTTTTGAAGGTATTTGAATATACAAACATATATGTATGTACATACATAAATTTTATTTATGCTAATACTGTTGAAATAAATCAGTCAAGTAGAAGACTAAGCATTAATTGGACTTTGTTTTATTTGAACTATAGGCCATTAAAAACTATTTTGAATCAATAATTCAGCAGGTCCAATTAAGCAAAGCCTTCTTTTTGGCTGATTTATTTCAGTAATACATATTTATTATATTGAATTTGTATTAAAAAAAAACGCGGGAACAAATAATGCTGTCAACTTTGACTTAATTTTAATATGCGCATAATAACGTCCCTAAGAAGTCTTAAATATTAAAACCATATCAACGCACAATTTTTCTTATCAAACAAATTCAAAACGGAAAATTACGAAAAGAAAAAGATTTTCGGTTCGATTAATATAAAATTTAGAAAAAAAGATTTCGGTTCGGTTAATATAAAATTAACTGCGGGTTAATTTTACAATACGCACTTTACCAAAAAGTATAACAAAGGCTTACACGGTTTTGAACACCGGGCAGGGAAGACTTGATCTAAAGGTAATTTTTGATGGCTGAATCCAAAATCGTTTTTCACCATCAGGGGCCTATAAAACAATACAAAAAGTGCTTGTTGAATAAGTGAAATTCAACAACTTTTTGAAATTTATGTAACACGGATCAATAAGTCTAGGAGAACTAAAACAATTATTTTGGCTTCTTTCAATAAGTGGGAAATGTCATAAATCCACCGTTTCAGCTTGGAAACAACAAGAGTTTAAAAAGGGAACCGGTTTAAACTCTGGTGTCAAATTTCTGTTTTTTCACGAAAATTCTGTTCTTCAAAATTCTGTCTTTTTTAAATTCTGCTTTTCAAAATTCTGTTTTTGTCTCAAAATCGGAAAACAAAAATGTAATTTTTCAACTTTATTGTTAGTCAATTCAATGCAATACTATCTTGCAATCTGGAAAAGACTTTGTTTTTGCTTATCATTTATTTATGTTATTTGATAGCTGCACATATTTTTCTATACAATGAACTATCCACGCACAACTTATATTTTCCTTTATTTTATACTTAAACGGGTTAATGAAGCTGTAAGGTGCAAAAGTTGTGTAAAGACTAGTTTATAGTGTGATTGAGGTGAAACACAAAATTATTTTTGTTGGTTTACACTTTACAGTTTCATGCAAAATAAAACCATGCTGTCATGGAATTTCATGCAAAACAATTAATGGCCGGCAATAAAAATTTTTGTTGTATGGTTAGCTTACACTTAAAAAAAAATATATTCACCTCACAGCACTTTTTGCATGCAAATGGTTTTTGCATCCAAAAATAATTGTTTTCCATTTCTAGACCTATAGTTTATTAATTAAGGATAAGTTAATAGCCGCATTTTATTATCCACATGATCTGATCCGGATCAATTTCTAACACGTGATTACAAAAACAACATGGGATCCTGCTTTTTATCTGGATCTGTTTCAATGATCCAAAAATGACTATTGTGAATATGTCTCAATAGTGCAAAGAAAAGGGGCAACAGATGCATGACAAATAAACAAATATAAGGCAAAAAGAAACGGGTATGTAACTAAGATCCTGTCTGTTTTATTTATCATGATCCGATCCGGATCAGATCATGAGGATAAGAAAATGCGGCTAATGATTTTTCGTATAGAAGATTTTGCAAAGTTATGCACACAATAGGTGCAAAATTGTTTAAAAAGTTTTGTTTTTTTTTCATGCACGGAACAGTAAACTAATGCTTATAGCTACAATATTATTGTCTTAGACAAAAGAGTAGTCTTAAAACCAAATACAAGAAATTGTCCCTATTTGATGATGAGAAAATTGCCTTACAACATTCTGCCAATAATCAAAAAAAGGTTTGGAAAATGTTGAAGAACTTTGTAAAACTGAATTTTGAAAATCAGAATTCTGAGACGCAGAATTTTGAAAGCAGAATTTTAATAGCAGAATTTTCAAAGCAGAATTTTGACCTTGGACGAAGGCTAACGATTTCTTGAAGATGAATGGAGGTATTTGAAAGATTCAAAAATTATTTTGAAGTAAAATTTTCATACTTCAGAATGACTATAAACATTTGTTTTGTTGAAAACAATTACGAAAAAATATAATCCCAAACTTGCATGAGAAATGCATTTTTTATTTAAATCTTTGGATTCGAATATCTCAAAAACGTGACCTGATAGAGCAATTCCAAGGCCATATTCGAACTCAACGCATCAAAGACCATCAGAAAAGTGTACCTTGGTTCATGTTACAGACAAAAATTCAAATTTTGTCACACAAAGTAATTTCTAATGGCCTTTTCGATTGGCAATCCAGAAGCGTTCGGAATGCGTGTAAACCCTTCTGAAAGTGTTCTCTTGGCATTCAGAATGACAGTTCTTCTCCTGAAAAGAAAAAAAAATGATTCTGGATTTGATTTCAGAATTGAAACCAGAACTACTCACACATTCAAAGACATAGCTGTCAAAGTGTTGTCAAATAACACTTCTATAACACCAATTATTTTCCGTTTAGCATATTATTTTACCAACTTCTTGCATGGATGAAAATTATCATACTCGTCCATATTTGTGTCCGCCATGTATCCAAATGTGAACAACTATTACGGCATCTCCATGGTGAGGTTGCACACATATACATATACAAAAACTTCAGAATCAAATTGCAAGTGCCTGTCTGTTTTATTGGTGTTCCGGATCAGAGAGTTCTTCCGAATTGCCTATCGAAAAGGCCATTAGTGTTTTCGAGTGGATTTTCGAAAAGAAAGTCAATTTTCGACAGCGCTCGAGTACAATGGGTTGTCACAGAAAAAAACCTTTGATAGATATTTATTTGAAATTGTGTAATTAATTAAAGGTACTTTGATGTAATTTTCGAATAATTGGTAGTTTTCAAGCCAAAAAATGCATTAAAATACGATATGACTGGACTATAAGCTATAATTTTTAGCTTCACATTTGTTTCAAAGGAACTGATGAACTCCCGCACAATTGCTTACTCCACCCCAAATTTAGGGTCGTTTTTAGGAAATGCTTAAGACGTCAAAACAGAGCTTTCCATCAAAACTCAGTTTTGTCGGAATTTCTTTTGTAATTTAAGCATTTTTTCATCTAATTTTCCTGATATTTGTGATTTATTATAATAACAAAATAATATAGGGTCTCTAGTTACCGAAGGCACCAATCGGAACTTATCAGTCCCTTTTTATTTTTAAAATCAGTTTTACTGCCGTGAGGTGTACTCCTCATTCAAAAGTGAAAAAAACTACACGAAAAGTTACAATCCGCAGTAATTTCCTTGTTTTCACTTGTTTTTGTTCCGACCACTTTAATGCTCCTTCGTTCTACCTCACCATTTGTATTTAAAATAATTACTTAAGGCGCCAGTTATAGCTATCATTAAAACTCATCATTGAAAACTTTAATGATTGATTTTGAGACGTTTAGAAAGCAAATTCAATTATTATTTTGATGGAAAAATAAAGCAAAAGACTTAATTAATATTTCTAGCCAAAAAAAAATGTTCAAATAGGCCCAACTTTCCACCCAAAACGACTTTTTTTGTTTCAATGATTGAACTACCTTACCAATGATCATTGAAAAACTAAAAGTAATTTTTTGTGAAAAGCTGGGCCAATTTGAATTTTTTTTTTACTAGAAGTATTAATAAAGTCTTGAGCTTTAAACGTCTATCAAAATAATACTTGAATTTGCTTTCTAAACGTCTCAAAATCAATCATTAAAGTTTTCAATGATGAGTTTCAATTATAGCTATAACTGGCACCTAAACTAATTTAATTGGCAAAGTACCTACTGGAATTTGTACATTATTTCTATTGTATCAAATGGGCACTATGTAAATAACCTTAATTAGCTCTTTTACCCAAATTTCTCATATTTAAACAAATATCAAAAACTAAAAAACGCACAACAAACATACTTTTATATTTACACCTGGCTTACGCTGAATTAGCTTACCTTCCGGTGTAATGTATCTTTTTCGTATGATCTATCATGTGTTATGTTTACAATGCTAGCATTATAGTATAGTTTACACAATCAAATTGTGTTTACATTTAAAGTGATAGTAATACATTAAATACACCTTTTTTTATTATGCAAGTAGTGGCAGTACAGGTAATTTGAAACCATAATAGTTAAGCTTTGTTTGATTTTGACCAAAAGACTCTCAACTGGAATTGACCCACCTTATACAAATTAAAAATAAAACTGGGCATCATCATAAGTGTTACACATATGTATTTATATTATGATTGTAACATATTTAAAAAAAAAATGTAAATTGACTGATATCAAAGTGTAAGACAAACTTAACATCTGTAAGCCCATCCAATGCGAATGCAGAGTAAATAATGTTCACATCTACATATTTACTTTCACTTTCGTGAACTTTAATGTGAATTCTATGATAAAATACTTTTATTTGTTGAATGCGGTTTTAAACTATAACTGGAACCTTATTTTCCACACTCAGCATATTACAACATTACACATTATGCCTAAAAGAAAATTTATATACAAACCATTGTGTGAGTTATATTATTAATTTATTATAATTTGTTTTTTTTTTATTCATAGGATGTTTCCGGAAGAGTAGTTCTAATAACTGGTGGAGGTGGTGGAGTTGGACGTTTGCTGGCACTTAACTTTGCAAAACTTAACGCTAGAGTCGTTATATGGGATATTAGCCAAGAAGGTACCTTCTATAATATTCAAAATGATTCTGCTTTTATTCATGGTTTAGCTTCGATATATGTATGTACATAAGTATGTATGTAAGTCAATGAACTTGTGAGTATTTAGAATTGCAAATAAAAAATGTTTCACAACAATAAATTTACTTTTTTAACAAATTAGCAAATTGCTGCTATAGAAATTGTATGACAATAAATTAGAGAGTAAAACATTTGACAAGAAAGAGGCGTCTTTTTACGTGTTTGAGATACATATTTTGATTGAAATAAATAAATAAAAATGTATTATCAGTACAAATGAAAGAACTACAGTCAAATTCCCTTAATTTACCATTGTATATCTACTGGAAAAATTATGTTAAAGAGTCTTTTTTTTAGTTTTGATTCAAATGTGACAGCATTCTTTGGAAACTTGTTTTTACATATTTATTCCATTTTTGATAAACAATAATTCACTTCGTTACAATAGTTAACTAAAGTGTGTCAGTTTTTAAGCTGACAACGCTTATTAATACATATAATGTAGATAACTGTAATAAATTAAGAGTAGATTGGGTCGTGTGCTGAATATAATAAAATTATTAATTTTATATTAGCTTTTGTATAATTTGGGTAGGTCATGTGGTCTTTATGGAGAATGTGATGAAAGGAAAAAATACTTTGCAACAATAGATGCACATTTACTGTAAAGTGTCACAGTAATTATATACGGTTATATATGTACATAGTTGAGTAAAATTATTGGAGCCTATAGAGCTTTGATAATATTTTTATTGCAATAGGTAGGTACCTAGTTTAAGAAACCTATAGAAGATTTCTCCGCAAGAACCTTTAAGTGTGTTTGGTTACGTGAAATTTCCTTGCAAATTTTCACAAATTTTCACAATTTGCTATGAAAATTTCACATTACCATCAAACAGACATTTTATCTGATTTCTTATAAAATGGTAGAGGTACAACAAATTATATTCAAAATTATAAACAAATTATTCAAGGTACTTTATGTGTAGCAAATGAATGCAAGGACTTCAAAGATTTGTAAAAATAAGTGCAAAAAATGAAAATGAATTCAAAGGATTGCAATTAAATGCAAAGAATATTGCAAAAAAATGCAAATGAATCCAAAGAATGCAAAGATTGTAAAACTAATGCAAGGAATGTAAGGAATGCATGCATTCTGAAATGATTGTATTCAATTGATTGCTTTGAAATGAATGGATGAAAAAATGATTGCAATCTTTAAAGACCAAATGAATGGTGATTGCAGAATTTGAAGTCGAAATCTCAAACTGAAGTCAGTGCATGCAATCTTTCAATTGATTTCAATAAATGATTGTCTATGATTGCATTCTTTTACAACCCTTCTACCTATACATGGTGTCCGAGAAAAGAGTTTAATTATGGATAATTCACGAATAAATTAATTTTTGCAGGCTTTTTTGGGAAAAGTATCTTTTGTTTTTTCTAAATTTTTCAAAAACTATGATAGATTTTTACATTTGGCTTTTGATAGTAGACTAAAAATTAATGACGGCATTGAATATTGAACACAAAAACAGAACTTAACTACGTAAAATTTTGAAAATGTCGGCCTAAAAAAAACCACATTTTTTATTTTTTTTTATTTATTTTGATTTTGAACTTAAACTACTCAAAAACTATTCATTTAAACAACTTGATTTAAAAACCAAATCTAATAGACCGAGAGCCCACAGCAGATTTTGGGTGTGAGTGATAGCAAAAAAAGAAGTATAGGCGTCGAAAGCTTCATTAAAGGCTATTAAAAAAATCTAAATCTTGCAGTCCACAACTGGGGCCTTTGCGTCAAATTCAAACAGTGCATCGAAAAAAATATATGAATGCAACTTCAAGGATAATCAATCGTGTTCGCCGAAATTGGTTTTCACTCCTCCCTAGAGAAGCTCCTCAGATCCCATGTCACGGAATCTTAGACCATTTGAGTGTATAGTTCGCTCTACCAGACCGTTTAAAAATTCAAAATTCTAAGTGAAAAACGGTTTTTTTTTAAACAGTCTGGCAGGGCGAATTAAACACTCAAAGAATCTCAGATTCCGTGATATGGGATCCGCGGAGCTTATCTAGGGAAGGGTGAAAACCAATTTTCTCGCAAAGGCCCCAGTTGTGGACTGCAAGACTTTGATTTTTTGAATAGCCTTTAATGAAGCTTTCGACGCCTATACTTCTTTTATTGCTATCGTTCACACCCAAAATCTGCTGTGGGCTCTTAGTCTATAAGAATGGAGCATTAGCACATTATAGGATGTGCTTTCGTTGATTTTTAATGTTTTTTTTCCATTTAAATTCAATGTTTCAGAAACTGCCTGCCTGAGGGAGGGGATATACAACTTCCCCCCCATACAATTTTGTTCTTAGAATATACCCAAGAACCACACTCTAATACTTCCACTCAGGTTCGTGACACCCTTTATAGAATGTTATGCATTCGTAAAAAAAATTGAACTCGAGATTTTTATCAGACTTATATTTATTTATGATGAAAGGGAAGACGAAAAAAGTGGGTCTCTCAATTCTTTCTGGTCTGTAGGGCTACAGCCTAAACGGCTGGATCGATTTTCTTGAAACTTGGTACAAAGTGAGAAATGTCCACACATTTTTTTCATTTTTTTAGAACCAAAAATAACGGTACCTGCCATACAATTTTTTTAACAATTTTACAAAATCTTAATTTTTTCGAAAACGGCTTTACAACTTTTCTTAAAAAAATGCAATAAATTTATTTTAGTAAACGCTTCCTTTGGATAGGAATCCTTTTTTTTTAAAAAAGAACCAATTTTTATTTTTTGGATTTCTTCAAAACGGTACCTATGATTTCAATAATAATTTTATACAGAAAAAGCTTCTTAAAAATAAAAACAGTTTTAAAAAAAAAAATTGTTTGGAATATTTATTCAAAAAACATTTTTTGAAAATCAAATATTTTGAAAATTACATGGTCGACTTTTTTTAAACTCGGTATTTTAGGATTTTTTGACACTAAAGAATATTTTAAGAAAAAAAATTCATAATGTAGGTACATAAAAATAACGGTGCCTTCCATACAAATGCAAGAAAACCATTAAAGAAAAAAAAATTTTTTTTTCTCAAAAACGGCTTATATGATTTTTATAAAACTTTTCTGCATGCTCAAATTAGTCCGATCTACTAACAAAAATTATAAAAATTTAAACCTAGCAACTGTTTACCTTCCATTAAACGCTTTTTTTTTATTTTTCACTATCGGCCGAACAGATCTAGATTATTTTTTAAAATAAAAAATTCAAACAAGTTGAAATAATAAAACATGTCAAAATATTCATTTTTTTATTTTAAAAAAGTTGACTATTTTTTTTAATTTTAGTTCTATATTTATATAAATAAATACTTAAGGTTTGCATACCATTTTCTTAAAAATGTTTTAATCTATAACGGGTGTTTTTTTTAGAGGTATAGAACTTTAAGTTGGCAGCACTATTTTAACTGGCGGCCATTTTGTCAGCTGTCAAGTGATTTATTTTTAGTTTGGTTTGCCTGCCATTTCAACATGAATAAACTGATGCCTGAACAACGCATCCAAATTATGCAGATTTTGATTGCCGTTGATCCCAATTTTCATAAGCGAATTTTGTTTAGCGATGAAGCTCACTTTTGATTGAATGGATACGTCCGTCAATAATCAAAACTGTCGTATTTGGAGTGATGATAGTTCTCAAGTGTATGTTGAGACACCGTTTCATCCACAAAAACTGACTGTTTGGTTTGCTTTATGGGTTGGTGGAATAATTGGTCCGTACTTCTTTTAAAACGATGTTGGCCAGAACATTACAGTCAATGGTGATCGCTATAAAGCCACGATTTCTGACTTTTTCGTTCATCAATTTAACAACCATAATGTGCAGGAGCTGTGGTCACACAGTGAAAATTGATTATAGATACCAATTTCACACTTAAGAGTAATTTAAAGGCATCTTAAAGTTAAGATGCCTTTAAGTTTTCTTAATAAAAACGGCTGTAGCTTTATAATATTTTTTCTCTATTAATAAGAGGTTTACAAGAGGTTTAGCTCTGAACCAACTCAAAAGAGCAGGCATGGAGAACAACAGTAGAAATCTGATTCCAGCCCAAGGCTAGTCCAAGGGAGAACAACGGGCTTTTAACGGCGGATGCCAAAAAGGTTTTATTTAAAAAATGATCCACGGATGACCAAGTAAGGCACCTAAGCTTATCATGCTTGCTATAAACGATTAACCGCTGGAAACTTATCTCTTCTAAAATTCGCCATTATTAGTAAATAATTTGGAATTATTTGGAGGTGATAAGCTTGGGCTTTTCCGAAAACTTGTACCTCCTCATTATGGATTTTGTGCCACAAGACAGTGTGAATTGTAAGGTGGAAAAGTGTAAAAATCGTATTACATCGGTGCCACCGAATGCAGTGCACAGTTGTTTTTGATTATACAGAGCGTATACAATGGCATTCTGCGTGCGCTGTGGCTGTTGATCATTCGGTGGGTGGTAGTGGGCGCATGTTGACATGGATGTAGGTAGATATTTGGTTGTTTGCAGGGTGATGGTGTGTATTAATGCTGAAATAGGGTGCTGGTAGTTGATGTTGATAACTGGTATCAGTGGTGAGGCGTCCTATTGTTCAATTCGTTCATGCACGACTAGCTTTCAGATCAAATTACTATGATAAAAGTATATTAAATTAACCTAACCACCCACAAAATTCTTTTGCCTTCCTATTCAAACTAGTCAATTTCGCACTCAATTTCCAATTTTTAAACTCGTGCAACCCTTTTGTGCACGCAGTTTAAATAAAAACAAACAAAAAAAACCTGCTACTGTGACAGCAAAATTTCCACTCATTTTTAACCTTCAACTCGTTCACATTAATTGTGAACGAAATGTAACCACTAAAACACATACGGACAACAAAAAAAGTATAACCAAAATACTACCGACCTATTCGTTCAAATCACCTGTGAACGAATTCAAGCAAGTGTGGTGAGGTTGTCTCAAGTTTTTACACTCAAATTTTGTTTATTTGGTGTTTGGTGTTGGGATGGTTTCTGATGGTGGTGGTGGGTTCGAACTTCAAACGAAATTAAGCAAATGTTTCTTGTGCCTTGTGTTCGATATAGGATGGATGGGTGAGTAAAGTATGAGTGGTTGTTGTATGAAGCCTTTGGCTATTCGTGCAAGAAGAATATGAACGAATTGGAAATTATATACAGATTTGTTCAAGGGATTGAGTTTTTTTAGGTGAAACTTCTCTGGGTTCGTTAAAGAGTAAAATTTCAAAGCAAAATAATTGAGTGCATGCAAAAATTAAGGTAATATGAAATCGAACATTACCATAGCTAAGTGGGTGGGTGGTAGAAAAAAGTAAACATCTATATATTAATACGCTTAGGAAATCGTATGAAATTCTTTCGGTACACTTTTCTCCGTAAATACTCAACGGAAATGCATGAACTATACAACGTTGAAAAGGTTTTGTCCCACAGATGTGCAGAATCTATATATGATGTGTCTATGTAGCCATTAAGGTAAGTAACGGTTTTTTTTAATTTTTAACATTATTGAATTTTATCTTTTTTTGGGTTGGGCTAAGAAGTATGAAATTTTGGCAGATGATGGCAATTACTGATTGGGATTTTTGGTGAAAAATGGAATTTCTTAAGTGCATTTAATTACAAAAATTACAATACCATATATTTGCAAAAAAATCACTACATAGAATACTTATTACTTAGCTTAAAACGCAAACGAAAAGTCAATTTTGTATGTGTTCAAGTATTTCAAAAGTAAAATTGATTTTCATCTGGTATAAAGCATTAAATATTTTTATAAATTGAAGATTTGCATACACATTTTTTGGAAGAAATGTTGAAGTTTCCAAGGTTAGTTTTGGTAATTTTTGTAAGTGAAATATTTGGATATTTTCGAAAAGAAATGAAATTTGAGTTTGCATTTTTTTGTATAGAATTACACGGATTGGGATTACAATAAGAATTTTAAGTTATGAAAGAACTCTTGAATTTTTTGCGGACAGATCAAACAACAAAAAAAAAAATCAAAAACGAAACAGTTATTTAAGTAGTTACAATATTTCTTTTTATTAAAAAAAATATTAAAATAGCTTATTTAAATTTTAAGTTCACTCATTTTGCAAGTTTTAACCAAATTTATTAAGAAGATTGTTTGAATATTATGCCTCGCCCCAGAACTTTAACGTGAAGAACTGAGAGGAAAACGAATAGTCATTACTATAGTGGTTCTTTAAAAACTGTTTCAAATGGAAATGATGATGGTGGCTTAATCGATTTACTTAATGATACATCCTTTGACTGCGGTTGGATGAATTTACGATGTATACATTGCAATGCTAAACATTTCGATTCAGGAGTAATTTTGGGTGATATTAATAGGTTCACATTGTGTTGTCACAAAGGAAAAGTTTGCTTACCATAAGTGAGAATTTGTTTTTAAGGAATTGTGTGATGAGCTTTTTTCTATTAATAAAACTGTTAAAAGTCGATCAAAGCATTATTTTGATGAAATTCGTTGCTTGAAGCAAAAATTTCCAATACAGTTTTACGTGGTGTTTATCATTTTAAAATTCATGATGTGTGATGATCAGGTCCAATGACTTCTTAATATGGCCATGCACCGTGCTATGCGCTGTTATATTTGTATGATGTTGACACTGATTTGAATTATCGTATACATGAACATCCTATGTATATATTCCACAGATGTGCAGAATCAAAAAATGATGTGTTTATGTAGCGGTTAAGCTAGCTAATGGTCATTTGATTTTTTTGAAGTTGTCGAATTTTATCTTTTTAAGGGTTATGTTTAGAACTTTGGAATTTTGGGAGATGATGATGATTATTGATTTGGATTTTTGATTCGAAGAAAATTACTGTTTCGTATCTTTTGCTCAAATATCACGCATACATATAACAGAAACATTATGTTTATTGTATTGTATTCTTAGCTTTAAAAGTTATAAAAAAGATATTCTTTGTTTTTTTTTCAAAATTGAAAAATTCAACAATCAAGATCTTGGACTGATACAAATCAAACATTTTTTGCCATCCCCCAAATGATTGCCCACTCAGAGGAAAAAGATGATGCTACCAAATACTGAATAAAAAAACACACGGTATGTGCCCTAGGTATACCATCAAAATAGGTGTGTTTATGCCAAGATTTGAAGAGAATAGAAACGTAAGTAGTGTATTCAAAAAGTATGCAATACAATATACTGCACTACTTTCCATAAGGAATTCAAGTTTTCGTGAGATCTTTTTGTCCGCTAATACCAAAATGTCTTAAACTTCAATGCATTCAATTACCTTTCAGGCGACAATATTCTAATTCTACGTGGGCTTAAGTTCTCTTATAATTTAGGTACTTTATAGATTTTAGAAGCGATAGCTACCTTTTTCTTAACATAGAAATAGCTCGAGCAACATAGCCGATTGTATTTCGTGGGTGACAAAGATGCAGTGGATGCGTAGTGCTTGATTGATAACTTAGAGGTTTGGGTTCGAACTTCACACTAGCCAGCATTCTTTTTTTTATTCAAGTACTTTGTTGGTGGCTGTTTATTGAGCCGAACAAGGTTACAGAAACAAAATATACTTTTCCGTAGGTTTTTGGTGTGCTGAACTCGAAGCTGAAGTTAGAAAAATTCTATCGGATCACGTTTTTGAGATATTTTCGTTTTTCATTGAGATTCATTAAGTGAGTTGAATCGTTTAAAGTATGCTTCCTTTGCTTGATGTATGTACATTATATCAGTATATTAATTGATTTTAAATGGTCGAATTTCGACCACTGGGCGGATACTAGTTGTATTTATAGGATCATATAGGTATTATAATATTTATGAATATGATCCTGCATTAAAGTAGGGGCTTTAGCTGATTATTCCAAAATAGAATTTTAAGAAAAAAAGTGTCTAAAATCAGGAGAGTGTTTTAGAAATTTGAATATACATACATACATAGGTAGGTATTAGCCCAGTAGGAAATTTCGTCCTCAAGGAAAAATTTCGGTGAATAGCACAATGAATTCATGAAATACTTTTTACGAGGAACAGGCATGTAATGATTTCATTAGAAAAAGGTGTTGCCTTTTTCACCAATTCATTATTTTCATGACATCACCCTTTCTTTTACTTGGTGCAAAAATTCAACTGAATTCAATGCTTCCCATGCAGTAAACAATTTCATTGCAAAAAATCATGCCTCGAGAAACACGAGGTTTTCAACGATGAATAGTAATGGACAGAGTCCTGAGCTTGTGATTTTTTGGTTCTCATTTTGTAAGATAAAGTTCACAGTGACTTCCCGTAAGAAAATCAATGTAAGATGAACTGAACATTACTCAAATTGCGTTTGTTAAAACGTAAATATAACTTTTGATATGAAATGAGAACTTCTTTTTGGTTCGTTTTAATATTAAATTAGACAGTACACTACCGATGTTGATGATTTCACTAGATGATTAAGTAGGTTCCATTCACAAAGTGATTTCCTTGGTGAACATTCATGACATTTTTCATTTAAAAAAAGATAATGGCCTGGTGAAAAAGCAACTCCATGTACCTAGTGATATCACTGATGAATATTCACGGTATGTTTCATCAAATGCAATTAATTATGGAATAAGCAAGTTACACCTTCTTAGTGATTTCACTACTGAATATTCACCAAGAAAATCACTTGGGGAACGCCAATGACAACCCCATGTTAATTTCCTCGATGATTTCACCTCAAATTCCTTGGGTGTAGCTTCCATTCCTCGAGGAAATAGCAGGGGATTCCTTGGTGAATTTTTGAAAATTTCCCACTGGGAGGTTTTTGAAAAAAAGAAGATATGTATGTAGGTGTCTTATTAATTTTATTTAACTTTGCAGCTTTAGGCGTTGTTTGAAGTTTAACAATTTCTTATGCTTGTCGATTTCCTAAGGATGTTGAATCTATTAATTTATTTTTGTGGGACATTTTTTAAAATCATTTTTAACTACATTTTTGTTTTATTAAATTATTTTTTTCTTACATCGCATCTATAAATAATAAATGCAATTTTTTTTAGAAACTTATAAATTATCTGTTTGAAAATCTTTTTCTTAACTTAAAAGATTTAAAATCTACCTTTTCTAGGACAACTATTGAAAAAAAAAACTTCTAAGGAAAACAGTTCATCTCATAAAAGTGTAGTGCAAATATTTTTAAGCAAATCGATAAAATTTGAATAAAAATACTAGTAGGTACCTACATACATAGCACCAAAAATTGTGTAAACTTAAATCATAAGAAAATAAAAATAAATGAAGTGAACGACTATATTTTTTGATCACGCGTCGCCACTGACTGGTATATATGGCGGTTTAATGGTGATGTAGGGTGCTGATAGCTAATGTTGCTGGCGGTGGGTGTATTCATAAATGCACGGTGATAGATTGGTGATTAATTGTTGAACGCTTGGCGTAGGGGGGGAAGTGAATAGTGTAACACTTCGTTACAAAATCCAATTTCTCATAAACTTTTCAGGATAACAACTTGATTTTAAAAATCAAATAAAAGACTGGAATGTTAGCTCTCAACAAAAAAATTACTATTATATTCGTACGATGCGTGGTTCACGAGATATTTATTTGATAAAACGCGTTTTCCAAGATGGCAGCTGACGCTCGCGCTCCCCAGTCCCACCAACATGGATTTACATTCGGAATGACACCCCTGAAAATATTCCATCACAAAAATTAGTTTAGTTATAAATTGCATTAAGGCTCTCCCAAACCAACGCGAATTAGTAGCGAATCATTCACAATAGTACAAAATATGACAAATACACAGCGCTAGACAACAACAAAAAACTGGCGTCGGCGAATGTTTTGCGTTGGTTTGGGAGAGTTTTTATGAACCTACTTTTTTACTCTGGCACTTGGAGTAGTACCAACGAAGATTTGTGTTTTTATTTTTCTACTCCTTCTCAAAAATGCCATACATTTAAAAGACCTTAAGGGCTAAGAGGTTATTAAAATTAAAGCTGTGGCATTACCAAAAAATATATTTGGCAAACCATCTATCCTTAAATTAAAATTTAATTTCCTAGGTATCTTTATGCCATCCTACCATCTACCTTTTCAAAATAAAACAATAATCTTACCTAACGAAAGAAAGTATACTTAATTACTTTGACTGACTTTGAGATCATAGCTCTTTAATTATACCAAGGTCTTATAAAGCTATGAACATTAACTTTCTCACTATGTCTTGTCACTTATTTTAGTCATTAAAATGTTATGTAACCAAGAAATCTAGCATTGAACATTATGAACTATGACTTCTTTTGTTCTGCTTCAATTTTCTAAGCCCCCAAGTTTTTGATGGGTGGTTATCACCTTTTTTTATATAATAAGACCAGTTTAAGAAAAATGTGTATTGAAATGCAATTTCTACCGTTGCCTTTGGTTTTAGAAACCTTAACCTTATTGTTCCTACTTAAAATTTGAAATTAAGTTAGGTCTTTGAGAAAGTTTGAGGAAAAGAGCTAAGTAATTCTGATTTTGAAATAGGGTTCCATTTTATTTTTAAATTTTATTTATGACATTTTAAACCATTGAACTTTTTTGTATTACCTGATTCTTCTAAAAACACCTTTTCTTCTATTTTTAGCTCTTAAGACTACCATAGACCTCCTCTTAGCAAACGGATTCACATGCAAAGGCTATGTGGTTGATATTTCCGATCGTGAACAAGTGTATGAACGAGCTGAACAGGTTAAAGCAGAAATCGGTGAAGTAGAAGTTCTGATTAATAATGCAGGAGTAGTGTGTTGCAAGCCATTCTGGGAACTGCCTGACAGAGTAATCCAAAACACTTACAACATCAACATAATTTCCCATTACTGGTCAGTGAAAGCTTTCCTCCCAGAAATGATGAGGAACAATCGGGGTCATATTGTAACAGTTGGTTCGGTGACAGGATTGTTGGGAACTTACGGTTGTACCGATTATAGTGCAACAAAATTCGCTTGCAATGGATTCCATGAGAGTTTGTACACGGATTTACGTGCACATGGTTATGATAACATCGGAATGACTCTAGTCTGTCCGTACTACATTAAAACAGGCATGTTTGCCGGAGTAAGGCCAAGAGCAATTCCAATGCTCGAACCGCAATATGTTGCTGATGAAATTACCAAGGCAATGCGAAGAAATGACAATTGGTGTGTTCTGCCAAATCATATTAAGGCTTTGATTCCTTTGAAATGGTAAAGAAAAATAATAACATTGTGACTATTTTATGATTATTGATGATTTTTATTCAACTTTTAGTATTTTGCCATCGAAAATGAGTTGGGAACTGATGTCACGTGTCATTCGAGGTCCACAATCTATGATGTTGTTCCAAGGAAGGGGCAAAGTTGCAGCTGGATAAGATTTATTGTTTATTGTTTTAATTAATAATGTGTATAATACAATTGTTGTCTTTTGGAAAAAAAAAACTGCTTAAGTTTTGTGGGAAAAGACTGTTAATATGCCAAAGTTGGCTCTTGGACAAAATATTTTAATAACAGAAATGTTATTTGAAATTTTTAAATGAGTGTTAGGATATAGTTTGAATAAAATTTTGTTTAAAAAAAATATTGGCTTCAAATTATTCAATTTTAATCATTTAATTAAAATTTAGTTGATATTTGTTTAAGTTGGGATTTAAAGTACATTCCTCTCTTTAATTTACGACTCGAAAAAAATTAATGCAAAGGAGGTTAGATGAATGGGAAGTAAGTTGTCTAATTTAGACTTTGGAATCAGATGTCCGAATTTGGAGAGTTAAGTGACATTTAATTTTAAATAATAGGGTATTTTAGGAATATTTTGAACTATGCATTAGGAACTTTGTTTAACTAAAGATAAATGTATTCATAAGAAAAAGATACTTAACACTGTTCATAACTATTGTTGCGCTGAGACCATTTTCGAAATTGAAAATCATTGAAAGTCCGTTCGAAAAAATATGACAGATGTCATATAATCTAGTAAGTGTGACACTAATAGTCTAAGAACTAATGACATAAAAAGACAAGTCATTTGCGTAAAGTTGTTAGTCATATCAATAATAGCCTTTGAGGTGATGAACCATAAGCCGTATGGCTGCTATTAATTATTGATATGATATAACTTACAACTTTACACAAATGACTTGACTTTTTATGTTGTTGGCTTTCAGTCTATAAAAATATTTAATCAGGATTTGGCTTTAACTTTAAAGTAAGCAGGTTTTCAAAAATATTAAGTGTGGGTTAAAGTTTAAAATTGTTTATGATTTACGAAAATGTCAATTTTGCTTAGAGTCAGATTAAAATTGTTTTATTGTCGAATTAATGGCGCAAAATTATAATGCAGTTAACTTAACACTAAAACACTTTTTAATTTTTATGTAACACTTTAGGTGACATTGGTGTTTTTTAAAATTATAAACGATGTCAAACCCACTTTACCTATATGCAAACACTAGCATTGAAGTAATAAGTTTTAAGTTTACAACGATTACCTACGACGCACAGTGGACCGTTTCATACATGCTAGACGCCAAAAAGTCAACTCAGAATTTTCGTTGTTGGTGGAATTCTAAAATGTAACGATAACCCACTGACCACAAAAGTACAACTAAAAAAGATTTAACTTGAATAAGTTGGAAGTTATCGTACAACAAAGACAACCTCCAATTTTCTGTAATAGGTAACTATCTAGAAGTGAATTTTTAGCTTTATAAAACTGTTCATATAATTTAAAATTATTCGTAAAATAAAAAAAAAAATACAGAAATCTTTAAGAACGTATGTAGTTTATTAATTAATTGTTTGAAAACCCATAGCATATTCTATAGACATGAAAAAAATACAAAGAAGAATGACGTTTTTTAGTGTACGCTAAGTGTTGTTTAAAGTTGTTTTGGATAATCTAAATAGGAGTATGTCATTATGTCGTGATGAAATATGTGTTTTTGTAAAGCTTGTCATGTCTTTTTAAAGGAAATACCTTCCTTTCATTTCGCACGAATTTGCATGGTATATTTTTTGCACTAAAATCATTTTCTTAACTATTTTTGCGTATACTGTCATAAATCGGTAACCGTTAAGCTAATTAACATAAACTGTTTATTTTTAGAATGGTGTGATTTGTCTTTTTCTGAAAATGTTCCATTTGTGTTAATAGGATTTATATTTACTAAGTTACCGGAGGTCAAAGCTACAAAAACTAGAATTTTTGAAAAATTTCTAGAGTTTGGTTGCTCTTTACGAGGAGATAAATAATGACGAGACATCGTTAGAAAGGTTTTTTTTATGAACTACAATAGTAACTATAAGAGCTCATTTCAGATCACTATTTGGAAAAAGTTATTTTCTAGTCAAGACTTTTTTTCATACCAAAATGTACTGAAACATAAAATTTGCCTAGCGAATATCTTTTTTCACACTGTGACTTGAAATGTGCACCTAAGGTAATGCTGTTGGAAGGAGACACATCGACAATAAAAAATATACACTTTATGTTAATTAGCTAAGCCGTTAACGAGATTTATAACAGTATCTAAAAAAATAGCTAGGAAAATTATTTTTGCGCTTGAAAACGCGTCTTCAGCGACCCACTACGATGCTTAAAATTATATAAGCTGTGTAATATGCACAAAAATTAATAGTTTTGAGAAACTGAAATGTTGGTGGCTTAGTAAAAGAAATTTTAACATTGAAAATGTTTATAGGGTCGTTTTGAGTAAATTATGGTGTTACTAAAATGAATAAAGTGAACAAGTGTGTATATGAGATGAACGATGGCGTATAAGGGGGATAAGATCGAATTTTTGGTGGTGTTACTAAAATGAATAAATTGAACAATGGTAATATGAGATGAACGCTGGCGTATATGGGGGATAAGATCGAATTTTTGGTGGTGTTACCATTCATTTTGGAATGAACAAATATGTATAGAAGGTGATTGCAGGCGGATAGGGAGGGTACGGTTGAATTTTTGGTTGGTGTTTCTAAAATGAACAATATAAGATTTAACTATACATATTACTATGATTATAAAATGCAAGAGCTAGTGCAGTCAGCACTCAGCAGTGCATTGTGCTTCTAAAACTAAATCTAAGCGTTGGAAATTTTTTGAAAATGTTTATGATAGGAAAATAATGTAGAGGTGCAATAATAACGTTTTTTAAAATATGGTTTTTATGTGAAATGGTCGAACAAAAAAAAAAAAACAAATGAGAAGTGCCAGAGTAATATTTTTTTTTGTTTATCGATGGTTAAGTTTAATATAACAATTTTGTACATATATTTTGCAATTCCAAAAAATCTACAAAGTGAGATATTATTGGTTGTAAGTTCAAAGTTCTAAAAAAGATGGCTCACAAATGCTACACATCAGAGTTAAGGCTGATTGTACTAAATTGTATAGTTTAAGAAAGATAATAAATAACAAATTGTTTCGTTTCAGGAAATTTTGATACCTAGTATTTTTTTATATTTTATATATTTTATATAATTTTTGTTGATCGATTTTTCGCAGTTATTATTTTTTATCTTTTAAATGGTTGCATTTAAAAATCTCAAATTCATACCGGATATAGATTATATAGATTCACATATAACATGTAAAATTTGATTTTTTTAATCGTACCTAAGCCGAGATAATAACATATTTCTGTTCATTTACATATCACCTACTAACTCTTTAATCTGTGCACCTAGACAATTAGTTTTTGTTTTATTAGCAGCTTGAATAATTGACAATTATTTTGATATATCATACGTTGCTGTACGTTCTATATAAGCTTCACAAATCGAAAATACAATTAATTAAAAAGTGGTACTAAATCTTTAATCAATATTCCTAAAATTCATCGTCGTCGATTTGCAAGTTTTTGTGCGGACAAACAGCCCAAATAAACAGAGCACAAAAATATAGTCCCATAGTTCATTGAAGATTTCTTTCTATCTCTGCCAGGGTTGCAAAAGTCGATAAGATTGTACTTTTTTCGATACACTCCACTTTGCTAAAGTACTCCACTTTTGCATTCAACGAAAAAGATAAAGTAAATTAAAAAGAAAATCATCTGACCTCACAAAATGTATACTGTGAACCGAGGCTGACATCGATATAACAGAAGAAATAAAAATGATTAATACAGTTTGTTCGAGAAAATGGCATCTACAAAATACCGGTTTCAACAATCTCGCAATTAAAAATCGAAAACATTAAATTTATAAAATTTAAATCTCGCAAAATCGAAGGGTATTGCAACAAATTCCTACAGTTTTGTTATAAAAGTTTCGCATATGTAAGTATGTATGTACCTTATATGTTAATTAACATAAACAGCTAAGTTGTTTTTTAATTATTTGGATATAGAAATATTACATACGTTCATACAACAGCAAATGTGGACAAAATATTATCAAATCAAATCAAAAAGTACAATTCGATACACTTTCCTTTTATATTTTGATACATTGCTGAAACACGATTTCATCCCTGATATCTGTCTAGTAGTTTATTATAAGAGACTGTTCATTTCAGTGTTCAGTCTGTCTTCAGTTGCAAAGATGCCTTGGAGTTGGGAGGTTTGTTTGCGCTGCTTGCCGGTAAATATTTTTTTTATTAATAGTATAGAATGCGATGTGCGTGAAAGGTAAGTAGGATAGAATGCATGTGGGATGTTTAGTTTTCAGGTAGGTTCGTTAGGATATTTGTTGGGGGTTTTTTGTTTGTTTATTATTTTACTGTTGTGTTTTGTTTAGCTATGATTAGATGGATTAACGAAGAAAATGAAAAATATGAAATAAGAATACCTACAAGTGGGAATACAAATATAGGTCAATAAAATCACAAAACTAAAACATAAAAAAGTTATAATTTTTTAACTTCCCATTGGAAGTTATTGTAAATGGTCCGATTTGTCAAAATAAAAATTTTAACATATCTTCACGTTTCGCTCCCTAGAATCGGATTCCATTTTTGTAGAGAGATGTCTGTGTGTGTTCGTACGTTCCTTCGCTTTTTTTGTTCACCGTATCTCAAGGACGAATTAAGATATCGACTTCGGATGGATTTTATTGTATACGCAGTAGTTTCATTACAAGCAGAAAGGACCTTTCAATAAATTCAAGAAGCAGTTCAAATTTCCTTAGTCTCAGATATCTCGAGAACAAATCGACTTCAGGTTAATTTTATTCTACGCAAATTGACGTAATAAGGAATTGATTAAAATATAGAAGTATATCAACTTATAGTTTTTTTTAATAAAAAAATGTAGATGAAAATTGTTGAAAAAAGTTGTTTGGCTCGAATTCAACAAGAAGTTTTTTTTAGTGAAAAAGAACTACAAGATAGGTACTTCACCAAAAATTGTGGAAAATATTTTTTCATCTCAAATATTTTGAGAACAAACAATGATATTGACTTCTGGCTGATTTTATTCTTTAAATGAGTTTATAATAAATGATTGATAAAAATATACAACAAATAATTATTTTTATCGAAAAAACTACAAGAAACTTAACAAAATTGTAGAAAATTTTTGTTCGTCCCAAATATCTTGAGAACAAACAATGATATTAGCTTTTGGGTATTTTTTTCTATAAATAAGGATTTGTAAAAATATCCCATAACCAGTTTTTTAAGCAAAAAAACTACAAAAAACCTTACCAAAAAATGTTGAATTGTTTTTAGTCTCGAATATGTTAGGAACAAATAATCATATTGGTTTCGGGCTTCTATATATGTATGTACTAGATTATAATTGACAATCGGTAGGTTTTGTATAATAATTCAACAAACTGTTTTTTTTTTAATGCAAAAAAAAAATACAAAAACTATACCAAAAATTTTTGAATACAAAAAAATAACATTGGACCTCTAGCTTCCGGGGCACCACAAATTGGAAGTTACTAGTGTGGGTCACAACCAGCCTCTTTTTGAAAATGCAATAAAGGACCGTATTGCAAGGGTCTCTTCAAAACAGACTAGTTGATTAGACTAAAAGTCGATTTATCGTTATTGCTAATTTGTATTAGTAAATATTTGATAGAAATTTTAAGTCCATCAAGAATTTTTGGTTGACTTTTGTCTTGCCGAATTTTTTCGAAAAGACTCGTAATAAACCCCAAAATTAAAAAAAAAAACTACAAAGGGCATAAGAAAAATAGAATTTTTCTGACACGTACCAAACAGCAGCGTTGAAAATTCGTTTGTAGGCATATATTTGAGGGAAAATCAAATATAAGTTAGCGTTGCCTACCACAATTAAACAGTTACACGAGTTAGGAAAAATCTATTCAAATACAGACCGAAATAAACAAGCAATAGGTGTAGAAATTTTTAATTTTTGTTTGGTGCTACCACAAAGCTAAATCAAAAAGAAAAAAGTAAGGTACCGCACGAAGTAAATGAAAAATATAAGATTAGAAGACAAGCGGGAAAATAATTTATGTGGGTCAATAAAATAACAAAAAGAAAACACCTCTTTTGTATATTTGAAAATGAAACAAAATAAAAAAAACTACAGTGGGAATAAGAGAAGACAAATTTTGGGGAGAGGTAACAACTACCAACATTAAATATTTGTTTTTTGGAAAATATAATTTTATTTAGTGTTACAAAAAACGTGATTTTGGAAAACGAAAAACGAATACAGGACGAAATAGGAAAAAAAAGTAGTTATACATATGCTAACATCATTTTGCGCTTAGGGAAGAATCAAAATTTGGTTGAAGATAAAACGGAGGGAAAATTAAATGTATGTATTAAGCAATTAAGAGCTCCGATTTTTGTTGGATTAACGGCTTAAAAATTATCCTTCCTTAATTATTTTTAAAGCTGAAGAAAAAAAAACAATTTGGTGTAACTAAGCGCAAGTAAAGATGGAAGTGCGAATAAAGTTTGTTTAACAAATTTTTAGTTTTCTTAGTTCAATATAATGTTTGGATTGGTCTTCATAAAAAAGATGAACTAAATTGATATGTATGTATAAATTGGTAAAGATAAAATTTAAAAGAGAAAAAAGATTGTATAAATTATAAAGATTAAGGATTTATCTAGCATTAGCAAGTCATTTTAAATGTCCCCATCGTTACTCAAGGAGTGAAATCTGTAAATTTTTTTGACTTATTTTTAATTTTATATTTGAAAATTTTTCAAAAACTATTTACAAAACCAACTTTATTTAAAAATTCGGTCACTCCACTTAAACAGAAGAATTTCTTTTCAAATTTTCTTCATATTCAATTATTTATTTAAAAAGGAAATTAAAGAATGGATTTTTGGCTTTTAATTATGCCGTTGTTTTTTAATAATTGTTTTCTATTTTAGGTAAATGTTTTAGAAAATTTCCCCTCCCGCTTAAAGGGGGGACATAGAACCCCTCTCGGTACGATTTTTTCTTGTCTTCGTCCAATCTAAAAGGCTCTATTCTTTTGTCACATCTCATATTTAACATCCTGTATATCAATTTAAAGGGAAATTAAAAAAAAATTGTCATTTAACTTTAATTTTAAAAATCTGCAAAATTTAGTCATTTTTTTCAGAAAAAAATACATGCCTTGAGTATTTTATGCATAAATTAGAAAAAACATTCATTTGGAAAGAAATTATAATTTTTGACGTCTAGCATGTATGAAACGGTCCACTGTGCGACGTATGTAAACGTTATAGTGAAGTTAACACGATACCAAAACAATTTTAGTGTAACACTAGGTGAAAATGGCGTTTTCTTTAATTATAGACGATGTCAAACCAACATTATGTTGAAACACTTGCATTAAAGTTAAAATCACCAAAGTCTGATTTTAAGTTTTTAGTATCACACTCTCTCAAATAACGTCTGTCGCACAAACTTTCATTGATTTAGGCGAGTTCAACTTTAATTTGCTTAGACAATAGTCTTAACGCGACACTAACTAGCATGTGTCTATAATTCAGGAAAATTTAGAGAACTGCATTAAAGTTAAACAAATGTTAACAAGTAGTGTCACGCTAAGGCCCCTAAAATAAGCTGTCTATAATTTTGCGTCATTATGTTAATGCTCATCAATAAATATTTTTATGTCTACCGTTCGTATAGTTCGAGAACTTTTATAGTTTATAACAAAGCAATAAGCTTTGAATTTTTTGCAACGAAATTAAATTATAGAAAAAGATACCTAGTAAAAGCTTTAATACAATAGTGAATAGATAAAGCTTTAAAATAAAATCTTGATCTTGACTGTAACAGAGATGCCAACTTCGATGTCAAAAATCTTCAAAAACCAATTCATATCGCCTCCGTGGCGCAATCGGTTAGCGCGTTCGGCTGTTAACCGAAAGGTTGGTGGTTCGAGTCCACCCGGGGGCGAATTATTTTATGAAAATATTTAAAATAAAAGAAAAGATTAAAGACCATGTTGGATACTGATTTTTCGCCTTGCTTTTCGCATTTTTCAAAGAACAACAGTTTTTAAATGGTTTCTCTTTGGGTACACAGTAAAAATGTTTTTTTTTTTTTTTGGGGTAGGGAGTTATAGACCACTATGAAAGTGTCACTACCTTATAAATTTTCTAAATTATGCGTAATTCCGTTTCTTGTTAGATAATAGTTATTTTATTTACATATGTTACTTAAAGTTCTAACTTAAAGCTTAATAATTTGTTAGTTCGAACTAGGAAACCAAATTTATTAGATTTGCCTGTTCGAACACTAGTGTTCAAATATATGCAACTCCGTCAAAATTGTTTTACTTCGTTCAGGCAATAAATATTGTAGAAAATTAAATTTTGTTTACGGTTTAGGTCAAGAACACTGAGAGGAACGTTGGGTCCAGTATTCCAACACCTTTTTTACTTGCGATTATAGGTACTATAAGGCAAGTTTTGGATTCGTGCAAAAAAAAAATTTTGAGATAACAATAAAACATGATATTACGATGATAGAGAACACCAAAAAAGTGGGTGGCAAAATTCTGTCTGTCTGTCTGTCTGTCTGTCTGTCTGTTCGTCTACAGCCTAAACGGCTCGATCGATTTTCTTCAAACTTGGTACTTAGTGGTTTTTGGTGATTCTGCCGACATGTTTTTTTCATTTTTTTTTTAGAACCAAAAATAACGGTACCTGTCATACATTTTTTTTTGGCAAATTTACATAATCGTATTTTTCTCAAAAACGGCTCGACAACTTTTCTTAAAAAAATTCAGTAAATTTATTTTAGTAAAGGCTTTCTTTGGGTGGAAAACCATTTTTCAAAAATGGTTATTAATGGTACCTCCCAAGGAACCATTTTTTTAATTTTTGATTTTCTTCAAAATGGTATGACAGATTTCAATTTTTTTTATACAAAAGCTTCCAAAAAATGTTAATAGTTTTGTGTACCAACATTTTTGAAAAAATATTTTTTGGATTTTTAAAAAATATTTCAAAATTTTTTTTGGAAAATCAAATATTTCGAAAACGGCATCATAGATTTTTTTGAAACTCGATATTTAAAACTTTTTTTGTACTCTCTAAAATATTTTTAGAAAAAATTTTACATTTATGAAAAAATAACGGTACCTTCCATACAAAAGTGAAAAAACCGCAAATGAAAATATTTTTTTGCTTGAAAACGACTCCTACGATTTTGATTAAACTTTTTTCATATACTAAAATTAGTACGATCTACCATCAAAAATTATAAAATTTTACACATAGCAACTATTAGTAGTACCTGTCATAGAACGTATTTTTTTATTTTCAGTTTTCTCGTTATCAGCTTAACGGATTTAAATGAATTTTTTTATATACAAATTTCATATAAGATTAAATAATATTGCATATCAAAATTTTCAAAAAAAAAGTTTTTGGATTTTTAAAAAAAGTTTCAAACTTTTTTTTTGAAAATTCGATATCTCAAAAACGGGTTGACAATTTTTTTTTCAAATTTTGTTTTTATATACACATAAATATATAATTTAAATCTGCATACCAAAATTTGTTCTTAAAAATGTTGTAAGAATTTTATATATAAAAAATTAATTTAAAAAAAAACCGCTCCAACGATTTTAAAATTTTTTTTCCCATACAATCATATTCCATCATGAATTAAGATGGCATACTTTTTTTTCACCTCAAACTGTCAAAAGAGTTGTTTTAGCTAACTTAAATGTCGTATTTCATGCTTCTCTACATTTTTCTCTCATAATTTCCATGGTTTGTATATACAATTTTCTTAAACTCGCAGTGTCTTGAACATAAGAGCAAGTACGTGCGACCCAGTCGTGCATTTTATTTCTTTTCTTCCAGGGTTCGATTCAAAGGAAACTCATGTAATTGCTAGCTTCCTTTGTTCGAACAGTTTTTAAATTGTGTTCAAACTAAGAATCCGTTAAACAGTTTTTTTTGTATTTCCTTTTTAAAAGAATTGAATAAAAATAAATAAACAAATACAATTTGTTTAATAAAACTGAGACAAAATTACTTCTATGATTTTTTTTGGTTGAAACTATGTACCTACGAAATCTTGTGTTCGAAATAAGGAAACTTTCTGTTCGGGCTTAGGAAACTAGTATTCGACAACTGGGGAATTTGGAATTTTACATCAAATATTTACGTTGAATGGTTTCTTCACAATCAACGATTACTTTATTGTGTATTTAACTCGTGGTTCAGCAATTTTAACTCACCGACTTTGGAGAAGGGACAGAGGTTCAACGATATGGTTCAGAAGGCATTAAATTGGCTACTATAACATACTTGAACCTTGAACCATCATTGAACCTCAGTAATTCTGCCGAAGTCAGCCAGTAAAAATATTTGAACCACGGATCAAAATTTGAACCACGTTTGTACAACGGGTCCTAAGTGTTCGTTTACTTGGGACCTGACCCTACCACCCCAACACATGACTGACGCATAGTTTATGCATAGGTGGACTTTGACAGGCTATAACTTTAAAATGAAATAACTTAAGGAAGTAATACCTATGTCTGTTCGCGAACCTCCCAAAACTACGAACTTCTACGAATTTAGCCCAAGGTTCTGTCAAAGCTCATATAAAAAAAAGAAAATCCTAGTAATTCGTAGTTTTGGGAAGTACACGAGCAGACATAATATTAGATAATTTAATTCCTTACCAGATGTTGCTGAACAATTTGTTGTGAAATGAAATGCGAATGAATTCTAAAACATAACCTATCTTGTTTCCAAGTGGTGGCTTTTCCCAAACCGCAAGAATTCATTTTCGGATAGATGACCGATATCCATAGAAAATTGAGATAAAAAAGGGTTCGTATAAGATATCGTTCGTGAATCATAAAATCGATCATCTCACAAACCATAAAAATATACCTATGTAGTTCAGGAACGATCAAATTTCCGGTTTAGACAAAAATGTATACACTTTCAAGCAAAAATCCGGAATCGTCCCATATTTTGCCTTACAAAAACATCAACTGCCATGGATACAGTACAGTGGTCCGTCTGCTCCATCTAACAATAAGCCAGTCTTGTGGTATCGAAAACCTACAAAAAATTCGTCTTTATGGTTTCTCTCCGAAATCGTCATTTGAATGGCGTTCCCATCCAAAAACAGCTCACAATGAGGAACTTTTACCAAAAAAATTTTTGACTTTGACTGAATATAGTGATTGTATAGGGTATTCGCTAGTTCACGAGCGCAGGGCTCTCTTCATGATGGTTTGTCATTATTCTTATCATTAATAAGAAAAATGAAAAAAGTTATACAAAACACAGATAACTCCCTGTTCAAAAATGTTCTAAATCTATGTATGTAGCCTCCGTGGCGCAATTGGTTAGCGCGTTCGGCTGTTAACCGAAAGGTTGGTGGTTCGAGTCCACCCGGGGGCGATTAATTATTTTATGAAATTTATAAAAAAAAAAAAAAAACAACAAAAATGAACCTAAGTTATGTAATGAAATCAGAAGGGCTATGTGTAATGTTTAACGAAGTGTCATGTCATGGAGATGAAATTTTTGTTAAAAACATTCCATAACATCTAACAATTAGATTTTTTTTTACCACAGGTTTGGCCGAAGCGAAAATGACCTCAGAATTGAGGCTCAAAGCAATGCCCTTGAATGTTTCTGTTAAGTTTAACGAAAATCAATCCAACTACTATTTTTTTAGGTAGATAAACAAATCGAACTAAAAATTAGAAAAAAAAAATACGCATAGGCCAGAGTGTACAATTTTTTATCAAATCAGCTTCTGTCTAAAAAGACACCTCTGAGACGATTGTGCTCATATTTTCAAACGATCTTTGCTATAGAGGGTTTCTCTGGATTTTTGTCAAAATTGACTGGGCAGGGCTTGCAATAAAACTCCACTAATCTATTACCTATTATACAATAATAGCAAATAACATTGTTTTCAAACGTTTCTGAATTCCATCCAAACCTGAAATTTTTGTGATGCATACTTGTTTTTTTACCACCAATAATTGGAAACCCTATATTTTCTGTTTGTTGATTTAAGTGCCGTAAGATTTAGATATTTTTCACTATCAAAGTAGGAAGGTTGTATTATTCAGTAGTTACTCGTAAAACAAACTAAGGCATATATGGGAAATTATCTTAGTTTCAGAGTTAAATAAAAATTAACTCTAAGTTTATTAGCTAACATGGTCGAGTACATTACGTGGTTCCAATTTTGATCCGTGGTTAATCAATTTTTACTCGCCGATTTTGCCGGATTGACTTAAGTTCAATGATGGTTTCATATTCAATTGGATGTTTTCACATACCTACTTGAGTCTTGAATCAACGTTGTTCGAACTAAAGTTATATCAGTGACTTGAAAATATTATTATTTGAACCACGATTGTACTTTTACAAAGCTTCTCTTAGGAGTAAACTCGGGCTAATACTTGTACCTACTTAAACCTAAAACTAAAATGATTTCGCACGGATGACATCTGGTAGTTTTAATCTAATGTAACTTAGGTCTCTCCACAAAATGGCACTGTTTCAAAAAAAAAACTTTTATTTTTAAGTTTTGATTTTGCTTCAAAAATTCAGCAAAAAATAAATATTTAAAAGAAAAAGTGCCTTGACTTAGCGACATGTTATCTAAACAATAAAAATAAAATGCACGACTGGGTCGCACGTACTTGCTCTTATGTTCAAGACACTGCGAGTTTAAGAAAATTGTATATACAAACATGGAAATTATGAGAGAAAAATGTAGAGAAGCATGAAATACGACATTTAAATTAGCTAAAACAACTCTTTCGACAGTTTGAGGTGAAAAAAGAGTTTGCCATTTTAATTCATGATGGAATATGATTGTATGGGAAAAAAAATTTAAAATCATTGGAGCGTTTTTTTTTAAATTAATTTTTTATATATAAAACTCTTAAAACATTTTTAAGAAAAAATTTTGCTATGCAGATTTAAGCTATATATTTATGTGTATATAAAAACAAAATGTGAAAAAAAATTGTCAACTCGTTTTTGATATATCGAATTTTCAAAAAAAAAGTTTGAAACTTTTTTTAAAAATCCAAAAACTTTTTTTTTGAAAATTTTGATATGCAATATTATTTGATTTTATCTTAAATTTGTATATAAAAAAAATCATCTAAATTCGTTCAGCCGATAGCGTGAAAATTCAAAATAAAAAAATACGTTCTATGACAGGTACTCTTAATAGTTGCAAAATGTAAAATTTTATAATTTTTGGTAGTAGATCGTACTAAATCGTAGGAGTCGTTTTTAAGCAAAAAAATATTTTCCTTTGTGGTTTTTTAACTTTTGTATGAAAGGTACCGTTATTTTTTCATAAATGGAAAATTTTTTCTAAAAATATTTTAGAAAGTACTAAAAAAGTCTTAAATATCGAGTTTCAAACAAATCGATTATGTCGTTTTCGAAATATTTGATTTTCAAAAAAAAAAAATTGAAACATTTTTTAAAAATCCAATAAACGTTTTTTCAAAAATTTTGGTACACAAAACTATTTATATTTTTTGGAAGCTTCTGTGTAAAAAAAATAACTGAAATCGGTCGTACCATTTTGAAGAAAATCAAAAATCAAAAAAATGGTTCTTTGGGAGGTACCATTAATAACCATTTTTGAAAAATGGTTTTCCACCCAAAGAAAGCCTTTACTAAAATAAATTTATTGAATTTTTTTTAAGAAAAGTTGTCGAGCCGTTTTTGAGAAAAATACGATTATGTAAATTTGCCAAAAAAAATGTATGACAGGTAGCGTTATTTTTGGTTCTAAAAAAAAAATGAAAAAAACGTGTCGGCAAAATCACCAAAAACCACTAAGTATCAAGTTTGAAGAAAATCGATCGAGCCGTTTAGGCTGTAGACGAACAGACAGACAGACAGACAGACAGACAGACAGAATTTTGCCACCCACTTTTTTGGTGTTCTCTATCATCGTAATATCATGTTTGATTGTTATCTCAAAATTTTTTTTTCGCACGAATCCAAAACTTGCCTTATAGTACCAATAATCGCAAGTAAAAAAAAAGCTATCCGATATTCTTAATACCTACATCTTTTGGCTGCAGTCCTATCAAAACAAATTAAATTTCATAAAACTGTCCAATGTACCTACACCTTCTGAAAATTTTACAAACTAATATCTTGAAAATCTAAAGATGTCTGAGTAGGCAAAAAACTGATTTCAATCAGGTACATATCATAATAGACCAAGATCCCAGGGCCGCCAGACATACGTCATTTTATCATAGCTGAATTTTTTTCTGTGAATGAACCCTTTGGTAGGTTTTAACGAATGGATACTACGAACCTTGAACCCGGGTGCGTTTCGGAGGCATTGAGTGCTAAAAGTGCATAAAATGATGCAAAATTACGTTATTTTATCAGAGCTGATTTTTTTATATGTTTCAAAGAAAGTTATGATAAGCTTATTTTGACACTTGCCAGACACCTGCGTGGGGACCCAATGTCGTCAAATTTACGTTATAGTATCAGAGCTGAATTTTATATATGTTCTTTGGGCAACTGTTTCAAGATATTTTCCAAGCTGCCAGACACCTACATGGACCCCCAATGCCTGCCAGACACCTTTTAAGGTATCAACATATCATTAAATCGCGTTATAGTATCAAAGCTAATTTTTATATTTTTTTTTCTATAGACAACTGTTTTAAGATATTTCCCTGCCAAACACCCACAACAGTGGCACCTAATATCAGCCATACAGATACACATTTAAAAATATCCAAGATATTCCCCAAGCTATCAGACACCTACACCTACAAGTTTTCAAAATAATCGTGTTTCATGCGGCTCAATATCCAAGTTATTTTGATCTAACAAGCAAAAATATGTTCCTTGGATAACATTATTTAACAATATTTTTAGCCAAGAGTGCGAATGATATCCTTATCTAGGTTACAAAGCTTCACTGGTGCTTAAATATATAGACAAAGAGCCCACAGCAGATTTTGGGTGTGAGTGATAGCAAAAAAAAAGTATAGGCGTTGAAAGCTTCATTAAAAGCTATTCAAAAAATCAAAGTCGGGGGTCACAAAAGTCGAAAAAATCGAAAAAATTGACCTCGAAAACGTGATAGCAGTACGTCTGCCTCTTTGATATGTTAGACAACATACTTTTTAAAATAAAATAAATTGGGTGGCGCAACAGCTCGTGGAGAACCAGGGCCTAGTGACTTACAACTCTCAACCATTCCTGTGTGCGAATTTGTTGGCAGGAATGGAGGGGACCTACAGTTTTTTGCCGAGTCCGAACGGCTAAATGAGAAGCACTTTTTCATGACAAGTATACTCTTGGAGGATTTGTCAGTTCCTCGCAAGAGGCAGTAGGTACTTCGAATAAAACATTTCGGTTTTAAGGTGGCACGGTTGGGAATCGAACCTTTGCTATCTAAAAATAGTAAAAGTTACTCTAGGAGTAACGGAATTTTTGAAAAAATGCTAAAAAAATTCCCAACAAAAATAAGCTTTTTTTCTTAAATACAAAAAAGCACTTTTTCTTGGAGGAATACGTTCAGATCTTTTATATTTTCATATTAACAGTCAATTTTACTAAAAAAAATAGTTTTCAGATATCTGTTGTGATACCTGGATTTGTAACGGAATTTTGAAATAAAAAAATCAAGGAAAAATCTCTATACACATTTCAATTTTGGCTAACACGATTACCCTCGAAGTTACATTCATATTTTTTTTCAATGCACTGTTTAATCGCAAAGGCCCCAGTTTAGGGCTGCAAGATTTTGATTTTTTGAATAGCCTTTTAATGAAGCTTTCGAAGTCTATACTTCTTTTTTTGTTATCACTCACACCCAAAATCTGCTGTGGGCTCTTGGTCTAATACCTACCTATCAACATTTTCTAAGCATTTATTACAAAAAATTTTTTTTTGTTCTGCTACGACTAACTTGTTACCTAGCAACAATTAAAGAAAGTGAGCACTTTAGGATTTGGGGTGGGTTCGAGGTTGGGTATATGCAAAGTTTCTCTTGAATTAAAAGAATCTCGACCCGTGAGTGTTTTTTTTTTTTATGTTTGCAATCGCCCCGATCACATTTGGGCGATATTTTCTTATATTGCAGTGGTTTTTGGCAATTTTTCCTATTTTGGGTTCAATTTCCCATTTGGTTATTTTAATTTACTAATTTGGGCATTTTCAAAGTAATTTCTTTAATTGTTGCTAGGTAACAAGTTAGTCGTAGCAGAACAAAATATTATTTTTTTAATAAATGCTAGGAAAATGTTGATAGGTAGGTATATTTGAGCACCAGTGAAGCTTTGAAACCTAGATTGCACTTTTGGCTAAAAATATTGTTAAATAATGTTATCCAAGGAACATATTTTTGTTCGTTAGATGAAAATAGCTTTGATACTGAACCGTATGAAACACGATTATTTGAAAACTTTTAGGTGTAGGTGTCTGGTGAGAACGTGAGTTTACATAGGTATGATGTGGTGAATGGCACTAACAATCTTAAAGCCTCTTTTTCCAGCTCTAGATATTTTCCTCTTCTCTTGACTTTATCCAGAAATTATGAATGGTTCTTACATTGAATTCAGAGCATGCAGCTAAATCTTTAAGATTTTCTGTCATCTTTACCGATGGAAGATCAGCCAGATGAACTGATATATTCAAAAAAGGATTAAGTATCTACCTCTGTCCATTTCCACCTTCAGAATTGTCATCTGGAAAGTCACTTAATAGATTCTTCTCCAAATTATACAAATTCTCAAGGGAGGAATGTGAGGAGCTTACTGTCATGGCATGTATTCATCTGATGAAACTTAGTCGAGAATTTTTTGAGCCCGTGGAAAAGAATCATACATTTTTGTTTGTAAATACACTGAGCACAATCGAAGTTTTGCGAGGAGTCCTCTGATTTTGTCTTTTGCAGTAATAATATTTTCTTGTCTCCCTTGGAGGCTCGTATTCAAGATGTTTAAGTGGTCAAAAAGATCAGCGAGAAATGATAATTTTAAAAGCCAAGTGGGGACAGAAGAATGATTTGAATATCCAGATTTTGAATCTTGTAAAAACATCAATTATTCAGCTTTTAATTCCAGAACTCGTGTTACTTAGGCAGAGAGCCCACAGCAGATTTCGGGTGTGAGTGATACCAAAAATCATGTAATCATGTTAGCCGAAATTGGTTTTCACCCTTCCCTAGATAAGCTCCTTGGGTCACATATCACGAAATCCTAGACCATTTGCTTTGTTCGCCCTGCCAGACCGTTTAAAAAATTCAAAGTTCGAAGTGAAAAACGGTTTTTTTAACAGTCTGGCTGGGTGAACTATATGTATACTCAAACGATCATAGATTTCGTGATATGGGATCCGATGAGCTTATCTAAGGAGGGATGAAATCCAATTCTGGCTAACACGATTACCCTCGTGTTTCATCACTAAGGCTCCGGTTATTAGGACAAGACTTCGATTTTTTGAATGGCCTTTAATGAAGCTTTTGACACCTATATTTTTTTTTTTGTTATCAATCACACCCAAAATCTGCTGTGGGCTCTTAATCTAAATACTTTTCCTTTTGACAACCATCTGAGCTCTGTTTGACAAAGGAGATCTCGATGGGCTCGATTCATGACATTTTTTAAATAACTGGCAAAGTATTATTATGAATGTGGGGGTCGCCAGAATTTTTGTACTAACAAAGGAGTCACGTACTCAAAAAGTTTGAAAAACACTGGTCTAGATGATTGGAGCAGCGTGCACGGGATCGTAGAGAATGGATGGCTGCCAGTCTCAGGCTGCAACTCTTCATAGATTGGAAACCGGATAAGTAAGTAAGATCATAGTCCCTCGTGGAATAATGTTTAATGCGTTGGACTGCCATGCCGAAGGTGTGGGTTCGATTCCCAGTCCCTGCCACCCAAAAGCAGAAATGTTTTATCCGAGGTACTGCCTCTTGCTAGCAACTGATAAATCCTCTAGAGAGTATACTTGTCATGGATTAGTGCTGCTCATCTAGCCGTTAGTACTCGGCATAAAACTGTAGGTCACCTCTTTTCCTGCCAACAACACGCACACACGAATGATTGAGATTTGTAAGTCACTAGGCCCTGGTTCTCCACAAGCTATTGGGCCACCCAATTTATTTAATTATGAGTAAGTAAGACCGTAAAGTGATCAGTTTGGTTGTAAGTAGCTTGTCTGTCCCATTTGCCAAATGACGTCTCCACATGGTGTACTATCATAAGTGGCACTAGGCCAGTGGTTAAATGCCTCCTTTTCCTCTACAGAAGAGAGCTATGTTGGGGTCTTACGTGTAACACTGTATGATGGTGACATGATGTATTCTAGTCCACAAACTGGCCTTTAGGATCCTGTCATGTAAGCTTTAGAGATCTGTTTCGGAAAGCATCAATCCACGCAAGATTCCCCAGGTGACTTTCCGGAATAATAGACTTTAGGAATAGATTAGTACAGTGTTAAGAGTTGGAGGCTTAAAAATCCCCGAGCCTAACCACCTAACTTCACTAACCCGGAAGATGTCCCTTATATCGCATGAATTTCTTTTCTAATTGGAGGTATCTTGTTTTTGAGGACTTTCACTTCTACTGTCGAAAATCGTCTTCACATTCCAGAAACCAAATTTTGTCCTGGTGCAATAGCTAAAAGTCCTCAACGTGTTATCATTTCTTATCCGAAGCGTAGTGTTGGTATCAGTTGCGATTTTGAATTCAGTTATGAAGAATGTTAATTTCTAGAACATATCTTAGAAAGCTGGGACTCTTGCCCTTGTAATTTGAGCCTACGTATGTATGTTTGTATAGGAATACGCAAATAGTTGCTCGGAGACCACCACGAGGGGGTAAAACAAGTACGTACTTCATCGTATCTGATTGTTGCGCTACTAGCTCAGACCAAATTCTAAGACTTCAACAGTTTCTCGATCAGGCACGATGCAGGTCGCTCAAAATTGCTGAGATACTTATTAGACATCTCAACAAAAGCAATTCAATGCATTTAAGGAAAATGTCTCCAGCTCTTAAACTATCAACCTTATGTACTTATCATAAATCCATGTCCTTTTTATTACTACACTAATGACCTTAATTATTATTAGGTCAATAAATCTTTCTTAATCTAAACCCTTGAATTACATTCCTTTGCTCTCTTATGTATACGAACTTCAAGTTAATTATATCCATAACCTTCTCCTGAAAGCATCATAACCTTTACATCATTTTAAGAACATTTCCTTTCCTTGTGATGTCCACTCGAACTGAGTACATATACCTTTTCGAAGTCCAAATACAGCTTTCTATAGATACTTTCTCGTACATGACCTTTATATCGATTAACTTTCACCACTCCATAATTCTTTAGCTTGACCAGTCGGCCACTTCGTTTCCTACAGCTCCAAGCGATTAGGGTAGAGCATATTCCAGAGTCTGAAAAACCTGAAGTCCCATTAAGCATAACTCTGAGGAGAACCACAAAAACGGACATTACATCTGTCTCTCTTGTAAAAGTTAAATTCCTAAATTATTCGTCACTATCAAACTAGCATTAATGGATTCTATGGCAACTTTACGCCTTTGCGTCAGGATGGAACTTGGCCTGCATGGGGTTTGGACACACTCAGGCGTCTCTGCCTGAGATATTGCGGTCTTCCATCGCTTGCGGTCCCTCGCACGCTCCCTCCAGTCGTGGAGACCAATCGCTCTTGCGTCTGTGACCGCCTGGTCCCTGTAGCGGAGGTTCGGTCTTCCTGGTCGTCTCGAACCTGGGGGCTGGGATTCGAAGATTTTCTTGGCTGGAGCGTTGTTGTCCATTCGCTCGATGTGCCCGAGCCAGTGTAGTCGACGTGTTTTGGCTATTTGGACTACATCCACATCTTGGTACAGCTCGTACAGTTCACGATTGAATCTTCTCCTCCAATCGCCCTCTTCGCATATAGGACCAAATATCCGCCGAAGAATTTTTCTCTCGAAAGTGCCCAGTATCAATTCCCCTTTTTTACTTATCGTCCAGCACTCGGCGCCGTAGAGTAGAACTGGTAAAATTAGCGTTTTGTATAGCGTGCACTTTGTCTTTCGAGAAAGCACTTTTGAACGCATTTGTTTGGCCAAACCGAAGTAGCAGCGGTTCGCCAGGGTAATTCTTCATCGGATTTCCACTAAGGTGTCGTTCGTGGAATTGATGTTTGTTCCGAGGTAGGTGAACTCCTTGACTACCTCGAAATTACCAACAGTAACGTTTTGTCCTAGGCGATGGATAGATGAGGCTTTGTTTGTTGATAGCATATACTTTGTTTTGTCCTCATTCACTTCAAGACCAACGCGTTTCGCCTGTTCATCAATAGCTGTGAATGCTTCAAGTACAGCTCTCTTGGAGCGGCCGATGATGTCGATGTCGTCCGCATAGCCAAGCAGTTGAGAAGACCTGTTAAAGATAGTGCCTTCCATGTTAACACCACTCTTGCGCACTATCTGCTCCAGGACTAATAAAATTTGACAACACTGTGTCATTAAATTTTCCGACCAACTCTGACTCTAAAGTCTGAATGTTTGCATCTCAAAGTCTATGCTGAAAGAATCATTTCCTTTCCTTACTCTGTTTGTCGGGGCTTATATGATTTTTTTTTTTTCTTTTAAATAACTTTTTATTTTTGTTACATAATTATGCATAATTACAGTTTTTGAAAACTTGAGTTTTCCCTTCGTCTTAAAATCTGCTCTGGAAATTTTTGATCTACTCCACTTTAACAGACATTGAAGACACCATAACGCTTCCACCTGAAAAAAAGGAATCTGGACAACATTGAAATTGATACAGCCGTCGACTGTCTGGAACTTGCTGTTGCAAACGCATTGGATAACCAAAAGCAGCCCAAGATGTCAAAGGATAGATATCAGTATCTTTCCCAGTATATCCAAAACCTATATATGCCCATAGACAAAGACTTAGGAAACGTTTCCAAAGGATCCACCAGCGAGAACTCCACACAACTAACAGTAACTACCAGACATTGTTGAGTGAACTCCAGTGTGTCAACATCATGTTCCGGAATACCATCCAACACCACAACAACAACCAACTCCAGAAGAGACTGCAGTCAATCAAACCTGGACCTGATGAATTCAAGAACATCAACATTCTGATCGGTCAAAAATCACCAATATGCCTGAGACGATCATTACTAACAATGGAGAAACAACAACGATACAGGACAAAGTTGAAGCCTTCGCTTCCCATTTCGAAGGGAACTTCATGCCAAGTTCATCTGATGATCCAGTCTTCCTTGGTGAAATTGAAGCATCCATCCAGCAGACACTGCTATACCCAACTTGGATAGGGCGATGTTTAGCAACACCAATCCTGCAAGTGATCAAGTCGACAACCCAAACTTGAGCACCCCAGAGGATATAGCCGACTCCAAACCAAAGAAGTGAGCTGGACCGGATGCGGTATTCAACTTTGTTCTAAAAAGGCTTCCTTAAACGGTGATGGTGCTTCTAGCCATCATCTAACAACTGCATCAATAACAGTTAACAGTTTCTTTCCCCAGAAGTGAAAAACTGTCAAAATTACGGTGATTCCCAAGAAAGGTGAAAAGAAAATGGTCACCAACTACAGGCCGATATCCCTCCTCATCAATTTGATAAGACTCTTGGAAGAGCTGATACTCCAGGAAGCCCAAGAAATTCTGCAGCGAAAACAACATCATCCACATCCGTGAAAAATATTCCACCCTGCATCCGCTCCTGAAGTTCCATCATAAAATCAACACAGCTTTAAACAACAATCAAATTACTGTCGGATGCTTCCTGGATGTCAAGAAAGCATTCAACATTGTATGAATTGAAGCCATTATCCATAAACTCTACATACTAAGCCTTCCTTTAGCAACTAATCAGGGCTGGAGTTGCCCAAGGGTCGAAGCTTGGACCACTTCTATACAACATCATGTCCTCTGACCAACCAATTTCAAGAGAATGCGAGAACCTTCTCTTCGCTGATTATTCACTCACATATTACTCATCAATCTCTCCATTGATAGCTGTCCAAGAAGTCGAGGCACACATCCGCAAACTATTCCAAATCAACTAAAAAATTAATTTGCAATCTCTTTTTAGTGATTTACATTGCTAATCACTGATTTGTAAACCACCGAATATTTATTTGAGCAAATCACTGATTTCTTGTCGCAATTTGAAAATTGAAACTCTATTAGAATAGTTGCTAATCACTAAATATTGTTTCCCAAATCACAATTTACTTCTCTAGGAAATAAAGCACCACAACACGGCATGTACCTTCTTGTTAATTTTTGAAACCAGTGTTCTACATTGCGAAATAGCCTAGAGGTTGCGTGATGCATGCTCGCTCAATAACGTAAATTAAAATCCAAGTAGAGGCGCAAAACAAAGTATGTATTTCAAATAAATTAGGATTAAATGTGTTTTCCTTCAAAATGAAGAATAGAGCAATATTGCTCTGCTTTCAAGTGGCAATATCACGAAATAAAAGTGGTGATCACTAACCTTTTTTGCAATAATATTTGTATCAAATTGCGATTTGTTGATCGCAATTTTTGTTTTCTCTCGATCGAATAATTTATAATCAAGGCTAGTCGTGCACATGCAACTTTCAGTTTCTAAACAGTTTGTTGCAAAAATGAGTCCTATGGACGGTTTGAAAATTATTTGCCAAACGATTATAATTGTTTTCAACGACGACGCGACCGACCGGCCCAAATAAAATTTAAAAGTTTTTTAACAAAAGAAAGAAGCCGAACTGTCAAACTACAGTCGGCGAAGAAGATGATAAAAAGGGATAAATTAAAATGCAACAGACAGCGAAAAAAAAGTACTGCCACCACGATTATGCTCAGCAAGAGGGGTGCTCCCGTAATAGGTTTTTTATTAATGAAATTATAGATACAAAAGTTGAGCTGAAAAAAAATAAAATGCACGACTGGGTCGCACGTACTTGCTCTTATGTTCAAGACACTGCGGGTTTAAGAAAATTGTATATAAAAACATGGAAGCTATGAGAGAAAAATGAAGAGAAGCATGAAATACGACATTGAAATTGGCTAAAACAACTCTTTTGACAGTTTGAGGTGGAAAAAAAGAATGCCATCTTAATTCTTGATTGAATATGATTGTATAGGAAAAAAAAAATTTAGAATCGTTGGAGCGGTTTCTTAAAAAATTAATTTTTTATATATGAAATTCGTATAACAAATCTAAAGTATATATTTATGTGTATATAAAAACGAAATTTGAAAAAAAATTGTCAACCCGTTTTTGAGATATCGAATTTTCAAAAAAAAAAATTGAAACATTTTTTAAAAATCCAAAAATTTTTTTTTGAAAATTTTGAAATGCAATATTATTTAATCTTATCTGAAATTTGTATATAAAAAAAATCATTTTAATCCGCTTAGCCAAAAACGAGAAAGTTCAAAATAAAAAAATACGTTCCATGACTGGTACTCTTAATAATTGCTAAGTGTGAAATTTTATAATTTTTGATAGTATATCGTACTATTTTTAGTATATTAAAAAAGTTTAATCAAAATCGTACGAGTCGTTTTTAAGCAATAAAATATTTTCCTTTGTGGTTTTTTAACTTTTGTATGGAAGGTACCGTTATTTTTTCATAAATGTAAATTTTTTTCTAAAAATATTGTAGGAAATACTGAAAAAATCTTGAATATCGAGTTTCAAAAAAATCGATCATGTCGTTTTCGAAATATTACATTTTCCAAAAAAAAATTTGAAACATTTTTTAAAAATCCAAAACATATTTTTTCAAAAATGTTGGTACGCAAAACTGTTTATATTTTTTGGAAGCTTCTGTATAAAAAAATAATTGAAATCGGTCGTATCGTTTTGAAGAAAATCAAAAATTAAAAAAATGGTTCTTTGGGAGGTACCATTAATAACCATTTTCGAAAAATGGTTTTCCACCCAAAAAAAGCCTTTACTAAAATAAATTTATTGATTTTTTTTTAAGAAAAGTTGTTGAGCCGTTTTTGAGAAAAATACGATTATGTAAATTTGCCAAAAAAAAATGTATGACAGGTACCGTTATTTTTGGTTCTAAAAAAAAAATGAAAAAAACATGTCGGCAGAATCACCAAAAACCACTAAGTACCAAGTTTGAAGAAAATCGATCGAGCCGTTTAGGCTGTAGACGAACAGACAGACAGACAGACAGACAGACAGAATTGTGCCACCCACTTTTTTGGTGTTCTCTATCATCGTTATATCATGTTTGATTGTTATCTCAAAATTTTTTTTTTGCACGAATCCAAAACTTGCCTTATAGTACCTATAATCGCAAGTAAAAAACAAAATGGGTGCCAGTAATTTTTTTAAGTAAGGAAATTACAAACCTTCCGAGCGGAACTGACGATGAAAGAATATTGAAACGAAAGATTATATTTATAAGATGAGTGGAAGTGATTAATAAAATCTTTCCTTCGGCTTTTTTGGTCACTGTGTTTTTGGCAATGAAACAAAAGTTACATATGCTTTCCCGACGTTTCGGCAGGGGTTGCTGCCTTCCTCAGGGGAACTTTATTAATACAAAAAATACATTTGTTACAATTAAGAAAGCAATAACAATTAAAACAATAAGAAATACACTCACTATTTAGAAGTTAAATATTAAGTTTGACAATGATTATTAAATCATTAAAAGAAAATAAATTGCACTTCAAATGAAGTTGAGTCTATTTAAAACAAAGAAACTTCAAAAATGATATTTACGAAGATGAAATGAGAGCGCAATAGACAGCAGAGATGTTTTGTGTGTCTTGTTTTCTGTTCATGTTGTTGTTGTTATTAATTATATGTAATGTTTCAAGAGTGTAGCGTTTTGACACATGTTGCTCTGTCTGTAAGATTTTGACACCTTCAAAATCTGGAGAGTGACCGCTTTCGATGCTGTGGCAAGCCAGGGCTGTCTTTGCCGGATTATTAGATTTGATATCAGATCTATGATTGGCGAAGAAATTGCTTTGTGGTGCCAATGTAGCACAGGTTGCATGGTTCATTTGGTTTACCATTGCAATCAATTTTGTAAATGACATCGGTTTGTTTGTCTTTGTCTGGTTTAGTTTTAAGTTTTGTGAAGAGGTGACTGAGGGTTTTATTGGATTTAAAGGCCAAGCGAACATCCGTTAAATTTTTGCCGATGACTTCTTTGAAATTCTCAGTCAACCTTGGAACATAAACCATACTTTTGAAGTAACCAATATTCGGTTCGTTATTTGGTTCACGGGGATTTTTGTGTTTATGCTTTAAAAGCAGACTACGGATTATCGCTGATGGATAGCCATTGTCACTTAGCATTTTCGTAACTTTTTTCTCATTTGTATGGTGGAATCGTTCATCACTCAGTGCAAAAACTTTGCTTAGGAGGTTCGAGGCAGTATTCATTATGATGTGTCCGGCTTGATTTGAACGAAAATTGACTAATCTGCCCGAAGCTGTATTCTTTTGGTACCAATCGAACACCAGATGTTCATTTTTTCGATGGATTTTAACGTCTAGAAAGGCTATAGTACTGTTTACTTCCATTTCGACAGTGAACTGTATTTTCGGATGGAATCCGTTGAGGCTAAGCAGCACTTTTTCTATATTCCGTTTATCCATTACTGCGAATATGTCGTCAACATATTTTGCGACAAACGTAGGTTTCTCTTTCATTTTGTTGAAACATTCCTCTAGTACGTGATCTAATACTAGGTCCGCAATGGTGGGTGACAGAGGGTTTCCCATCGGCATTCCAAAGATTTGTTTGTAAATATCATCTTTGAATTGGAGATAATTGTTCTCTTTAAGACAAAAGTCAAGGACTTCGAGAAATTTATGTTGATTGATTTTGGTGCTTTTACTAATTAATTCCCATTTCTGTTTTACTATATTGATAGCTAGTTGAATGGGAATATTAGTGAAAAGAGACACCGCATCAAATGAAACTAATACATCATCGCTTGTTAGTTTGATATTTTTGGCTTTCTCAATAAATTCAAAAGAATTTTTAATTGAGTAGCTTGAATTTGTCGACGCGCACTGTAATATTTTGCCAACAAACTTTGAAAGCTCATAACATGGCAACTTCATTGATGACGTGATGGGGCGCAGGGGCATGTTTGCCTTATGAATTTTTGGCAACCCATAAATAGATGGAAGCTGCGCTGTGTATGTGATCATTTTAGCTTTTTCCCTGTCATCAATAAAGTTGTTGCTGCTTAACCACTTAACTAGATCATTATTGCGAGTCTGTAGTGTTGTTGTTGGATTATATTTATAATTCTCCAAGATCTTTTAGACAAAAGAGACAAAAGAAAATGAAAACTTGTAACATGGATCGTTAACACCAGATCCCGAAAGAACAAAGGTTTATAAAAACGAGTCTCGAGTTCCACTCTATCGGAATATAACAGCAGAAATTATATACGAAATTACGATATGAAATTATTTAGAAAGAAAACTATTTTGCAATATATAGAACGCACTCTACTTATCATTTGATACTGCCAACTCCTTCCTTCCAGATTTTGCAATTTTTCCTCTTACTTCACTTAAGTTGTATGAACAATTTCCTGTTTTCCTTAGATACTCCACAATTTCTCCAAAACTTTTTACACTCGAAATCAATCGATGATAATTAAATTTCCTTATTGTTTCCCAACCTTCGTTTCTCACAATACTCAGAACCTCTGGTCACTCACATATTACAGGACTTTGCAGTTTTTTTTGCATTTCTAATGCATTTCATCCCAGGTAATTGTAAGGCCGATGAACTCGCTAAAAGTGGAACAACTCTACCTCTTGTAACTACCGCTACTTGTAAATTTTTGCTGTGGCAAGATGCATTAGAGAGAACAAACCTTAGGTGGAACGATACCACCACTTGTTTGGCAACAGAACAAATCTGGCCAGTAATGGATTTAAACCGATCTAAGTGTTTGATATCTCTAAGTAGATTGCACATTAGCTCCATGATTGGTGTTATAACCGGACACTGTCTCAAAGGAAAGCACGCAACGCGTCTTGGCGTGTTCTCTAATCATTGTAGAAGCTGTTTATATAAGGAAGAAATAGAATCAATTCCTCACCTCCTATGCACGTGCCCTGATGCTCTATCTCATAGACGAAGACTTCACCTTGGTGATTTTTACTTCAATGATCCTAGTGATCTAACAGACTTAGACATAGGTAGTCTATTACGCTTCATAAGAAGCTCCAAATGGTCCATGGAAAGAGGAAAAAGATTTCCTAAATTCATGTGGTGTTCACAATGGACAAACTCAAGGTCTAAGTGTGTCAGTCTTCACGACTGGCAGCCACTTCAACCTAACCTAACCTAATGCATTTCTATTCCGGATTTCGCAGTTCACCCAAATAGTGGGTGTAACCGAATGTACTGCTAACTTCACTGTGAAGTTAGCAGTACATATCCTTTTCTCAGTAACTGAGCTAGTTAGAAAATTCCAGTTAGGGTCCAAACTGTTGAAAAGTTTGAAGTCCAAATTTGACAAAAATATCGAAATATTCACTTAGCATTGTTAACGTCACTGTGAAGTTAGAAGTATATTACATTTTCTCAGCAACTGAGCCAAACATCGGTCAAACATCCGTCAAACATCCGTCAAACATCCGTCAAAGATCCGTCAAACATCCGTCAAGCATCCGTCAAACATCCGTCAAACATCCGTCAAACATCTGTCAAACATTCGTCGAACATCCGTCAAACATCCGTCAAACAACCGTCAAACATCCGTCAAACATCCGTCAAACATCCATCAAACATCCGTCAAACATTCATCAAACATACATCCGTCAAACATACGTCAAACATCCGTCAAACAACCATCAAACATCCGTCAAACATCCGTCAAACATCCGTCAAACATCCGTCAAACATCCGTCAAACATCCGTCAAACATCCGTCAAACATCCGTCAAACATCCGTCAAACATCCATCAAACATCCGTCAAACATCCGTCAAACATCCGTCAAACATCAGTCAAACATCCGTCAAACATCCGTCGAAAATCCGTCAAACATCCATCAAACATCCGTCAAACATCCGTCAAACATCCGTCAAACATCCGTCAAACATCCATCAAACATCCGTCAAGCATCCGTCAAACATCCGTCAAACATCAGTCAAACATCCGTCAAACATCCGTCAAACATCCGTCAAACATCCATCAAACATCCGTCAACCATTCGTCAAACATACATCCGTCAAACATCCGTCAAACATCCGTCAAACATCCATCAAACATCCGTCAAACATCCATCAAACATCCGTCAAACATCCGTCAAACATCCGTCAAACATCCGTCAAACATCCGTCAAACATCCGTCAAACATCCGTCAAACATCCGTCAAACATCCGTCAAACATCCGTCAAACATCCATCAAACATCCGTCAAACATCCCTCAAACATCCCTCAAACATCCGTCAAACATTCGTCAAACATCCGTCAAACATCCGTCAAACATCCATCAAACATCCGTCAAACATCCGTCAAACATCCGTCAAACATCCGTCAAACATCCGTTAAACATCCGTCAAACATCCGTCAAACATTTGTCAAACATACATCTGTCAAACATCCGTCAAACATCCGTCAATCATCCATCAAACTTCCATCAAACAACCGTCAAACATCCATCAAACATTCGTCAAACATACATCTGTCAAACATCCGTCAAACATCCGTCAAACATCCGTCAAACATCCGTCAAACATCCGTCAAACATCCGTCAAACATCCATCAAACATCAGTCAAACATCCATCAAACATCCGTCAAACATCCGTCAAACATCCGTCAAACATCCGTCAAACATTCGTCAAACATCCGTCAAACATCCATCAAACATCCGTCAAACATCCGTCAAACATCCGTCAAACATCCATCAAACATTCGTCAAACATCCGTCAAACATCCGTCAAACATCCATCAAACATCCGTCAAACATCCGTCAAACATCCGTCAAACATCAGTCAAACATCCGTCAAACATCCGTCAAATATCCGTCAAACATCCATCAAACATCCGTCAACCATTCGTCAAACATACATCCGTCAAACATCCGTCAAACATCCGTCAAACATCCATCAAACATCCGTCAAACATCCATCAAACATCCGTCAAACATCCGTCAAACATCCGTCAAACATTCGTCAAACATACATCCGTCAAACATCCGTCAAACATCCGTCAAACATCCATCAAACATCCGTCAAACATCCGTCAAACATCCGTTAAACATCCATCAAACATCCGTCAAACATCCGTCAAACATCCATCAAACATCCGTCAAACATCCATCAAACATCCGTCAAACATCCGTCAAACATCCGTCAAACATCCGTCAAACATCCGTCAAAAATCCATCAAACATCCGTCAAACATCCATCAAACATCCGTCAAACATCCGTCAAACATCCATCAAACATCCGTCAAACATCCGTCAAACATCCGTCAAACATCCGTCAAACATCCGTCAAACATCCGTCAACCATCCGTCAAACATCCATCAAACATCCGTCAAACATCCCTCAAACATCCGTCAAACATCCGTCAAACATCCGTCAAACATCCGTCAAACATCCATCAAACATCCGTCAAACATCCGTCAAACATCCATCAAACATCCGTCAACCATTCGTCAAACATACATCCGTCAAACATCCGTCAAACATCCATCAAACATCCGTCAAACATCCCTCAAACATCCGTCAAACATCCGTCAAACATCCGTCAAACATCCATCAAACATCCGTCAAACATCCGTCAAACATCCGTCAAACATCCGTCAAACATCCGTCAAACATCCGTCAAACATCCATCAAACATCCGTCAAACATCCGTCAAACATCCATCAAACATCCGTCAAACATCCGTCAAACATCCGTCAAACATCCGTCAAACATCCATCAAACATCCGTCAAGCATCCTTCAAACATCCATCAAACATCCGTCAAACATTCATCAAACATTCGTCAAACATCCGTCAAACATCCGTCAAACATCCGTCAAACATCCGTCAAACATCCGTCAAACATTCGTCAAACATACATCTGTCAAACATCCGTCAAACATCCGTCAAACATCCATCAAACATCCGTCAAACATCCGTCAAACATCCGTCAAACATCCATCAAACATCCGTCAACCATTCGTCAAACATACATCCGTCAAACATCCGTCAAACATCCATCAAACATCCGTCAAACATCCCTCAAACATCCGTCAAACATCCGTCAAACATCCGTCAAACATCCATCAAACATCCGTCAAACATCCGTCAAACATCCGTCAAACATCCGTCAAACATCCATCAAACATCCGTCAAACATCCGTCAAACATCCATCAAACATCCGTCAAACATCCGTCAAACATCCGTCAAACATCCATCAAACATCCGTCAAGCATCCTTCAAACATCCATCAAACATCCGTCAAACATTCATCAAACATTCGTCAAACATCCGTCAAACATCCGTCAAACATCCGTCAAACATCCGTCAAACATCCGTCAAACATCCGTCAAACATTCGTCAAACATACATCTGTCAAACATCCGTCAAACATCCGTCAAACATCCATCAAACATCCGTCAAACATCCGTCAAACATCCGTCAAACATCCGTCAAACATCCGTCAAACAGCCATCAAACATCCGTCAAACATCCGTCAAACATCCGTCAAACGTCAAACATCCATCAAACATCCGTCAAACATCCGTCAAACATCCGTCAAACATCCGTCAAACATCCATCAAACATCCGTCAAACATCCGTCAAACATCCATCAAACATCCGTCAAACAACCGATGTTTGATGGATGTTTGACGGATGTTTGACGGATGTTTGACGTATGTTTGACGGATGTTTGACGGATGTTTGATGGATGTTTGACGGATGTTTGACGGATGTTTGATGGATGTTTGACGGATGTTTGATGGATGTTTGACGGATGTTTGACGGATGTTTGACGGATAATTGACGGATGTTTGATGGATGTTTGACGGATGTTTGACGAATGTTTGACGGATGTTTGACGGATGTTTGACGGATGTTTGACGGATGTTTGATGGATGTTTGACGGATGTTTGACGGATGTTTGACGGATGTTTGACGGATGTTTGATGGATGTTTGACGGATGTTTGACGGATGTTTGATGGATGTTTGACGGATGTTTGACGGATGTTTGACGGATGTTTGATGGATGTTTGACGGATGTTTAACGGATGTTTGACGGATGTTTGACGGATGTTTGACGGATGTTTGACGAATGTTTGATGGATGTTTGACGGATGTTTGACGGATGTTTGACGGATGTTTGACGGATGTTTGACGGATGTTTGACGGATGTTTGATGGATGTTTGATGGCTGTTTGACGGATGTTTGACGGATGTTTAACGGATGTTTGACGGATGTTTGATGGATGTTTGACGGATGTTTGACGGATGTTTGATGTATGTTTGACAAATGTTTGACGGATGTTTGACGGATGTTTCATGAATGTTTGACGGATGTTTGACGGATGTTTGACGGATGTTTGACGGATGTTTGACGAATGTTTAACGGATGTTTGACGGATGTTTGACGAATGTTTGATGAATGTTTGACGGATGTTTGATGGATGTTTGACGGATGTTTGACGGATGTTTGATGGATGTTTGACGGATGTTTGACGGATGTTTGATGGATGTTTGACGGATGTTTGACGGATGTTTGACGGATGTTTGACGGATGTTATGTTTGACGGACTATCCATGACGGACCATCCGTCAAACATCCGTCAAACATTTGTCAAACATCCGTCAAACATCCGTCAAACATTTGTCAAACATCCGTCAAACATCCGTCAAACATCCACCAAACATCCATCAAACATCCGTCAAACATCCATCAAACATCCGTCAAACATCCGTCAAACATCCGTCAAACATCCGTCAAACATCCGTCAAACATCCATCAAACAGCCATCAAACATCCGTCAAACATCCGTCAAACATCCATCAAACATCCGCCATACATCCGTCAAACATCCGTCAAACATCCGTCAAACATCCGTCAAACATCCGTCAAACATCCGTCAAACATCCGTCAAACATCCATCAAACATCCGTCAAACATCCGTCAAACATTCATCAAACATCCGTCAAACATCCGTCAAACATCCGTCAAACATCCGTCAAACATCCGTCAAACATCCGTCAAACATCTATTAAAAATTTGATGTTTGACGGATGTTTGATGGATGTTTGACGGATGTTTGACGGATGTTTGACGGATGTTTGACGGATGTTTGACGGATGTTTGACGGATGTTTGATGGATGTTTGACGGATGTTTGACGGATGTTTGATGGATGTTTGACGGATGTTTGACGAATGTTTGACGGATGTTTGACGGATGTTTGACGGATGTTTGATGGCTGTTTGATGGATGTTTGACGGATGTTTGACGGATGTTTGACGGATGTTTGATGGATGTTTGACGGATGTTTGACGGATGTTTGACGGATGTTTGATGGATGTTTGACGGATGTTTGACGGATGTTTGACAGATGTTTGACGGATGTTTGACGGATGTTTGACGGATGTTTGACGGATGTTTGATGGATGTTTGACGGATGTTTGACGGATGTTTGACGGATGTTTGATGGATGTTTGACGGATGTTTGACAAATGTTTGATGAATGTTTGACGGATGTTTGACGGATGTTTGACGGACTTTTGACGAATGTTTAACGGATGTTTGACGGATGTTTGACGAATGTTTGATGAATGTTTGACGGATGTTTGATGGATGTTTGACGGATGTTTGACGGATGTTTGATGGATGTTTGACGGATGTTTGACGGATGTTTGATGGATGTTTGACGGATGTTTGACGGATGTTTGACGGATGTTTGACGGATGTTATGTTTGACGGACTATCCATGACGGACCATCCGTCAAACATCCGTCAAACATTTGTCAAACATCCGTCAAACATCCGTCAAACATCCACCAAACATCCGTCAAACATCCATCAAACATCCGTCAAACATCCATCAAACATCCGTCAAACATCCGTCAAACATCCGTCAAACATCCGTCAAACATCCATCAAACATCCGTCAAACATCCGTCAAACATGCGTCAAACATCCGTCAAACATCCGTCAAACATCCGTCAAACATCCATCAAACATCCGTCAAACATCCGTCAAACATCCGTCAAACATCCGTCAAACATCCATCAAACATCCGTCAAACATCCGTCAAACATCCGTCAAACATCCGTCAAAAATCCGTCAAACATCCGTCAAACATCCGTCAAACATCCGTCAAACATCCGTCAAACATTTGTCAAACATCCGTCAAACATCCATCAAACATCCGTCAAACATCCGTCAAACACCCGTCAAACATCCATCAAACATCCGTCAAACATCCATCAAACATCCGTCAAACATCCGTCAAACATCCGTCAAACATCCGTCAAACATCCATCAAACATCCGTCAAACATCTATCAAACATCCGTCAAACATCCTTCAAACATCCGTCAAACATCCGTCAAACATCCATCAAACATCCGTCAAACATCCGTCAAACATCCGTCAAACATCCGTCAAACATCCGTCAAACATCCATCAAACATCCGTCAAACATCCGTCAAACATCCATCAAACATCCGTCAAACAACCGTCAAACATCCGTCAAACATCCATCAAACATCCGTCAAACATCCGTCAAACATCCATCAAACATCCGTCAAACATCCATCAAACATCCGTCAAACATTCATCAAACATTCGTCAAACATCCGTCAAACATCTGTCAAACATCCGGCAAACATCCGTCAAACATCCATCAAACATCCGTCAAACATCCGTTAAACATCCGTCAAACATCCGTCAAACAGCCATCAAACATCCATCAAACATCCGTCAAACATCCGTCAAACATCCATCAAACAGCCATCAAACATCCGTCAAACATCCGTCAAACATCCATCAAACATCCGTCAAACATCCGTCAAACATCCACCAAACATCCGTCAAACATCCATCAAACATCCGTCAAGCATCCATCAAACATCCGTCAAACATCCGTCAAACATCCGTCAAACATCCGTCAAACATCCATCAAACATCCGTCAAACATCCGTCAAACATCCGTCAAACATCCTTCAAACATCCGTCAAACATCCGTCAAACATCCATCAAACATCCGTCAAACATCCGTCAAACATCCGTCAAACATCCGTCAAACATCCGTCAAACATCCGTCAAACATCCGTCAAACATCCGTCAAACATCCATCAAACATTCGTCAAACATACATCTGTCAAACATCCGTCAAACATCCGTCAAACATCCATCAAACATCCGTCAAACATCCGTCAAACATCCGTCAAACATCCGTCAAACATCCGTCAAACATCCATCAAACATCCGTCAAACATCCGTCAAACATCCATCAAACATCCATCAAACATCCGTCAAACATACATCTGTCAAACATCCGTCAAACATCCGTCAAACATCCATCAAACATCCGTCAAACATCCGTCAAACATCCGTCAAACATCCGTCAAACATCCGTCAAACATCCGTCAAACATCCGTCAAACATCCGTCAAACATCCGTCAAACATCGGTCAAACATCCGTCAAACATCCGTCAAACATCCGTCAAACATCCGTCAAACATCCGTCAAACATCCGTCAAACATCCATCAAACATCCGTCAAACATCCATCAAACATCCGTCAAACATCCGTCAAACATCCGTCAAACATCCATCAAACATTCGTCAAACATACATCCGTCAAACATTCGTCAAACATCCATCAAACATCAGTCAAACATCCGTCAAACATCCATCAAACATCCGTCAAACATCCGTGAAACATCCGTCAAACATCCGTGAAACATCCGTCAAACATCCGTCAAACATCCGTCAAACATCCGTCAAACATCCGTCAAACATCGGTCAAACATCTATTAAAAATTTGATGTTTGACGGATGTTTGACGGATGTTTGACGGATGTTTGACGAATGTTTGACGGATGTTTGACGGATGTTTGACAGATGTTTGACGGATGTTTGACGGATGTTTGATGGATGTTTGACGGATGTTTGATGGATGTTTGACGGATGTTTGACGGATGTTTGATGGATGTTTGACGGATGTTTGATGGATGTTTGACGGATGTTTGATGGATTTTTGACGGATGTTTGACGGATGTTTGACGGATGTATGTTTGACGAATGTTCGACGGATGTTTGATGGATGTTTGATCGATGTTTGACGGATGTTTGACGGATGTTTGACGGATGTTTGATGGATGTTTGATGGGTGTTTGACGGATGTTTGACGGATGTTTGACGGATGTTTGATGGATGTTCGACGGATGTTTGACAGATGTTTGACGGATGTTTGACGGATGTTTGATGGATGTTTGACGGATGTTTGACGGATGTTTGACAGATGTTTGACGGATGTTTGACGGATGTTTGACGGTGGTTTGACGGATGTTTGACGGATGTTTGACGGATGTTTGACGGATGTTTGACGGATGTTTGATGGATGTTTGACGGATGTTTGATGGATGTTTGACGGATGTTTGACGGATGTTTGATGGATGTTTGACGGATGTTTGATGGATGTTTGACGGA